>OU343222.1:193332342-193564370 GCA_910596185.1 Chrysanthemum makinoi | reverse complement strand
TTTATTATGTGTGATTAGGTTTGACAATGTGATGTTGTGACGCTTTTATATCCCTTATGATTAGGGTGTGGAAAGTTTTGGTTCGGATCTTCTTAGTTTGCCAAGAATGTAAATAATAATACTTTGGACCGATAGTCAGTGATTGGATCGTGAGCTCTAGCTATCTAGAATTGACTTGTTGAAAATGCTATATGCATTCCTGGAGACACGCACGCCACAAATGATTCATCGTTTAACAAATATTTGTTATCCATATGTTCAACAAATATTTTTTAAATATAAGATTTTGGATACAAATTTTGGGTAGAATATTAAAGAGTGGTATTTTGGGCATGATAATATTTCACGGAGGATACAATTTCACGGCTTGTGCTTAATTTTTGAGAAAAGAAATTTATCATTACGGGTATATAAGTGATTGGATTTGAATGAAGGACTGATGGGCTTCTCTAAATTGGATCATTGATGATGAGTTTTGATGACGAGATTTGTGATAATGAGTTTTGATTGTGAGATGGGTTGATATGAGTTGATGTGTTATGAGGCTTATTACTTTGGTCTATGCATTTTCTCAAAGTATATTATGTCTCGGCTTGAATTGATGGTTCAACAAAGTTGATTACGGGGTTGTTTGGACGGTATTTCTTATTTGGTTTTGAAGTAAAGGTTTTTAGGCACATTTACTTATTTCGTCTTCTTTCTTTCTACCCTTCCACGAAGATGACTTGTTTGGGCATTTATAGAGTGTGATAAAGACTTGACTATTTAGTTTCGTTTGTGATTCTTTCTCGCTTAACCCACATCGTAGCTATCACTTCGGTGTCTCACTCAATTAAGAATGTCAAGAGGTCTTGTACATTGGGTACACCGTTTCTTTTTCACTAGGATTAGTACAAGTTTAAGTAACAAATCTGGGGATTTCTACTTCATGATCAAGTTTGGTGTATCGGGTTTACTTTCTGTCGTCGTCACTACAAAGTACCGCATACGTGAAGTTAATGTGTTTACCAAGTATTATTGGATGGTTGATGATGTTGATGATGTTGGATAATGAACCTGATGAACCAATGCATGTTCCCTAAAATGTATATTCACCAAAACCAAAGTTGTCATAACTCTTCTGCCGACATTGTTTACGGTTTTGTCTTGATTTTGTAAAATTCGCGAAAGAATCTATTTCTCGGTTTAAATCATAGACTTGTAAAATCCCGTGACAATGGAAACATTTTGGTAATTGTAAAGTGCATTTCGGATCTATCGCATTGTTATTCTTGGTTTTGTAAAACTCAAAGAAACTATTTCTGCTTAAACCATGGAATTGTAAAATCGTAATGATGGAACCATCCCGAGAAAGGAAAGTGTAATTCTCGATCTTACTTGATGCCGGTGTACGGTTCTGCTAAGAAGAGATAAAAGGGTATTTCATGAATTAGATGTGTGTTTGGATATTCGCATGCAGGTGTTGGTTATTAGATGGTTTTACGGGTTATGTGCTTTAACCATGGTCGGATGAAACCATTATCAAAGTTCACTTTTAAGATCAAAGGAGGCTAGATTTGAGCTTTAACAAGAAGATGTGATAACTGGGTTAATCTACTATTATTTATTTGAGGTTGAAGAATTATCACGGGCGAAACTTAGTATCCGGCTATAAGGATGGTTGGATGAAGATTCTTCATGATCCTTGTTCGAGCTTATTATCAAAAACTAAGACTTGGAAATCTAGTTATTGTTGGGTGTCTTTTACCTTTCTTTTACCACTTGGGGGAATTGGGCTCATAACACCTCAAAATAACTATCACTTTAAGGAGTTACGTTGTAGTGCTCACATTCAATTGTGGATTTTCAAGAGGTAATGTAACGTCGATACTTGATGGTTGGTTGGTTGAAGAGTATAGAGTACATAGAGAGTACTTAGAGATTCTAATGGAAATCTACCGCCTGTTACATATGTGCAAGTTTAAGTCACGAGTTCGGGGTAGTTTACTTCATGGTCATTCATCATATTGGTTTTCTCCATCGTTTGTCACAAAGAGCCTACAGTAATGATAATGGGATGATTACTGTTTTGCTAAGAGAGCGTAAAAGAGAGAGTTTATGACGTATGAACACTACAGTTCATGCCTCGTTCTCAAAGAAAGAAAAGTGTACCTCAAGGCGCTTTATCTTCTCAAGAAGAGAGAAATCTTCTTATTATGACCATTCTCATCAACATGCTTCATGCTTTTTCCATGCGCTTCAGTCATCAAGTGAACCGGACTACTGATAATTACTCTTATTCCACTTGCTCAATATAATGAAGATGGCGACATCACGTGCTAAATTTTGCGGGAGAGAAGTGTGAATAGAATACTTTTGGACGATATTCACTTGTTTAATCAAGAATGGCATCTCCGTATGCAATTCTTGAGGGGGAGAAGAAGTGTGAATTTTTTGCATGGTTGATTGATATTTGAGAATAAATGGTCAAACGGCTCCAAACTCATGTAAGAACCGAGCTTCTTCTTATCGGATCATCTTTACATGGAGTTTCTTCTAAGAGCCGCTGGTTGACATCTTCACTCGGATTGATGAGTTTATCGACAAAGTGCTTTCGGTTAATGCTTCACGTATACATCAACATGATGATTCGAACAATCTCTCTGTTCTTGTTTGATGTGATTGGTAGTTTGGTGTTACCATCTTGTGTGTTCGTTGCGGTCTAATTGCTGATTTCTTGATGAACTTCTCTCTGTTCTTGTTTGATTGGGAGGGATTTTAGTTAAGGGATTTGCAAGATGTAAGTTAATTGGGATGCTTTTTGGTGTGAGTTGAAGATGTTAACTATCTATTCCCCAACCGCACAATCTTGAAGAAGGTCGAGTCTACAGTCTGTTCTACATTTTCCGCTACATGTTAGAAGACTAAAGACGAGTTGCATTTAACGATCTAAAGACTTTTCTTAATCGGGCATTTATCAAACAGATTGTCGGTTTAGGGAGAGCACTAATTGGGAGAGAGTTATAAGTCAGATTCAATCCCCAATTAGACTTGCTCATATTCTTTAGCAATGACTCCTCAAGACGTTGATATTGACTAGTATAATACAGCCACAATTTCTATTAATCCGCTTTTGGTATTCCTTTTACAAATCTTCACGGATTATTGTTCATGAAAAATGATCCGCTCTTTGGTATTCCTTTTCCAAATCTTCACGGATTATTGTGCACTCAGAATCAACACATGAACATTAAGAAAATGACTACCTCATCCACTGAAGACATTATTGGTGAATCTTCCTCTATATGTATATCTTTAGGAAGATGGAATTGATGTTGAGGAATCATTTGTTCCGGTTCATTAAGTGGGTCAATGTACTTCCGGTTGTACATTTATATTCTGTTGTACATTTGACACAAGTTGATTACTTCGGAGTTAATCATTTATCACTTATTTGAAATTGAAGTTGACTTTCACAAAGGCGTGTTCTTATTTGATAACTTGCTCGGGCTTAAAATTTTGAGTTGAAGACTTGGTTTATTAGTTACCAAAGAAGTCAAGGTGGATTTGAAGACCCGTTAACTATCACTATTAGGAGTTACTTTGTTTTACTCAGGTCACACGATATGACGGTGTGGATAATCGCAATAGGTGTTAATGTTCATACTTTGCTTGAGAGAGTGAGTACTTAGAGATTTGCTTGAAGCATAAATTATCTACACCGTTCTTCCATCATTATGTGCAAGCTTAAGATACAAAGTTGACTTCAGCCAAGTATGGTATATCGGTTTTTCTTCTTTAGTGGTCACTTCAAATTGTCTACATAAGGGTTGATAAAAATAGTCAGAGAGAGTCTTCAGCAAGTTGATTCTCACAAGAGTTCAAGTGTTCTTCTCAACAAATTTCTAGTATACGGGTTTATAATGATTTTGACTCAAGTGTCAAACCAGCGGGGAAGGAGACAAGCTATCTAAACGCGAGAACTTGATGAACTTAATACTTCTAAGTAATTGAAGATCCCAGAATAGAACAGAGTTTGATGAATTAAACACATGACCGCAGTAGGAAAACTTCAAGGTTTTAATCTCATCAAGCATGCTTAGTATTCTATTCAACTATGCCAAGGGGAAAAGAGATGTAAGAGAAAGTTTCAAGATAAAAGAGTACACCAAAAGATGACATATTCGGGGAGATAAATGTATGACATGAGGAGGTGTTATTGATGAGTGTGTAAATACTCATCATTTTAAATCTAACTGCAAAACACTTAAAAATGCTCGTGAATGCATCAAATAATGAAAATATCTCAAAATTGCATTTTATATGTTTCGTGATGCAAAATGTTTAAAATCGGATGAAAAATGAGCTAAGTTTGCATAATTGGCGCTTCTGGCCACCCAAGTTTCAAAAGTTGTCGAAATAGTCCCCGAGCACTTATTTAAAAAGAAAAGTCCAAAGGTCCTTTAAAATCATAAGTTGTCAAAATTAGTCCTTTGGTGAAAAATATCAAAAGTTTTGAGAAATTACAAGTTTAGTCCTTTGACTTTCAAAAATGACAAGTTTGGTCTCTAGAATATTGGAGATTGTCAAGTTTGGCCCTTGGATTATAATTTAGAATATACATGATTGGCCTTGAAAATCGAATTGGCAAAGAATGGTCCCTCAAGTTTGGAAGAATTGCATTTTGGTCCTTTAGATACTTAAACCAAGCTTTGAACCTCTGCCATTGCCACTTGACCTTGTCACAAACCATTTGGACCCCCTGAATGAACCCTCGCTTATTAATACCACCCACCCAAACCTAACCCAACCTTTTCCCTCTCTTTCTTCTTCCTTCAACACCATGTCTCAAACACTCAGCCCACACCTCCAGCTACCTTTCACCCCTTATCACTCCACCTCAACAACCAAACAAAGAGCATTAAATGCTTCTTCACCCTAATACTCAACCCCCCATCTGGCAAATATCCACCCCCGCCAAAATTGAATCAATGGCCAAAAATGACTCAACCGATCCAATGGCCAAGAAAATGTGGAATATCAGGGAAGCACATTTGCTATAAAAAGGAGTAAGATGAAAGAGAGAAGAGTAGTTCTTAGTTTTGTAAAATTTCATATATGTCGTTTTAATATAAATGTTTTAGTATAAGTTGAAACTCAAATCTTTTGTTTAATTGTACTAAACTCAAGTAATATTATCAACCTACTTTTAAACATCAATTTCAAGGTTTGATATAAGTTCATGTTTTATATGCTTATGTTGAAAAATCTCATTTCAATCTCTTGTAATCAAAGCTTCAAGTAGCTTATTTTAAGTTCAAATAAGCTTATTGAAGCTACTTATAGCTTTTAGTAAGTTTAAAACTCAAGTTTAAACACATTTGGTTTTTGGTCAACGAAAGTCAATCTGGAAGCATATATTGGGAAAGGTGCACTGTTTTCGATCTTGATGCGTGTTGAATATGGGTTTATGATAGGTTTAGGACATGGGTTACCTTTAGTGTTTTGCAAGCATTGTGGCTAGGACTCTTGTAAGTGTTGAAATGCCCTTTGATTACTGCCATAATTGTATCAATAATGTATTAGAATTTTGTTATCAAAGAACATATTTGCAGATTAGATCTGTTCGATATAAATCATTTTAGATTTGTAATTTAGGAAGAATCAAAGTTCAAAATATGATTTAAAGTGTTTGGATCTGCATAATCAATTTGAGGTTTGTTCAGTAGTTAAGACTTGTTGTTTTAGGTTTGTTTAGCTCAATTGAACTCATTCTAGTTCACATTTACTCACCGTGATGAACTCTAAGTCAAAATTACCATGAATCACTTTTAAACTCATAACTCTGGAAATTTGGAAAATCAAAAGCTTGTTTTGTGTTTGTAATACATAGATATAACTTGCATTAAGTTTATTTCAGTAATATACATCAATCTCAGTCCAAATTAGTTGTAAAGTTCATTAAAGTCAATCTTCCATTTCAAAAAGTCAAAAGTGAAAAACAAGTTTTCACCCAACCTAGAGAGATTTATCATTGATTCTTCTCGGCCAAATCAAGTAAAACTCTGGGTTTTATAAGTTCAGCTGGTCAAGTTACTTATTATGATTTTTATTGAATTTTAGTAATTTTTCTTAAGCCTCAAAATGGCTTATCAAGTTGAGTTATTTGCCCTGGGCACGACTCAGTTATACCGAGTCCGCATGTGGTTTGTGCAGGCTTGTCAAAAGCTCAAGAGCTGTTGCGTGTCTGATTTTTGGTTTATAGGTTCCAGCAGGTCTACTTTAGGTCCCTACTTTGGTTTTGAGCTTAGCTTATTTGGGTAGCTTATTTGCTACAAAGTGGTACCCAAATCAGGTTTTTAGCACTTGATCTCAAATGATCAAATCATAGCAGTTTGTGTCTTAGAAGTTTAGGTCAGTTGTATTTAGTTTCATTTGAGTAGTAACAGCTTATTAGAGCTTCTGTGTTCGGTTTGGTTCCATCTGGTACCTGGCTTATTTCAAGTGCTTATTACATAAGCACTTGCATTGCAGTTTCATTTTCCTACAAACAAGCCTCTGTTTTTATAATTTTCCTAGAATTATAATATTATTTTAGAGTTTTCCTGAATTTTTCATATTTTTCTAGGTCAATTTGCTATTTTTCTTCATTTAAAACAGTTTTTAGGTAATTTTAATTAGCTTTTAATACAATTAAATCAGAAAAAACTTCAAAAAATAAGTTTTCATTTTTCTTAGGTTAAGATAAATATAAAAGTCAAAAAATATTTTTTCAGATTTTTTCATAGTTTAATTTGTAATTTTTAGCAATTTAATTAGTTTTAAATAGTTTTAATTCATAGAAAATAGAAAAATAATCAAAAAAATATAAAAATAGTTTTGAAAAGTCTCTTAGGTTATTTTAGATTTTCCAAGTCATAATTTTATTTTTCTAGCTTTATTTCATATTTTCTTGTATTTTAGGTTATAATTAAATAGTTAAAATAGTTTTTAATTAATAATAATTAGATAAATAGTTTTAAAAATAATTTTCTTTTTCTAAAAATTTTTTCTTATCATTAGGATTGTAAAAATGTCATTTTCATATTTTTAGGATTAATATTGTTTAAGTTTCACATTTTCTTTTATACTTCACGTATTTTTAAATTAAAGTTTTATAAAAGAAAAATCAAAAACATCATTTTGCAAATAGTGATAGCGTTTATTTAATATAGTTTATCTTTTTAAATTTTCTTTAATTTTCAGTTGCCCCTGTAATTTGTATACTTTTTCTTTATAATCAATCAAACCTCTTTCCGCTCAAATTCTCTCGATCACTATTCGCTTGATCATTCTCGCACAGCTCGTTGGGACATAACGACGGGAAACACTATACTCCCTCGAACTTCATTGCATTTGGTTCCGTAATTTGAAGTTTGTTACGGTTAGCCATTCACAAGTGGCTAGCTTGTGTGATAAAACTTGACGTTTGGGAGCGGATCAAATTTTACGCCACGGAGCTGTGCTAATTATCCTACGCTTAGTAGATTAGTGATTTGAATATTCACTCCTTGTTCATACCATCCATCTATATCTATATATATATATTCTTATAAAAATCCAAAAACCCAAAAACATCCAAAAACGTATAAAACACAAAAATATTTTTCTTTTGTTTCTATATATATATCAAAGATAAAAATACAAAAGATTTGTCGTTTTCTTTGTTTAATAATAACAAATACAAAAGATTACCACCGCAAAACCAAGGCAGTGTACTACCTAACGGGATACCATAATAAGTTCCGAACCAAAGATTGAAACTTGCCTTTGTGTCCTTGTGATTGGTGTACCTTTTTCAAAGAAGCCGTTCATCTTGTGATTATTGGTTTAAGTTCACTGTTGTTTTGCCTCAATTTTGTTTTAATTGGATTTGTTGTTATATCTACTTGTCAAAACCAGAAACTCAAAAAGATTCTTCTTACCCCATTTTCATAATTCCCTTCATAAATCCCATTCCTCTCCTTAACTCTGAGATTCCTTAGAGTTAACTCTAGTGTATGCGCACTCGCTCTTCTAGATCTGTAAGCCCATTTCGTGAGCTTTTCAAGATTCCAAGAAGCGGGTCCGAGACTTTCTGCCCCATCACGGATCGAGATCCATATCTCACACTACTCCGCTATCATGGCGGAAGAACGTCCTATGTGTGAGTTCTCCGCACCCATCGACGGGTATGGAGATGTTATTGTTATCCCAGCCATTGTGGCTGAAAATTTTGAGCTCAAAACCGGTTATCAATCTTGTAACCTCAAGTCAATTCTATGGTTTTGAGAGGGATGATCCTCATGCTCATATTCGATGGTTTAACAAGATTGCATCTACCATCAAATACAAGAATGTCCCCACAGATGCTGTCAAGCTTCTTCTGTTCCCATTTTCTCTTGAGGGGCAAGCCCGAATTTGGCTTGAAAAACAACCCCCTCAATCAATCGAGAGACATGGGAAGACCTGGTGAAGAAATTTGTGAATGAATTCTATCCACCTTCTAAAACCACGAGTCTTAAAATGAAATCATCAAGTTCACACAAAAGTTTGATGAATCCTTGATGAATCGTGGGATCGTTTTAAGGAGTTGCTCATAAAATGTCCTCACCACGGTTTCTCCAAGTTAATGCAACTCGATACTTTCTATAATGGAGTGAGTCAATCTGATCAAGATTCTCTCAATTCCTCCGCTGGAGTAAATTTCTTGAGCAAAACTGTAAAAGACACTTTGCGATAATTGAAAACAAGTCTAAAGTCCGCCTGCACGGAAGCAAACCGGTTGTTTCCCAAGTGAGTGTTGGTCCGTCTTCTTCGTCCGTGAGTCAATCTAGCACCGATGCTAAGATTGACAAACTCACGGAAGCAATTCAAGCTTTGGTTCTCTCCAACCAAAAGAAAGTCTCTTTTCCACAAACTTCACCTCCTCCTGAAGTTAAGAAAGTGGAAGTCTGTGTTACTTGCGGTGGCCCCATGCCTATTACAATCGTATGGCCACCGATGGTAACCCTTTTGAAGCAAATGTTGTGGGTGGATTTCTAATCCAGGGAGGCAACCAATACCGTGCTCCTATGGACCCGAACCACCGTCCTAACCACTACCTGGACCACCCGGTTTCAACCAAAACCAAAACCGTAATCAAAATCAGAATAGAATGAACCAAGGTTTTCAAAACCAAGGTAATTTTAGTCAAAATAACGGTTTTCAAAATCAAATTCAAAATTTCCAAAACCAAGGAAATTTCAATAGAAACCAAGGTCAGGGAAATTTCAACCCAGGGTATTTTCATGGCAATAATCAAGGAAATTTCTAAAATCAAGGCCCTAATCCAAACAATAGAGGCCGAATTTTCTGTGCAAACTCAAGCAATTGTTCCAACTGGACCATCATCTGATGAGTTGTTAAAGCAATTCATGAAATCCCAAGAGGAAATGAATAGGTTGTTGGTTAGCGATTTCGACATCAAGAAGTCTTTAAATGATCGACCCTCTGCCTGGTACTTTACCTAGCAACACGATCGCTAATCCGAGGGGCGATGCAAAGGCGATCACAACCAGAAGTGGTGCTTCGTTTGATGGACCCGCTATTCCTACTACCTCTTCTTCTTCTCTCCCGAAGATAGTGGAAAGTGAACTGAGTGCGACAAAGGACCAAGTGCAACCTACTAGCTCACAAAGTACAGCACATGTCCATCCTCAATTTGTCCCGAAACCCAAACAAAACACTGGAGTTGTTTTGAACCTCCAGTTGAAAACCCCAAATCCAAAACTTCTATTCCTTACCCATCACGTTTAAATGAGCAAAAGCTCCGCGAAAAGGCCAGTCATCAAATGGAAAAATTCTTTCAAATTTTTCAAGAGCTTCATTTTGACATAAGCTTTGCGGATGCCATCATGTTGATGCCCAAGTTTGCATCAACTCTCAAACACATGTTGAGAAATAAGGAAAACTGTTGTTTGAAATGGCCAAAACTCCTTTGAGCGAGGCGCTCGGCAGGTTCGTTAAAAAGCTTCCCAGAAGCTAGGAGATCTGGAAAATTTCTTCTCCTTGTGTCTTTCCGGGAATGATTGAATGCTTTGCCCTTGCCGATCTTGGTGCAAGCATCAATCGATGCCTTATTCGAGTATGGAAGAAACTTTCTCTTCCAGAACTTATTCCTACCTGCATGACTCTTGAGCTTGCAGATCGTTCTATATCGCGTCCTCTTGGCATCGCCGAGGATGTATTTGTGAAAGTAGGAAAGTTCCATTTTCCAGGTGACTTCGTGGTTGTTGATTTCGATGCCGATCATCGGGTTCCCCTCATTGTTGGAAGAGGATTCATGAGAACGGGCCGTGCTCTCATTGATGTATTTGAGCAAGAAATCACGTTACGTGTGGGTAATGAAGCTGTCACCTTTAACCTTGATCAAACTTCGAGGTACTCCTCAAATTATGATATTGAATCAGTTAATCGAGTCGATTTAATTGATATTGCTTCGTGAGGAGTACACTCAAGAGTTTCTTGGTTATCTTCATAATTCGTGAGTGGGATTCCACCCATCTTCTCAACCAATCATTGCCGACTCTTCCCTCTCTCACTCCGTTTGAGGAGGTGACTTCTTTCTGGAAGAGATCGATGAGTTTCAAGCTAGTGATGAATCAATTCCGCCTGGAATTGATGGTGTTTATGATTCGGAAGGAGATATCCTTTATCTTGAGCAATTGTTAAATGAAGATCCATTACCTTCACTCCTTCCGAAAGAGATCACGATTGAGGAAATCAAATCAGTACAAACATCTCTATGAAGAATTTCGAGGTTGAACTTAAGGACCTACCTCCTCATCTCGAGTATGCATTCTTAGAGGGTGATGATAAATTACCCGTCATAATTGCTAAAGACTTAACCGAGGAGGAGAAGATGCTCTCATAAAGGTCTTGAAGTCACACAAGCAAGCAATTGCTTGGAAACTCTCCGACATTAAGGGTATCAACCCTGAGTTTTGTACTCACAAAATCTTAATGGATGATGACTTCAAACCATGATCCAATATCGAGAAAGGGTTGAATCCTAAGATTCATGAGGTTATCAAACAAGAGGTTCTCAAACTTCTTGATACCGGTTTAATTTACCGATCTCGATAGTCCTTGGGTTAGCCCAATTCATTGCGTTCCTAAAAGGGTGGCATAACTGTTGTCACAAATGAAGAAAACGAGTTAATTCCAACTCGATTGGTTACGGGATGGCGTGTGTGTATTGACTATCGCAAGTTAAACGAAGCCACCCGTAAAGACCATTTTCCTCTACCCTTCATGGATCAGATGCTTGAGAGATTAGCAGGGAACAAATACTATTGTTTCCTAGATGGTTTCTTGGGTTACTTTCAGATCCCCATTGATCCGCTGGATCAAGAAAAAACCACATTCACATGCCCATACGGAACATTTGCCTACACGTATGCCTTTTGGCCTATGTAACGCTCCTGGCACGTTCCAACGATGTATGATGGCAATTTCCACGACATGATCGGGGAAACAATGGAGGTGTTTATGGATGACTTCTCGGTCATTGGGGATTCGTTTCAAACATGTCTCTCCCATTTAGAAAAAATGCTTCAAAGGTGTGAAGACACCAATCTTTGTCTAAATTGGGAGAAGAGCCACTTTATGGTCAAGGAAGGCATAGTCCTTGGCCATAAGATTTCCAAAAACAGGATTGAGGTAGATAGAGCAAAAGTTGATGTTATTGCTAAATTACCTCATCCTAATACAGTCAAAGGTATTAGGAGTTTTCTAGGTCATGCCGGGTTTTATCGCAGATTCATACAAGATTTTTCTAAAATCGCTCGGCCTATGACCCATCTTCTTGAAAAAGATGCTCCTTTTATCTTCTCACCTGAGTGCATCGAAGCTTTTGAAACATTAAAGAAAAAGCTGACGGAAGCACCCATTCTAGTTGCCCCCCATGGGATTTACCCTTTGAACTCATGTGCGATGCAAGTGATTTTGCTATCGGTGCAGTCTTGGGGCAACGAAAAACCAAGCATTTTCAGCCTATCCACTACGCAAGTAAGACTATGACTGAAGCTCAAACCCATTACACCACTCAGAAAAAGAATTATTAGGCGTGGTGTATGCGTTTGAAATTTCGACCATACCTCATCTTGACCAAATGCGTGGTGTATACGGATCACTCGGCTCTCAAATATCTCTTTGCAAAACAAGATGCAAAGCCGAGATTGCTCCGTTGGGTTCTCCTCCTACAAGAATTTGATATCATTATCCGTGATAAAAAAGGAGAACACGGCTGCTGATCATCTGTCCCGTCTAGAAAACCCTCACCAAGATGTGTTTGAGAAAAAGGAAATAAATGAAACATTTCCTCTCGAAACACTCAATGTGGTTTCTTTTCGTGGAGACTCATCTACCCCATGGTTTCTTGACTTTGCAAATTACCATGCGGGTAACTTTGTGGTGAAAGGGATGTCGTCCCAACAGAAAAACAAATTCTTTAAAGATGTAAAACATTACTTCTGGGACGACCCCTACTTGTTCAAAATTTTGCGGATCAAGTCATCGGAGATGTGTGTATGGTGGAAGCCATTGACATTCTCAAGGCTTGCCATTCTGGACCTCTTGGGGGACATCATAGCCCCAACTACACCGCCAAGAAGGTGTTTGATTCCGGGTTCTATTGGCCCACGATTTACAAGGATGCCCATGAATTTGTCAAAACCTGTGGCGCTTGTCAACGTCACGGGAATATCTCACAAAGAAATGAAATGCCGCAAAACGCCATTCAAGTGTGTGAGATTTTTGACATCTGGGGCATTGACTTTATGGGGCCATTTCCTTCGTCTCGCGGTAATAAATACATACGCGTGGCCGTTGACTATTTGTCAAAATGGGTTGAAGCTAAGGCTTTGCCTACCAATGATGCCCGAGTTGTTGTGAAATTCTTAAAATCTCTTTTGCTAGGTTTGGAACTCCACGAGCTATAATCAGTGATCGTGGTGCGCATTTCTGCAATGACCAGTTTGATAGAGTCATGCAAAAGTATGGTGTAACTCACCGCCTTCTCTCATAGCACCACCCCCAAACAAGTGGGCAAGTGGAAGTTTCCAACCGAGGATTAAAGAATTCTTGAAAGGGCAAGAGGCTGAAAACGTGCCTCTTGGTCGGATAAGCTAGATGACACTCTGGGCCTTCGCATGCTTATAAAACACCCATCGGGTGCACTCCATACAAGCTAGTGTATGGGAAGGCATGTCATCTGCCGGTTGAACTTGAGCACAAGGCATACTGGGCCTTGAAACATGCCAACTCGATATTCAGATACCGGTGATCACAGGAAAGTTCAAATGAATGAATTAAATGAACTCCGTGATCAAGCATACGAGAACTCTTTGATCTACAAACAAAAGACAAAGAAGATTCATGACTCTAAAATCAAGAACCGCGTTTTCAGCGTCGGTGATCGAGTCCTTCTTTTCAATTCAAGATTGAAGATTTTCTCGGGAAAACTAAAATCCCGCTGGTCCGGACCATTCACCATCACTAAAGTATTTCCATATGGAACCATTGAGTTATCTCAACCCGATGGTCCAAACTTTAAAGTGAATGGTCATCGGTTGAAGCATTATTTTGGAGAGGACATTCCTCCTGTGGTTGTCCCGGATTTACAAACTTTCCCCATGAACCAATGAATGCGGGGATCGAGTCAAGCTAGCGACTCTGGAATCAAAAAACGATAGCATGCCATATGGGTTTCACCCATATTTCTGACTTCTTTCTACTTTCTACCACCCTAGTGTGGGGGTTGCCCCCTGTTGTAAAAAAAAAAAAAGGATCTTTCAAAATAATGGCCGTAGTATTTCCCTTTTCGTTCTCTGTTTCGCATAACCGCCGGTACTTTGAATATTGAGGGCAATATTCATTTCTAGTGTGGGGGGGAATTCTCACGAATTTTATCATGTAATTATACCGCCTAATTCCCCCATTTTTGGCCAATTTTTTTTTTGGAGTAAGTGTTTTGCACTTACTCAGCTTATGGTTATCGATCGCCATGTCTAATAAACAAAAGGATTGGCAAATCCGGAGCAAAGCGGCTCTTGGTAAAGATATCTCAAATCCGTTGACGGCTTGCAATTTGCCCAAAATTGTATGGTATTCGACTCACCATATCCTTAAAAGTGAAGAGTTGGCTAGCCCGCAAGTTTATGGCTTGTGGTAAAGGCAGTGGAAAAACCATAATTAGTAATCAGCTCACCAAAGATAATATTGATAATTTATCTAAGAGTTGGCTAGTCGAAGCAAAGCGGCTTCGGTAAAGACAAATCAAATCTGTTGGAAGTTGGTGGTTTGCTCAAAATCACATGGTTATCGGTGTACCATGGTTCTTACTTGAACTAAAACATTTGGCTACTCCCGAAGTAATGGCTTTTGGTAAAGAGATTCAAATCCATTAAGTTTTTCTCAAAAGATTGCTAGGGACAAGCAATAGTTTAGTGTGGGGGATTGATGAGTGTGTAAATACTCATCATTTTTGGTTAAATCTGAACTGCAAAACACTTAAAAATGCTCAGAAATGCATCAAAATACTGAAAATATCTCAAAATTGCATTTCATATGTTTAGGATGCAAAATGTTTAAAATCAGATGAAAAATGAGCTAAGTTTGCATAATTGGCAGTTTCAGTCCCCCAAGTTTCAAAAGTTGTCAGAAATAGTCCCTGAGCACTTATTTTAAAAGAAAAGTCACCAAAGGTCCTTTTAAAATCATAAGTTGTCAAAATTAGTCCTTTGGTGAAAAATATCAAAAGTTTTGAGAAATTACAAGTTTAGTCCTTTGACTTTCAAAAATGACAAGTTTGGTCCCTAGAATATTGGAGATTGTCAAGTTTGGCCCTTGGATTATAATTTCAGAATATACATGATTGGCCCTGGAAAATCAGAATTGGCAGCAATGGTCCCTCAAGTTTGGAAGAATTGCATTTTGGTCCTTGTATTACTAAACCAAGCTTTGAACCCTGCCATTACCACTTGACCCTTGTCACAACCATTTGGACCCCTGCATTTGAACCCCTGCCTATTAATACCACCCAGTCAAACCCAACCCAACCTTTTCCCTCTCTTTTTTCTTTCTTCCCAACCACCATGTCTACAAACACTCCACTTTCCACACCTCCGGCTCACCTTTCACCCCTTATCACTCCACCTCAACAACCAAACAAAGAGCATTAAATGCTTCTTCACCCTAATACTCAACCCCACCCACAAATATCCAATTTCCGCCAAAATTGAATCAATGGCCAAAATGACTCAACTGATCAATGGCCAAGAAAGAGGTGGGAATAGCTCAGAGAGGTCAAGTGGAAGCACATTTGCTATAAAAAGGAGTAAGATGAAAGAGAGAAGAGTAGTTCTTAGTTTTGTAAAATTTCATATATGTCGTTTTAATATAAATGTTTTAGTATAAGTTGGAAACTGTAATCTTTTGTTTAATTGTACTAAACTCAAGTAATATTATCAGTGTAACCTACTTTTAAACATCAATTTCAAGGTTTGATATAAGTTCATGTTTTATGCTTTCTTGTTGAAAAACTCAGTTTCAATCTCTTGTAATCAAAGCTTCAAGTAGCTTATTTTAAGTTCAAATAAGCTTATTGAAGCTACTTATAGCTTTTGGTAACTTTAAAACTCAAGTTTAAACACATTTGGTTTTTGGTCAATGAAAGTCAACTGTGAAGCATATTTGGGTAAGCGTGCATGGAAGCTGATTTGTGTTGATCAGTTGAATATGGGTTTATGATAGGTTTAGGACAGTGGTTACCTTTAGTGTTTGGCAAGCCATTGTGGCTAGGACTCTTGTAAGTGTTGAAATGCCCTTTGATTACTGCCATAATTGTATCAATAATGTAGTAGGAATTTGATAATTGTAGTCTTGTTATCAGCAACATATTTGCAGATTAGATCTCGTTACGATATAAATCATTTCTTAGATTTGTAATTTAGGAAGAATCAAAGTTCAAAATAATGATTTAAGTGGTGTTTGGATCTGTTGCATAATCTGAATTTGAGGTTTGTTCAGTAGTTAAGACTTGTTGTTTTAGGCTTGTTTAGCTCAATTGAACTCATTCTAGTTCACATTTACTCACTGCATGAACTCTAAGTCAAAATTACCATGAATCAGTCTTAAACTCATAACTGTTGGAAATTTGGAAAATCAAAAGCTTGTTTTGTGTTTGTAATACATAGATATAACTTGCATTAAGTTTATTTCAGTATAATACATCAATCTCAGTCCTTAAATTAGTTGTAAAGTTCATTAAAGTCAATCTTCCATTTCTGTCAAAAAGTCAAAAGTGAAAAAACAAGTTTTCACCCAACCTAGAGAGATTTATCATTGATTCATTTCTAGGCCAAATCAAGTAAAACTCTGGGTTTTATAAGTTCAGCTGGTCAAGTTACTTATTATGATTTTTATTGAATTTTAGTAATTTTTCTTAAACCTCAAAATGGCTTATCAAGTTGAGCTTATTTGCCCTGTGCAGACCTTGACTCATTATCTGAGTCTTGCGCAGGTTTGTCAGGCTTGTCAAAAGCTCATAAGAGTTGTTGCAGGTCTGATTTTTGGTTTATAGGTTCCTAGCCAGGTCTACTTTAGGTCCCTACTTTTGGTTTTGAGCTTAGCTTATTTGGGTAGCTTATTTTTAAGCTACAAAGTGGTACCCAAAATCTGTTTTTAGCACTTGATCTCAAATGATCAAATCATAGCAGTTTGTGTCTTAGAAGTTTAGGTCAGTTGCATTTAGTTTCATTTGAGTAGTAATGTACTTATTAGAGCTTCGTATCAGGTTGGTTCCCATGGTACCTTTGGCTTATTTCAAGTGCTTATTACATAAGCACTTGCATTGCAGTTTCATTTTCCTACAAACAAGCCTTTGTTTTTATAATTTTCCTAGAATTAGAATATTATTTTAGAGTTTTCCTTGCATTAGCTTTTAATACAATTAAATCAGAAAAACTTCAAAAAAATAAGTTTTCATTTTTCTCAGGTTAAGATAAATATAAAAAGTCAAAAAAATATTTTTTCAGATTTTTCATAGTTTAATTTGTAATTTTTATCAATTTAATTAGTTTTAAATAGTTTTTAATTCATAGAAAATAGAAAAATAATCAGAAAAATATAAAAATAGTTTTGAAAAGTCTCTTAGGTTATTTTAGATTTTTCCAAGTCATAATTTCATTTTTCTAGCTTTATTTCATATTTTCTTATATTTTAGGGTATAATTAAATAGTTAAAAATAGTTTTTAATTAATAATAATTAGATAAATAGTTTTAAAAATAATTTTCTTTTTCTAAAAATTTTCTCTTATCATTAGGATTGTAAAAATGTCATTTTCATATTTTTAGGATTAATATTGTTTAAGTTTCACATTTTCTTTTATACGTCACGTATTTTTAAATTAAAGTTTTATATAAGAAAAATCAAAAACATCATTTTGAAAATAGTGATAGCGTTTATTTAATATAGTTTATCTTTTTAATTTTCTTTAATTTGCATTTAAGCCCCTGTAATTTGTATACTTTTTCTTTAGGTATAATCAATCAAACCTCTTTTCCGTTCAAATTCTCTCGATCACTATTCGTTTGATCATTCTCGCACAGCTCGTTGGGACATAACAACCTGGGGAAACACTATACTCTCCTGGACTTCATTGCATTTGGTTCCGGACATGTTTTAAAGTTTGTTACGGTTAGCCATTCACAAGTGGCTAGCTTGCGTGATAAAACTTGACGGTTTGGGAGCGGATCAGTTATCAGTTATTCTTTATGTAGGAATGTGTGTACTTCGGATTCTTGAGCTTCATTCACGATCATCAGGGAAGAAAAATGTGAACATTGTGGAGGTGTTTTCATTTCCCTCATGATGTGTATCGGAGAAGCTCTTGGGTATTGGTGTACTTCGGGTCCTTGAGCTTCATACACGATCATCAGGGAAGAAAAATGTGAACATGGGAAGGTGTTTTCATTCCCCTCATGATGTGTATTTGGGAGAGTTCTTGAGCATTATACAAAGAGACTGACTGCATCAATTCAACTACTTGGGGGAATTGTTCTCTTGACACGTTTTGGAATGGATTGCTTCAGACGTCAGTAGAAAAGAAATTTGAGAAGAGTTATTTATGTGTGGGAGGATACGTTCTTGTGTTCTTTTGGATGATATAACCTCGAACGAAGAATCGGTGATTATTCTTAAAAGGAGCAGCAAGATCGATGATAATGGTGTGCTTCTTTGTGCACTTGGCTAATGGAAGCTTGAAAGAAAGCTTTGAATCTGCTCAACATAAGGATTTTTGGTTTGGGGAAGGCTGCCAAAGTCTCTCTTTCTCAAAGGCTCATGTTCTATCTTCTATTCTGGAGCCTCGAAAGCTTTGGTGGTGGACGTTTAAGAGATGATGATTTCTATCTTCTTCTTCAACGGGTCGATATCCTTATCTCGTTTTCGTATCATCATCTTCTTAAATTATATCATCTACTCTATCTTTGTATATATTTATCAGAAAAACCAAATACAAAAAATATAAAACCAGCAAAACAAAATAGAAAAATATAAAATCATCAAAAAACCATAAAAATTAGAAAATCTTAAAAAATACCAAAAATATGTTTTCTCAAGACATGTCTTCTGGTATCGATAACATCTGCGGTCTTAGAAATGTCATTCAATAATGGCACGGGACCATAGATGAAGTTCGAGCAGGAGGTGTAAATATTCTTTTCTAAACATGTCTCTAAATATGGCTTACAGTTAGTTCAGACTGTAACCCGTGCTTAAAACTATGGTTTGCTATTATTTTTGATAGCAACCCGCTCTTCAAAAGAAAGGAAAGTGTTGCGCTAAACCAATTTTCAAATATTTTCGTGCACTTATCCTAAAAACAAAATGAGGAAAGTATGTCGAAGGACTGCTGTTCCAACACAAATGTTTTTCCGTCTAAAATTCTTCAGAAAAATATTTGGTGTTTTCAAAATGATGGAAAATGAGTTGCTTAAAAACAATCGATTGAGTTTTTATAAAATTTGGAAACTCAATCAATGACTTCAGCACTTTTAAAATCTTTTATAAAATGAGTTATTGGTTGAGGGGGAGAATGTTTTCAAATCTATATCTTCTAACGAGCTTTCTTAATTATCCCAATATGCTTAATTAAAAATGATGTTTACCTATGTTGAAGGACTAGGTGCCTAGGATATGATTGCTAGGATTAGATGATTAGAGTTTGATGAACACATTATTCCCATACATTTAAATGATCTGATTGATATGTTGCATTGACTTTTATTAGTCGATTGTTGTTTGGGTGATGTCGACCACCATCTATTTGTATGTGTGTTCACTAACATATGCAGGTATATTGGTATAAAAGAATGGTCGATCCGGATCCCATAATTGAAGATGATTGGATGCCGAAAGGAAAGGGTAACTATATCTTGGGTGGACAAATGAAGAAACGGAGCTTAATTGGACTTCTATGGAGAGTTGGCATAAATGCAACGTAAGAGGTCTCACTACATTAGCAGATGGTTTTCTTCTAAGTGATTGAAGAAACGGAGCTTAATTTGACCTCGGTTGGCATTCAAAATGCAACGTAAGAAGAAGTCTCACTGCATCGGCGAGATGGTTTTTTCTTCCAAACCCTACAGCAACAACAACGGAAGCTTCTCAACCACTAATGTATCTTTGTGCAGGATACCATTTTTTAAACATTTTCTAAAAGTTTGAATAAAATTGTTTTTGAAAATGGAAAAATATTGTTTTGAAAATAAATTCGACTAAATTTTGAAAATCACCGGACTTCTTTTTATCAAAACTTAAGTCACTCAATTATCGACTTCGGTCATCGATTGAGGGGGAGAGTGATTTAATTTAAAGTATTTTCGAACGATATTTCTTCACAAAAAGTCCTATTGTACAAAATTTGTGGTGATCTAAAGATTTAATGTTATGTCATGGTATGATTTTTCTTTTGAATCAAGGTCTTTCAAAATGAAATTTTTTCTGTTCTTGTTTGATTGTGAAATTGTTTTATTTTACTTAAAAGATCTCTTAAAAACTATCATACCTGACACTAACAATCTTTAATGTGTAAATCTGTTCCTATCTCATCATTTTTCAAAATCAAATCTTGCCACGTCTTTCCCTAAAATTTTCTAAATAATTTAAATCAATTGGGATCACAAATCTCAAGAGGTTTGAAATCTTTGATTATAAGAGAGATCGTGATTTAAATCTCAAATCTGTTTTAATGGAATTTGTTTTAGTCCTTCAAAGGCACTCCTGCCTCCATGTGCCAAACGATTTCAAATATACAATGCACATGTTGAGGAGGAGCAATTATCCAAAAAAACATGATGAGTATTTAAACCAGGCCACATATTCTCCCATATTTTCTAAACCTTATTAAATCACTTGTGATCCAAAATCTCAAAGGGTTTGATATTTTTGATCGGGGGAGAATTTGTGATTTAATTATGAAATTTGATGAATGATGATCGTTTTGATTCAATTGTGCAGGCTGCTCTCTCATATGTGCTAAATGCTTTCGAATCTCGAAGCACATATTGAGGGGGAGCATAACTATCGAGGTACAGAAGCTTTTTTAAAAGTTATTTATAAAGTACCTTGATTGAGTTTTCAAATGGTTTTCTTAATGGATTTTGTGATCGTGGATGTGCTTCAAAAGAACTCTTGCCTCTATGTGATAAAATGAATTCAAATATCCTATGCACATATTGAGGGGGAGAATTTTACCAAGAAAATCAAATGGCTTTTTCGTATGAAAATTGTGATCAAAGAAAATATTTCAAAGTCCTCTTGCCTCCATGCGCTAAACAAGTTCTAAATCATATGCACATGTTGAGGGGGAGGTTTTCTAAATGATCAAAACTATTAAGGTACAAAATGCTTTGATCTCGTATCACAAGTACCTTGATTGTTTTTCCAAATGATTTTTCAATTGGTTTCAAGGAAAATGAACTGTACCAAAAGACCGACCATTTTACTTTATGTATGGAGTTATAAGGACGGTGAGTTTAGGTATTTGTTCCCACGATCCGCCAGAACCGGAGGGCTCTACCCAGGAACAATCCACTAGATAGTGTAGAAGTCCTTAGGTATATTGAAAAAAAAGAGAAAAATGAGAAATGGGAAGAGTGTCGACTGAGTCTGAGCTAGTACTGGAATAAACCCAACAAGGTTCTATTTATGAAGTCTCGGTAAGCACTGAAGGGGTTGAAGAATGAAAAAGAAATGAAATGAGAAAAGGGTGAAAAGAAATAGCCCTCCATTAATTCAACCTTAGGGCAGAAACCGGGTTCAATAAATATGCTACTGGTGTTTACTAAGGTAACACTGGTATTGAAGACAAGACATCATGGACCCAGTGACGCACTGCACTAAACTTCCGAAGCTACTCAAGTTCCTCTTAAAAGGGCTTGTTTCACTCTCACGGGGAACCGACATAATCTATCAACTTTCTCTTAGAGATGGTTGATATTGAAGAAGGAGACCCTCTCCCTAGTCTCCGGCATAGGAACCAAAATGCACTATTGAGTCTAGAGCCAAGAGATCATCCACAATATCTCATTAGGACACAAAATTAATGAAGACTTTCTGTTTCATACAATGTGGAAAGTAAGAATATATTAAGAGTCCTACGCATTATCCTTGTGGTATTGCCAGAACATCCGAGTGATATGTAAAGTATTCACGATGAAGATAGAAATCCTTCTAGATCCAACATCAAACAAGCTCTTGGTGGGTGACATGTGAGATCTTCTTGTAAGATCAAGCTTGTGACAACTGGATAGAAACGATGGGGAGATTCAATCTTGAATCAACCTTGGTCCAGGAATGGAATTGACGAATACTTTTGGAAAAACCGTTCGATGTGCAAACCTTCTTTTCTCTAGCACGTCGAATGTGTATTCATTTCAAATTCAAAAAGTATCTCTGATTGAGAAATACTTTTAGAAAAACCGTTCGATGTGCGAATCTCTTCTTCTCGCTAGCACGTCGAATGTGTACTCATTCTCTAATATAAAAAGTATTTTGATTGAAAATTGATCTTTCTCATAAAACCTTCGTCGTATTTCAAAACTCTTTCTTCAAGCAATACGCGATTGTTTTTCAAATCATTTTTCATCAATCAGTGAATCTCAATTCGCTGGTTCACTTACTCCGTGTTGTCTTCTTTGAGGCGTTCCGGTTTGAGAACAGCTAGAGCATCTGCGAAACCCTGTCAAGGAGATTCTTAGGAATCCTACGATCACGAGGCGGTACTTGTATTGATCAATGGGGAACCATGGGCGTGTACCTCAATTCAACGAAAGTGATCAAAGACACTTTCGTATGTTTTATTGCTAACTGTTGTTTGCTGGTACATTTGGACGGTTGCAGTGATCAGAATTGATCAATCCAAAGCGCATGCTCACGGCATCCACACTTAATTTGAAGAAATCATGACTTGTGCATATCTACAGAACCTGGCTCAGATATTTCTTATACTATGTTCCTGCTGCGCTGCTGCAAATATCTTGAACCAGTAAAAGCTTCCGTTACTCTGATGAAAGATGTCATGATCCAAAAGTGTGAGCATGTTGGTCCAAAAGTCATAACTTCACATGATGGCAACACAACAAAGGGTGATCCAGATTTTTACTGTGGCTGATGATCTGAATGAAAGCTCGAAGATCATCAAAGATGTGGATCAGTTCAAAGACCTCCACTGAAAGTACAAAGCACACGGACATTGAAGTTGCACTACAAAAGCACAAAGATTGCGGAATTGAAGAATTGAAGTCTAAGAGCTCAAGAACAAAGTCAAGAATAGAATGCTAGGATTCGAAATGTAAAACATGGGGTGACCTCCCTTAGGGGGAGATTGTTAGGAATTAGAAAATTCCATAGTGAAGAGTCGGTCACCCCAAATATTATCTAGCATAAGTTAGCTCGTAGACTTGTCGTTATTTACGTTATTTAGCAGTTTATTAGTTAGTTTGTAGCGTAGTTTAGTTTAGAGCAACACCGTGGAGGAAGGACGGGTCTTTACCCACTGTATACCTGATCCACAGGCCGATAGGAGGTCGTGTAATTTGTAAGTATAAATACCCCTTCCATCCATGGAAGGGGTGTGGCTTGGCAATCTAACCTTTTACATTTTATTGAACCAAGTCTTTACCAAGAAATCTCCAACTCTCTACTTCTCTCTCTAATGGCAAACATGTATTTTGATCATCCAAGACCACCCGAATCATCAACACAATAAATATATCGATCCTACACTTTTTAACTTTTGCAAGTTCTTGTTCATATTTTGAGATTTGACATTTAAAAGACACGTTTTGATCATCCAGTTGCTCAATTTTTGGAACAAAAGATTTTTCACGCAACTGGGCGATTTTGTTTTGATAAGCAAGTTGTTGATCGTGAATATCTTTTTGACACCAATTAAGACGACGTTTTGCATTAGAAAGCTCGTTTGACAATCGTTCATTATCAACTTTTAAAGACTCGATCTGAAGTACATTATCAGTGTTCTCAACAGTTACCATAGAATCAACAGTATCAGAGAGATATATCATCGATGCATATGACAAATAATTCAATAACACAGCATTATGGACATCAGCACAGATGACATCTTCCAAGAGTCGATCAACATCTTTTCTCAACATTTTCTTTGTACGTTTAGTATTAGAAATAGATGTTTCTATTTTCTCGAAAACGACCTTCATCAATCCAAGTTCCTTATGAAAGTTCCGTTCCCAAGACAATGCACAATTTTTCAAATTTTTAACATTTGGTAAAAGATTTTTCTGAAAAATGTCTCTTTGTTCTCGCGCCAGAGGCGATTGAAAATGTTGAACTTTGATTTCAGAATGATATTCTAACTCATGTTGTAAAGTTTTGAGGTCAACCATGAAAAGGTCAAAATATCTAAGAATTTTGCGATTTTCAGGTTTTGAGTTACTTCACTGATGGAAGGTAAAGGACCATAAGTTTGTGCAGAATCTGGTTTGGGATTAACATTAGAAGACTCAGACGTTTATATGATAATCCTTGGTGTGTTAGAAGAATCCGTTGGTGCGACGAAAGTGACCGCTTTTGAATAGTTAAAAGGTTTGTTGTAAACAACAGTTTCTAATTTTGATCGACTCTCGTCTTCTGCATCTAATTCCTCTTGACGATGATATTCAACAACACTCATAAGAGAATTATCAATTTTATATTCGGCACTGGAAACTTCAGGATTTGGTTTGAATGCTTTGGTTGAAAGCTTAGGTTTGTAATCAGCAAGATTCGGTCCATATCCATTTGGATTGGGTTTTAAAGTAAACTTTTCAATAGCTGTGACCGACTCACCATGTTTGTAAACAACAGTTTTAAACTCTTTAAGTTTGTTTTGCAAGCCGATAATTTCTTCAAGATGATCATCTATTCGTTTCGTTGAATGCTTTTTGTATGCGGAGAACTATTTTTGACAAGTTAATAACTCAGCCTTAGCTTTTTGATTTTCCAAGGTGAGAGCGTTAATTTGATTTTTATGTTCATGTTTTAGTTGTTCTATTTCAGACAACAAAGCATTCTTCGAAGCGGCTAGATCACGCATCTGTCTCTCTAAATATTTTTCGTTTTGATGAGATTTAGCAAAGGCGGCTTCAAAACCTTTTTCATGTTTTTCTTGAGTTTTGAAAAAGTTGAGTTGATTTTGTAAACATTCAAAATTCTTGGTTAACAATGCATTTTTAATTTTCAAGTCCTGATTTACTGCATGACATTCTTCCACTATGGATTATTGGTTTTTAAGCAACAGATCAAAATCTGGACGAGGCAAAAGTTCGGTGTGTTCAACGTGAGTCACAACATGATCATTATTTAGGTCCTCAAGTATAACCACAGAGTCAATTTGATTATCAAGGGAAACCATAAGGTCATCTTGATCGTCAAATATAACTACGGGGTCTAGTTAAAAATCGTCGGAATGAGATGTGGATGACTCATTTTGAACATTCTGAGCCTTGCCGGATTCGGATGTTGGCGGAGATATGAGATCAGAGATAAATATGGTTTGTTGGCACGAGACAAGCCATCGTGTCATACTACTGGGCTGTGTCACTCATGTGTAACTCATGCATATTGGCCATCAACATAACAGCTGCATTAACCTGCAAGTCCTCCATATCATCATCTGAGTCAGCATATGCCATAAAACTCTGTTCTTTGTCTGTGAGAGTTCCACCAGCTTCATCCTTAAGAGCCAAAAGTAGAGCCTCCTTATGATAAGCACTGACCCTAGTCCTCGGCTTTGGGCATGCATTAGCCAGGTGTCCCTTCTCATAGCAGTTGTAGCATCGAAGACCATTCAACCCATTCTGAGCATCTCCCTATTCCACCACTTGAGCTCTGTTGTTATTCCTACCCATAGCATTAAACCCTTGACCACCGCCCATCTAACGACCATAACCACGATTCTGAACTTCAACTCTTCCATTTTTCACAACAGCTTGATTCCGTGTGTTAGATGAGGAACGAATACGATTGTTGGATTTGTTGGTATAACGGCCAAAAGCATTAGCAATCATAATAAATCCTTGTTGCAATGCTTCGAACTGATCGGATTCCTCATTAGCTTCACTGACAAATGCTTGAGCATTGTTGTTGTTGTATGGAACCAATTGAGTTTGTTGAGATTGTGGCTGTGAAGGATCATATGGTGTGATTGTAGCAGTTGGTTGAGTTGCTGGTTGAAGAGAATAACTGTTTTGAGCATACAAAGCAAGTTGTTGATTTTTCGGATTTGACGGTGAAGAAATTTGAGCATGGAGAATCCTTTCCCTATCAACTTCCTTTTGATGAGGCTTTGTTAGGAATTAGAAATTCCAGGTATTAAAGAGTCGGTCACCTCAAGTATATGTAATCGTTAGAAAGCTCGTAGTCATAGTACTTTTATGTTAAGTAGTATTTAGTTTTGTAACACCGTGGAGGACGGACGGGTCTTTACCCCCTGTATGCCTGATCCACAGCCCGTTGTGTGGCGTTTTATTGTAAGACTATAAATACTCTCTACCTTCCAAGGTAGAGAGTTGGAGCTCATAATAAGATTTTTCTTTCTCTCACTAAGTTCCCTAAACCTCTAACTTTCTCTCTCTAGAACTCACCTTTATACGCCACTTTGAGTTATGGTTTGATGTGTATGTGAAATCCAATATCCTTCAATTGGTATCAAGAGCCATGGTTAGATCATCTCTTACATATCTTTGGATTTCTAGTGGTTTTTAGGTGGTTTTGAGTTTGAAAAAGTTTAGTGGTTTTGCATCATTTGGTTGATTTCTAGTGTTAAAGTTTCGATTTTGGTAGTACTTTTGTGTTTTGAATCATCACAAGTGTTTAGGTTTTGATTTAGAAGGTTTGAATCATAGTGGTTGGGTTGTTTTTTGGATTGAAAAGTGGTGTTCATGTGTTTTTCATGCTAGCGACTTGAGCTACGGAAAAGTTTTCTTGGTAGCGACTTGCTTTACAATTTGGTAGCGAGTTGTAGTTGAAAGTCTTAGCGAGTTGGGTTAGCGACTTGTCTAGTGAAACAAGCCAACAAAAAGTACAAGTAGTGGATTCTCCACTACACGTAGCGACTTGGTGTAAGTTAGCGACTTGTACTTTATATTGTTAGCGACTTGGTGTTAGCGAGTTGGTACCTAGCGAGTTGCTATTTAGCGACTTGATCATTTAGCGACTTGGTGCTTAGCGAATTGCTGCCAAAATTTTGCTAGCGACTTGGATTGTAGCGAGTTATTATATAGCGACTTGAGACTAAAGCGAGTTGGCTATTTAGCGACTTGATTAATTTAGCGAGTTGAGTGTGTTGCGTGTTGACTGCTTGTGCGAGTTGTGTGTTTAGCGACTTGTTCATTTAGACCTTTTTCTTCTTCGTGTTACATTCTTACGGTTGTTCTTTTGGTTTAGTAAAATCCGTGAAAGAATCAATTTCCCGGTTTAATCAAAGAATTGCAAAATCCCGTAGAGCTTGAAACATGTCTACAAACGTTACTACTATCATCTCCATGTTCGAGGATGTTCAAGCGGTGGTTCAGATACTCGTCCACCCATGCTTGACAGGCCGACTACGATTCTTGGGCTCAACGAATCAGTTATGCCTTGGAAAGGAAAATGGTGTCAACATTCTCAAATCCATTGATGAAGGACCGTATCGAGTTGAGACGACTAGAGATGTACTTGATACTGCTGAAGATGGAACTCTGATTTACGGAATGGACGGACCAAAGATGTATGATGAGCTTGATGACAAGGAGAAAAAGAGATTCGATCTTGATATCGGGGCTTCCAACATTGTTCTTCAAGGTCTTCCTAAAGACATCTACAAGCGATCAATCACAACACGAAGCAAAGGCAGTATGGGATAATGTCAAGATGCTTCTCTCGAGGTTGAGAATTAACTATGGAAGACAGAGAATCACAACTCTATGACGAATTTGAACACTTCAAGATGAAACCGGATGAGAGTGTCTATGAGTACTATGTGAGATTTCATAAGTTGGTGAATGACATGAGGAACATCAGAATGACTATGCCTAACATTCATTTGAACTCAAAATTTGTGAACAACATGAATCCCGAATGGCACAAGTTTGTCACCTCTGTGAAGCTCACTAAAGGATTGAAGAATACAAACTATGAGCAACTCTATGCCTTCCTCCTTTAGAATGAGAGACATGCGATGTTTGAAAAATTGGTTCTTAATCAGTTCAAAACCAACCAGGGAGAGACAAGCTCGTCTAATGACTCAACCGCCTTCTACTCAAACATCGGAATCACAACCAAAGCCTCACAAGTCATACCCATGGGAAATGGTAATCACAAAGTAATTCCTGATCCTATGTTCAAACAAGCGTCTTGATGCACACGTGGGTAATTTCATTAATCAACTAGCTCTTCTGATTAGTCAAAACATGAATTCTCTCCCACAAACCAATAACAACCTCAAAACAGCATCTAACCCACACAATCAAGCTCTTGTTAAAGATGGGAGGATCGTGGTGCAACCAGTTCAGGAAAGACAGTATGATCAGGGAAGAGGTGGAGCTGGTAGAGGTTATGTTGGTAATCAAAATCGAGGAAGGAATGGTAATCAAGGTCAAGCTAAGCTGATAAAATGTTATAATTGTGGTGGTGAGGGACACATTGCAAGAAACTGCACATCTCCAAAGCGTCCAGAATCTGATTACTTCAGAGATAAGATCTTTGCTTGTGCAAGCTCATGATAATGGTGCTGCTTTGGATGAAGAGGAATTGTTGTTTCTAGCTGAGGGCAATGCCAAGACCTGTGATACAGATGTGGATGAGCGACCTACTCGGAGATAGGTCACAATCATCAGAATGCCTTTCAAGTCGCTGATTGTGATGCATACGACTCTGATGTGGATGATGGACCTTCTGCACACACAATTTTTATGGCTAGCATTTCTCCAATGGTTTCTCCCAAGGTCTCTTCTTCACCACAAGCTGGCCCATCCGAAGACAAACTCATCTCAGAGGTACTAAAACTATACGATGATGTGATGTGCAAAGATGCATGACAAAGTACCATCAACTGAAACTTTTGTATCAAATATTGAAAATATGGGTAATATCAATGTTGTCCCATATGATCAATATGTGAAACAAAGTGAAAGTGAAATTGTATCAAGTGATGCATCTCTGCAGATCAACAATGACTATATTTTTGATGAATACATTGCTGTGCCCCTGATGAGTCTGTAATATCTGAATTAAATGCCTATAAAGAACGTGTTGCTATTTATGAACAACGTGCTAAATTTGAGTTGACCACTCGTGAGCAGGAAATGGATGACCAAATGCGTACAACTATTAGAAAAAGTAGGTTTAGAGAAGAAGTATTAAAACAAGAGTTAAACTCCTTGCAAGAAAAGCTTTCTAAAACTGCTAAGCAAAAACAAGAACTTCAAGAAAATGTTAAAATGCTTAAGCAAGAATTCAGTGCTAAGGAATCAAAACTTTTGAATGATTTTTCTAATCTAAAAACCTTGAAAAACAAGCTTGAAAATAAGTTGTACGTACAAGGAAACACCATTCAGACTGCTCACATGATCACTAAGCATAGAGTCCTAAGCGATAAGCATAGCATTCCCCTTATTGAGGAACCAAATCCAGAGGTCATTAAAAAGGCCAGAAATGCTCATAAGGTTCTTTATGATGGCAAGGAAATTCTTAAACCTAGACAGAAACCTAGTTGCGCTGAGTGCACAGAGGAAGATAAGAAATCTGATGAAATCACTAGGGAAAAGTTAAACAAGAAACTAGCTGATCCAAAATGTAAATGTTAGCCTTAATAGTTTTTATTAGAAGTGATGGTCATTCACATTTAGGAACTTTGTAACGTGTGTTAGATATCGTGATAGAATAGTCAACGGGCTCGTGGACTGGGCTAAGCTAAATGGCTAATAGTTATGTTAAGCTAGCCTTCTATTACATGTAATCCAATCCAAGTCCACGAAGCCCAAGCCAAGCCCATGGAAAGCCTTTAGGGCAACATGTGTCTTGTACTATAAATACCCCTCAAATGGTCATTTGAGGGGTGTGCTTGAAAGTGTGTGTGTGTGTGTGTGTGTTTTCCTTTGAAGTAATACAACATATTGTGTTTATCTTATACTCATAACATACACGAATCTTATATCATTCAAGTCACCATCTTCCTTTCTTTATTTCATCTTCTTATACGTGTTTGTGTTTGGTTTAACGTGTTCTAAGCAAAACGTGGGTATTGGTTTGTGATAAGGTTGATAGATATGGCTTCTGAGAGACTCGCTCTAGAACCCGCACTAAACCGACAGACTTCTGGACACATCAGTTCAGGACTCGTACCTCAAAGAGCTCAATCAACTTCATTTGACAATCCTAAAGAACAAGAATGGGAGAATTTCTTTGAGTTAATGTTCGATGAATACTATGGTGGAACTTCGACAAATGCATCAAACCATCATTCCGCTGCACCCGCTCAAAATCATCCTCCACCACCAACAGAAGATGCATCTACAACGATCGAAACCAATGCACCAACTCCATCTACATCATCTACATCTACTACAGTTATTGCACCCGTTCTACCAGTAGTTGATGAGCAAAACCAAAACCATAACGATGCAACGTTAGATGACGACTTATTTGAAAACCCGTTTGCTACGGAATCAGCTGAATCTTCTTCAAGCTTACGAGAACCATCTAATTCGCATACGTATAACCAACGGTATCCTTCTACTCTGAAGTGGACTTAAGACCATCCGATTGAACAAGTTATTGGTGAACCTTCAAGGCCAATTCAGACGAGACGCCAACTTGCCACCGATTGCGACTTGTGCATTTACCTTTGCTCAATTAGCAATATTGAACCAAAGAACATTCGCGAGGCAATGGCAGAACCCGCATGGATAGAAGCAATGCAGGAGGAACTTCTCCAATACCGTCTACATGACTCTTGGGAAATGGTTCCAAGACCTATTGACGTTCGTGTCATTGATCTTAAATGGTTATGGAAGAACAAACGGGATGAAGAAATGACTGTAATTCGCAACAAAGCTCGTCTTGTGGCCAAAGGATACAGACAAGAGGAAGGGATAGACTTTGAAGAGTCATTCGCGCCGGTAGCTAGACTAGAAGCAGTCGGGATTTTCTTAGCCTATGCCGCTCACAAAAACATCACGGTTTATCCGATGGACATTAAGACCGCGTTCTTGAATGGAACTCTGAAAGAAGAAGTGTACATGAGTCAGCCAGAAGGCTTCATAGACATGAATCATCCGACTCGTCTACAAACTCAAAAGGCAATCTATGGATTGAAACAAGCTCGAGGCGTGGTATGACGAATGTCCTCTTTCCTTATCCAAAACAATTTCACCAAAGGAACAGTTGATCCTACCTTGTTTACACAAAAATGCAAAAACGACATTTTGATTGTTCAGATTTATGTGGGCGACATCATCTTTGGGTCCACTAATCCGAATCTTTCAAAACATTTTGAAAATCTCATGAAAAGTAAATTTGAAATGTCCATGATGGGGGAACTAAAATTATTTCTTGGTTTACAAATACATCAATCCCCTCGTGGAATTTTTATAAATCAAGCTAAATACACATCTGAGATTTTGAAAAATCACGGTATGGATAATTGTGACTCGGTCGGAACACCAATGGTAACTTCACCAAAAATTGGAGCCGATTTGTTTGGGAAACCTATTAATCCGAAGAAATATCGGAGCATGATTGGTTCTCTCATGTATCTTACTGCTAGTCGACCGGATATTCATTTTCTTTGTTTGCTTATTAGCACGGTTTAGGCAAAGCCTACGAATTGCACCTCAAAGAGGTTAAACGGATCTTCGGTGAAGACATCCATTCACATGGGACTTTGGTATCCGAAGGAATCCGGATTTGATCTAATAGCCTTTTCAGATGCAGACCACGTAGGTGATCAAGTTACGACAAAAGTACATCCGGAGGAGCACAATTTTAGGGTGAAAAGTTAGTAAGCTGGTCTTCAAAGAAACAAGATTGCCTTTGCACTATCAACGGCTGAAGCTGAGTATGTGTCTCTATCTGCGTGTTGTGCTCAAGTTCTATGGATGAGAACACAACTCACAGATTATGGCTTTACTTTCGATAAAATACCTATGTATTGTGACTCAAAAAGTGCCATAGCCATATCATGCAATCCTGTTCATCACTCAAAGACTAAGCACATCCGTGTCCGCTACCACTTCATCAAAGAGTACGTCGAAAATGGTACTGTTGAATTATTCTTCGTGAAGACTGATTACCAACTCGCCGATCTATTAACGAAAGCCCTTCCAAAAGAAAGGTTTGAGTATTTAGTTCGACGAATTGGAATGCGAAGCCTAACCCTGAGGAGTTAGAACGTCTTCTCGAATCTTCTTGAAAATGATTTTCCAAAAGCTTCACATTTGTAAATATTTTTGAAAATCAAAATACAAAATTTGAAAAACCAACAAAAGCAAAATATAAAAATATAAAATTTTTCAAAAATACAAAACAATATAAAATCAAAAATCCAAAAATATTCTTCTCACGACATGTCTCTCATATAATCGATATTCTGTACGTTTCTAGAAATGTCACTCAACAATGATACGGGTATGTACAGATGCTTGAGCGAGAGTTCTTTATTGTTTTCTAAAACATGTCGTTTCTCAAAATTTCTTCAATAATGGCTTTCGTATACATCAGATGCGAAACCCGGACGAAATGATGACTTTTGATTATTTTCAAATCAAAACTCGTGCTTTGATCGAAAAATGAGGTGTACGCTTCAGTGCACTACATTTAAAAATGGTGAGAAATCATCATCATCTTGAGCACCTTTTCAAGATTGTTCAAAAAGATTTTCAAAATCTTTCAAATAGTTTGTGCTTAAGATAACTCCCTCTGAAACCCTTTAATTGATTATGCTTTATTAAAGGGGGAGTATAAAACTAAAACGTTCCATATTCATGCTTAAATCAAATCCGTTTTTCTCCCCAAAATATTCTAAATGTTGTTTAATCCGTTGATATCAAAAATATCACGAATATGCTATTTTTGAGGGGGAGGAGACGTGATTAAAATGTGATAAAAAATGTTTAATGATCGTGGTTTGAATCTCACAATGAGCTCGACTCAAACGGAACCAATGAATTGACGGGAATCTAAGTCAGTAAATGTACCATCTCGAGAAACTTGTGATAGATATTCACCTTCATGGGTGTAACCTCCTTTTCAAGGAGTGTTTACAACTTCAAGTTAGCTATTAGAGCTAGTTGTCACCTAAAAACTGACAATGGAACTCTTTAACTAGGCAACGTAACCGTGTCTCGTGGGGAATTGTCTATCATGAGCCGATCAATTCAAAAAGTGCAAACTCTACCCTCGATGTGTAGATTTTTGTTAAAACTTATAAGCACATATGAAGGGGGAGTGTTTCTGAAAATATAAAACTCTCGGAGTGTCTCAAACATGTTTTCTATCATAAACACTCTGTGAGATTTTCAAGAAAAATGGTTTTTTGGCAACAATAGGACAGTCATGGAGTTATAAGGTGACTAAGGATAGGAATATTCGTCCTATGATCCGCCAGAGCCGGAGGGATCTACCCAAGGACATCACCAATTGTGTAGTATTAGAAGTCCTTAGGTATGATTGAAAAAAGGAGTAATGTGAGAAAGGAGAAAGAAGGGGTTGAAGAATTAAAAAGAAATGTAATGAAAGGGTGAAAAGAAATAGCCCTCCATAATCAACCTTAGGGCAGAAACCGGGTTCAATACATATGCTACTGGTTGTCACTAGATGACACTGGTATTGAAGACAAATACGTCATGGACCCAGTGGACGCGCACTCCAACCTTCTAGCCACTCAATTCCTCTTAAAAGGATTTGTTTCATTCTCACTGCGAACCTTACATAATCTATCGACTTTCTCTTAGAGATCGTTGGTATTGAAGAAGGAGACCTCTCCCTAGTCTCCGTTCGGGAAAACCAAAATGCACTAATTGAGTCTAGAGCCACGAGATTCATCAAAAGATCTCATAGGAACACATGACATGACATCGCTTGTTGTTCATCATAAGGACACAAGTGATATATTATAGAGTCCTACGCAGATCTTAGCAATTTGCTAGAACATTTATGAGAAGTTTCACATCGTGATCTTCATGATTGAATGGAAACTCTGCCGGGGTCAACATCAAGCGACCGACAGCAGGTCACTTCGGTAATTCTCCATGGATTACGCTTAGTGTGTCTCAAGCGGTCTGATCGTGAAGTGATGCTTCGGTGTACTTCGACTCATCCGAACTGTAGATGTACTTGGTTTATCGCGTTATCTCACTTGTGGGACTCAGGTTCAGAACGGCCTTTGTGAGAATTAGAGATGTGTTTTCACACTATACTGTTAACACCCTCGAAATTCAAACTTTATAAGTTACTAACTTTGTTTATGTTTTCTTCTTATGGAAGCTCCGGAGCGGATGGATCGTGCAGACTCGCCACATGCTCATACCAACAACACATGAAAGTTCTCATCATAATCAAAGGAGATGATTCTTCGTCAATGTCAAAGAATCTACAAAGTTTAAAGACTCGAGAACTACATCATTGGTAACCAAAAGACATATAGAAGTGTGAGCATCTTGGAGAAAGAAATGGAGAATGACGTGGAGACACCTAACCAACGAAGTTGACAACGGCAGACAACCACATTAATCGATCACAAAGCATGAAGGAACAAAGAATCAAGACTATTCTATATCTACACGCAAAGTCCAAGCTCAAGGAGAGTAAAGACCTAATCAAGTGGAGCATCATTTGAATGACCACCCCTTAGGGGGAGATTGTTAGCCTTAATAGTTTTTATTAGAAGTGATGGTCATTCACATTTAGGAACTTTGTAACGTGTGTTAGATATCGTGATAGAATAGTCAACGGGCTCGTGGACTGGGCTAAGCTAAATGGCTAATAGTTATGTTAAGCTAGCCTTCTATTACATGTAATCCAATCCAAGTCCCAAGCCAAGCCCATGGAAAGCCTTTAGGGCAACATGTGTCTTGTACTATAAATACCCCTCAAATGGTCATTTGAGGGGTGTGCTTGAAAGTGTGTGTGTGTGTGTGTGTTTTCCTTTGAAGTAATACAACATATTGTGTTTATCTTATACTCATAACATACACGAATCTTATATCATTCAAGTCACCATCTTCCTTTCTTTATATCATCTTCTTATACGTGTTTGTGTTTGGTTTAACGTGTTCTAAGCAAAACGTGGGTATTGGTTTGTGATAAGGTTGATAGATATAAGGTCCTACAGTAAAGAAAAGAAAGTAATCATCACACCCCATGATTACAAAAAGGAGAATTGGATTGCCTTAAACAAGTTTAAGCCTCAGACATTGTTAACTCCCGAACAAGTGTTCTGGAAAATGGATTTAGATAAGCAGAAAGCTGAAAATATTGTTGTAACCAACCCCCCCTCTTTGGAAAATGCCTAGAGCGACTGTGTATCCTCCTAATACACCAATGCATCTTGTTCCTGGAACAATTGCCACTAAAAGCAAGACCTTAATTAGCCAATATGTTATACTTCAACTATTTGTTGATTTTGAGAAAACTTGCAAGAAAAGGATCACACCCACTGGTATTACGGAAGGAGAAAGGGGTTTTGAGCAAATGAAAGAATGTTATTTAAATGAGGTCATGCCTTTCTTTAAACTTCTAAAAGATCACTTTGAGAGTCTTAAAAAGGGGATAGAAACTGATATTAAGGGAATGGAAAAGGAATTTGATGCAATGATAGTTGAAGTTAGTGACTATGAGCGAGCACTAAAATATAATGAGATTGAGAGGAAGAACTTGCATACACTAAATGAGAACCTGATCTATGAATGTATTACTCAGATGTGTTTTCATGCTACAAATTGTTCCATTAATGCTTCCAAATTTCATGAATTATCGGTTGCACTGAAAGTCTCCCATGATCGTGTCATTGAGCATGAAAAAACTAATTCGAACTAAACGAGAAAATTGAACTGGATGATCACGACAATTTGGTTAAACATTTTTCTAAACTGGAAGTTGAGCATTTTAATTTACAACTAAAATATCAACATCTTAAAGAAAATGTCAAAACTTCAAATATCAAGACATCCTCGGATGCTCCGAGTTTGATGCTTTTCAAATTAACAAACGTGATGAACGATTCAAGCTCAAGTGCAACACGATCGAAAGTTGAAAGCCCAAATCTCTCAATTAAAGGGTCAAACGAACAATATGACAGGCTCCCAAATGCCTCCTCCTTTAGATTCTCAGAATTCTCAAACTTTTCATCTTCAAAACTTAGTTGATGCCTTACAAAAGGAAAACGAGAGTTTTCTAGAAGAAAATGAAAAAGTTAAACGACATTTTAAAGAGTTATATGATTCAATAAAAGTCACCCGTGACCAAAACAACGAAAAAATAACGTCTTTACAAAAGGAAATTGAAAATCTGAGAAGTCGGAAATGGGAAACGCCACTTGTTTTCAATAAGAATGTTGTCTCAAAGTCACCCTTAGATTGCAAATACACTGTGACAGTTAAATATATTCCTCCTCATCTTAGGAATAATGAACATGCTTTTCATGAATACTGTGCTCACCTTAAGGATAGTCTAGAATGTCTCCGTGAGATTGTCGAAGAGGATTTCATTAACAAACCTCTTGATAGTGAAATTAGGTTTGCTTGCCTCCAGGCCAAACGATCTCAAGAGTTGCTAGAATGTGTAATTGCAACATGTCCCAAATCCTTAACCTTAGGTGCAAAAGGCAAAGCTGTGATGCCTTGTTCTATGCCTAGTGCCAAGCAGGAAATCCGTTCTATGCACAGTCTTAAGAAAGTATACACTAATGTGCCTTCTAGTACTTCAGATCCTTGCACATCAAGTTCAGGAATGCAAAAATTAGATCAACCAATTAATGTTCCCATTCCCTCTACAGAGTAATCAATGACTTTAAAGCGGCGGGTCAAAGTCTCAAGACAATACAAGGAATGATAGGACCTTGCAAGCTAAGAATGTGCATTGGAAGAGAGTAGAAGACCAATCTAGGAACTTTAGTGTTGATTCTAGTATTAGCCTTAGGCGTCTTGTAATTAATTGAATTCGATACTATTTGCAAACCTTGTAATGATGTCTGCTTGAATTCTGTTGCTAATCATGAATGTGGTGTAATGCTTTGTCTAATCTTGTCAAATGCCCGTTAAAATTGTTAATGCTAATAATCGTGCAAATAAGGCAAAAAGGCAAAAACGAAAGATTGTTAGAAACAGTGGAAACCCACAGGAAGAACTTTTATAAAGATAGGTTATTATTGGATACCTTTTGGCCATAAGAATAATCAGTTTTGTTCTCAAACTGCTAAGATTATGCCCACGAGAAAATGGATGCCTCTGGTAGAACTATTCCCTTAAGAAGTGAACATACTTTGAATAGGTCAAATACTGACACCAGCATTGCATCTATTCCCAATGATTCCATTGCTTCTACTTCTGATATGGATGTTTCTATTTTCGATGTGGGTGTTCCAATTACTGTTACTAACCAAGTGGAACCCATTCTTGCATGGGGATCCCAATTATCCAGTTATCCATTCTTGTGTGTGTTCAACTGCAAATCGTTCAAATCGTTCGTGGTACCGGACTCAGCCGTTCCAAGCATATATGGAGACCGTCGTGGCTCATGAACTTCGTGAGCAAATTCATCGGAGACGTTAGATTCGGTAATGATCATTTCGGTGCAATTATGGGTTATGGTGATTATGTTGTTGGTGATAGTGTTATCTCTAGAGTATACTATGTGGAAGGTCTTGGTTATAATCTGTTCTCTGTGGTCAATTCGTGATTCGATCTAGAAGTAGCCTTGAGAAAACATACTTGTTTTGTTAGAGAACTTGATGGTAAGGAACTTTTAAGAGGAACTCGTGGTTCAAATCTTTACACCATCTCTATAGAAGATATGATGAAGTCTTCTCCAATTTGCTTGCTGTCAAAGGCTTCAAAACAAAGTCATGGTTATGGCATCGACGTCTCAATCACTTGAACTTCGGCTCCATCAATGATCTCTCAGAAAGGACTTAGTTGTAGGTTTACCTCGACTAAAGTATGAAAAGGATCATCTTTGTTAAGCATGTCAATTGGGAAAAAGCAAGAAGTATGCCCATAAAACCAAACCTACTAACTCATCACGAAGTTCTTCATACAATTCATATGGATTTATGTGGACCAATGAGAGTGCAGAATATCTTTGGGAAGAAATATGTGTTAGTTGTAGTTGATGATTACTCTAGATTCACCTTGGTCAAGTTCTTAAGGACAAAGGATGAAACTCCTGATATCATCATCAAACTCATCAAACACTGCGAGTTCGACTTAACAAAACCGTCCGAATTATCCGGACAGACAATGGAACTGAGTTTGTTAACAAACAACTTAGTGAATTCTATGAAAGCATTGGAATCAGCCATCAAAGAAGTGTTCCACGAACTCCTCAACCGAACGGTGTAGTTGAAAGACGAAATCGAACTCTTGTAGAAGCCGCTAGAACAATACTGATTTACTCAAAAGTTCCAATGTTTCTCTGGGCTGAAGCTATTGCCATGCATGCTACACACAAAATCGTTCCCGATTCACACTTGTTCATGGAAAGACACCATATGAACTTGTCCACAACAGAAAACCTAATCTCTCTTTCTTTCGTGTGTTTGGAGCATTGTGCTATCCAACTAATGAGGGTCAAGACTTAGGCAAACTTAGAGCTAAAGGAGACATTGGAGTATTTGTAGGGTATGCACCAAACAAAAAGGGATACCGAATCTACAACAAAAGAACCCGAAACATCATGGAAACAATTCCAGTTACGTTTGATGAGTGACGGTCAAATGGCTCCTGAACAATTCAGTTCCGGACCCGCACTTCAAATCAGTCCAATTGGTTCATCCCTTGTTCCAAACTCTTCTCAAGAAACTCCATATGTACCTCCATCCGAAGATGATTTAAAGAAATTGTTTGATCCTATGTTTGATGAACTTTATGATCCAAGTACTAATGAGGTGTTGATCCCTACAACAGAGGCTGCTCATATTCCAGTGAATGAAGTCAATCCCTCAGTCTCAATATCTTTAATTCAAGAAGCGCCTTCTGCCGATCCTTCCGTCTCATCAACAAATCATCATTCTTCAAATGTACATCATGGAACTGTTTCTGGCATCAATGATGATGTTAATCCCTTTGCTAATCACGAAGATGCTCCATTTGAAAACATATTTGCTCCTGAATCTTCTTCAGAACCATCCTCTTCAGGAGACATCGACTCTACTACTTCAGTCCCTCAACAACTACCACATGAACACCTCAGAAAATGGACTCACGATCATCCATTAGACAACATCATTGGAAATCCCTCTCGTCCAGTATCCACACGGAAACAACTTGCAACCGATGCCTTATGGTGCTTCTTCAACTCCGTACTCTCTAAGATCGAACCAAAAGATGTTAAAACCGCCATGAATGAAGATAGCTGGTTCAATGCTATGCAAGATGAAATTCATGAGTTCGATCGACTAGATGTATGGGAGTTAGTACCTGCTCCACATTGTGCTATGATTATTGCTCTAAAATGGATCTTCAAAGTGAAACTTGATGAGCATGGTGATGTGTTGAAAAACAAGGCTCGATTAGTTGCTAAAGGATACCGTCAAGAGGAGGGTATTGACTTTGAAGAATCTTTTGCTCCAGTTGCTCGAATCGAGGCAATCAGAATCTTTCTGGCTAATGCTGCTAGTAAGAACATGGTAGTCTATCGGATGGATGTGAAGACGGCATTTCGACGGAGATCTTAAAGAAGTCGTCTACGTCGGCCAACCTGAAGGATTTGTAAATCAAGAGCATCCTACTCACGTTTATCGTTTGAAGAAGGCCCTTTACGGTTTAAAGCAAGCTCCAAGGGCATGGTATGATACACTGTCAAAGTTTCTTCTATCAACCGGATTTAGCAAAGGAGCAGTTGTTCCAACATTGTTCACCGAAGTCGAGGCAAACATTTAATTCATGTTCAAATTTATGTTGATGATATTATTTTTGCCTCGACAGACCCAATGGAATGTGATCGTTTTTCTAATGAAATGAGTTCAAAATTTCAAATGTCAATGATGGGACAAATGTCATTTTTCTTGGGATTACAAATTTCGCAAAGTCCCGGAGGCATTTTCATAAATCAATCTAAATATGCAACTGAGATTTTAAAGAAATTTGGATTTGATTCAAGTGACCCTGTTGACACTCCCATGATTGATCGAACCAAACTAGATGAGGACCACTCAGGGATCATGATTGACCAAACAAAATATCGTAGTATGATTGGATCCCTGATGTACCTCACGGCTAGTAGACCAGACATCTTGTTCGCTGTTTGCATGTGTGCTAGATACCGGGCTAAGCCTACTAAAAGCACCTTGAAGCGGTTAAACGGGTCTTTCGGTATCTCCAAGGAACCATCAATATGGGTCTTTGGTACCCGAAGGACACCGGTATGTCACTAACGACCTATGCAGATGCGATCATGCGGTGTCAAGATACTCGTCGAAGTACATCCTGGAGGTGCTCGAGTTTTTGGGTGATAAGCTTGTGAGCTGGTCTTCAAAGAAGCAAATGAGTACTTCTATTTCCTCTACAGAGGCTGAATACATAGCCATGTCATCTTGTTGTGCTCAAGTCTTATGGATGAGATCTCAATTATCTGACTATGGCTTTGTATTTAACAAAATCCCTCTGATCTTGTGATAATAAAAGTGCTATTGCTCTCTCATGCAACAACGTTCAACACTCAAGAGCAAAGCATATCGACATTCGACATCATTTCATCAGGGAACAAGTGGAAAAAGGTGTGGTGGAATTATATTTTGTGAGGTCGAATATCGGTTAGCGACATCTTCACCAAAGCTCTTCCAAGAGAACGTTTTGAGTTTATTCTTCCACGTCTTGGCTTGAAAAGTCTTCAACCAGAAACACTCAAACGTCTTCAGGAGGAAGACGAGGAGTAAAGGTCTATCTTCATCTATCTCTTGTAAATATTTATTCGAAAATCAAAATACAAAAATATAAAACTTTCAAAATCCATAAAAATTTGAAAAATTCGAAAAATCTTCAAAACAAAAATATTGTCTTTTTGTCATGTTTCTCTCGGTTCGTCAATATCTACGGTCTTTGTGCTGTCATTCAAAGAATGACATGGGACTTTAGATGCTGTTCGAACTCTTAAAAAAAAAAAAAAAAAAAAAAAATTATTTTTGGGAGAAAGAGAAACAATGGTTTATTGTCATTTCAGGCAGTAACCCGCTTTTTCAAAGAAAGAACAGAGCCATACTTTATCATGTTTTCAAAATTCCATGCTCTGATTCTTTAAACATTTATCTGCTGAAAACTAATTGCTTTGAAAAATAACTCAGTCTCTATTTTTGATAATCATCTGGACTTATTTGTCAAAATATCAATCTCTCAATCAACAACCTATGTCATTGATTGAGGGGGAGAATGATTTCAATTAAATTAAAAAGTTATTTGGCATTCAATTGTTTTCAAAAGATATTCATGCATGTTTTATCAATGGAGTTTAAAGTCTTAAAATCCGATCATTATCGGTTAAAACGCTTTCATAATCAAGTCACAATTCTCCTTAAAAGCTTTCAAAATCAATTTAAATCTATAAGAGATCACAAATCTCAAATGATTTGATAATTGTGATCGGGGGAGAATGTGTGATTTAAATTGGATTTAATCTGATAATTCGGTAAATGGTTTTATAAGGATGTACAAGCTCTCCTTCCCACATGTGACAAACGATTTCAAATTTTCCATGCACATGTTGAGGGGGAGCATCTATCTTAAACCTATGATTTGAAACGTGATAACTTATCTCAAGGTGCAGGTTCCCTCTAGTATGTGCAAAACTCTTTTCAAATCTCGAGGCACATATTGAGGGGGAACAAAAATCATGAAAACCTCATCCTTCCCCAAAATGCTTTATCTACTTGATTCGATTAGGGAAGTGATGTTGATATTTTTTTAAAATGGTAATCAAAGAAGTTAATTCTTTCTCTTGCCTCCGTGTGGAAAACTATTTCAAATACTTGATTCACATGTTGAGGGGAGTTCTTCTTCTAAAAATATCAAAACAATTTAGGTACAAAATGCTTTGATAAAATATCATAAGTATCTGGATTGATTTTCAAATGGTTTTCAATTGGTTCCTATGGCAGATGAACAATACCAAAAGACCGACCAACTTTACATTATGTATGGTGATATAAGGACGATAAGGTTAGGTATGTGTTCCCATGATCCGCCAGAACGGAGGGATCTACCCAGGGACTATCCACTAGTTAGTGTAGAGTTCTTAGGTATGATGATAAAAGGAGAAAAATGAGATATGGGAAGAGTGCGGACTAGGACTGAGCTAGTACTGGAATAAACCCAACAAGGTTCTAGCTATGAAGTCTCGGTAAGCAACAAGGGGTTGAAGAATTAAAAAGAATTGAATGAGAAAAGGGTGAAAACAAATAGCCCTCCATTTTATTCAACCTTAGGGGCGGGTTCAATTCATATGCTCTGATGGTAACATCGGTATTGAAGACAAGACGTCATGGACCCGTGACGCCTTGCACTTCAACTTTCCAAACCACTCAAGTTCCTCTTAAAAGGACTTGTTTCATTCTCACGGGAACCGACATTATCTATCGACTTTCTCTTAGAGATTGTTGATATTGAAGGAGGAGACCCTCTCCCTAGTCTCCGATATAGGATCCAAATATGCACAAATTGAGTCTAGTGCCACGAGATCATCAATAAATCTCATTAGGACACTTTCAATGAAGACTCTGTTTCACACAATGTGGAAAGAGAAATTATATCTTGAGTCCTACGAATTATCCTTGTGGTATTGCGAACATCCGAGTGATGTGTTTACATATTCACTGTGAAGATGGAAAGCCTCTTGGAGCCAACATCTAACAAGCTCCTGGTAGGTGGCATGTGAGATCTATTATTTAGATCAACCATGTGACAAGCTGAACGAAACAATGGGGCGATTCAATCTTTTGAATCAATCCTGGTTCAGGTTATGGATTGACGGATACCTTTAAAAAAACCGGTCTTTGTGCTTTAAAACTCTTTTCATTAGCACGTCGACCGCGTACTAATTTTTCAAATCAAAAGGTGTTTTATGATTGATAATTGATTTTCATTAAAACCTTCGTTATATTGCAAAACAATTTCTATTGAGCAATACTCGATTGTTTTTCAAATATCTTTTCATCAATCGGTGGACGTAAAATTTGGTTCACTCACTCCGTGTTGTCTTCTTTGAGACATTCCGGTTTGAGAACGGCTAGAGCAGCTGAAACCCGTCAAGGAAATTCTTGAATTATACGATCACGAAGCGTACTTGTATCTTGATCAACGGGAACCGTGGGCGTGTACCTCAATTCATCGAAAGTGATCAAAGACACTTTCGTGCGCTTTATTGCTAACTGTCTTATGCAGGTACATCCCGACGTTTGCAGGTGATCAGAATGAAGCGGTCAATCCATAGCCGCATGCTCACCTAACACATTCATCTCAAAAGAAATCATGATTAGTGCATCAATGACTCTGATATTTTCACTCCATGCTTCTTCTACGCTGCTGCCAATATCATGAATCAACTAAAGCTTCCGCTACTCTGATGAGAAGATATCATGATCCCGAATGTGAGCATGTCGGTCCGAAAGTCACAACATCACATAATACCAACACCACAATGGATGTATCTGAGATTTTCTACTAGCTGATGATCTCAAAAGTGGCTCAACATTATTATCACGTGGATCAATAAAAGACCTCCACTTGGATTAACCAAACATGCAATGAGTGGAATCAATGACTACGAGCTTTGGAGCAAAGTACTACATCAAGAATGCAAGATCAATTGTTAATGTAATATCTGATTGTATTCAATGTCATTTTAGTATATGTTTGAGGTGACCTCCCAGGTATTAAAGAGTCGGTCACCTCAAGTATATGTAATCGTTAGAAAGCTCGTAGTCATAGTACTTTTATGTTAAGTAGTATTTAGTTTTGTAACACCGTGGAGGACTGACGGGTCTTTACCCACTTGTATGCGATCCACGACCCGTTGTGTGGCGTTTTATTGTAAGACTATAAATACTCTCTACCTTCCAAGGTAGAGAGTTGGAGCTCATAATAAGATTTTTCTTTCTATCACTAAGTTCCCTAAACCTCTAACTTTCTCTCTCTAGAACTCACCTTTATACGCCCACTTTGAGTTATGGTTTGATGTGTATGTGAAATCCAATATCCTTCAGGCTTCAAGTAATCGTACAACAATCCGTATGTGTATTGATGCATATTCTTCGCTTGACGGAGAAAAATGACATACTTCTCCCATTCAGGACCAAGACTACTCAGGACTTAGTATTAAACTGCAATTCTTGGCATGATGATGTTGTGTTTATCCAAATCATTTATGATGTCTGAGAATCGATGATGATAAGACTCTAGTGTCTCTCCAGATTCAATCATGAAGTGTTCATAAGACAAGTAAATTTTGGATTCCATATCCTCTGATTGAGTCAGATCCTTCCATAAGAAGATGAATATGTTCCCACAAGCCTTTGCGGTCTTTTGAGCATCAACACTTTGAAGAATTGGGTTTGGTAATCCTAAAAGGATATATTGCATTGCAAGCTCATCAGCATCATAGTGTAGAAGTACTTCGCATTCAGTGCAACGGTAGCAATGTTTGATTGTTCATCTCTTGGTGGATTAGCATTTGGATCTTCGGGTATAATGACAGTAGGCATCTGAAATGGACATTCCAAGATAACCTTTTTTAAGAACTTTCCATGTGGCTTCTTCAGATCACAAAACCTAAAGAACCTAATCACCCATTGATCGTAGTTTCCTGGAGTGAGCATTGGAGGTCTATCAAGTGATCCAGCCTCATGAATTGATTGTTGGTTGCTTAAAGCTTCACACATCTTTGTAAACCAAGTGGGTTCCTTCATAGTGTTCCTTGATGGATGTTGATTGAAATCGTTTGTGTAGGGTTGAACTTGAAGACTTGGTGGTGGTTGAACCATTTGAGGTTGTGGAATTGCTGCAAGTTGTGGAGTATGTTGTTGATTACATTGTTGTTGATAAATTGCTTGTTGTTGATTCCATTGTTGATGTTGTGGACTTAATTGTTGTTGACGTTGAGTATAAGTGTAAGAGAAATAGTTAGAGTATGGTGGTTGTGACATGTTGAAAAACTTGTGTTATAAAATGGATCTTTGTAGTCGAATGAACCTTTGTTGATGAAGTATCCTTAGGCGTAGAAATCACAATAAACCAAGTAGCACCTATGCGTAAAAATACCAAAGTTACGCGTAACAGCAAGAGTTACGCGCAGGTTTAGCTTACGCGTAAGTAAGGTGAAAACACTAAAGTTATGCGTAAAACAAGAAGTTAGGCATAGAAAACTTAGGCATAGGATGACCTTATGTAAGACAAAGCTTAGGCGTAAGATAAATCTTATGCGTAGAAGTTTCTACGCGTAAGCTTATGCTTATGCGTAATTTTAGGGTTTTTGCCCAAGTGATCTTTTACACTATCACAGTGCAAAAGATATCCCAAGTCGACGTATTTTCAGGCTTATCCAAGCAAGAAAACACGGATTGAACCACGAAACTGAAGATCAAACCAAGGAGTGAGTTACGCGTAAGTTTAGGGTTTTGATACTCGTAGACTTACTCGTAAAAATGACTTTTGCCCAAAGATGTTTCTAAACCAGATTGTTGTGATGAAAGAGCTTCAATATCACCAAAATAACACAAAAGTGTGAAATTTGATGATTCAAAGTGTCTAAAACGGTTACGCGTAGAACGAAACCCTCGGACAAAAACTAGCTTAAAAAAAAGTATCCACGCGTAAAGGTTGAAACTTTTTGCCAAAAACAGTTATTTTAACACCTTAAAACATTGAAAGTACAAGAATCTTGGATTCAAAATTGTAAAAAATGTGTTTTTAAGCGAACCAAAGTATCACTCGTATGCTTTATGCGTAGGACCAAAACCTACTTCAAAAACAATACGATTCACCCAACTAGTTGGCGATTGATACCACTGTTAGGTCACTAAGTTTACAACACAAGCACAATAGAAAGAGATATAGAGAAACATCGGATGAACAAGACACAAACCAAACACTATGCGTATGAATACTAAGGACGGTTATGCGTAGCTATAGTGAAAGAGAGTAAATTGAACAACCAACCCTCAAGAGAGGGTTATTACAAGGTATTTATAGGACGGGGAGCTAGGGCAACACTCCTACTCCATTCCTTTCCTTAATGGACATGGGCCTAAGCTCATGGGCCTTCTACATAAGCTTAAGCTAATAACAAACATAAAGGCCATAATTAAGCTAACTATTACATATGAATCACTAACACTTGATTAAGGTTTAGGAGTGATTCCAACAGTAACCTATTGGGTACAGTCCCAGATAGATCTTATGAGCCTAGAAAGATTATAGTTGTCCTGTGTAATCACAAAACAACTAAGGAGAACCTTTGCAAGAATTGTACTTATGCGGAAAATAAATACAAGACTAAAGAAGAAGATAAACACAATAACTTGATCCTCTATGGATCTATATTAGTTCACTATTAATGTTATCAAAGACGTGCATGAAACCCTAGCCGCATGTTTCTTTTATAGTAAAAGAAACCCTAACAATGAAGCTTGCTAAGCACTCAAAAGATATGCTCTATCTATTCCTATTTTAACTCAAGCATATCACAACTAATAAACTAAGAAAACGAAAACTACATATCTGTAGAAACATATTAACTATCATAGGAAACTGCATACTATCAGCAGAAACCTTACTATCAGCGGAAACAAAATAACTATCAGTAGGAACACTATCAGCGGGAACCAACTGTTTACATAATTCCTAACAATCCTCCCCTAAACTTGAATTTGACTTCGTTAACTTCAAGTTTCAAGATAGATCTTTTGCAAACAAGAGGATTGAGCCAGGTAGCAACTGAAACCATAAGTAAACACCAGCAGAACACCTAGAACCACCAGAGCAGCAATGAAGTCCAAGATCCCATCAACAACTCCTAGAGAGGTAGCATCAGGAACCAGCAACATCAGTAACCAGAGTAGATTTGATAAGCCTTTACCAAGTAGCTACTCACTCTTGGGATAGCTGGTTCTTGAGTGGAATCATGTCATCACCCTGGTGAACCAATAACCAGTCCAACACTTAGAACGTGAATCAATGGTGTGTTGGAATACCCTAATGGTTTTTGGCAAACCATCACAGCCATCAACGGATTTGAGTTGTCTTTACCTGGAGCCGTTTAACTCAGGACTAGTCATGGTGTTCCACAGCCTTTACCACAAGCCATGAACTTGTGGGCTAGCCAACTCTTTATCTATGAGGACATGGTGAGTTGAGCACCATACAACTTATTGGCAAGTTGTCAACCATCCAACGGATTTGACATCTCTTTACCAGAGCCGTTTGCTCATGGAGTAGCCAATGTTTGGTGTGTGAGACCAGGGTACATTGATAACCCTCTGATTTTTAGCAAATCAGCAGCTATCAACAGATTTGAGAATACTTACCAGAGCTTTACCCCCATAGTAAGTTAACCCTTTGTCCCGTAAGACATGGTGAGTTAAAACCATATGTAACCCAAATGTACAACATGATCATAAAAAAAATGAAAGTTTAGAAAAACAAACAAGATATATACGAAGATTTTTTTTATTTTTTTATTTTTTTAACAGAAAAGAAAAAATAATAAATTAAACATAACCAAAAGAAATACAAAATATACAAATAACAACATACCACTCAGGATTTGGAAGAATCAACAGAAACATCAAGAAGCTTATTTTTCAACCTTGTAATCAGCTGTTCTGCATGAGTCATGTCATTTGCAACTGGAGCAGTAGAGAAAGTCAACTTCCTCTTCAACATTTGTTCCAACAAGGATGCAGACAATGGATAGTCACGACCAGAAAACATGTAAAGATAGACCCCAGACCAAGTCTGCACCACATGAACACTAGAGAGTGGATAAAAAATCCAACTAAAAACCTGCCACTCAGATTGACCTTCCCAAATCTTAAAACCAGCACCATCTTGATGATGAGAATCAAATAACACTTGAAGATCACCCAACAAAACCAAACCAGCCCCTTGAGCAGGATGAGATTCAAAGTGTTGTGTCACCATATCATAAAGAGTAAACAGATCCTGTCTATCTAGAAAATTGAGAACCTCAGATAGAAAAGTAAAATGCCTAACAGTCTCATCCTTGCGATAAACTGAATTACAATCTCTTAAACCACCAAGACCTGTAGGAGTGAGTTTCCAGTTCACCAATGGAGACCATTCAACCAACTCCTCATCTGAATCATTTTCCTCAAAGTCCTTTATAAAAGAACTCTCAGGAGCATGAAGATCAACATGTAGAACCTTAGGTGTAGTCACATTCTTTGTTCTATCAATTGAAGAATCCACCTCCTCATGAGGTGTAATAGAAACTGAAATTGTTGAAGGCATAACATCTGACATAGTCTTAGAGGGAATGAGTGCAGGTAGTCTTCAATCTCTTAGGATCTGGTCCTTCCAAAAGAGAATGAAAGTGCTTCACCTTAGTATAAGGATTGAGACCATCCTTTTCCAATCTTGAAAGAATGGTGTTATACTCTTTGACTAACCTATCATCAGAGAAAGTTTTCACATATGCCATACTCCAACCTGATTGATAGACAGCAGAGCTCATATTCTTTACAAATTCTCTCATATGTCTCTTTTGTTCAGCTTGAGATAAAGGCTTATCCTTTCTTTCTTGAGCCTTTCTTTCAGCCTCTGCCTTTTTCCTTTGATTCACCAAAGCCCTTATATCATTAACATAGTTATCAGAAGTAAAGGCACCTCCTAAAATAGATTGGGCAAGACTTGGATTGCTAGAAACATCATTACCAAGCTGATTCCAAGTCTCATCTGTGAATCCCATAGCCAAAGGATTTAACTCTCTCATTCTTTCATGTGTGATCTCAGGACCTGACTCAGCTAAGAATTCTGCATTAAATGTAGCCTGAGCTTGTTCTGAAACTCTTCTATCACTCATTGATATCTCATGCAGTCTGAAAAATCTCTCCTGTTCAGCCTTATCAACACCAAGATCCACTCCTTCTTCTTCTTCAACCATTTTACCTTTACCTTTATTATCTAAAGAACCAGGTAAAAGTCCATCTGCAGCATTGTCAACCATTGAATCAGAAGAAATAAGCTCATCAGCACCATGTGTAGACTCCTTTTCTTCCATAAGCCTCTCAGTAGTAATATCATCAGAAGCAATATCATCCTCATTAATAGCACTAGATGGCTCACCAGCATCCACTGACCTAGTCTTGAGAGTCATCCTACTAAGATAGCTCCTCTTTTTCCTCTGTCTCCTCTGAAAAAGTTTTACTTGTAGAGCAATAGGAGTCTGAGTCTCACCAAGAGATACAGATGCTAGGACATGAAGCTTATCTAAGTCTATAGTGACCCTCTCATGTCCCTGTTCCTCCTCATCATCAGACACCACAAGCCTAGTCCTTCTCTTATCCAACCTCACCTCCAAATCAGTCACCCTCTGTAATAACTTCACCATTTCACCACCCAAAGTGGTTTTAGTCTCCTTCAACTCTTCCCGTGTTTCCTTAAGCTGAAGCTCCAAATCATCAACCTTTTTAGCATACCTGTGGAGCAAACTAGACATATTCATTAGCAGAGTAGGATCCTCAGCTCCACCAGCAGGAATACATGTGGTGTGATGAGCTTCATTGGACCTAGGAGGAGACATAATAAAATCATCACCAAAAGTAGTGTCATCCTCAAAATGTTGTCTAGGTGGACTATGAGGCTGATCACGAGAAGGAGTAGGATTAACCTTAGTCTCAATAGGAGTTTGGTCCTGTGAGGTAGAGGCAATTACTGGCTCCTCAAGACCAACAAGTCTCGGTGAAGGTGGGGCATTAAAGTGAGGTGAAGTTGGATGTTGTGGGTCATCAGGGGCAACTGACACAGAGGCATCAGCAGCAACATTGAAACCAGGCAACATGGTGGGTAGTAAGGGTCTATGTGCTCCAGTAAAACCAGTTTTCATTGTAGCAAATAACTTGGCAGTTAATTTAGTAATGAGCCTGGGAGTTTTGTCAGAGGTTTCAATGCTTAATATCATTTGTAAGAATCTAGGATACATTAGAAATTTATGTTTGGTATCCTTCACATTTTTAAGCATTTCCTCAAAAATATATTTTGAAAAATTATATTTTCTCCCATGGGCCAAACATATAATAGCATTTGCAATAGAACTATAGAACTGATCCCAACCACCAGATTTGGGACTTAGGCATTGAAGCAGGGTATGGACTAAAAACCTCCACTTAGGGCAAAATCTATTTTTAAACCAAATTATGTTTCCATCATAAGGATACCCTAAGCTAGTTATTCCAGAGATGATTTCCTCTCTATTATTCTCAAAGAGACCATCTTCATCATCAAATTGTAACTGAGTCCTAATGAGAGACTCAGTTATCAAATACTCTCTTCCATCAATGGTGGCCACAATCTCCTTAGCAGAGCCAGTGAGAGATCGCTCATGAGTTGTGGCCCAAAATTTTTTCACAAGAGAGTCATAAACAATTGATGGAGAGTGAGTAAGAGCATACCTGATTTTGAAGCGCAAGAGAAAATCAATCATTGAGTCATATAAGTCGCTTCCTTTGGTATGTTCCAAAAATTCAGTTTTGTTATGATCCACTTTGTACTCGAGTGGTGCCATGGATATTGATTGAGAAGATTGAAGATGAGCAAGATTCAAATAAAGGGGAAATTGAGGTAAGGGTTTCTTCTGATTGACTATTTAAAAGAGTTTCCCAAAATAGTCGTTTAAATTGAAACAAAATCTTTGACCAATTTTGACTAAAAATAACCCCGAAAATAAATCCCCAAATTATATCAAAATCAGCAGCAATGAAAAGTCAAACAACGGAAACCAAGATATCAATCGGAGGAAACCAATTAACTTTTGTCCGTAGTAACAAATCAAAGCTATCCGCAGAATCCACAGCGCATCAGAGGAATCCAGTACAATATCAGCGGCAATGAGAAGAGAATCAAATCAAATCTTTGACCCATAACAGTGTCGAAACTGTCTCTATACAGAACTTTTAGCGATCCAAATTCCAACCACCAATATTTACCATATCTTTTACTTACCAAAGATTCCAAAACGCCTATAAAACCAACCCCTTACAGCATAATCATACACACACAACTCATAACCCTAAGCACAAAAACCAAAACATTAGCACTTCTCCCAATCACCCAATTGAACTATCTTCATCAGATAGTGAGCCAAACTGGTTGAACTACTTCCCTCCTGGAGCTTCCAACAGCATTACCTACATCTCTAGAGAGCCTCCCACCAGATCACCATTCTACTACACCACTTCAGAAGAAGATCTCCCCAGCCCTCCTCCTCAGAATAAAGTTGAGGTTTCTAGTGCAGAGCTCAAAGATTTGAATGAGAGCTTAGATGATGAGGTGAATGATCCAACCTACAGGCCTAGCAACATCAGGTCCATGACAGTTACTCCTCTTGCTGTGCTGCCATCAAGTGCTCCAATTCTAGACCCCAAACCCTCCACATCCAATCCCAACAGGAGAACCACAGTGATGGGTCTTGCTGCACGCCCAGTGTGGGAATGGATGGATAAGAGGGGAAGAGAGCATCATAGGATGCCACAGTGGGGACACCAAAGGCCAGGAGGAGGCCTTGAAGAGAGAAGCTTTGGTCTGAAGATGGGTGAAAGTAATCAAGAGATGTTGAGTCTTAGTCTTGTTTGTCATGTTCAGTGTCTATAATGGTATCTCTGCATCTGAGAATGCAGTTTGTTTAATGAATTAAAGCTTGTTTCACTAGTCTTAGACATCTGATCCCCATGATAGTGTGTTTGAAACTTTAGCTACAAGATGGTTAGAAGAACTCAAAGTATACAAAAGAATATATACACATATATACATAAGAACAAAATTATACAAAAAAATACAAAACATATACATCAATAAGACCTCCCCTTAAACCAGAATCCTCCCCTTAGGCACAATCCTCCCCTCAAACACAACAATCAGGGGTTGATCATGCCAATATTGACAATCAAATATTGAAATCTGGGTCCATCAAAAGCTTTTGTTAACAAATCAGCAACATTTTCATCTGTATGAACTTTAACCACTTGAATAAGGTGTTTTTCATTAGCATCTCTGATAAAGTGGTGTCTAATTTCTATGTGCTTGGTTCTTTGATGAAAAACAGGATTTTTGACAATACAAATTATACTTTGGTTATCTATAAAGATTTTAGTATTCATAAAATTGAACCCATAATCCAATAATTGGTTTTGAATCCAAAGTACCTGACCACAACAACTAGCAGCAGCCACATATTCAGCTTCAGTAGAAGATGTAGCCACTATGATCTGCTTCTTGCATTGCCAAGAAATCAATCTCCTTCCCAAGAACTGACAACCCCCAGTAGTAGATTTGCGATCAAAATTAGCACCAACATAGTCACTATCACTATAAGCTTCCAACTCAAATGGAGATTCTCTAGGATACCAAAGACCCAATTTTGGTTGGCCCTTTAGATACTTGAAAATCTTCTTGACTGCAGTCAAATGGGAAGTCAAAGGTGTGACTTGATGCCTAGAACAAGCACTGACTGCAAACATGATGTCAGGCCTAGAGGCAGTCAAATACATGAGAGACCCAATCATGGATCTGTAGAGATGCACATTAACAGCAGGATCTGGGTCATTGTTTGACTTAGCCTTAGGAGCCTCATATGGTGTAGTAGCAGTCCTAACAAATTCCATATCAAACTTCTTGAGGATATCATGCACATACTTCTCTTGATGAATGAAAATGCCATCTGATTTCTTCTGCACTTGTAAGCCCAAAAAGAAAGTAAGCTCACCCATGGCACTCATCTCAAACTCACTTTTCATCAAATCTTCAAATTCTCTGCACCAGGCTTCTTTGGTAGAACCAAAGATAATATCATCCACATATACTTGCACAAGAATGATATCCTTGGTGCTCTTCTTGATAAAGAGAGTCTTATCAATAGCACCTCGTCTATAACCATGTTTTAGTAGGAATGAAGAAAGCCTAGCATACCAAGCCCTAGGTGCCTGATGTAATCTATATAGTGCCTTAACCACCTTGTATACCATATCTGGATGATGAGGGTCCACAAATCCTTTAGGCTGAGTGACATACACTTCTTCCTCAATCTCACCATACAAAAATGCACTCTTCACATCCATCTGATAGACCATAAAGCCCATGTCGAAGGCAAAGGCCAAGAAAAGTCTTATGGCTTCTACTCTTGCAACAGGAGCAAAAAACTCATCATAATCAATACCCTCCTCTTGTCTGTGACCCTGAGCAACCAACCTAGCCTTGTTCCGAACCACAATACCCCTTGCATCCCTTTTACATTTGAGAATCCACTTAGTTCCAATAGCATATTTACCAGGAGGCAAATCAACAAGTTCCCATACATTTTGATTCAAAAATTGTTGCATTTCCTCTTGCATAGCAGCTACCCAATCCTCATCACCTAGTGCCTGTGAAATACTGGTAGGTTCAACCTGAGATAAGAAACAAGCAAATAGACAATGTTGATAATCTATATGATTGGTCCTATGTCAAACCCTTATGTAGCTAAGAAAAGCAGATTCACCAAATGATGTCTTCTTGACCCTTCTTCTAGTTTAAACAGTGGAAGTAGGATCACCAATAATAAGGGATTGTGGATGAATTGTGTTAATCCTCTTTGTGACATTAGGACTAACATCCACAGATGTAGCCAGATTACTAAGTGTTGCTCCAAAGTCATCATCATAAGAAGAAGACTCAAAGATGCCTGTTCTTGACTGATGATGAATGCCATCCAATTCAGAGGTAGAGTGTTGTGAATTGGCTAAATCAGATGAAGTGGCAAATCAGGTGGGAGTCTCAGCGGCAACTACATCAGCAGCACCGTTTCCATTATCAGCATGAGCAGTTGCATTACCAGGGGAAACAGATACTTTGCTAGCGGCATCAAAGTTCCTGCGGGCCTCATCAGTTGCCTGTTTTAAAAGATCCACTGTTTCCTTAGAGAACTCATAACCAAACTTTTTAGCATCTTCTGTAGCTACATGTTCTTGGCGTTGGAGCTTCACAAGTTCTTCTGCATACCCCATATCACTAGAAGGCACATCAGGAGCAGATGAGTTCTTGGTACCTAAAAAATGGTTAGAGGGAAAAGAGGGAACAAGTATAACTTGTTCATCAGTCTCTGAATCTGACTCATCATCTGAAGAACCTGCAATGTTAGTGGAAGCCTCTGGTGGTTCTGCAGAAATGTTAGATTTATAACGAGTATAACCCAAATGGTCAGTTAGATAATCCAAATCAAAGTACCATGCTTGACCTGCACCTTGAACATTGAGCTTGTCCTCCATAAATTTGAGATTCAGAGTCTCTTCAATCCTCTTTGTAGAGAGATTATATACTCTGTAAGCTTTACTATGAGCTGAATAGCCTACTACATATCCTTCATCAGCTTTCCCATCAAAATTGCCCAACTGATCACTAGTATTGAGGATGGTGACATGACAACCAAAAAGCTTAAGATGACTAATGGTAGGAATCTTGCCAGAAAAAAGTTCATAAGGTGTCCTTTTGTGAGGATTTGTGATTGAAACCCTATTCAAGACATAACAAGCAGTGCTAACTACTTCAGTCTAAAACATGGTAGGCAACTTTGAATCAGCAAGCATGGATCTTGCTGCTTCAATCAGGGTTCTATTTTTCCTTTTAGCAACTCCATTTTGTTGTGGAGTCCTGGCAGTGCTATAGTCCCTTTTAATCCCCTTTGTAGCACAGAAATCTATCAATTTAGCATTCTTGAACTCTGTCCGATTATCACACCTAATTGGTTTAACCTTCTTGTTCAATTGATTCTCCACCAGGGCAATAAAGTTTTGAAGAAGCTGGAATGTTTCATCTTTAGTCCCCAAAAATAATGCCCAGCTATATCGACTATAATCATCAGTCACCACCAAACAATAGTATTTATGATCAATGCTTCTGATAGATGTAGGACCAAAAAGATCCATGCCTAGAAGCTGCAAAGGCTCAGAGATAGTCTTTGGCAGAATGGCCTTATATGAAGCCTTGTGTTGCTTTCCCTTGTTGCAGGCCACACAGTTGTGCTCATTGGAAAAGACTTTGGAAGGGAGTCCATTAACTAATCCAAGTTTAGCTAGTTTGTTGATTGTTTTGAAGTTCACATGAGCCATCCTTCTATGCCATTTATTAGATTCATCCAAGGATGCTTTGGCCACCAAACAAGCTAAATCTCCAGCAGGCTAGACATCATTGAGATTGAATGTGTAAAGATTGTGTTTCCTTGGTACCTTCAGAACAACGTGACTGTCCTCAGGTAGTTGGAGATCTTTAGAAAGAACCAGACATTCAGTATCAGTGAATAGCACAAAGTTTTTCTTGTCACAAATTTGGGACACAGAAAATAGATTGAAATTTCTCAAAGCCTCCACATAATACACATTCTCAAAGTCCAGTTGAGCAGTTCTAATAGTACCCTTCCCTGTGATTTTACCATCTCCTCCTCCAAAGGTAACAGTACCTCCTTGAATACCTACAAAATCATGAAGTTTGTCTCAGTTCCCTGTCATACTCCTAGAACAACCACTATCTAAAATACCTAAATCTTTATTGGAAAGAGGATCATCATATACAAAAAGAATATAAAACAACATTAGTTTTCCTGGAGACCCAAGTCATCACTGACTTGGGCCTGCCTTGTGGATCTTATTTGATAAACCTGTAGATTGATGAGATCCACTATTTTTCTTAGACCTCTGTATATAAGATGGTCTTTTGGGTCTCCAAGAACAACCTGTGAGGCTTAACAGCAGTGTCCCTCCATGCCCCTTTGATGTAAAAAGTAGGTGTTACAGGCCTATAATCATTTTGAAAATAAGAGCTTGTAGGTCTGTTCAAAGGTCTATTAACATTTCTTCTCCAATGAAAAGAAGATGGCCTGTCAGCAGGAACTGGGTTACCAGCAGCAACTGGTCTACCAGCAGAATTGATTCTGCTGGTCTGCATATATGTTCCATTGGGAACAAATGGAGGTATGTTGGCCACATCAGTCCATAAATTGTTATATCTCTGTTGATTAGTGCACATATTCATCTGTTTCTCATAATAATCACAATCTTTGATAAGATGAAAAACACTCCTACAAACAAAACATGATTTCTTCTTAAATTGCTTGTTCAAAACAGGAACAGTCTTATCACAAACAAAATTATTCAAACCACAACCAAAATCAGAATTGTTTTTAACAAAATCAACATAACAAGAAATGTTTCTAGAAAAAGCGTCCTTTGAAAAATATTCTTGAACAACAACTCTTGGGGCTTGAGGAACTTGTAAAGGCATGGAGAGGCAGACTTTAAGGACTCTTCATTTGAATCATAGCTGGCATATTCTTTAGATTGAGTCTCTGAAGTCCTGGAAGAACAAGAGACAAATGTGTTAGACTTACTGCCAGTGTCTGATAAGTCATTAGACTTTTGACCATAAGACATATGTGATTCATCTGAGTTAGAGTCTGGATTGGGTGGCTTAACAATACCATTAATAGAAGAAGGAACATTATGCATTTCACCTTGTTTTAAAAATATACTGTGTTTTCTATATTTTTCTTCTTCTTCATCTGTGACTAGATTAAAAACACTATATTCATTGGGATCATAGACCTCATCTGGACTGATATATTCCTTGAAGCCCAATCCCATTTTTGTTTTAACAGACATAGAGCTATACCACAATTTATCTAAGTTTTTAGCATGTTCTTGCCATTGGTTATGCCTAGCCACCTCTAAATCTAAATCAGCTTTAAGTCCTTCCTTTTTAGCAACAACCTTTACATATTCTTTCTTATTAAATTTTAATTTAGTTGTTGTGTTATCTAAATCTCTTTGCAAAACATTTATTTTCTCCTCAAGAGCCATTTGGTTTTGATCATACCAGGCCTTTTGTTTTTCTAAAGCTTTAGTTGTTTTCTTGTAGGCCTGGACTTGTATAAAAAGCTCTTTATATTTATCATTGACATCATCAAACTCACACTTAAGAGCATCATATTGAGTACTACAACCAAATATACAACTGTGCCGAAGTGATGCCCATCATTGCAATTTCTCAATAGGTAACGGTCCAATTTGAGATTCTTCATCCTCACCATCATTCACATGATCATCCCAGTCAACTCTGTTCTCTAGTGACAACATGGTCAGTAGGCTTCACCTCCTCAGCTTCCTTGAGCTTGTATGCATTATATTTTCTTCTGTCACCTCCCTTCCTGTTAGGATATTCTCTGGCAAAGTGAACAAGTTGGTTGCATTCAAAGCATTTGATCTTCTTCCTGTCAAACCTAGCTGATTCTCTTCCTTTGTAGCCAAACTTCCTCCCAGATCCTTCTTCAAACCTCTTGACTTTCACAGCAAGCATGGCCATCTTCCACTTAAGATCTATCTCCTCCATATCCCATTTATCCACTTGTTCAAAGTATTCATAGGTCAACTGCTATTGATCTTCAGATTCAACAACAAATGAGTAAAGCACATCTTCTATGACAGAATTAGACTTTGATTTTCTTGTAGAAGATTTGTGTGTTCTAGATGCTGCTGATGAAGAAGTGGGACTATCGACATATGTTATCATTGTGTTTCCACTGGTAGCACCAACAAAGGCAGAGTGTGATGGAGCTTGAGAAAAGTAGAGTGGCCCTTGATATCAAGCTCAAGAGACTTCAGCTTGTTGTATAGATCATCAAAGCTTATGTAGTCAAGGCCCCCTTTTTCCTTGAGAGTAAGGGACACTTGATTCCAAGAAGGAGGTAGAGCACGAAGGAACTTGAGATTACATTCCTCAGTATCAGGTTTAGATTTTAACTGATTAAGTTGGCTGGGGATCTTTTGAAACCTATCATAGCCCTTATGGACACCCTCTTCTTCAGAGATAGAGAACTCCTGAAAGCTTTGTTTGAGCATGGACTTTCTCATTTTCTTGGACTCATCGTTTCCTCCAAACCTTGCTTTCATTCCTCTCCAAATCTGTGTTACATCATCCAGATGATAGAAATCGCTCATGTGCTCATCTGGAAGAGCTTGTAGGAAAGTAGTCCTTGCCTTGGTTTCTCTTTGGACAGCCATCTGTTCAGCAGTTGTTGTGGGTGGAAGAATTATAACTTTTCCTTCAGAATCTCTTCCAGTAGCCTTCTTACTGTTTCCTTTAAGAATGATTTGCCGGAGATTGACATCCATGTTGGAGATATAGTTTTCCATCTTCATGGCCCATATCTCATATTCATCCTTCTTAAGGTATGGGAATTTAGCATTAGTGTTGGACATGGTGACCACTTGCTGAATGGAAGACTGGGTGTTAGACCGGTTGTTTAATGACTCAGACTGATCATCACTCTCAGCATCAGAATGTTTTGGTGATGACATGTTATGGTTTTTGAGAAGAAAAAGATTGTCTTCTTAGAAAGATTCTCACAAGGCTCTGATACCACTTGTTAGGTACAGTCCCAGACAGATCTTATGAGCCTAGAAAGATTATAGCTGTCCTGTGTAATCACAAAACAACTAAGGAGAACCTTTGCAAGAATCGTACTTCTGCGGAAAATAAATACAAGACTAAAGAAGACGATAAACACAATAACTTGATCCTCTATGGATCTATATTAATTCACTATTAATGTTATCAAAGACGTGCATGAAACCCTAGCCGCATGTTTCTTTTATAGTACAAGAAACCCTAACAATGCAACTTGCTAAGCACTCAAAAGATATGCTCTATCTATTCCTATTTTAACTCAAGCATATCACAACTAATAAACTAAGAAAATGGAAACTACATATCCGTAGAAACATATTCACTATCATAGGAAACTGCATACTATCAGCAGAAACCTTACTATCAGCGGAAACAAAATAACTATCAGTAGGAACCCTATCAGCGGGAACCAACTGTTTACATAATTCCTAACATAACCCATGGATTAACCCATAACCCATGACCCATGACCCATAACCAAAATACCCATGGGTAAAGAGGAGCATCCCACGGATCCCTAGCTTTACGCTAGACGGATCCCTTGTGGGAGGGATCCATGGGATCCGGGGAACAGTATACATTTTTCTCTATAAATAGTGAGCCATTTCTTCATTGTTTCTCACCCCTTTCTAACATACTTTCTCCCTGATTTAAAAACTCCCTAACCCCAGATCCAAGTGATCTATGTTTATAGTTTTGTTTTTTTGTGATTCTCTAGGTTCCTCTTAAAGGCGAGATCACCACCTTTGAAGTCAAGCAAGCTCAAGTCCATGAGTTGGCATGCTTCCTCATCATCAAGACTATTGAAGTCCTCTTGTTGATGATTCTTTTCTTTCTTGTAAGAAGTGTAGTGTTGAAGACATTAGTGAAAGATGTCTCAAGTATCAAGACGAAGACATTAGTGAAAGGTGTCGATCGTCCGTATTGTAGGCATTAGTGAAGGGTGCCTAGAAGTCAAGACACAGGACATTAGTGAAGAGTGTCTTGAAGATCTAGTTAAAGGCATTAGTGAAAGGTGCCTTAGATGTACATTCGATATGGTGTGTTTCGATGTACAAGATAGATTAGTACTAGATCCAAGGATATTGATATCCTTGATGATGTTGTAATAAGGAGTTGGTCTCCTTTGGGATTAGTCATTGGTGTAGTGTTGGGTAGTAGTTTCTCCATTGCAATGGAACTAGGTACTTAGCCTAGTACCTAATAAAGGGTAGGCGACGTTGTGATAGGTGTGGTTCACCTTGGTGTGAAAGAACTAGGTACTTAGCCTAGTACCTGATAAAGGGTAGGCGACGTTGTGATAGGTATGGTTCACCTTGGAGTGAAAGAACCCGGTGGTTAGCCTAGCACCGGAGTAAGGGTAGGCGAAGTTGTGAAGGCTTCTCCACCATAAGGAGTTGGTGTTGTGTAGTGATTACGAACTCTAGAGTAGGTGACTCGGGGAGTGGAGTAGGGCAAGGAAGGTGTCCTTGTAGCCGAACCACTATAAATACTCACATTGTGGTTTTGTGCTTCTTACTCTTATCTTTTCATTATATACTTCTATGTGTTTGTTTATCAACATCCAACACACACATCCAAAAAGATTAACATAAGTCGATCTAAATATTTAAAAGGAAGTTTTAAATTGGTAAAACTATTCAACCCCCCCCCTTCTAGTTTTTCACAATTGGCATCATAGCTTCGTTACCAAGTTTCTTGAAGTATATTGTACTTTAAAAACTTGATACGATCCATGGTTAATTGAAAACTACAAAGAAGGTTTTTCATAAAAACAAACACCATGTCTTTTTAAAACTTTTTGTTTGGATGTTGATTAGATGACAATATTTTTTTTACTATTTATTTTTCATTTAATTGCACTAATCCTCTTTGTCATGTTGATTAGTCAAAGCTCATATCTACCAAGCCATAGGAATCGCTTGGTAACAAGAATATCTTCCCTAAGAAGGTATCTTAAGCACAAAGGAGCTGGAATTGTCTTCTGACATTTGTTGTGTCATTTGTAAAGACATTCCTAAGTGCATTCGAGGTATGACTTTCCACTTATCTCTAAAATGACATTAGCTTGATAAATAAGTATGCTTACCTAGGTATTTATTTGATTATCTTTTATGCATATACATGTATTACGTGTAGCTTCATTAGGAAGCTTTTTCTCACATACGTGTCACTCTTTCGTCTAAAGTCATGGTTTATAAAACTTGTGTTTTATTTCACTTAATCCAAAAAGCATATATTTCTAATAATAAAACAAAATACAAATCTCAAAAATTCCTCCTTCCCCATAAATAAACCATCCGTCGACCACTCTATCAAATCCACACTTTTTCAAATCTTTCACTTTCAAAAATTAACTCTCATTCAAAACTCCATCTTCCTCCTCATCTCATCTCAAACCGAAACCAAGAAGTTCGTCTTCAACATGGTTTACATCGCCCTCGTGCTCATTGCCTTAACACTCATCGCTCTTGTGTTCCCTATGACGAAGTTCTCATACGGAGACATTTACTTTGTGTTGTTAATCTACATTGGGGTTATATACCCAATCCTTTGTATCATTCTTAGCATTGAAATGAAATATTACTAATAGTCTAGTTTATCTAGGTTATTATTATCGTAATGTGTTTATCATTTTTTTTATTTATTTCATTCTCTTGTGATACATTAGAAAACCATGTATGCATGCTAAAAGAAAATGTTGGCTAAAAACACATATCTTGGTATAAAACTATAAGATCTAAAAACCTATGCTTTTATCAAGAAATCTGTTTCTGTTATTCCAGATCCACGGATCCCGAAAGTTAGACTAGCCGGATCCCTTATGAAAGGGAACCGTGGGATCCGTACACTTGGACAACAGTTTTTCATGCAAAATAAAAACCACTTTCTTTCTAAAAGTAATATTCAACTAGAATGTCTAAACCTTAAGTGAGTTAAGTGTCATTGCTATTAAAAACCATTGTTAATAAAAATCTAGTAAAAACATTAGATAATCATTGGTTGACCACAAAACAACTCATCTTTTCTATAGATTCAACTATGTCGCATGAATATGAGTTTGATTTTTCACTCACTGGCGTCTATACTCCGAACATCTCCCTTGAGCCCAACACACCTGGCAATCATGTTCGTGGGTTCAATAATCTCGAAATCCGTTACTTCCACGAAGGACGTATTGTAGACACCTCTCTACAATTCGAAGAAGGTATCAATACCTCCTTCCGAACCATAGGATTGGAATGTCTTCTCAAAATTAATGAGAAAATATGTCCAAGGTTTGTATTGGAATTATTATGTCAAGTCGAACTCGTTCGTAACGAGGATCGATATCTATCTCTTTGGTTTTGGATCAAAAACCAAAAGTTTGTTTTGACTCTTGGGCAATTTGCTCAAATTCTCTGAATTCCAAATCATGGACAATGTGCCTTCACTGAAGATTGGTCCCTTGATTCTCTCTTCAACTTTCGTGAAGAAAATAGTCCATATTGTTCTCACATACCTTCCCCGAAAGACTTGATCCGCATGATATGCAAACCCCATCACTCCAATCCAAACATTATCAATACACGGGATATCCGAGAAGAGTACAAGCCTCTTGCACTCATCCTACGTGAAAATGTTTGGAGTCTTAGGGGAAATCGAGAAATCCTTCCCGCTTGTTGCGCCCACATAATGTATTGTTTGCTAATACAACAACCATACAATCTTGCCTACTTCTTTGCAAGGCGAATTGTAAATCTTCAAGGCTCCAAGAATAAACTCATTCCTTATGGAATGTTCTTGACGCGCCTCTATCATAATTTCATGCATTTTCATCCTCAATATCAAAGTCCGTTGTACGTACTTGTGAACAAGATGATGGAACCGCTAAACATTTCTCTCATGAAGACGTTCTTCATTCCTGAATCCACCAACACTCATCAACAATTTGATGATCCTTCTAGCAAAAACACTTAAGGAACCTAGTAGTCTTTCAAATAGGATCAATCCTTTTGTACTCATGCTTTATCAATGTAATCCAATTTCCTTCATAAAATAAAACATCTTACATTTGATATCTTAGTATTAGAACCTCTTAAACTAACCTTGGAATATAATGCATTGTCAAAATCATTTCATACCTTTAGTAAAGGTTCTGCTTAGCAGATAGACGGATCCCAAAGGTTGTGCTAGACGGATTGGTATGTGCTAAAACACATACTTTTTCTTTATCAAAATAGACCCAAAATAACCAAGAAAGAGCCGTTTATTGCTAATATTTGTGGTTTTCTTGAGTTTGTGCTTGTGCAGGTATGGATATGTAAAAACACGCAAAAAGGTACCAAATCAGACGTAAATCCGAGCACGAGAGATTAAGAGAGCTTAAGCTGAGCCGGAAGGTCAGAATTATGCATTTATGAAGATTTCTAATCTCTGAGGATGATTTGTGAAGATTTGATCAAAGTTTGAAGAAAAGACAGAAATGGCCCCTCAAGTTTCAAAAGCTGCAAATTCAGTCCCTGGTCTATTAAAGATTGACAAAGATGGTCCTTGGAGGATGATTTCAGAATTACATGTGTGATCCCTCAAAATTCAGTTTTGACATTATTGGTCCCTATGTTATCACTTGGTTCATTTATACTAGTCCTAAACCAAACCCATTATCCAAGTCCAAATCCACTTAACAAAAACCTTCGGCCCAATAAACCCTACTCATGACCCAATCCAGTAACTAAACATAACACTCAATCCGGTATACCACTTAACCACCTGACCCGCTCACTTTACCCTGGTCAAAACCCGAGGACCCGGTCAACTACATTTAAAGAATAATTAAATAAACAAACGCGCCCCTTTTTCACCTCTTCTTCCCCAAACACTCCCGTTTTTCCACAAATACCACCTCCCAAACACCAACCTCATACTAGAATCTATCTAGAAACCTTATCCTCAGCTGACTTGTCAGATATAGATGACCACGTGGCCAAATGGCACCACTCTATTGGCCGAAACACCTCAACAAGCTATTTGGAGGGCAATGATTGGACAAGGTGATGATGGAAGGAATGTGTGGCTCAAAGAATGCTTCTAGGCTCTTCTCAAAGGCATCCCAAGGCCTCCTTTCAGCTATAAATAGGACCCCTATGATCACAATGTAATTCGTGTAGTGTAGTGTAGTAGAATTCACCTTTCAATTAAGCTTTTATTTCTTGTATTTTTCAAGTTTTCAGCAATGGTTTCTTAAAGTAGTTTCAGTTTTCTTGTAATCACATCTTTAGTTTTAATAAAAGTTTTCAAGTATTTTCATTTCTTGTTTAATATTAATCCGTACCATTCATTTGATAGAGCTTATAGAATTGTTAGCTTCAGCTCATATAAGCTCTATATAGCTTATGTGAGCTTGTTTTATTCATCTTATCTAAGTCTTGTTCAGTTTTTATAAAAATCAAAAAAAGAGTCAACATAAGTCAAACTGCTTATTTGCTTATTCACTTCTGAAACATCTTTTTCTCTTATTAAATAAAGTGTCTACACTATTGTCTTTTAAGAATCAAAGCTTAATAACCCTCTCTAGGCCAAATCTGCCAAACACTCTTGAATAAGGGGTGTTTGGCACTGTGGGTTTTTCACCACACTTGGTTCCTTTTGGGTATGCTTAAGCTCTAACTAAGTTCTATTTGTGCTAAATAAGCTGTCTTAACAATCTCTCTTTGGTTTTTAGTAGTATAAGTCTGAATATCAAAGTGTGAGTCTATAGGTTTAGTCTTAATAGCATCTTTGCAAGTAGTAGTATAAACCAGTTTTCATTGTTGTTTTGGAAGTCATTTGGTCCTAGTTGGTTTGTCTTTAAGTCCTAAGTCAGTGTCAAATTAGTTTAAAAGCATTTGGGTCAGTTTGGTTATTTGGGTCACTGTCTTAATTTCCTGTCAACAGTGTTTTTAGTCACTTTCTCTAGCTGTTTTTACTGTCTAAATCATTTCAAAAACCTAAAAAAATTAGTTTTGAGTATAGTCTAGCAGTTAAAGTTAGCTTATAATCACTTTTACAAATCTTCAATAGCTTTAACAAGCTCTAATCTAGTCTTTCAAATCTGTCCCAACTGTTATCAGCAAAACAGTTTCTTAACAGTCCTTAAACCCCTTTTAGATCAGATCTTGTAAACTCTTTATTTGAGTTTCAAAATTGTTAAAAATTGGTTTTTGGTACTCTCTGGTACATGGTTCACATCTAATCTAGCTTATTTTGGCATAAAAAACTTGTTTGCTAGCTTATTAATAAGCTCAAAAGTTGTCCCATTTTCTGCTATAACTGTTGGAATTTGAGGTTTCAAAGTTAGCTTCTAGAGCTCATTAGACTATAGGATTAGCTTATAACACTCCTAGATACCTTAGTATAGATAGCCTATTAGGATTCCTTTCCCCTATAGCTTATTTGAATGATCACCTAGCTTATTAGCTTATATCTTTAAGTAGTTTCCATTTTAGCTTAATCATTCCTTAATCAATAGCCTATTGTATGCTCCCATAGTTCATCACTGTCACTTTAAGGTTACTTTAAGATTCCCTTAGCTTAAATTCAGTGTAGAAGCTTTTTGCTTATTTTTAAGTGCTTATTATAGCTCCATTTACACTGCAGCTCTTGATTCTGCCACATAAGCACTACATTTCTCATTTTTCTTAGAACCAGATATATATTTCAGAGTTTTCCTGAATTTTTCATTAATTTTGGTCACCATTTAGTATTTTTCTTAATTAAAAATAGATTTTAATCACTTTTAAATAGGTTTTATTGCCATTAATTAAGAAAAAGTTCAAAAAAATAATTTTTCATTTTTTCCTGTTTAAGAAAAATATAAAAAGCATAAAAAATATTTTTCCATATTTTTCCCCTTTTATTTTGTATTTTTCACAATTTAAATTAGATTAAATTAGTTTTAAATTAGTAGAAAATAGAAAATGAATCTGAAAAATACAAAAATAGTTTTGAAAAGTCTCTTATGATATTTTAGATTTTATAAAAGTAGTTTCATATTTTTCTCCTTAAATTTCATAATTTTTAGTAATTTAATTTAGTTTAAATAGTTAAAATTTAGTTTTTAATTTAAATAAAATCCAGAAAAATCCAAAAAAATAGTTTTAATTCTAAATTAGTTTTTACATATCATTTCTAGAGTAAAAATAGATTTAGGCATTTTTAGGGTTTAATTTAGACGTAGTTGCATTTTTATTACGTTTTGTTAATTACGTTTTAGTTATAATTCGCACTTAGGATTTCCCGTAGAATAGATTCCCTTAATTACTTTCCCCATTCCCGTAGTTTAATTAATAAAATCAAACAAATCAAAACATCGAGCATTAAATTCCAAACCAAGAACGACGTTGGCAATTCACGCCTCGTTGGGAAAACGATTCGGGTTGACTAATCCGTACACACGATCACACACGGGATTTGATTTATTATTCTTTTTCCTAAAAGAATTTGAATCTATCTTCGTGATTATTTTTGATATCGATATTGAGGTTTTTATCCATACACATAACCCTTAAGCCTTCATTATCATAGATTCAGTGTCCGAGCCGTTTTAAGCTTCTTACGGTTAGTCATTCACAAGTGGCTAGCTTGTGTGAGTTAAGCTTGACGTTGCTTTGGCATTGTGAATCAAATTTTGGCGCCGCTGCCGGGGAGGTTGTGTCACGACAATATCGTTTGAGGTTTGACGATTAGTGACTCGAGATCCTTCATTCGTGAAGTTACTATTTTTCTATAAAAATAAAAAAGTAAAAAAAATTTTCCTTTTTCTTTTGTATATATATATATCAGATTAAAAATACAAAAAGATTTTCTCTTGTGTTTTTGCTAATAAATAGAAGACATCAATTATATAACATTCTCAACGGAGGTGTTATCATTATAAGTTCCCGAACTAAAGATCAAAAACTTGCCTTTGTGTCGCTTGTGAGTTTATTTATTTCTATCGGACAAACAAACTGTGTGGTGGGTATAAGGACGGCGACATTAAATTTGCGGCGTAAAGCGGGTTTTAATAAGCTACGCGTGACCTAAAAGCTTCTCCGCTCGCTTGTGCGTTTGTCTTGTAGAGGTGATTTATTCACTTGGGATTATTGGTTAAGTTCACTGTGTTTTCGAATACCGTTCGTTTTAATTGCCCTGGTTTTGAAAGTGCATGCGCTTTTCGTTCTAATAACTACTGACCGATACGCGAAGCCGCTACAATTCCGGAAGGCGAAATAGGCGTGCTCCCTTAGTCGAACCGAGATTGAACTAATCAAGCCCCGCCCATCATCGAAATGGCGGAGGACAACCGATCTATGATAGAGCAACTCCAAGCACCCACCGAGGGTTATGGAGAAGCCATCGTCGTCCCGACAATCGTTGCCGATAACTTCGAGCTTAAACACGGATTAATAAATTTGGTTTCGTCAAGCCAATTTTACGGATTCGAGAGAGGCGATCCTCACTCTCATATCCGACGATTCAACAAGCTCACGTCTACGATCAAGTACCGTAGCGTTCCGGAAGAGGCTATCAAGCTACTCCTCTTCCCATTTTCACTCGAGGGGCCGCCGGATTGGCTCGAAAAACTACCCCTCGATCGATAACCACATGGGAGAATTTAGTATCAAAATTCGTGAACGAATTCTTCCCACCGTCTAAAACAACAAGCCTTAAAAATGAAATAACAAAATTCACACAAAGATTTGATGAATCATTTAGTGAGGCATGGGACAGATTCAAAGATTTGCTTAGGCAATGTCCCCATCATGGTTTTTCTGAGTTGCACCAACTTGATACGTTCTATAACGGTTTGAATGAGACTGATCAAGACTCTCTCAATGATGCCGCGGGTGGTAATTTGTTGACCCGATCAACGAGAGATGCCTTGTCCATTATTGAGAACAAATCTAAAGTTCGGTCATCACGTAGCAAATCGGTTCTTTGCCGAGTGCATGATACACCATCGTCCTCGTCTCACGGAAATTCGTCTAGCACCGATGCTAAGATTGATAAGCTTACGGATATGATCCAGGCTTTGGTTAAGATTAATTCTTCTCCACCCGCTCAAGTCAAAGCGGTGGAATCGACTTGTACTACTTGTGGAGGCCCGCATGCCTACTACAATTGTACCGCCACCGATGGCAATCCTTTCAATGCTAATGCCGTAACCGGAGGTAACCAATACCGTTCTCAAGTTGAACCGAATCCTCGTGTTAGTAATCAAATGGTACCTCCGGGATTTTCTCCATCGAACAATCAAAATCGTTTTAATCAGAATCAAGTTCGTGGACCAAATGTTCAAAACCAATTCAAAGCTCCACCAAATCAATACCCATATCAAGGAGCTAACTACAATCAAGTATATCACAACCCAAGCTATCAAGCTTCACCTTTGCCTCCAAATGACTTCACAACTTATGTTCAAAACACCAATTCTACTATCCACACTATGCAAAATCAGATTACGAGTTTGAGGAACGAGTTTCAATCTTCGTTAACTAGACAGAGCAATGAGTTTAGGGTGAGATTCGACTTGAGAACAACAAATTGGAGACTTCACAGAATAAACTCGAAGACATGTTGAATCTTTGTGTTGTGTAAGGTCAGCCAACCCTCATCTACGGGTTCTTTTCCGAGTGATACTATTCCCAACCCGAAGGGTGAGTTGAAAGCTATAACCACACGGAGTGGTAAGGCTATTGATGGACCCTCGTCTCCCACTCCGCTGATAAGGGAGGAGGAACAAGATACCGAGGTTATTGAAGAAAATGTGCAACCCGCACCCGTACCACCTCCGGTCGTTCAGACTCCGATTCCGGAACCCGATGTTCCGAAGACTACTCTTAAACCTTCACTTCCTTATCCTTCAAGACTTCATGATCAAAAGCTTCGTGATAAAGCGAAAACCAAATGGAGAAATTTGTTGAAATCGTTCAATCCTTGAATTTTAACATCAGTTTCACCGATGCTTTACTCCTCATGCCAAAATTTGCTGCTATGATCAAGAATTTAGTGAGTAATAAGGAAAAGTTGGCAGAAATAGCAAAAACACCGATGAATGAGAATTGCTTTCGGTGCTCCTCGAAACTTCGAAAAGTTAGGAGACCCGGCAAATTTCTTATCCTTGTGAGTTTCGACAATAGTGAAATGCTCGCCTTGGCCGATCTTGGTGCGAGTATTAACTTAATGCCTCTTTCGATTTATAACAAACTTTCTCTTCCGGAACTCACTCCTACTAAGATGACTCTTGAACTCGCGGACCGTTCAACCTCCATTCCGAGAGGAATCGAGGAGGCGTCTATGTGAAAGTAGGACCACTTCATTTTCCAGCCGACTTCGTTGTCGTTGACTTTGATGCTGACCCCCGGTACCTCTTATTCTCGGGAGGCCTTTCCTAAGAACGGGTCGTGCGATGATTGACGTTTATGAAGGAGAAATCACTTTACGATCTAACAAGGAAACCGTCTCATTTAATATTAACCATCCTTTGAGATACTCCTCCAATTATGATGATGCTTCTATTAATCGAATCGTCGTTCTCGATATTGCTCTGGGAGGGTATGCTCAAGAAGTTCTTGATTTTATGGGTGGCAATCCCACCATTCCTTCTGAAAATATTGAACCATCTTCTGAGCCTATTATTGCCGATTCTTCCCCTCTCCTCCGTTCGAGGAGGTGACTTCATTTTGGAAGAGATCGATGAGTTTCTTTTGATGATGAATCGATTCCACGGGAATTGATGATGGTGTTTATGATTAGGAGGAGATATCCGTTATCTTGAGCAATTATTGAATGAAGATCCATTACCGTCACTCCCTCCGAAAGAAATCACGATTGACGAAATCAAAAGTACAAGCGTCTCATGAAAATCCTCCGAAGCCCGAGCTCAAGGATTTACCTCCTCATCTTGAATACGCTTTTCTTGAGAAACCGAACAAATTTCCCGTCATCATTGCTAAAAACTTAAAAGATGAGGAGAAAAACGCACTTTTGGATATCTTACGAAAAACACAAAAATGCAATCGCGGTAAATTCGACATCAAAGGAATCAATCCTCGTTTCTGTACCCACAAAATTCTGATGGAAGATGATTGTAAACCCGTGATTCAACAACAACGTAGGGTTAACCCAAAAATTCATGATGTTATCAAAAAGGAAGTTCTTAAACTCCTCGACGCCTGAATCATTTATCCAATCTCCGATAGCTCATGGGTTAGCCCTATCCATTGTGTCCCTAAGAAGGGAGGAATGACCGTCATTGCTAACGATGAAAATGAGTTGATTTCCACACGCCTAATCACCGGATGGAGGTGTGTGATTATCGAAAATTGAATGATGCTACTCGTAAGGACCATTTCCGCTTCCTTTTATGGATCGGATGCTCGAGCGTTTAGCGGGAAATGAGTTCTATTGCTTTCTCGATGGTTTTTCCGGTTATTTTCAAATTCCGATCGATCCAAAGGATCAGGAGAAAACCACTTTCACATGCCCTTATGGAACGTTTGCTTACCGACGCATGCCATTTGGCTTATGCAATGCTCCCGGTGCGTTCCAAAGGTGCATGATGGCTATTTTTCATGACATGATCGAAAAGTCTATGGAAGTTTTCATGGATGATTTCTCGGTTTATGGAGATTCTTTCACTTCTTGCCTCTCTCATCTTGACCACATGCTCAAAAGGTGTGAAGACACCAACTTGGTCTTGAATTGGGAGAAGTGCCATTTCATGGTTCTAGAGGGCATTGTCCTCGGCCATAAGATTTCAAAATCTGGGATTGAGGTCGAACGAGCTAAAGTCGACGTTATAGCTAAACTCCCTCATCCCACTACCGTCAAAGGTATTCGAGTTTTGGGTCATGCCGGTTTCTATCGCCGTTTCATCCAAGATTTCTCTAAGATAGCCGCCCTCGACCCATCTCCTTGAAAAGGATGCTCCGTTTATCTTCACCAACGAATGTGTTGAAGCATTTAACATTCTTAAAAAGAAATTGACTGAAGCACCGATCTTAGTTACCCCGACTAGGATTGGCCCTTTGAACTCATGTGTGATGCAAGTGATTACGCAATTGGGGCAGTCTTGGGGCAACGTAAGTCGAAACATTTTCAACCCATACACTATGCGAGTAAGACATTGTCTGAGGCCCAACACAATTATACGACTACTGAAAAGGAATTATTGGCCGTTGTTTATGCTTTTGAGAAATTTCGACCCTACCTTGTCTTGTCAAAGACCATAGTGTATACCGACCATTCCGCCCTCAAGTATCTTTTGGCAAAGCAAGATGCTAAGCCACGATTACTTCGGTGGGTTCTCCTCCTTCAAGAATTTGATGTTACTATTCTTGACAAAAAAGGAGCGGAGAACCTTGCTGCCGATCATCTTTCTAGACTTGAGAATCCCCATCAAAGTGTGCTCGAGAAAAAGGAGATTACGGAAACATTTCCTCTTGAGACACTTGGGATGGTTGCTAAGAAAGACCCGAACACCCCATGGTTTGCCGACTTTGCAAATTACCATGCGGGCAATTTCATCGTGAAAGAGATGTCGTCCCAACAAAGAACAAGTTTTTCAAAGATGTTAAGCATTATTTCTGGGCGACCCTACTTGTTTAAGATTTGTGCGGATCAAGTGATCCGACGGTGTGTTCATGGCCAAGAGGCTATTGATATTCTCAATGCTTGCCATAACGGACCCACTGGTGGCCATCATGGTGCAAGCTACACCGCTAAGAAGGGTTTTGATTCCGGATTCTATTGGCCTACCATATATCGAGATGCTCATGATTTAGTCAAATCTTGTGATTCTTGCCAGCGTCAAGGGAAAATTTCACAGAAGGATGAAATGCCACAAAATGCTATTCAAGTCTGTGAAATTTTTGGCGTAGGGGCATCGATTTTATGGGGCCATTTCCATCATCTAGAGGAAATAAGTATATCCTCGTGGCCGTCGACTATTTGTCCAAATGGGTTGAAGCGAAGGCGCCCCACCAATGCGCCAGAGTGGTTGTTAAGTTCTTAAAGAATTTGTTTTCCGATTGGACACCTCGTGCTATCATCGATGTCGCGGTACCCATTTCTGTAATGAACAATTTGCTAAAGTTATGGCTAAATATGGAGTTACCCATCGTCTTTCTACAGCGTATCACCGCAAAGCGGCGGACAAGTTGAGGTCTCGAATCGTGGTTTAAAAAGGATTTTAGAAAGAACCGTAGGAGAACATCGAGCTTCATGGGCTGATAAGTTAGATGATGCATTATGGGCTTTCCGCACTGTTTACAAGACACCCATCGGTGCATCCCATTAAGTTGGTGTATGGAAAAGCTTGTCACTTGCCCATCGAGCTCGAGCACAAGGCATTCTGGGCCTTGAAACATGCTAATTTCGATCTTAAGACCGCGGGTGATCACCGAAAAGTTCAATTGAATGAATTAAACGAGCTTAGGGATCAGGCCTACGAGAATTCTTTGATTTTCAAAGAGAAGACTAAGAGGATTCATGATGCTAAAATCAAAAACCGCGTTTTTAACGTTGGTGATCAAGTTCTCCTCTTTAACTCTCGATTGAAGATATTCTCGGGCAAACTCAAATCCCGTTGGTCAGGACCATTCACCTTCACTCAAGTTTTCCGTATGGAACGGTGGAGCTTTCTCAGCCCGATGGCCCAAATTTCAAGGTGAATGGTCATCGTGTGAAACATTATTTTGGAGGGACATCCCATCTATGGTTGTCCCGGATCTCCAAACTTTCTTCCCCATGGACAATTAAATTCGGGGATCGAGTCAAGCTAGCGACTCGGTAACCAAAAATAGTAGCGCTTTGTGGGAGGCACCCCATGCTTATCCATCTATCTTCTTTCTACTTTCTAATAAGTGACGCGAAGGGGTCCGCCTCTTTGATTTCTCGTGTTTGGTTGTTTGTGATGTTGTGTTCAGGATTTTCCCGATATGAAGACTCTCGTGCTCGAAGTTTGTCATTTTCTCTACTCGAGTTTCATGATCGATGCTGATGGAAATCCGATATCCTAAATCTTATCGACTAACATTTATCTTCTAGCATACTTAATAAACGGCTTTTAGATTTTCGTGATACCCTTGCTTTTAAACATTGAGGACAATGTTTCGTTCTCGTCTAGGGTAGGGTAATCTTCGATTTGATTTGACCGCACTTGCTTATTTTGTTGTGTTTCTCTCGTAACCCCGTTTTCCTTAGAAAATGAAAAATTGTGCAAAAATGAGCAAAATTTAAAAATTTTCAAGCTTTTGTTAAGTCTTTTTGATTGAAAAGTTGGCTAGTCTCTTAGATAAAAAGCTATAAAATGCGAATTCTAGCTCACAAGGCCAAGATTTTGCAAGTTTCCCTGAGTGACTTTAAATATGCATAACTTTATTTCATTAGACGAAACATTTGCTAAGTTAATATATGTTTTGACACCTTGATTGACTTTCCGCTGGTGAGAGTAGGAATAGAATTCTCACTTGACCGGGCGTGTTGAGCCCTAGCTTGTTCCCTTGACCATAGATAATCTAAAAATTATCGGCTAAGCATCTGCGGATCTCATTATTTGGGATTTTAAATTTGCAGAGATCGAGAAATGATAGAGTTACTTATGAGTTTAGATGCTAAGCGTGGAGTAGTTGGTTCTCTTTAGAGCCCATCGAAGGTACTTATGGCTTTTTGTTCCCACAAAATTGTTTCACCCCATATCTGTCTAAATAATTAGAGATGTTGAGTTTTTGGCGATAGTTAGTTCTTTATCTTCTTAAAATAATCTTTGTTTTAAAAATTGGGTACACATCAAGGATCCGTAATAAATAAATAAATGAGTAATCATTGATAAGTGATAAAGTAATAAGTAAAGTTGTGAGCTGCGGTGTCGAGATCGGACCCTTGGATCTTTAGCCGGGATTGAGTGAGGTCTTAGCCTAGCCAGCCGGGATCCTCATTTCATGAAGCCTATAGTCTTGGAATTACCCGTGAAGCTCCGTGGTTCACAGCTCATATAAGTTAAAGTATAGTTGAAAAAAAAAAAAAAAAAAAAAAATGTTGAAAAATGAAAAAATCAAGTATAAGTGAATAAAAATTCCTTGATGTGGACCTCATTTTTACGACAATGGTTCTTGCGAGAAGGCGGATAACTAATTATCGACTTAGCTTTGTATCTTTATCGGAATAAGTCTTATCGAAACGAGAACTTGAAGAAATTCATTTCTCACAAAAATAAAAAAAATCTAGAGGAAAATAGGAAAATGGGAGCCAAAGGTAATTACACAAGTAACTTCCATGGGTAGTGTTAGCATCTAGAATCATATGTAACAATGATTTCGGTTTTACGCTTAGTTTGGGACTTGTGAAAAATCAGGGACGATGTATTCTATCCGTATGGTCACTTCATGTTGTGTTGTGTTTTCTACTCCGTGATCCTAACGTGTCGTTTGAAAAATGTTGGAGTTATTGATCGGCATGAAAGTTCAACAAACCGTCATTCATAACCGGAATGTGCTTAATCGTAATATCTATGTTTGTGAAATAAAAGGTAAGCGGGCGTTTTAGAATTAAGGCTTTCTTAATCTCTTTTGAGGAATCTTTGCTACTTCTTCATAGGTTTAGTAGAAAGAGATTGAAATCCTTGGTTTTAGAAGCGTGAGTTGATTGCATTGCGTGAGGGCACGGCAATAGTTTCGTGCGGGGTATTTTGGTATGTGCTAAAACACATAACTTTTCTTTATCAAAATAGACCCAAAATAACCAAGAAAGAGCCGTTTATTGCTAATATTTGTGGTTTTCTTGAGTTTGTGCTTGTGCAGGTATGGATATGTAAAAACATAAAAGGTACCAAATCAGGGCGTAAATCCGAGCACGAGAGATTAAGAGAGCTTAAGCGGCCGGAAGGTCGAATTATGCATTTATGAAGATTTCTAATCTCTGAGGATGATTTGTGAAGATTTGATCAAAGTTTGAAGAAAAGACAGAAATGGCCCCTCAAGTTTCAAAAGCTGCAAATTAGGTCCACTTGGTCTATTAAAGATTGACAAAGATGGTCCTTGGAGGATGATTTCAGAATTACATGTGTGATCCCTCAAAATTCAGTTTTGACATTATTGGTCCCTATGTTATCACTTGGTTCATTTATACTAGTCCTAAACCAAACCCATTATCCAAGTCCAAATCCACTTAACAAAAACCTTGCCCAATAAACCTACTCATGACCCAATCCAGTAACTAAACATAACACTCAATCCGGTATACCACTTAACCACCTGACCCGCTCACTTTACCCGGGTCAAAACCGAGGACGGTCAACTACATTTAAAGAATAATTAAATAAACAAACGCGCCCCTTTTTCACCTCTTCTTCCCCAAACACTCCCGTTTTTCCACAAATACCACCTCCCAAACACCAACCTCGTACTAGAATCTATCTAGAAACCTTATCCTCAGTGACTTGTCGGATATAGATGACCACGTGGCCAAATGGCACCACTCTATTGGCCGAAACACCTCAACAAGCTATTTGGAGGGCAATGATTGGACAAGGTGATGATGGAAGGAATGTGTGGCTCAAAGAATGCTTCTAGGCTCTTCTCAAAGGCATCCCAAGGCCTCCTTTCAGCTATAAATAGGACCCCTATGATCACAATGTAATTCGTGTAGTGTAGTGTAGTAGAATTCACCTTTCAATTAAGCTTTTATTTCTTGTATTTTTCAAGTTTTCAGCAATGGTTTCTTAAAGTAGTTTCAGTTTTCTTGTAATCACATCTTTAGTTTTAATAAAAGTTTTCAAGTATTTTCATTTCTTGTTTAATATTAATCCGTACCATTCATTTGATAGAGCTTATAGAATTGTTAGCTTCAGCTCATATAAGCTCTATATAGCTTATGTGAGCTTGTTTTATTCATCTTATCTAAGTCTTGTTCAGTTTTTATAAAAATCAAAAAAAGAGTCAACATAAGTCAAACTGCTTATTTGCTTATTCACTTCTGAAACATCTTTTTCTCTTATTAAATAAAGTGTCTACACTATTGTCTTTTAAGAATCAAAGCTTAATAACCCTCTCTAGGCCAAATCTGCCAAACACTCTTGAATAAGGGGTGTTTGGCACTGTGGGTTTTTCACCACACTTGGTTCCTTTTGGGTATGCTTAAGCTCTAACTAAGTTCTATTTGTGCTAAATAAGCTGTCTTAACAATCTCTCTTTGGTTTTTAGTAGTATAAGTCTGAATATCAAAGTGTGAGTCTATAGGTTTAGTCTTAATAGCATCTTTGCAAGTAGTAGTATAAACAAGTTTTCATTGTTGTTTTGGAAGTCATTTGGTCCTAGTTGGTTTGTCTTTAAGTCCTAAGTCAGTGTCAAATTAGTTTAAAAGCATTTGGGTCAGTTTGGTTATTTGGGTCACTGTCTTAATTTCCTGTCAACAGTGTTTTAGTCACTTTCTCTAGCTGTTTTTTCTGTCTAAATCATTTCAAAAACCTAAAAAAATTAGTTTTGAGTATAGTCTAGCAGTTAAAGTTAGCTTATAATCACTTTTCACAAATCTTCAATAGCTTTAACAAGCTCTAATCTAGTCTTTCAAATCTGTCCCAACTGTTATCAGCAAAACAGTTTCTTAACAGTCCTTAAACCCCTTTTAGATCAGATCTTGTAAACTCTTTATTTGAGTTTCAAAATTGTTAAAAATTGGTTTTTGGTACTCTCTGGTACATGGTTCACATCTGATCTAGCTTATTTTGGCATAAAAAACTTGTTTGCTAGCTTATTAATAAGCTCAAAAGTTGTCCCATTTTCTGCTATAACTGTTGGAATTTGAGGTTTCAAAGTTAGCTTCTAGAGCTCATTAGACTATAGGATTAGCTTATAACACTCCTAGATACCTTAGTATAGATAGCCTATTAGGATTCCTTTCCCCTATAGCTTATTTGAATGATCACCTAGCTTATTAGCTTATATCTTTAAGTAGTTTCCATTTTAGCTTAATCATTCCTTAATCAATAGCCTATTGTATGCTCCCATAGTTCATCACTGTCACTTTAAGGTTACTTTAAGATTCCCTTAGCTTAAATTCAGTGTAGTAGCTTGTAGCTTATTTCTAAGTGCTTATTTTAGCTCCATTTACACTGCAGCTCTTGATTCTGCCACATAAGCACTACATTTCTCATTTTTCTTAGAACCAGATATATATTTCAGAGTTTTCCTGAATTTTTCATTAATTTTGGTCACCATTTAGTATTTTTCTTAATTAAAATAGATTTTAATCACTTTTAAATAGGTTTTATTGCCATTAATTAAGAAAAAGTTCAAAAAAATAATTTTTCATTTTTTCCAGTTTAAGAAAAATATAAAAAGCATAAAAAATATTTTTCCATATTTTTCCCCTTTAATTTTGTATTTTTCACAATTTAAATTAGATTAAATTAGTTTTAAATTAGTAGAAAATAGAAAATGAATGAAAAAAAAAAAATAGTTTTGAAAAGTCTCTTATGATATTTTAGATTTTATAAAAGTAGTTTCATATTTTTCTCCTTAAATTTCATAATTTTTAGTAATTTAATTTAGTTTAAATAGTTAAAATTTAGTTTTTAATTTAAATAAAATCCAGAAAAATCCAAAAAAATAGTTTTAATTCTAAATTAGTTTTTACATATCATTTCTATAGTAAAAATAGATTTAGGCATTTTTAGGGTTTAATTTAGACGTAGTTGCATTTTTATTACGTTTTGTTAATTACGTTTTAGTTATAATTCGCACTTAGGATTTCCCGTAGAATAGATTCCCTTAATTACTTTCCCCATTCCCGTAGTTTAATTAATAAAATCAAACAAATCAAAACATCGAGCATTAAATTCCAAACCAAGAACGACGTTGGCAATTCACGCCTCGTTGGGAAAACGATTCGGGTTGACTAATCTGTACATACGATCACACACGGGATTTGATTTATTATTCTTTTTCCTAAAAGAATTTGAATCTATCTTCGTGATTATTTTTTATATCGATATTGAGGTTTTTATCCATACACATAACCCTTAAGCCTTCATTATCATAGATTCAGTGTCCGAGCCGTTTTAAGCTTCTTACGGTTAGTCATTCACAAGTGGCTAGCTTGTGTGAGTTAAGCTTGACGGTGCTTTGGCATTGTGAATCACGGATCCCTAATCTTAAGGAACCGTGGGATCCGTCAAACAGAAAATGCAATTGCAAACATTGTATTTCAAACATAGTCTTAGAACACCTCACACTAAGCTAGACATCGTGTATTATGGGAAATTAAGTCCCTTTCAAGTTAAGTAGATCCTTCCTCCTCATACATAACTCACCTAGATCACAATCAAGACGCTTGTAGATCTATCGTTTCACTTAAACCTATTACTCTTCCGCTCTCAAACTCACTCATCATTCCTCACATTATCCCTCACATCTAGCCTTGGAAATCTTTCAATTATGACAAAATTGATCATAATCATCTTTACCTCAAAATTGGTCAAAAATGATCAATTACTAGTTTTCCACAATTCTCCATCTTAAAACCTTTAGGATATTCTCCAAAACATTATCCTAAGTCACTATCTGATCTCTAGGATCATTTAGCTCCATTTGACACTCTCAAAATTCTTAGTGTCATCTTTGTTCATTCATTGGTACTCATGAAAGTTCCAATTTATTCCATAAAAGGCAATCATTTGCTACATCACTCAGTACCCTCAAGTATTTAAGCACATCTTCATTTAAAATACTTAGATGAACTGAAACACTTAAGAAGAAATAGGCATTGGACCTTACAAACATCATTGCTTCCTTTTCTCAGCTACTGATAGACGGATCCCTAGGATTAGCCTAGGCGGATCCCTGATTGGAGGGAACCGTGGGATCCGTATGACATGATCATGCCAACTCTAGCTAGAACAATCATTTCAAGCTCATCTTTCTAACTTAAACACTCCATCTCATCTTAAATGAGTTCCTAGATCAGTACAACTCTGAAGTTGACTCTTGTGAATGTTAATCATCACATTCCAATGAATTTTAGTGGCTTAAGTCTTGAATGCACTTGCCAAATCCCTTGCTTTATAAACCACATTGTTAGGACTCCTAAAGTCATCCTCTTCATCCTCACCTTCAGCACTTAAACATTCACAAACCTCTTTGAATCATCTCATCATGAGAAAAACTCCGAGTAGCAACTTATCCACCAAAGAACCACCCAAGAAAATTGCTCGTGTTGTACACAAAATCTCTTCAACCGAATCATCTCCGGTCAAGCTCACAAATGCAAGGATTGCTCCTTAACCAATAAAACCAATCCCTAGAAGGATAGTACCCACAAAACTACCTATGCCAAACACCACCATACCTCCTAGGCCAAACAATCCCATCTCCACTAAACCATCACCATTGGTTCCTAGAGCTATATCATTTACAACTCCAATATCATCACCACACCTCTACAACTTAGAGGATTTGCCTCCTAGGCCTTCTCATCCTCCTCCACCGGCAACATTCTCCTCATTAGGAGGAATAGTGGTACAAAATCAAGGTGTTGAGTCAACACTTGCTCCGGCTTCCTTTTCACCGTCACCATCATATAATCCCATTTGGATTATGAGAAATTATCAAAGTCAACCACCCGACCATATCGAAGTTGACACTTCTCTACCACCACCATCATTCTTGGTCGAGCCATCTTCAAATGCGCCTCCACCAATCCCTCCGTCGTTTGAGGCTCCCCAACCCGTTTCACTTGATCCTTTACATCAAGCAATCTCTTTTCTTCCACCACCACTACCTAGCCATGACAAAGATTGTTATCATTGTCAACATGTTGAAAGTTTGATACATGAAGTACGAGAAGATCAACGTTTCATGTTCTATCACCTCCTCGAAAGTTTCGATGAGATTAAACCTAAACAAACTTGAGCTAGAGGATTTTAGTTGTGTCCTAGTATCAAGCATTAGCTAGATAAGTCTAGTAATTCCAAGTCATGTATCAATCATTTTCTTAGTTTTTAGAGTCATGTATATCATATCTCTAGTTTTATTAAATGAAAATACATGCTACTTGCTATATTTCCGAGTATATGATTATGTTGTATAATACATATCTCACTTTGATATTAACATAATGTGTTATATCACCATTGCTGAAATTGATCATCAGCCAGATGGATCCCTTATATTTTCCTAGACGGATCCCTACTAGGAGGGAACCGTGGGATCCGTGATACAGAAAACTATTTTTCGACTAACTTGGATCATATTTGCAAGAAATTATGCATTATACTTGTTTTTCTAACCTTTGTTTTGTAGTTATTCAATTTACACATGAAGACTTTGACACCCTAAAGCTAGGGGAGCTTTGTGTCAAAGCAATACATTGCAAAAGTACTTGCAATCTTAGGTTTACATTTCATGACATCCCTTTGCAAAGTTGCAATAATCAAGGGGGAGCATGGAGCATATTCGTCACATAGATGAAATCTTTTGCAAACTTAGTTGCAAATGAACTAACTTAGTATTATTTTCTTGACGCCCTCACATAGGGATGGACTCGTCAAGGGTGAGTTAAGACGAGATCCTTTCCCGTTACTTGCTCTCTACTTTTTCTTTATCTTTTATTTTTCACATGTTTTTCTTAAAACAATGTGTTAGTTTCCTTTCGAAGCTCTTTTTGTTTCGACAAAAAGAGGGGGAAGAAAGTAAAAACTATAAATTCAAACTTCTACGAATTTTAGCTTTTCCTTAAAATAATTTTATGTTTTGTCATCAACAAAAAGGGGGAGATTGTTAATACAAATAAGCCAAAAAAACGTTTATTTATATTTTACGATCTTCTAATGTTTTGTCGATAACAAACGTAAAATCATTTTTAACGAAACAAATAAAATACGTAAAATGTTTGAGTCAATAGTTTTCTAACACACTTACGCTTTCACATAAAACACTAAAACAAGTATAAGTGATTTTATGATTTAGTAATACATATGTACAACAACTAGTGTTTACATATTTGGGTAAAAATATACTTAACTAGTATATACTAAAATGGGTAAAAACTAACAAATGGTATTCACCCATAACCCATGGTATTATCCAAACCACTTGACTTGGTACATTGAACTTATAAGATACATTGTATCTAATAAGTAACCCATGGATCAACCCATAACCCATGACCGATAACCAAAATACCCATGGGTAAAGAGGAGCGTCCCACGGATCCCTAGCTTTACGCTAGACGGATCCCTTGTGGGAGGGATCCGTGGGATCTGGGGAACAGTAGACATTTTCCTCTATAAATAGTGAGCCATTTCTTCATTGTTTCTCACCCCTTTCTAACATACTTTCTCCCTGATTTAAAAACTCCCTAACCCCAGATCCAAGTGATCTATGTTTGTAGTTTTGTTTTTGTGTGATTCTCTAGGTTCCTCTTGAAGGCGAGATCACCACCTTTGAAGTCAAGCAAGCTCAAGTCCATGAGTTGCCATGCTTCCTCATCATCAAGACTACTGAAGTCCTCTTGTTGATGATTCTTTTCTTTCTTCTAAGAAGTGTAGTGTTGAAGACATTAGTGAAAGATGTCTCATGTATCAAGACGAAGACATTAGTGAAAGGTGTCGATCGTCCGTATTGTAGGCATTAGTGAAGGGTGCCTAGAAGTCAAGACACAAGACATTAGTGAAGAGTGTCTTGAAAATCTAGTTAAAGGCATTAGTGAAAGGTGCCTTAGATGTCATTCGATATGGTGTGTTTCGATGTACAAGATAGATTAGTACTAGATCCAAGGATATTGATATCCTTGATGATGTTGTAATAAGGAGTTGGTCTCCTTTGGGATTAGTCATTGGTGTAGTGTTGGGTAGTAGTTTCTCCATTGCAATGGAACTAGGTACTTAGCCTAGTACCTAATAAAGGGTAGGCGACGTTGTGATAGGTGTGGTTCACCTTGGTGTGAAAGAACTAGGTACTTAGCCTAGCACCGGAAAAAGGGTAAGCGACGTTGTGAAGGCTTCTCCGCCATAAGGAGTTGGTGTTGTGTAGTGATTACGAACTCTCGAGTAGGTGACTCGGGGAGTGGAGTAGGGCAAGGAAGGTGTCCTTGTAGCCGAACCACTATAAATACTAACGTTGTGGTTTTGTGCTTCTTACTCTTATCTTTTCATTACATACTTCTATATGTTTGTTTATCAACATCCAACACACACATCCAAAAAGATTAACATAAGTCGATCTAAATATTTAAAAGGAAGTTTTAAATTGGTAAAACTATTCAACCCCCCCCCCCTTCTAGTTTTCCACAAAGGAGATCGTTGTATCTATCCCAGGCTTGATACAACGTTTCATCGTCTTCTTATTTGAAATTATGGATCTCCAAGAGCTGGTTAGAAATCTTCGACGGAGGACAATACCTCTGGATGAAGTGCTTCTTAAGTAGAGCCCAAGTATTAACTGCCCTGGCGGGCAATCTTTCAATCCATCTTCTTTGAAGAGTCATGGGGAATACCCTTAGCATAACAGCATCATGAGACACACCCGGAATGTTGAAAAGGCTTGCGATGTATAGGACATTTTCAACGTGCTCATATGCATCCTCATCCCTGTTTCCACAAAAAGGGTTAGCGCGAAGCTCCCTCATAAATTGGTCTTTAATTTCGAAACGGACATCAGCTCCAATTGCCTGTCTTACGAGACCCGGCCCTTGTTATGCTCTTGTAAACGCCAAATATTCCTCAAGAGTGAGGTCATCAATGTTAACAACTTCCATGGTACCTGAAAACTTGAATAGTGATCACGAGAATTTTAGAAATTTTAAAACAAAATGAAAATGAAAGACTTAATAGCAATCCTAATATAACTCCCCGGTAGCGGTGCCAAAAACTTGATACAGTTTTTACTGACCAGGTTTTAATATTTATATTGTCTCGTTATACCTATGGTCTACCTTAATGCACTAACGGGCAGTGTACCCCGTCGTGTGTAGTGTAGTATTCGGTAAAACCGAGGTCGTCCCAAGAGCTATGTGTGTTGGATTATTACTAAGTCTAGGTGTCACATATTTTAATATGATTTCGATCAGGAATTAATTAATTAACTAATAAAGCATATAAAAGCAAATAAGGCAAAGGTTTGATCAATAGAGGAGAGTGGTGCTAACCTAGTTAATCATCCTAGCTAGTAATGTCTACGTCTAATTACTTCCAATTACTTCAGGTGGGGTCAAAGTCGAGAGGACAACATTTGGTCAATTCACCCTAACCTATCAGCAAAGATGCCACCACTGGAGAAGTCAGGTGTCCCCTCATAAGTCCAGTTGTTCCTGGTCCCCTAAGCGGAGTCATTAAGTATCGCTACATGCTAGACTTATAATAGTGAGTTCCCGGGCGTTAGCAACTTAAACACTCACCCCCTAACTCTTAAGTTCATCCAAACGATAGGTGATCAGTTGGTCAAATCGCACAAGTAGAAAGGGTCATCAGTTGGTCATATCTTTCCCTTCCCGTCTTAGTCTACTCACTTAGGGTCAGTTGGTCATATCTCCTAAGCAACTAGCCTCTACCGCCATTCAAAACTACCGAAACAAGGGTAGCTACCAATAAACTATGCATGCATACACTTAGAAATAATTATACGAAAGTAATGTAAATGCAAACAAAACAATTAATGAATCATAACTAGGCCAGCACCAAGAGGTGCTTAGCAGCTCATATTAACCATACAAATCAATTCAATATTCAATGTTACGAAATACATGAATCGAAAGTAAAGAAAAGATAAAATGCTAATGCTTATCGTAGGGGAGTGATTTCTCCCTTGGAGACACCTCCGTATGCTCCTCTAGACCTGCCTTTGGCTTCTTCCCACGTTCTTTTGTTGTGGTGTGTGAAATGGGATGCTTTGAAATGGTGGAAATCGTGGGGTATTTATAGGCCAGATCTGGGTTATGGCGTAACTAATAGAATAGTTACGCCGTAATCTTCTATTTCTTTGTAATTTGCACTAGATCTGCTGGTTATGGCGTAACCTTATAAGTGGTTACGGTGTATCTTCAATATTTCTTGGTTACGCCGTAGTTTAAACAAGAGTTACGGCGTAGTTATCAGCGGCATGGAACCTCATTTGACCTAATATGGTTACGCCGTAACTTCTTCAAAGTGAGCATACTTTGATAAATCTTTGATAATTCTCCAATTCCGCGTCTCTTTAGCTCCAATGCTCGTAATTTACCTGAAAGTGGAAAACAATGGAAAACAAGCGTAAATCCATATAAATGATATAAATTACAAGCATTATCGGGGGAAATTGACACTTAATATTCAGGACTATTTGATGGTATCAAGACCTCAACCACCAACAGATTCATCAGATGAGAGGGAAAGACAAAGAGAAGGAGAAGGAACTAGCAACCCCCTTGGCAACACCGATCTCGACCCTTTAGATTACATCAATCAATTGCCGGACATTCCTAGCCCATCATAAGAGTGGCAACAAACTAAAGGGATCTTCAAGTGCTTCGCTAACTTCATGAAGAAAAAGAAGTAGACATGGTGGGATGAAGAGTGAAGGGGATGAAGATGAGGATGAGGACGGGAGTGAAATGGAAGGAGGTGTAGATGGAAGGTAAGGTCAGAGGACCTTAATTTGTGAGAACAATTTCTAAAACATTGGTTTGTAACATCTTAACAATACTTATGTAGAGTAGGATGTAGTATGTAGGAATTTTCATGATTTGGCATTGAACACCTTAACTTAGGAACGAGTAAGATGAGATTTTACGACATCTTGATTTCACTCAAGTAGTCGTCATCACTCATCTATGATTACCTTTTAGTTCCCCCACACTTGCTATGCGTTATACTTATTGTGTGCTTGCATTTAATGGTTGTAGAAATGACTAGGATAAGCATTTGCTAAGAGTGCAAATATTGCACAAATGCTGAGAGGCTTCTGGTCTGCAATAGCCGGATCCCAGAGCTTTAACTAGCCGGATCCCTCCAATGAGGGAACCGTGGGACCCGGGCAAACAGATACCTGATACTGATCATGTTTCATCAAACCTGTCCTCTTGATCACGTCACTCTAGCTAAACATGACCCTTTAAGACTACTTAAGTCTTCCTTAAGCTCACTAGGTCTCACTCTCACTCGTGGTTAACTTAGGATCAAATTCAAAGTGTTTATGATTTATCAACTCATCAAAACTCACCATATCTCCACCCCAATGCTCACACATTGCCCCTTACATCTCAAAACACTTAGTGTGATATTTTTATCAATTTTAGCAAATTGATTTTAGTCACTCTTACCTTAAAATAGGCTTAAAACTAGTTTTTCATTTTTCTTTATTTTTTAAGAATTTTTCAAATTTCTCTTAAGCCATCATCTGATCTCTAGGATCAATTGCCACCATTTGTTATTCTCAAATCAAATGGTATCTTCTTCAAACACTTAGTTACACTCTCATAAGTCCACTTTCTTACCCAAAACCATCATTAAGTATCTTCACTCTTTGTGGTTGGACATTTAAGTCACCTATCTCTTAAGACATCTAAGGAAAGTCAAAACCTCAAGATTTATAGACCTTAGACCCTACAAGAGCATAATCACTTCACCATATTTCTGTCTGACAGACAGATCCCTGGTTTATAACCAGATGGATCCTTAGTGAGAGGGATCCATGGGATCCGTGTGGTCATGAATTTAAACCATCTTTGGTAAACTAAACACTTTTAGTTACCATTTAATGATTCCCTAGAGCTGAACAACATCATAGCTGACCTTGGTGCATGCCTAATTTCCTTAGTGGTCATGAATTTAATTCCTTAATTCAAATTCACCCTTTATAAACCAAACACTCTTGAGAGGTTAAGTCATTACTCTTACCACATTCCTAAAAATCAGTAGTTAGAAACCTCTATTGCACTCTCACCATCACTATGACTAAAGCATCTAGCAACAACTCTTCAACCAAAGGTTCATCCAAAAGGAATGGTCATATGATCCATGAGATATCATCTACCGAATCATCACCCGTAAGAGGTCATAATGTTGGAATCCCGCCTCAACAATCCCAATCAACAATTGCTAAGAGAACCGCAAGAATTAGTTATAGACCTCTTGGGTTAGAAAAGGGTTCATCAAGCTCTAAACCAAACGCACTAGTTCTAGTAAAACGCCTAAGCCTATATTCCTAGAGCATAGACTAAATTCCTTCACCGAACCTCTTTCTCATCCAAATCTCTATTCATTAGAGCACTCACCACCAAGAACGTCCCACTCACCAACCTTCTCGTTAAATAGGGAACCACCTACATCACCAAATTGTCCACCATTGGAGACAATGAACCATCAAGGACTTGATCACCTAGAGGACTTTCCATCACCACCACCTTCATTCTCAGTAGAACCTCATCCTACATTGCTCAATGTGCCTCCACCATTATTTGTAGAGCCTCCTCAAAACATCCAATCTCCTCTGGTTCCTAATCAAGGCAATAATTGCTCTAATTGTCTAACCACCCAAGGACTTTTTCGAGAAGTACGAAATGAGTTACATTTCATGTTTAATCATCTTCTTGAAAAATTGGACCAAATCAACAAGTCTACCCATCCTTAGACTCAAGCACATTGATGCTTTTTAAGCTTTTGGTCACTTATTAGAATTAGTATAAAATGTTTTTGCATGGCTAAATCATTCTCTTAGTTTTAGAGATTTGTAGATCATCTCTCATATTTTATTGAATGAAGTTTATATGCCATATTGCTTTGAGTATATGTTTGTTGATTGAATACATATCTCACTTTGTTGTTAACATCATTTATTACATCACCGTTGCTAAATTCTGTTTTCAGACAGACGGATCCCTCTATTATGCTTAGACGGATCCCTCCAAGGAGGGAACCGTGGGATCCGTGCAACAAAAGACTCTTTTTCTACTAACTTGAGTCTTATTTGCAGGATATTATGCATTATATACTTGTTTTCTAACCCTTGTTTTGTAGATTTTCAAATATACACATGAAGACTTTGACACCCTAAGCTAGGGGGAGCTTTGTGTCAAACAATACATTGCAAAACCATTTGCAATATAATCCTCATATGGATAACATTTCATGACGTCCCTTTGCAAAGTTGCAATCATCAAGGGGGAGCATTATCGTCACAAAGACGAAACCATTTGCAAACATAGTTGCAATGCATTAGCTTAGTAGTTTTTCTTACTTGACGCCCTCACAAAGGGATGGACTCGTCAAGGGGGAGTTAAGACGAGAACTCTTCCCGTCACTTGCTCTCTATATTTTTTCATTACATGTTTTTCTTAAAACATTGTGTTAGTTTCTTTTCGACGCTCATTTTGTTTCGACAAAAAGGGGGAGAAGAAAGTAAAAAATCCAATTCAAACTTTTACGAATTTTAATTTTTCCTTAAAATAATTTTATGTTTTGTCATCAACAAAAAGGGGGAGATTGTTAATACAAATAAGCCGTAAAAACATTTATTTATATTTTACGATCTTCTAATGTTTTGTCGATAACAAACGTAAAATCATTTTAACGAAACAAATAAAATACGTAAATGGTTTGAGCCAATAGTTTACTAACACACTTACGTTTTCACATAAAATACTAAACAAGTAAAAGTGGTTTTATGATTTAGTAATGAATATGTACAACAACTAGTGTTTACATATTGGGCAAATATATACATAACTAGTGTGTATTATAATGGGTAGAAGTTTAAGTATTTGACCCATTGACTAAATACATTGAATGTAGTTGGGTATAACCCAAAGTCCATGACCCATACCCATGGTGCATAACCCATAACCCATTGCATGACATCATGCATAAGTCATATATGGATATTATCCATGACCCATGGTTTTAACCCATGACCCATAGACTAGATGCATTGCATTTTGTAGATACATTGTATCTACTTGGATACCCATGGTCCAAAGTCTAGGACACATGACCCATGACCCAAAACCCATGGGCAAATAGGAGCGTCCCACGGATCCCCAGGATTACACTAGACGGATCCCTCAAGTGAGGGATCCGTGGAACAGTAGCCAAAATTTCTCTCTAAATAGTGAGCCATTTCTTCATTTTGGGTTGCCACTCCCACACATACTTTCCCCAAGTATTGTAACCTTCTAACCTCAGATCTTAAGGATCTCTCTCTATGTAGTTTGTGTTTTTTTTGTGATTCTCTAGGTTCCTCTTAAAGGCGAGATCACCACTTCTTGAAGTCTAGCAAGCTCAAGTCCATGAGTTGCCATACTTCGTCATCATCAAGAATACTAAGGTTCTCTTGTTGATAGTTCTTTCTTCCTCCATAGAGGTGTTGTGTCAAAGGCATTAGTGAAGGATGCCGAAAGAGTCAAGACGAAAGCATTAGTGAAAGGTGCTTACCGTCCGTGTCAAAGGCATTAGTGAAGAATGCCAAAGAATTCAAGACGAAGTAATTAGTGAAAGGTGCCTAACGTCCGTGTCAAGGGCATTAGCGAAGGATGCCTAGAAGTCAAATCAAGTGGCATTAGTGAAAGATGCCAAAGGTGTATAATCGATGAGGTGCATCGATATACAAATATAGATAGGTTGTATCCAAGGATATTGATATCCTTGATGATGTTGTAATAAGGAGTTAGTCTCCTTTGGGGTTTGGTGTTGTCTAGTGTTGGGTAGTAGTTCCTCCATTGTAATGGAACTCGGTATTTAGCCTAGTACCGGATAAAGGGTAGGCAACGTTGTGATATGTGTGGTTCTACCTTGTGGAAGAACCCGGTGTCTAGCCTAGTACCGGAAAAAGAGTAGGCGACGTTGTGAAGGCTTTTCCGCCATAAGGAGTTTGTGTCGTGTAGTGTTTACGAACTCTCGAGTAGGTGACTCGGGGAGTGGAGTAGGGCAAGGAAGGTGTCCTTGTAGCCGAACCACTATAAATACTCGTATCGTGGTTATGTGCTTCTTACTCTTTATCTTTCATTACACATTTATATATACATCTATCAACGTCCAACATGCACATCCAAATAGATTGACATAACTCGATCTAAATATTTTAAAACGAAGTTTTAATTGGTAAAACTATTTAACCCCCCCTTCTAGTTTTCCACAGTTTTGATATTGTTTGAATGATTCTATGCACTAACTAGTATTATAGTCGGATAAACAGTTTGGTTATGTGGACTTTGTGAGCAAGGCTCTACTTATTTCATTAAGTGCACACTAGCGGTTTGTTGTCATTACATATCTACTACCTAAAAGCAAATATAACATTATGTGGACAATGAGTAATAAGTTACGAAAACATTGTTAGTTTTTACAAACCTCTCTTTATGGTGTCTGTGAATTAATATGCTTCTGTTATAGGCCATATGGCATAACTCTATTTCTGTATCTACTTATGTTGTTCACTTGTTCTGTCTCCAATATAGTAGTTTAGTTATAATTATTACAATACATTAGTTGTGCTATTAGTTGTGCCAGCACGATTATTGCATCAGCTTATATTTTAAAGTAAGGGTGATTCTTTGCATTTGTTGTATCAACCAGAATCAATTGGTTATGAAATATCATCTGATGAGATAGTCTTCTTATGTTTATGATATGTAGGTAATGCTAGTAATCTTCCACCATTGGCACCCGATCAGGTCCTCAAGCTAAAGCAGATCACTATCCTCACACTAGCTAAGACAAACAAGGTAGATTCCACTTAATTAGTCTTGTATTAGTTGCAGTAGTAAATTCACCCTCTTGATTTTCTGTAGTTATACTATTGATGCTACAAGTTATAAGTCCATAATTTTTAGAGTGTCTCAAATAGACATGAAACCTACTTTCGGAGGACTAGAGTCATTGACTTTGTAGTTGATAGTTCCTTTCTGTGGGGTAAGTTGGTAAATTGCTATTCTAAGCAAGTGCCTGCTTTTAGTGGGGTAATGTGTGGTCTTATAAACTCGTCAATGCCATGTTGAAAGTTAATATTAAACTGGTACATTTGTTATCAATGTAGCAGCTCATATATTCTGTTCTTAGCTTATGGATTAGGTCTCTTCAAGTTGGTACTATGCCATATTTCATTTTTAGATGAATAAAACTATGTACAAATCATTCTTCATGGCCCTTTTAATTGAGAGATTAACCTTATGATGTCAAATGTGCAACATCATGCATTGACTTTCCCAAAAGCAGTTGTGAATAATCACCAAGTATGGTTTTATTGTAATGGTCAATTAGGCTTGTAAGTATATAAGCATGCTGATGTTTGTGTCCTAATTAAGGATGATAATGTAAAATAATATATATAGTGGTAGTAAGAAATGGTTGGAAAATAGTAAGAAATGGCTGCACTTATGGAAGTTTAGTAAACTCTAGAGGTTTAATGATAAGAAGCAGTAAGTATGTTAAGATGTATCTGATTGTATGTATGTATGTATGAGCCTCCTCATACACATATATGATATTGTTAGTGCGCCTTTTCCATATGAATGCGCTTTATAAAGCCCCATGACTAGTAATCATTACCAAACTGTAGTAAATGTGGTCTAGTAATCATCATAAAGTTGGGTTGCTGTGGTCAACCATAATACCATACTTGTCTATCTGCTCTTTTGATTTTTTAGAGGATCGAGATTAGTCCATAAATATCTACATTGTAGCAAAAGCATCTCTATGCTAGACCATATAATATCAGTAGTTATTGATAGTTTATACATGTCTCTACACGCCTAAACATTTAATGTGTTGTTGCAGGTTGATCCAAAATGCAGAAAGCGATGAGTGGTGAAGGAGGTAATTATTTTCTTGAGTATTAGCTTCAGGATTGTTGTTGTGGGGAAATTTGTATAGTGCAAAGAAGAGTATGTGTTTGCACAATCAATAAGCTTTCTTTTATTTATTGGGTGAAATATCCCATCTATCTTTGCCATCCTTGATGCTAGAATCTTGTTATACGACTTTGGCCTGCAATTGCTTTCAGCTTCCGTCAGATCTACAATTTTTGTTTCTGTTTAAATTTGGCGACATTTCCTACTCAATTGAAGCAAGAATTTACAGGTACAATCTTTATAAAAGTCTCATTTATGTACCGATACTCACAAATCTAATATATTCTCCCATGATATTGAAACAGCTAATTAGAAGATGTTTAGGTCTAAAGAAACAAAGGAACAACATTCAAATAGGTATACACATAACAAGAATAATTCCAGACTCATGGAATCACATATGCAAACTGTTGGTAACATACACGATGACTCACATCGCCCATCATCTTTAACTCACAAACTTTCCCGCCCACCTTTTTGTTCTATTATCCAACAAAACCATTTTTTATCGTCATCTTCTACTGATTTTCAATCTGTACGATCCAACCCAACCACTTATAATCCAAATTTGTATGATTCTGTGATGCACCATTCCACATCGTCATCATACTCTAAACGACCAGCATCCGAACCTATGTTGCACTAGTCATATCCTAAACCCCCAACATCGAGCCTATGCTGCACCAGTCCACATCTTTATCATATTCTAAACCACCAGCATCCGAACCTATGTTGCACCAGTCCACATCTTCTAATCAACCTTCATCTTCTAGGACTAGTTTACACCAGTCCTCGTCCTTTTACTCAGGCCAAGATGATGAAGATGAATATGAAGATGAAGATCAAATTGATGAGGACGAGGCAAATGAGGTAGAAATAGTTGGTAAGTATAAACATACTAGTAATTTGTTATTATTTCACAAATTCCATCCTAACAGTGGGTGGTGATTTTTTTGTAGATGAGTATGGGAGTATTCTTAGGACACAAAATATGACAACAAAAGATGTGTATAAGCTAAGAGAGGGTGAAAAATTTCTCGTTCATGTTAATGATACTTTTCAACTAATTACGGGTGCAACCACTGTGTGCACAAGGTTCATGACCTTACTTCTGAGAAAACCCAATCTGTGTCCACCAGAAGTTAAAGATTGGAGAGAAATAAAAGCTCGTTGTGGTGTATTGCTTTTGGGAGAATTTCGGGTATTTTCTTCTAAAACACTTATATTTTATTGTTCCTAACAATGAAGGTCATTGATATCTCCTCTTTATTGCATTTTTTTTGCAGCAGAAATTCAGCTTGCCTTAACTTAGTGGTGTTGATGATGTACTTTTGCTATGTTTGGTGTAAAAGTCAGATACACAAAATATAGATTTAAAATGAAGTTGTTTCGGTTAGCTGCCCAAAAATTAGATGAAGCTTACAATGTAGGTATTAATGGTGCAGAAGAAGGAACATATACTGAAGATAAGCTTCTGCAAGCACTTGATATTATTGATGCAACGCCAAACTTTCTTCATCACCAGTGGGAGTTATATGAAAGTAATCTTAGAACACCTATGGTAAAGGTACCAGTTTCTTTTCCTCATATTAACAAAGTATTTTTACCAAGTGTTTTGTATTGACTTTTTCTATACTGAACTGAAATGTAGAAACTATCACAACAGGGGAAGAAAGCACAATCTGTGCAAGTTCATAGTCACATAACGGGTGCAACTAGTTTTGCGTGAAAACGTGACCGATTTGTGAGTATTCTGAAAAGATTCTCATTTTAATTGTTCTTTCAGTTGCTTTCAAGGGGTGTTTGGGACTTAAAACAAGTATTAATAAACTTGTTAGAGGTCAAAAACATATATGGCAAAACTATATCTTAATATGTTTTAGTGTAGAGGTCCAATTATTTGTTGGTCTGTAACTCAACTATCAACGACTAATCTTAGGTAGGTGCAGTTAATGTTCACAATTTGATTCGTTATTCTAATGAAGCTACTACGTTTTCTTCATTCTTGATATATGATAAGGTTTTAAAATGTACCTTTTTGAGGGGTCATTTAAGCCCTTATTTGATCATTTTTGTATCCGTTATTACTTAATATCGTTCCTTTTCACTTTTTAGGTCTCTTGAAGGCAAATTGCTGGAATGACACTTATTCGGACGAAAAGGCGCGAATATACGAAGAAAATGGCCAAAGTCAAGAATCGAGACACTCAGGCTGCTGAATTGAAAGGGGACGGCGTCAGGTACTACTTGTGACGCCGTCGGAACAAATTTTGTGATGACTCAGTAGCCAAATTGCTTATTTACAAGTGACGGCATCAGGTGTTAAAAGAGTAGGGCGTCGCAGCTTAGACGGCCTAGATTTGATCCAGACGACGTCAGAGACTGAAGGAGATGGTGTCACAGGCATAAGGTGACGCCGTCACAATGATAACGTGGCCAAGACGAAACCCTAATAACGGCGACCCCGACGGCGTCACAAATTAAAGGGTGACGCCGTCGCAGTTGTAACCTTATATATAGAATCTGAATTTTTTAGTTTTTGAGAGGGTAGTTTTGTGGAGTAAAAACCTAAACCGAACCAAGGCTGTCTTGTACAGTATTTTAGGGTTCCATACCCTATCTTACATCAAGATAAGTTTTACTTCATTAATTTAATTATGTCTTCAATTGATTGTGTGTATGCTTGCATGTTCTCCATGTCCGGCTAATTTACTTGTGTGTTTGCTTAGGTAATATGAAACTTAGTTATTGAATATTGATTGGTTGTCTCTTATCTTAATTTTGATTGACCTAGTATTGCGATAGGTCATTCGTTGTGTTGTTAATGCTTGATTAATATTTGTTGAACCTTAGTTTATAATCACCTAGAGTAATTGTATGCTATACATCCAAAGAATACCTTAGAGTTAAAGTTTATAAATCCTAGAGATTTTGTAGTCATTAACCTTTTTTAGCTTCAAAGAGTTAGGGATAAACGCATACCCTACGACCTTAGAGACACAACGCGATTAAGAATAAGGACGTGACAATTCAACCATCAATAGGAGATAACTAGGGAGTAATAAAGCCTAAGCAAATACATTTTTAATCATCATACGAGCACACAACAATAGACATAGACTACATTCACCTTAGCATAGATAATTAGATAAGTAGAAGTAATCGATAGAAATACCAACCCCCCCAAATCCAAACCCCGAGATTCGTACCTTTCCATTTCCTAAAAAATATAAAAAGATAAAAAAAATATTTTCCTCAACCCCAACCTTAGCGTAGTAACTTCTCACTAGCATTCCTATTCCCCTAGAGAACGATATCAATTCCCGTGGCTTACCCTAATACTATACTACAACGATCAGGTTCACTGCCTAGGGTGTTGAAAAACTTGCTCAACAAAAAGGAAGTTCCTTTGACCCCGAACGCGCTGTGTAAGCGTATCAAGTTTGTGGCGCCGTTGCCGGGGAATAGAATAGCAAGTTAGGAGTCCACCTCGTTTAGGTTTCCTTGCTTGATTCCTATCAAGTAAGCTTTTTTTTCCCATTTTTAGCTTCCTCATAGTCTATCCCCTTTCTTCGTGACCTTTGTTAGTAATCTCATCACTTTTCATCATGGAAGGTGATAACCAACCACCACTCATCAACCCACCGCCATATGATCCGCCAAGAGGCCGTACTCTTGGTGAATACTCGAGACCAAGCCACCTAGGCTATAGAAACACCATTGAGCTTCCCGACCAAGCCCAAACTACGGCCCTGTGATCCGGCACCATCCGGTTGGTGCAAAACGGATGTGCATTCCATCGACTTCGTTCCGAAGATCCTAAGCAACATCTTAAGGATTTTCTTAAAATTGTCGATTCCATCGACCTCGATGCTACTACTCGGGAGACCACGCATCTGCGTCTCTTCCAATTCTCTCTACGGTACCAAGCTAGTAATTGACTTGAGCAACTTCCCGCCGGCTCCATCTCAAGTTGGGATGATCTCACCTCTCGTTTCCTTGCTCAATTTTTCCCACCGGGGAGAACTACTAAGCTTAGGAATGAAATCTTGATGTTCCAACAACGTCAAGGTGAATCTCTCTACGAAGCATGGACTCGATTCAAGGACTTACTCCATAGAGTCCCTCATCACGGCATTGATCTTTGGCTTCAAGTACAACTCTTCTACGATCATGTCAACTTCCCCACTAAGCGATCCATTGACCAAGCGGCCAGTGGAAAACTTAGTGATCTCACTGTGGAAGAATCGTGGGGTATAATAGAAGACCTTGCTCTCTATGACAACGAAAGATGGAATGACCCCCGTGAGTTGCCCAAAACCGTAAAGGCAATCTCCTTTGCTCCCATTGACTCACAATCTTCCGACCGCAGGATGCTCGAGCTTGAAGATCGAGTTAAATTCCTAATAAGCTCCTACGAAAATCCTAAGTCTTCACAACAAGTGAACAAAATCACTCTACCTTGTGAATTGTGTAGTGTTTCCCACGACACTCGTGATTGCACAAGACTCCCCGAACAAGCTTTTGCGGACTACGCCTCCATGCGTACGAACGAAGCGGGAGAGAAGTGGTACACTTTCAAGCCCGAACAAAACAACTTAGGAAACTCTTACAACCCCTCATGGAGGAATCACCCTAACCTTAAGTGGAACCAAAATTCAAGCACACCCCAAAGCTCATCTAGTCCACCTAATAGGTTCAACCCTCCAAACACCGGGAACCACACTAATCTTGAGGCAATTGCATCTAGATTCATGTCATCTCAACAAACTCGATTGACTAAGCTTCAAGCCGATTTTAAGCGACGACAAGATGAGATGACAAACAAGCTTGATGCCCTCTTAGCAGCCTTTAATGACCGGGAAATTAGAGCACTCCCAAGTGATACTATAAAGAACCCAAAAGTGAGTTCGATTTCATCGACTTCATGTTCTTGTTCACCATGGGAGAGTGCGCACCCATGCCCCTCACACCCAATGGTTCACTCGGTAAATGCTATCAACAAGGGTTTCAAGCAATCCAAAATGAGGTATCAAGGCCCCGCACCATTGGTGGAACCTACTCTTGAGAAACCCGTCAACCAAGAACCCAAACCTAATCTAGAGGAGGAGTACAAGGAACTCCATCTAGAAAGACCGGTTCTTGAAGTTTTAGCTCATGCACCTTATTATAATGCTTTAAAAGAAAAATATGAGCTAGAACTTAAACTTGGAAAACATGGGTCCGCTTTTGTGCGAAATAATTTACCTAAGAAGTTAGACGATCCCGGGCTACTTACTCTTCCGTGTAGGCTTGGAACTTCCAAACCTCTCGATGCTCTAGCCGACTTAGGATCATGCATCAATCTTGTTCCGTTGTCCCTCCATAGAATCCTTAACTTAGGTAAGATAGAACCAACGGAAACCATCTTAGGTCTACGTAGGAGAATTGACTCTTTTGGCGGATTTCCATGTGCTAGACATGAATAAAGACCCGCCATGCCCATTGCTAGTAGGAAGAGGATTCTTAGCCACAGCTAGTGCCATCATTGATTGTAACATGTCTAAAATAGTGGTAGGAGAAGGGAGTGCTAGGTCAATTTACGATGTCAAAAAGCATACTTACTACAAAGAAAAGGAAATCCCACATGAGATTAGGTTAGATAGAGCGCCATCTAGATACGGACCTTGGATTGATAAGAACTTCATAGGTCCCCAATGACCTTTTTACCTAGATGAAGCCTTTGCTAGTAAAGCAACTTTCCATGAAAAAGAAATGGCTAGGGACATGGAAGTGAACCCGTTCGAGGACGCCTTAGTATTTAGGAATATGACCGAGTTCCTAGGAAGCTTGCCCGTCAACCTTGTCATGAATAAGTGGAAAGTTAAGAGCGATAAGCCTAAACATAAGTGGAATTGGGATAGACCTCCTAGTGATGGTAATGGAGAGTGGCACATTAGGATAACGATCTATGACCCCGATGGAGAGAAATTTGAAAAGGCATATCGAACCAAACGTACTACTAGGAACTTAAATGATAATTTTGATCCGTATGACATTCTAGAGGATAGGCTTACTTATATCGGTACGTAGGGGCACGACTTCGAGTCTAGCTACAAGACTCATAAATAAAGAAAAGCGCTTCGTGGGAGGCAACCCATGCTGAATTGTTTGCTTGTTTGTGTGTCGTGTATCTTTCATTGATTGTTTATTCTCCTGTTTAAATTTGTAAAAATGCTTTATTTTATCTTTAACCTCGTCTTAATTACATATAAAGGTATTTTACATTAAGGGATAAGTGTAGGGAGGATTACACACGTTTTCAAAAGAAATGTGAACATGAGAATTACAATTAATTAAAAAAATACACATGTGTGTTTGTTCGAGTCAAATGCTTGTATCGAGCCATAATGGGTGTTTTGCAGGAAACTTTTCCAGATTCTAAAGATGTAAATTTTCCAGAATTTTTTCCAGAAAATCGCAGACCAGTTTCTGTCAGGATAACCTGACGGCGTCAGGATCGCAACCTGATGGCGTCAGGAGGAGCAGAAACAGCTTATGACTTTTTCTCGTTTTCTGAGCTGCTTATAAATTTTTGGAATTTTCCACGTCTTAATTTTCCAGAAAATCTGTAAACATCCATTCCACAAGCATTATATCCTAGTTTAGTAGAGTCTTATATATATTGTTACCGCCGATTTTACGTTAAGGTTTCGTTTGTTTTCTTCAAGTGTGCAGGTTTAATTTATCAAGAAGAAGATACATAAGATGAGAAGGAGCTTTTAACGCAAACGTTCTTCTTGAAGAAAGACGTAACCACCACTTTACACGGATCCTACCGAGCTAATCAGGGGAGTATTAGTTTCTTTCGTCTTTAATTACCTTCCATTATCATAACTTTGATACTTTCAGGGAACACTAGGGACAATGTTCAGTTTAAGTGTAGGGAGGGAAAATAAAACGGGAACTTTGAAACTACGCTTATCCTTGACTATTTGCCTTGTCCAATTTCATTTGTGTAATAAACCATGAGAAATATCGGTTAGGGTAATTTTGGCACCAAATTTAAAATTTTTCATGACATATAGGAGTGGGCCATTAGTCTTAATAAAGCGTCTCATGGATAGGAAATTATATGACTAGCACAAAAACCCTTTAGCACTTAAATTCCACCCAAAATGTGAGGATCGCCCTTAGATTTGTAGGAATTAAAGCGTTCATCTTTAATGCTTAGAGTGTGAACCGGTAGTATAATAGATTCTAGAACTTGTTTTGTGATGCATTCCGAGATTGCTAGTAAGACTACACTTGTGTAGTTAGGAATAACTAAATGATAAGAGGCATTAGGATAACCCTTGTTTGATACCCATAATATAATTACTTCTTCCACATCCGTTAAGTAATTCCCACACACCCTTGCGTTTTACTCATCTTTAGTACACGATACCCCTAGTTAACCCCTCAGAGCCTATCCTTTTCGCGGTTCTCGTGATGTTTCGGTTTTCCGGAATATCAATGAAGAGCATTGTTTACAATCCACCCCCAAATGTACACCCAAATCGCCTTAGCCTACCTTGTATGCACTCACTTTTAGTGCATTATTGTTATCACACTAAACACTTAGTTCAATTATCTTGTTGCTTGCATAAGTTGCTAAGTCGAGTCATATCCTTCGTACACAGTTTTGGGATGATTGGGGCTCATGGGAAAAGTTAAACTTTATGAAATGACGGGAAGGGAACGCTAAATTCAAATTCCCTTTATTTGCATAATAATGTACTCCAAGTGTTTTGATCTTTTCAATTCAGGTCAAATTAGTTTTAGAGTAATAAAAACTCAAGTGTAGGGATGTGCCTATAAATCCCTATCATTTTGATGTTATCGTAGAGGATGGTAGAGTAAAAGTGTATGGGAAAAAAATCGAAAAAAAAAGAAAAAAGAGAAAAAAAAATAGAGTGTTAATATATATATATATATATATATATATATATATATATATATATATATATATACGGGCTACCATCCTACATTTATCTTTAAATTTATGTTTGTTTATTTCAATTTATCTAGAGTTTAGAGTGTCGAGTCTTGGCTTAGCAACGCCATTCTTCGCATGCTTGTAACATAAAGATTTTTGACTTGCCACCACTAAATCGCCTATCCCACCAAACCCTTTGTTTCCCTACCGTAAGCCTATCACTAGAACCCTTTAAAAGACTTCTTGGATAGTCTTTCCTAGGTGCTTACGCCAAAGCGATGGAGGTTTGATCTAGTCTCAAGCCTATGGTAATCTATGTACTAGGACTGGTTAATGAGTGTTTATCTTCCATTTCCAACTTGTTATATTTCATATACACCCGAGAGATGTGAGTATCCAAACACCCCATGTGAGGTGCTTGTTATGACTTTTGCGGGGCTTATATGTGTTGTGGATCGTTCTAAACTAATGCTTCATGACCCCTAACTCGTAAATTAATTGGCGAAAAGCACATTTGCTTCAGGACAAGCAAATACCAAGTGTAGGGATATTTGATATGGTTTTAAAATGTACCTTTTTAGGGGTCATTTAAGCCCTTATTTGATCACTTTTGTATCCGTTATTACTTAATATCGTTCCTTTTCACTTTTTAGGTCTCTTGAAGGCAAATTGCTGGAATGACACTTATTCGGATGAAAAGGCGCGAATATACAAAGAAAATGACCAAAGTCAAGAATCGAGACACTCAGGATGCTGAATTGAAAGGGGACGCTTCAGGTTCTACTTGTGACGCCGTCGGAACAAATTTTATGACGCCGTCGGAACAAATTTTGTGACGACTCAGTAGCCAAATTGCTTATTTACAAGTGACGGCATCAGGTGTTAAAAGAGTAGGGCGTCGCAGCTCAGAGTGCCTAGATTTGATCCAGACGATGTCAGAGACTGAAGGAGACGGCTTCACAGGCATAAGGTGTTGCCGTCACAATGATAACGTGGCCAAGATGAAACCCTAATAACGGCGACTCTACGGTGTCACAAATTAAAGGGTGACGCCGTCGCAGTTGTAACCTTATATATAGAATCCGAATTTTTCAGTTTTGAGAGTGTAGTTTTGTGGAGTAAAAACCAAAACCGAACCAAGGTTGTCTTGTATAGTATTTTAGGGTTCCATACCCTATCTTACATCAAGATAAGTTTTTTACTTCATTAATTTAATTATGTCTTCAATTGATTGTGTGTATGCTTGCATGTTCTCCATGTCCGGCTAATTTACTTGTGTGTTTGCTTAGGTAATATGAAACTTAGTTATTGAATATTGATTGGTTGTCTCTTATCTTAATTGTGATTGACCTAGTATTGCGATAGGTCATTCGTTGTGTTGTTAATGCTTGATTAATCTTTGGTGAACCTTAGTTTATAATCACCTAGAGTAATTGTAGGCTATACATCCAAAGAATACCTTAGAGTTAAAGTTTATAAATCCTAGAGATTTTGTAGTCATTAACCTTTGGTAGCTTCAAAGAGTTAGGGATAAACGCATACCCTACGACCTTAGAGACACAACGCGATTAAGAATAAGGACGTGACAATTCAACCATCAATAGGAGATAACTAGGGAGTAATAAAGCCTAAGCAAATACATTTTTAATCATCATACGGGCACACAACAATAGACATAGACTACATTCACCTTAGCTTAGATAATTAGATAAGTATAAGTAATCGGTAGAAATACCAACCCTCCAAATCCAAACCCCGAGATTTGTACCTTTCCATTTCCTAAAAAATATTAAAAGATAAAAAAAATAACATTCCTCAACCCCAACCTTAGCGTAGTAACTTCTCACTAGCATTCCTATTCCCCTAGAGAACGATATCAATTCCCGTGGCTTACCCTAATACTACACTACAACGACTAGGTTCACTGCCTAGTGTGTTGAAAAACTTGCTCGACGAAAAGGAAGTTCCTTTGACCCCAAACGTGTTGTGTGAGCGTATCAATATACATAGAAATTACCAGCTCTTTGGGTTCATGTGGTTCTTTATTCTCGCTGTATACATGTTCATCATTTCGTTAGTCAGTGGTCTATGGCATACATGTTAACAGCAATATACTATTAGTCCAGTGGTTTAGAATTGGCTGGGTGAAGTCTTTATGAACACCTTTAGTTGTTTCACATTATCACATTAATTTTGTATAAGCGACGAATCTGTTAATGCATATATTGCTATAACAAGAATATATAGGTTTTATCATAAGCTAATACTGATGAGAGGTATTTGTGAATTGTATAGTTTATAAATGTTACTGATGAGAGGTATATGTGAGGATCCGTTAATACATAAATTAAATCAATGTTACTTGAGTATTGGATCTAAAATATCCACTAGTACATATACGTAAACTAGTCTAGTCATATACTAGTTAAATTGATAATATAACCTTAGTACATGGTTCATGGACAAATTAAACCACAGCTAAAGGTAACTGGGGTCACAATTTTTTTTAACTACAATACAAAAAGGTACTTAGCAAAAATGTATGGTTTTCAGTCAAAATATTCGAAATTAGTAAAAATTGCTTTCAGTATCAACTTATTGATGGGACTAATTATGGCATAGCTAGAAAAACAGTTCATTAGGACCAGGTGCATTTCATAAAATTTGGTATATTTAGTTACTGTTAAGTCAAGATGGTTTTCATTACCACTGTAGACTTTTTTTTACAGATGCCACATTTCAAAATAGACTGAGGCGTAGAATCACTACAGTAAAAACATAGCATTTCGAATGTAAGATATAAAGGCGGTTGAAAAAAATAGATAATCATGTCAACCAACTTAAAAAGAAGAACTTACACCTAGAAAACTGGATCACCATTCCATATTAACGGGTCATAAGAGATAAGGCAAGCTAGTGTTTTCTTCTTTGCCTCATTTTCATTCAAATCAACTCCCTGCGTACAAAGTACACAAGTTTGAAGGTCAACACTAGCACGTTTTCTTCCATCATCCTTCTTTTTTAAATACGACTTGTTTTCCACTAGTTTATTTGCTCCTCAAGTGCAATCAACTTTATATGAAACTAGATATCACTAGATGCACTCATGATGCATGATTGTTTTCCCTTGTTTTAGCATTGCTCAAGCATGACTACTAAATGATTATCAGTACATGTTTACCAGTTATATGTTTTAGTTAGCTGTTATGGTCTATGAATCTATATGTGCTACGAAACATTTTATTTACTTACAGTAATATCATTTTTTAATGTCATATGTTCCCACTGTTCCCGATGTAGTCTCCTTTGTCTAAAACGGGGAAAACAGATTCTTCTCGGATCAAATTTAGAATAAGAATCTGCAATAACGGTGTAAAATATATGGGCATTAAATAAGCCAATAAGGTGACTATCATACCAATTGCAGAATAAACCACAGTTAGTTGGAAGATATATGTGAAGATGCTTTTCTTACATTAATCAAATATTCATATTAATGGTTGTAAATCTGCCATTTTACTTTTAAGGGGTGTTTGGGATAGCTTATTGATTAATTTGTATTTAATGTGCAGTAAACGAAGTACAAGAGAGAACCTAATAGGATTGAGAGTTTTGACTTGTCATATCAATCAAACGATGGGTCATATATTCACGACATGTCGAGAGAGTTCAGGGTATACAACTATACATTTACATAATTTATACATTTATTTATACTCATCTGTATATTTGATCTTAATGGCCAATGTTTTAGGAGCGAGCATGTGAAGAGATGAATAAAAGACAATTAGAAATTGGCAATTCAAGACCTGTTGATGATGAAGCACGGTCAAAGATTGCAGATGCTGCAATGTTTGATCTTATTGGTCCAGATAAGCCTAGACAAGCATTTGGTTTTGGGACCGGAGTTACAAAATCTAGAGTCACCAAGTTCACTTTTGATTTACGAAGAGCAAGAAAATAAAGTTTAATGGATCAAAACCGTCTACTATTAGGTAAAGTTGAATCACAAGGTAGGCATATTGAGTCACAAAACAATCAAATCAAGATTATGGCAAAAGATCTTAGTGACCTTAAAGGGGAGGTGAAATTTTTAACGACCGCACTCAAAGAGCTATATGGTGCTCGAGCTTACAAAGATATGATCTTTGAAGACGTGGCATGTGAAGACATACCAACCACATAGGTTAGACTCTGAACCTTATTTTATCTGGCATCCTTTGAATAATTTATACAATTAATAGATAAAGATCATTGTTGCAGTTGTAGATGTATGCTAGTTGTCTTCGTTTTTTGTAACACTTTTGCAAATAAGTTATTGATATCATAAGAATCTGATTTAGATGTGGCAAATGGGCAAGTAGGATGGGTTGCTTAACGAGTCAAAGTGGATAGTTGTGATTTAGGACAACCATTTCTGGAAAACATATGGTGGTATTGCTTCTACATTTTAGAAATGCTTTTTTGAAACCAAAGATGAAGTGGCTCTTCTTTCGGAACCAAAAATGGTTATGTCTTTTTAGGATGGTCAAGCCAATTTGTTATGTATATTTTCTACAGTGATGCTTATTGCAAGCTATCTACCGACATCAGGTTACAAACATGATTATAAGCCTCTTTCAATAACATTTTAAAGATGCAGTTGATATGACTATTAGGCTATTTATGTCAATGAATTATATTTTGCTAAAGTATGTTTTGCGTCTGTATACATTTACAAACTGAAAAGCTTGAATACTAAAATATCTATACAAAATACTGTCTTGTCAAGTTTTCATGCGTGATTTTTGCCAATTCTCAATACAACCCAACGTATTTGACAGTAGTTGTAAGTCGACTCGTTCTAAGCTATCTTGCCTTCCATGTATCTCTTATATACAACAAACATTCTAGTTGTTTCTATAATCTACTTAGAGACTCTATGATGTTGGATGCTCTGTGCATCTTATTATGTATAACAAGATCAACTTCATCATCTCATATGGCTTCTTTTGTTTTGGCGTGGTTTTCTTTTTATTTGCTTCATCACCTTTCTCTCGTCTTTTCTAAAATGGCCAAGATACGTTAGAGTGCATGCTTGGCTTACATGTTTAACTAACTGATTAGGGGTAGGGCACTAGAATACTAGATAAACTTTTCCTCTGTTTTTTCTAGAGTATTGGTGTATTCAATAGACGACTGCCAAAATATGAGATGAAGCTGAGAGGCATCAATGAATGTCACAAGGTCATTTCTGCCTTATATGTTGCTTTTCTGACTGAGCTATTATATGAAATTGGTCTGAGTGTTTTTATGTGTTTAAGCATCTTCTTTTATGATGTCTGCATTAATGATGTCCATGTACGCATTAATAAATGCTAACTACTAAAAACTCTACTGTATAGAATCATGTATTCCAAGTCTTTTACTAGGGTGATGACATATGTTTGTATATACAAAATTAATGTTGGTCATGATGTTAACCCTCTTTGAATTATGTATGTTTGAATTGGGCAATATGGGTAAAATTGGTAAGTTTAGCTTCCAAATTTATTGAACAGTCTTTGTTTATGATGTTCATATTTTAGGAGCAGCAACAACAACAGCACCAAAGACAACAGGTGCCTTTGGCATAAATGTGGCAAAATTTGTGGCAATCTAGTATGCAAACACCTCTTTCTGGAGTTCAGAATCACGAGCCTCTACCACAATCGTCTTAAGGGCAAGCAACACGACAATATTCAGTTTTGAAGCAACAAACACAACAAGGGCTAGCCACACAACATCAACTACAACCAACTCAGTCAGATTCAATGGGGCAGCAGGAAAATGCTACAAACATGCAACAAAACCCACTAAATGGAAAAAAATGTTAGTTACTCGGATATGCTGCAGCAAGATTGATGTTATATGTCGGTCTGCCATTGTAATGAAGAAGACAAGACTGGTAGTAAATAGGCTGATTTTTAGCATTACTAGAAAAATCTATACATGTGTTTACTGTTGGCAAAATGAAGCTACATGTATACTTGTGTTTACTGTTGGCAAACATACTTCTATACTTTCATATATGCTGCAGTGGATACATGTATAAATGTTTGATATGTGTTCTAGAAAATAAATATCATTAGGTTGTTTTTGAAACATTGGATATTTTAATTTAATTTATTTTTTATTTTTTTTCTTGTTCCAGAAAATATATCCACACTTGTGAGTGTAGCATTGACACTTTGTCCACACTTTTAGGTGCCAATATTTAACAATGTTTCCACACTTTTAATTGTAGGCATCTTTTGCAATTTTGCCACACTTCAAGGTGTGGACATTCATAGAATGTGTCCACACTTTTAACCATAGACATTTAGATAATATCTCCACACTTATATGTGTAGGAAAATTTGTCACACCCAATATTACCACACATGAGCAAGTGTGGCATCTATAATTTTACACATTTTTAATCATAGACTTTTGGTCTATGAAATGTGGACAATTTAACTAGCTTTTTGTATTGTTTCAACAGTTGCATCAGGAGCCTTGGTATTGTATATGTGTTTACATAACACATAAAATTTGGACATAATTAATAGTTTTGATGACCATAAAATTATATTGATCCATTTGGGCGATTTTTAGAGGAAAAAGATTTGTGCTTTATGGCTTATAAAATTGGTAGTTAAAATCTGAGGATGTATACAACTTTTACGTGGTTTATGATGTGTGATTATATTGTAGTATGACGTTATATGCGTCTTTGCCATAATTAATTGTTTAATTGGATATTCATGATGAAAACATGCATGTTTTTATCATGAATGATATTCATGATAATAGTTATAAATTCTTGGTTAATTGTTAAGTGAATTTGATATGCAAAATAAGTTGATTAATTTATAGATTTAAAATATGCGGTTTGTATGACACCGGTTTTTATAAATTATATAATTAGTTCTTAGGTTAGGGAAGACTCCTACAATTAAATTATTATAATCAATTTTTGTTAAGCTAATATATTCCATATTTATATATATATATATATATATATATATATATATATATATATATATATATATATATATATATATATATATATATATATATATATGTATATATATATATATATATATATATATATATATATATATATATATATATATATATATATATATATATATATATATATATATATATATATATATATATATATGAGAATATATTAGCTACAATTTATTGTAGTCAATTGGCTACAATTTTGTGCTATAAATGTGGGTCTCTGATTCTTTTTGTGGGTCCTGATTCTTTTCTGTGGGTCCCTGATTCATTGCTAGTGTATTTTTTAAGAAGGATTGTAGCTAATTGGCTACAAAAATTATAGTCAAGCTATCCCATATATATATATATATAAGGCTTACACAACCGATTTTATCGGCGTATGTGGTCCATTTGATAACTAGCTCGAAAACCGATGGGAATCTTGTTTAAGTATATATATTATTGTTAATGGTTATTTATTTGTATATGATTAATGGTTAATTGTCTTGATAATTATTATATTTGTTTTAGTTGTTTAGTAAATTGTTTATTATTTGCATTTTGTATTAACTCGAGTTAAAAGCAAAGGGTTTTTCGAACAATAAAATAAACATGACTACAAACTATAAAACAAAGATTTATTATAAACTTTTCTTGAAAAGTATTTTGTGTCACTAAGTGGTTCGCTTCGCGCGGTAATTCGCTCTCGAGAAGAGACTTGCAAGAATTAAGTTTATAATTTGGTTTTTAAAACTAAAAGATCTATTCTTTTATCAATGACCAATATTTGATCTACTACTAATAGCGTACGTTATTTGGTTATGATCAAAATAAAGTCTAGGGTTTGAATGACTTTTAATCTTTTCCCGCCCCACAACATGTTTCGGCATATAAAGGAATTATTGGAAGAAATTGGATCTTTTGACTCATAAAGAGTACAATATAGGATTTGGTCATTCTTTAGTATTTTTCCGTGACAAAAGTAAAGTCTTTTAGCTTTTAACTACAAAGTCGGATCGTTAATTTTTGTGTATGATGTCATTATCTATATATTCACAAGATTTTCATATCAATTTAAATGACATACACTATAATAAAGTAACCTTAATTGAGTAAAGTTTTTTTATTAAAACATGTGATACGAAGTTGTATGCATGCTTTTTCGTACATATTTGGGATAAATGTTATTAATAAAATAAAATATACCCTTTGTAAACTGCAAGTCTATGTTGTCCAATTGTAAGAACACATGCAATTGCCTTTTACTTTACGTGAGACGTAGGTAAATTGCAACACAAGATAGATTACCACTCATCGTGAGACGGTGGTGTAGTATCTACAGTTCTTTAATGGATGACTTAATCAAGTTAAGCAATCCACTCATCGTGAGATGGTGGTGACATTCTTGAACTTGAAGCATAAGATGGGATGAAATAGGCTTACATGATAGTCTCTAATGTCATAGAAAATCCTATAATAATCTAGGAGTTGCATAAGATTTGCAATTATTCTTTGACACTTTCCTTATTGAATACATCATTGCTAGTAGATCAACTGATGTGATGGTGGTATGTTAATTAGGGTCCTAGCCTTAAGAAATTAATTGGTTTATGTTAATTAAACTATGGGTATATAATTTTCTTTAAGGGCTTAATTATCGAAAATACTAAAATTGAATTTTGTAAATTCTTTTGATAGTATTAATGAAACTTTAAACCGTAACGAGGTTTTTTTCTTTTATTGGTAAATCGATCTACACCCACAAGGGTTTTTGCTAGAATCATTTTTACTAAAGACAAACTAAGCCTTCTTTCCATGTAAGAAAGAGAGTGACTTATTTCTATTCTTTTTCACATTCGAGAAAGCTATAATATGAATACTAGAATTGTCCTAATTCTTATATAGCTCATAGCAAACTTAAATAGTTAAGTGGATTGCACGTCTTATTTGGACGAAAAGGGATGAAAATATGAAGAAAACGGCTACGTCAAGAAAATATGGCGAAACCAGACCACAGGACGGTGTCCCAAACTCAAGGGTGACGTCGTCGCCTATATGATGAACTCAAATTCGCTTAAGTGATGGCTCAGTTCACTTTGAGACCCTAACAAGTGATGGCGTCACTTGCATTTCACCATGCCCGTTGCGGTTTATCTCTAACACCAGACACTTCAGAGCTTCTCCACGATGGTGTCACAAAAAATCTAGACGACGTCGCAACTACAAAGTGACTCTGTCACAAGCTGATCAAGACTATCACAACATGCACGCAAAGTAGCTGATACTGTTTTGGCCATATCTTTTGCATGCGAACTCGGATTTAGGTTACTCAAAAGTCTATGTGACCGGAATGAGAAAATCTACAATTTGGAGACAAAGGCTTCATGACGCCATCAATCTATAGAGCTAATGTCGTCACATCAGTGCGACAGAAAAATCAGCTATAAATATAACCTCACAACTTCACTTTTTGTAATCCTGATGTGTTACGCGTAGTGCAAGTTTTAAAAATTTATAAACACGATTTAACCGTCTAATTCAATTAACACATACGAGCAAGTATACTGGTCCGTGATAGCAAAGTTGGGTAAGTCGAGATCGTCCCAAAGGATTTTGTGTTTGAAATTGTTTTTTATGAAAAGATTCCAACAAGAAAGCTTGTCAAGGCTTCCTTAAATAGTGATGTTTATAGTGAAATTCAATAATAAGAAATATATATACTTGTGTGTAGTCTATAGTCAATCATAAATAGTGTTCATGAAGGTTTGGTGTAAACTCTTGATGTGATGCACAAATCATAAGCAAATGATCTCCAACCATGGTATATGTTTGTAAAAATCATTCTAAGAACAAAAACATATAGGTAATCCTTTCGGTCCTTATCCTAATGATTATCCTTTAGAAAATCCATTTGTTTGGAACATGTTCTTATTAAACTTGTTCTTACGAATCTTTCAACCCTTTCGTGATGAAAATGTTCCTAGTCTTATTTTAATAAGCAAACATGGTGGTTGTCAATCACCATATCCCATACTAGTTTGTCACTCAACTTTTTGGAATAAAACACAAGAGAAATCCTTTCGGTCCTTTTTCTTAAAACATGTTTTATCAACAAATCAAACCAAGACTAGTATTTTTTCAACAAACTTATTTAAATAAGATCATATATACATGAATCACATATGAGAACACTAGTATGATTAACTACATCCCAACACACAAGTATATCCCAAAACTACTCCATGATAATAATAACTAAACACAAATCATAACAAAGTAATTCCAATAACTCAAGAGAATAGAAATCCATAACAAAGTTCATAGAATACCTAAACTTTTGCGATTACAAGAATTAGAATTCGTGGATTGTAGCAACCACGCGCCTCCAATCACCTAGATTCACCGTATAACTCCAAATTACCAAAACTATGGATGAGAATTGTTCCCTCCTTGCTCCTGGACATTTTGCAGTAAGAACTAAGCTTTTGGGCTGAATAAATATGGTTGGTATTAGTTTTGATGTAAACTAATACACTTTTGGTTGTGTCACACCTAGTAAACTAGGACTAGGTTCATTATATAGCCAAATAAACTTGCTCAACTGGCCAAAAACGTTCCCAACAAGTTAATAGCAAGAAATGATCGGCCTCCAATGATTATGGGGAGTTAAGGCAACAATAAATGCAACTTTGTGTAACTGCAGCTCCTGCAACCGGATCGGTTGCGCTGGCAACCGGATCGGTTGCCGTTTGACCATTTGCCCAGCCGGATCGGTTACGGGTTACGACCGACTGGCTGGATTGTGCTGATTTGACTTTTGTTGACTTTCTTGTTTATACGCTTCATTCTTTGCTCTCGCTGATGATCTCCAAGGCAAAACTTGATCTTTCCTTGTTGTAGATACTTAGAAATCATTGTGCTTCTCAATCATTGAATCCAAAAGCTTCCTTGCTCGACTTCCTTCCTCAAGAATCTTTCAAATGTGCATAAAAACTTCATTTCTTCATCATTCGTGATAACTGGCTACATATACATACACAATACGCATCTTTTGCACTTTTGCAACAGTTATAAGTAAATATAGCCGATTATCATGCACAAAACCATCAATAACGCTACTAAAAACATGTTCATTTTAGGCATTATCAAATCCCCCCACACTTAAGTTCTACTCGCCCTCGAGTAGGTCTAACATTTGCAAAGATTGATTTCAATGGTCTTGACACCATGGTTCCAAAAACGAAACAATCATCCCAAAGCAGATTATCATTGGTTTGCTTTAATTACGTGAAAAACTTTCAAAAATGAACCAAACACTTTAGATAACATAACTAGAACACCTCACGAATGATTTTAAGAATTCACTCAACACTCATATATTGGTGGGTATATTTAAATCACTCAATGCCTAGTCATGATCAATGCTTTTTACCATAAGCTTGTACAAGTATCAAAACAAAGAAAATAAATTCATCAAAGAGGGCTTTTATTCAGGTTATATCGTTAAGGCTAAGGGTTTATAACGGGTATGGATAAGGCATGGGATGGTTGATGAAATTGGTGTTAAAAAAAAATAAAGTCAAGTCTAAACCTCCATGTTGCTAGCCATCATACAAGCCACAATCCCGTAAATGATTATTTCACCTCTTCAAATATCGATCTCCGCAAATATGTATAACTTAATTTAGCTCATTGGCTAATCAATATCCTTCATATAGCTCATTGGCTATAACCATTTTTTTAACAAGGTTCCCCCACACTTAGTGTAAGCATACAACACAAAAAAAAATCGAGAAAGTCGTCTCTTTCATCTATGTTGGAGAATGGTACACACTATAAACAAAGTGTAGCTTCTTCATAATCATCAAAAACAATCTAACATTCTAAACAACTAGCAACAAACCAATAGACATGACAAGGGTTGGCTAAAGTTTAAAGTGTAAAATATTTTTGTATTTTTCTAGATTTAACAAATGAAAAGATTGGCTCAAAGGCGTGTAACTAAGGGTATCTAGTGCTAAAGATGAGCACTAACAAATGGGTCCATAAAAAGGTGGTTGTTAGGACCGATGAACATAGAGATTTATGTGGTTTGGAGGTCGGGGTTGGTGGAAGAAGATGAAGATCTTCATCCTTTTAGAGAGAAACTAGAGAGAGGGAGGAGAAAACACAAGGTTTTATTAAGATAAACACACACAACAAATAACCAAATGATTCACCTCACCCCTCATGGAGAGTCATGAGGGGTATATATAGGCCCTATCTTTGCCACTTAAACGATACTAGTCTCTAAGGGCAAAGTGTACAACGCATCTAGTCCAATTCACGTAAATGACGTTATCTTTAGAAAAAGCGAGGCTAACAATCTCCCTCCAAGATAGCGTCACACGTGAATGGTTACAATGAGACCTATAAATACAAAGCAAAGTAAATTTCAATAGTAATGAACAATGTTGACTTTCTTGAAGTGCAGAGTCTCTGTAGTCTAGATACTAAGGCAAACTTGAAGTTCTCCCTTCCGATGACCTCGGCAAATGATCTTCTTGTAGCTCTGAACTTCAACTGTAACGGTCTAGTTAGGTTATTACTCCCTCCTAACTAGTGAGCCTTTTTTTCATTTTCTGCTCCCCTCCTGAACCGACAACACTCTTCCAACACGTCTTTAATCTTCAGACACGCAGCGGAGAAAGTAAACTCTTGAAGCACAATGGTTGTCGTTCTGGGAACATCGTAACAACATAACTCACTTAGTATTGCATCCAAGTTGGTAAAAGACCCCGATGTACACCACACTACTTCTCCTTCTTCAGTCTTAATAAAAAATCCCTTCGTAATCCAATCACGGAAGATGAAATACCAACTTCTCCCTCCTGATGGTTGCGAGCTATCGGAATCATCATTATGTTGCGTACATACCGTATTACCTTCTTGATGCAATATTAACATCATAGCTTGATCAAATTTCCATGAGAATATGTTGCAGAAATACTCTCAATAATTTTCTCTAACCAACCTTTTATCGAACCTCCTTTGAATTCACCGGCTAAATGTAATGACCACATATGGAGATAGCCCGATACGACTAACTTGAAAAGGAAGTAAGCATCCCAACTTGTGACTTGCTGCTTGTTCTAAATTTTTGAACAATCCACAACTACGTGTGACACTGAGCACAACAACGTAACTCCTTAAAGTGATGGTTACACACTGTGAGCACTACAACGTAACTCCTTACCAGTTATAACCAGATTTTCAAATTTCATAATGTGCTCCAACAAGTTATCTTGAGACATGCATCCAACCAACCATCGTCTCAAAGATAAAGAAGTCCACCCGTGAAATGTCACGTCAATTCCTCGTCAATAATACTGTACAAAAACTCCGTAGCCATTTTTTCAGATTTCGCGCAAGCCGTGAATTATGTATCCTTCCGTGAAAATATTTCCATACCAATAATACCACTTCTTGTATATCAAATAATAAAATTGTATCCAATAAATTGTAACACACAATTTGGATAAATTTTTTCTTTATCCGTTTAATTTTACTCGGTGACCAGTCCACATGAACATTAAATCGTTTGTAGAATAAGCCCATTCCATCAATGCATAAATCCATCAGCCCATTAAAAGAATGTAACACACAATTTGGATAAATTTTTTCTTTATCCGTTGTTAGGACCGATGAACATAGAGATTTATGTGGTTTGGAGGTCGGGGTTGGTGGAAGAAGATGAAGAACTTCATCCTTTTTAGAGAGAGAAACTAGAGAGAGGGAGGAGAAAACACAAGGTTTTATTAAGATAAACACACACAACAAATAACCAAATGATTCACCTCACCCCTCGTGGAGAGTCATGAGGGGTATATATAGGCCCTATCTTTGCCACTTAAACGATACTAGTCCCTAAGGGCAAAGTGTACAACGCATCTAGTCCAATTCACGTAAATGACGTTATCTTTAGAAAAAGCGAGGCTAACAGTGGTTAACTAACCAATGCGGTTAGCTAATATAACGTTAGATGTAAACGGAAGGCCATTTAGGTTAAATCCTATGATGCCTCTTATCATTTGAACATATTTATATCACTCGAGAGTGACTTTAACCGTAATGCATAACTAGTACAAGTTCTAGAATCGACATAATCACCGGCACACTCATAGCAAGTATAAAACAAAAGATGTGTTTTATACAAAAAGAAACCTCACAATTACGTGGAAAAAGGGCTATAATGCGTGCTAGAAAATGCTATCGAATCCAAAATGAATTACTTCCGTAATTTGGTTCAAATCCAAAACTTTTCAAAAACCTCATTTTACCATTGAAATACCCAAGTTGTTTTTAATATTTATCAATAATGTGTGAAAACAACTAGACCATCAAGGGCGAATTCCTTCTAATTACTTGCATCCAAAAGTTATCTAAAAAATTAAAAATGCGTATCATTGTTCCTATTTTCTTCCCTCCCCCATACTTAAGTTTTGCATTGTCCTCAATGTAATAAAATGAACTTCAAAGTAAAGAAAATGGGAAAAAGAAATAGTTAAAAGATACCACGGGATAGAATAAGCAATACACATATTGGGTCATAAGAGAGCATGTGAGTTATCCAACTCCAAATATTTGACCATCAATAAGCTTCCGACACATCCATCCTGAAAACAAAAACTGCAATACACAGTACACAAACAAAACAAACAATCCAAAACAAATGCTACTAAAAACAAGATAAAACCAAGCAAAATATGATAATCATCCTAAAGAAATAGTTAAAGAGATAGAAATAATATTGTTTAACACATCATAACCATTGTCTTTGAAACCACAAATCACGAATGATCCACGATCACTCGTCGTCCTCGCTCATGTTGTCCCCATCTTCATCATCATACTCATCATCATCATCACTCTCAGTTACATAGTTTTCGTCCACAATCTCCGAATGAACTCTCCTCTTCTTCTTCTTTCCTCCAACTCCTGATGACGATCCTCCAACATCATAGCTTGCTCCACCAACCTCAGGTAATCGACCATATTCGGGCACTGGATTAGGAAATGGTGCGTACCCAGGATATGGATACGGATAGGGTCCAGGATAAGAAGTGTAGAGGAAAGGATATGGTGGAAGATTGGGTGGATTGTAGGGTGGTAACTCATAATTGGCTTCTCGAGCCATGTGTTGAAAGATAGGGATTGAATAATCATTGATGTGGTTGTTTCTCAACATCATCGAGTCTCTCCACACATCCCTACACTGAATCTCATCTAAATGTTGGTTCCACTCTCCCCAACCTGAATCAAAACTACTGGACGTACCCGCTTGCACGTTCCCCATTGGTATACTTCCCTGCTATTGTGGTGGTTGTTGTTGTTGTTGTTGTGGTTCAATCCATAACCCCAAGGTTTTCAATTTCCTATTCAAAGCATTCCCAAAACCATTTGCACTCCACATCTCACTATACTTTGGCTCTCCACACTTAGCCAACTCACTATCAACATAATACCCAAGATTCTTCGCCAACCTTGTCACGAAATGTCCTCCACAAATGTTGCTATTGCTCTTGATTCCCGAGGCCCTCCTAGACAAATACTCGGCTATCTGCCAAATCGCATTACCGTCCTTAGTTTCCTCGAGTAACATCATAACCCATAAGTCCGGTTTCTGACATTTGTCCCTGCTTCCATACCTATTAAACGGCCCAGTCACTATTAATTTGTAAAGTATCATCATTAACGGATTCCTGATGGTCGCGGCATTCCTCCTAGTGCAAGAAGGATCTCCCACTAGATTCCAATAGGTGGGTACACTAGGGAAGTCTTTTTCGAACCTGCGAAGTCTCGAAAAGTGAGCTTCAAATAATCAATGCTGAACCTCATGTGGTTCATACAAGCCAAGAGCCACAACAAAATCCGGCAAAGTGTAAGCATGATCCCTTCCACAAAGCCTAAACGAAACACAAACTTCCTCCATCAAGTTCCGAACATTCACCTTTCTTTCAAAATACATGGTTGAAACGATGCTAAATGCTCTTTCCCATGACAAATCATCGAACGAATCCCCATCCGCCGGATACACATAAGATGTCCGCATCATCCTTCCCAACTCCTCTTCACACTCATACTCCGTAAACAAATCCCAATCAATCACCTTTGGAACCAAACATGTCCTATTTTTCAATTTCGATAACCGTTCCTGGAAAGCATGCTTCTCCCTGTCGGTGAGATCTTTGAACTTTAAGTTAGCATTTGCTTCCGTCTTCAAGCTATACTTGACTTTCTTCCTCCCGTTCCTTTGGCAAAACTTTGTAACAATCAGGTTAATTGGAACTGGTCTCGAGCTTGAGCTACCTACAACAATTCTCTGTAGAAATCATAAATATAAGACAATATAAGAGTGTTAGAACAAACGGGAAGGTTCATGGAACCCTCTAAGGTCCACTTCAAAATTTCAAAAATATCCAACACAGAACCTGGAACCGGATTCGGTTGCAGAGCAGCCGAATAGGTTACTCCTTTTGGCCAAGACCAACCGGTCGGTTGCGTTGCGCAACCGGATCGGTTATGCAATCTGCATAAGGCTTTTTCCTTTTAAAGCATTACCACTCGAATTTTCTAAGTCCAATCCACTCCTAGACTGCATTCTAACATCCTCAATGATTTCTACATCCTTGAATTACTCTAAATTTGCTTTTCAAACCTCAAAACATCACACATTCATCATCTTAGAACTCAACTAATAAGACCTATACTCTTCAATCACTATTTCTAATCAACAATGTGGCATCTATTACTCACAAAAACACATCATCTACGATTAGGAATCCCCAATTGCAACTTAACTTGATTCACTGGCACAACCTAATTAAATCCAAAAATTCAATCATCTAATACTCATTCCATGTTGAATCAATCACTACAATTCTTTTTGCAATGCATTCCTATATCAATTACCCACTTAATCCAAAAATATTTCAACTTAATTCGAATTATATCAAAAACCCCCAAATTAGTGACCTAATATGCAATTCAAATCAAATGCTCTTATTAAACCTCAATTGAGTGCCATGATGTTCTCCTACAACTTAAACCATCTTCAATTAGCTTCTCTTGGACGAATTTTGCAAAACCCAGCTGGAGAATTAGTGTGTGTGTTTTTTCTGGAAAAGTGAATTTTTGGTATATATACTTGTATGCAACCGATTCAGTCATGGACACAACCGTTTCGGTATGCATTTTGCCAAATTTTGCATTTTTTTCATGTTACTTAGGCATTTACCTTCCAAGCAACAATTTTCTTACTCAAAAATCCTGTTAAAGATGCACACAACATTCATCCACCATTTGGAAATTTCAACAATCATCCAATCTTAAAACTCAAATCATCATACTTATGAACTAAACCAAAACTTCAACTCATAGTCATAATGCATTAACCAAATAACCTCAATCATAAAAAATAAAAAGGGTAAACTTGAGAAACAAGTGCGAAATAGTTTGAAATTGAAAACAATTGCTTGTTTATGATGGTCCCTTGTCTTCTCCTTAGAATTACTCGAAATACTCTTGTCTTAGGATGTCCTCACTTTGAAATTTCCCGGTCAACTCACGGTATGTTTGTTTTGTGACATCGCCTTCCCGTCCGGAGTATAGTGCCATTCTCCATCTCCATTTTGTTTTGCTCATGTCTCATTATTTCAACATTTTAGTAAACTTGGTGTTTCAAATTAACCAGGTTTGGATCATGACATCACATATTTCATATGGACTATGATTAGTCACATTTCATTGTCAATGTGCATCTCATTAGTACATGCACGACATTTCATTTCACCCTTCAAACGTAATTTTTATGTTTAATAATTTTTATCATTTTGATTATTTAACCGTTACTTTTGATCCCAGGTATTTTTAAACTCACATTTGCTATATTTTTAGTTTTCCTAGTGTTTCAAATTTATTTGGTATAATCGTTAACGCTAATTATTATTTTTCTTAAAAGCTTACTTCAACGATTTTCACAAGGAAAGTATTTTACAATTTTTATACAATCAATACACCATTTTGAGCTATTAAAACTTACTTTACCAAACTTTCCAATCCTTTAATTGTACATTTTACTTACATTTTACTTACTTTCTTCTACAAATTATTACAAATATCTACAAGTCAAAAAATTGATGTATGGCTTCCTTAATAATATGTCTACACTTAGTCATTCATGAACCTATCATAGTTGCTAGGTAAAAAAAAAAAAAATCTTCTCTCTTTTCCTTGTGTTCTCCAAACCGGCCTCATCAACAAAACAAGGGGATCAAGAAACTTTTGCTAGATCAAGTGTTATTTCAACCTAGAACATATCCTTTTCTTGGTTTTGAAATAAAAACCAAGGATATTTAAGATAATCCTTTGTTACCTACACCTCTTCACTTGCACTAGTAAGCATATTCTTATCATTTTTATGTTTCCTCATCATTCATATGCTTCTTATCATTTTTGGAGCTTATATGCATGTTATGTAGTTTATACCATTTATTTCTTGATTTTTAAGTTATATATACAATAATCCCATAATTATTCCCAAAATCTTTTGGTCTTGATGGTGATTAGGAACCCATGACACCCTAAGAAGGTGTATGGTAGGATTAGATTAGCTTTGGAGTTGATTTGAAGGGTTTAGAATAGGTTTTGTAAACTATTTTCGTAAACTATATTTTGTGATCTGTCCTTAAAACGAACTAAACCACAGATGGTACGAAAGTTTGGCCTTGATTTTAGAAAATATACTTAAAACTAATCCAACTTGAACGGATAAAACGGACTTATAACGGCCGTGGTGAATTTTTAAAGTTTGACGAAACGTATTAATTTCTGAAAAGACAGCATGCAACATATTTCAGTCAAAAACGAGCCTTAAGCTTCACAAATTATTTCGACTAGTCAAAATATATTACCATATTTTATGACGACCTAAAATTTTATTAACTACAAGTAATTAGCTATATCGTCCATGTTTATGTTTGCGCAGTTTTAACCATGATGCAAAACTTTTATAAAAAGTGTCTTCTAGTAAATCAAGTTCATGAAAGTCAAAGAGTGAATTATTTAATGTTCAAACAAAACTTATTTTCTGCACTCAATTAACAAAAACCACCATCTTTAGCCTTTGATATCTTTATGATCGACCTTTTCCTGAACCTGAAACTTTTAGAATCGATACAAATTTTCCAAAACCGTCGAAGTCGCTTCTAACGATCGACGCATTAACCATGTTACTTAATTACTTTTTCCGAGTCATTTTTGTTGATTTCATGATTTTTATTGTTTTTGAAGTGGTAATTTCACCAAAAATCATTATAAAACCATTGTAGGATGACATTTTTGACGTAAAACATGCAAAGTCTCGAGTCAAGACGCCAAAAGAGTATTTTTAGTCGACGAGTAATATTTTGTAAATGGTATAAATAACATAACATATGGCAAGTGCATGCATAGCATTACATTGCAACTCATGACATATCATATCATTGATAATAGGTCCCGTTGACGGTACATCACTATTGCCGTTATTTCCAGCTTTATCGTTTTCATAGCCCCGCTTTACATGCTTTCGATTATTTTCAAACCCACGGGAGAATCATTGACTACATTTTCTTACCAAGTATGTTAAATTCATTACATTGCTTAAGTTACCACATATGCCAATTTGAAAGTCCCCATTTCCTCAACCATGAACCGTTAATCTTTGATAATTATCGAAGGGTGACGCCCATCCCGATCATTTCATTTGATTTCATTACGGAGTTGTTGTCCGCAAACATTCCGGAGGCATCTAGTTTCGGTCATGGGCTTAAGGCAATTGTAACATTATTTTTACGCGGATCGATTGTCATGCATATTCTATAGTCGAGCAAAACATTTACATTATGATTTCTCACCAACATTATTTGAAGCAATGTTCTAACGAGGCACGCATCATGACTTCCGTACATTATGTACATTATGGCACTTTATTTCAAAACATCTTTTGGATTTGTAACATATTTGTATTTCTTTGTAAACCTTGCCATGTGTCAATGTTTTATGAAATATCCAACGATTAAAACGACACTTTAGGTCGTCTCCGTGATGTGGTGCTATTTCCCCGTGAATTCCATTCTCTCTTGTAAAATGCCCGACCCCTCGGGTCTCCATTCCAAATTCTTAAGTTGCACCGGTAAAGAACCTAAGAAATCGATCAACTTCTTGTAGACTAGGATGTTTTTTAATGGGTTATAGAATGCTTCCACCGCTAATGCACGTTCCATATCATCCTCTATATCAAAATAAGGTGGAGCTAATGGTCCATACATTGGGTTTCCTTGGATATCACGTCCTACTTCGAAACAAGTCAAATCCTCATCCGCTTTCATCACTTCTAACTCCTCCATAAATTCCAAAGTTGGTCCCCTTGGTTTGGGATAATATGTTTGCTTTGAAATCCCATCATCAATAGTCATCGTGCCTCTTCCCATGTCTATAATTTCACCACATGTTCGTAGTAATGGTCTCCCTAATAGAAGTGGTAAACTCTTGTCCACCGGAATATCTAGGACAAGAAAATCGGCCAAGTATGGTTGATAGCCAATTTGAACTCTCACATTCTTCACCTCTCCCATTGCTTTGGCTTGAGAATTATCCGCCATGGTAAGCTTCGAATGATTTGGTTGTGGATTACTTATACCTAAAGTCATAAACAATGGATAGGGCATAACATTAACACTTGACCCCGTATTGGCTAAGGCATAAACTGGAGTAGTCCCATTTACTTTTATTGGCAAAAAAAAATTCCCGGGATCTTTCTCCTTCAGTGGCATGCCTCTAAACAAAAGTCTATCTCTATCCTCCTCCGATAGATTCTTATCTTCCAACCTAGCCCTTGCTAGCATCACCGCATCCAATTTCTTACGGTAGAGAACGTAATCTTGAAGTACCTCTATCACCGGTTTCTTCTCATTAAGCTCAAGAAACTTTTGTTCAAGGTTTTCCAAAATAGCTTCTTTTTGTTCGTTGGTTAAAGGTTTGAAAGTATTTGTAGTGGGAGGTGATGATGGTGTGTAATCATTTTTGTTGGTGGATGTGGTTGGGGTTAGTTTGTTGGATGAAGTTTTCTTCCTATTTGCCTTCCCCATCTTAACTACTTCCACATCTTTCTCTTCCATGTTGGCACACAATTCCACTAGCATCTCGTTCACTCCTTTTCCTTCTTCCAAATCAGTGATATTAATCCTCATTTCTCCCAAAGCAAAATCAACTTGACACTTGGTCGTTACAAGAAAGTCTCGACCAAAACATACATTGGGTTCATCCGCATTCCCTTCTTCTAACACAACAAAATCTGTTTCAAAATTGTGACCATGAATGTTGACCTTAAGATTTTTAACCATCCTTCTTCCATACGCTTCATAATCCAAACGTACATGACCAATTTCGTCAAGAACCTTCTCCAAAATGTAGTTTTCTCCATAAGCCATATTAAGTTGCGCGTCCCAAGCACTTACTCCTTCTACACTACAAGGTGTACCAAACCTCATTAGTGGCGAATCATACACCGTTAAAGGTGCTTGTGTGAATATCACAACTCTTCCCTTCTTGGGAAGTTGAACTTTGTTTTCACCCGTTTCTTCCATATTAACCGTATCAATCCCCAAATCTTTCTTACTTTCTTCTAAATTACCTTCAATCTTTTCCAGTGAACTTCCGGTGTCCTTGAACATTTCATCCAAGTTACGAAGGTATTCCGAAATCCCGCTCAAACTATCCATACTAACTAGCTAAACTCGACAAAACAAAACAAAATAAAATCCGAATCATTAGCGTTAGAGTTAGTAAAAACAAGAACAAACTATAGAAACATATACTAAGCAAGTAAAGATACTTAACAAAACTCAAAACATAAGTTAAAACTCAAAATCTAAAAATTAAAAAAAAATTACCGAGAGCTCCAACCGGATCGGTTGGCTCACCAACCGATTCGGTTGGTGGTAATAACTAAACCAAATAATATAACCGGATCCGGTTGCGGTTGCAACCGATCGGTTAGATCGACACAAAAAATTTTTTATTTATTTATAAAAACTGAATATTAATTGAAATTAAAAACTATTAAGTGTACTAAAACTCTTAATTAATTAAGACTCTTCATAACCCTATAATTAATTACTTAATAATTAAACCATTAAACTAAAACTACATTAAGTACTCCAATTAAAAACTACCATAAAGATAATTAAACCATATAAACTGAAAAATTACTATCTAATCATTAAGATTAAAACCTGAATTAATCTAGAACTAATTAACTAATAATAACAAATATAAAGAAAATATTAAAAATCTAAGAAATCATTAAACTACAAGATATAATCTGTAAATAAAATCTAAAATGACAAGAATTACTCTAGGAACTATAACCTGAATCACTAAATAAACTAGAACTATGAAATCAAAAATAAAAAAAAATTACTCCGTAGCTCTAACCGGATTCGGTTGCAGGAGCAACCGAATCGGTTAGCTTTTAACCAAAACTTTTTTTTTTAATTTTTGACTTTTCACCAAATTCAATTCCAATACTACCAATCTTACAGAAAATCAAAATTGAAATAAAATCCCCAGCAGCGGCGCCAAAAACTTGATGTGTTACGCGTAGTGCAAGTTTTAAAAATTTTATAAACACGATTTAACCGTCTAATTCTATTAACACATACGAGCAAGTATACTCGTCCGTGATAGCAAAGTTGGGTAAGTCGAGATCGTCCCAAGGGATTTTGTGTTTGAAATTGTTTTTTATGAAAAGATTCCAACAAGAAAGCTTGTCAAGGCTTCCTCAAATAGTGATGTTTATAGTGAAATTCAATAATAAGAAATATATATACTTGTGTGTAGTCTATAGTCAATCATAAATAGTGTTCATGAAGGTTTGGTGTAAACTCTTGATGTGATGCACAAATCATAAGCAAATGATCTCCAACCATGGTATATGTTTGTAAAAATCATTCTAAGAACAAAAACATATAGGTAATCCTTTCGGTCCTTATCCTAATGATTATCCTTTAGAAAATCCATTTGTTAGCAACATGTTCTTATTAAACTTGTTCTTACGAATCTTTCGACCCTTTCATGATGAAAATGTTCCTAGTCTTGTTTTAATAAGCAAGCATGGTGGTTGTCAATCACCATATCCCCATACTAGTTTGTCACTCAACTTTTTAGAATAAAACACAAGAGAAATCCTTTCGGTCCTTTTTCTTAAAACATGTTTTATCAACAAATCAAACCAAGACTAGTATTTTTTCAACAAACTTATTTAAACAAGATCATATATACGTGCATCACATATGAGAACACTAGTATGATTAACTACATCCCAACACACAAGTATATCCCAAAACTACTCCATGATAATAATAACTAAACACAAATCATAACAAAGTAATTCCAATAACTCAAGAGAATAGAAATCCATAACAAAGTTCATAGAATACCTAAACTTTTGCGATTACAAGAATTAGAATTCGTGGATTGTAGCAACCACGCGCCTCCAATCACCTAGATTCACCGTATAACTCCAAATTACCAAAACTATGGATGAGAATTGTTACGTCCTTGCTCCTGGACGTTTTGCAGTAAGAACTAAGCTTTTGGGCTGAATAAATATGGTTGGTATTAGTTTTGATGTAAACTAATACACTTTTGGTTGTGTCACACCTAGTAAACTAGGACTAGGTTCATTATATAGCCAAATAAACTTGCTCAACTGGCCAAAAACGTTCCCAACAAGTTAATAGCAAGAAATGATCGGCCTCTAATGATTATGGGGAGTTAAGGCAAAAATAAATGCAACTTTGTGTAACTGCATCTCCTGCAACCGGATCGGTTGCACTGGCAACCGGATCGGTTTCCATTTGACCATTTGCCCAGCCGGATCGGTTACGGGTTACGATCGACCGGCTGGATTGTGCTGATTTGACTTTTGTTGACTTTCTTGTTTATACGCTTCATTCTTTGCTCTCGCTGATGATTTCCAAGGCAAAACTTGATCTTTCCTTGTTGTTAATACTTAGAAATCATTGTGCTTCCCAATCATTGAATCCAAAAGCTTCCTTGCTCGACTTCCTTCCTCGAGAATCTTTCAAATGTTCATAAAAACTTCATTTCTTCATCATTCATGATACCTGGGTACATATACATACACAATATGCATCTTTTGCACTTTTGCAACAGTTATGAGTAAATATAGCCGATTATCATGCAGAAAACCATCAATAACGCTACTAAAAACATGTTCATTTTAGGCGTTATCAAAGCCCCAAACCCTAAGTCCGATTCTAGGGTTTAGGTAGGTGTTTTTCTAAAAACTTAGAGGCTTTCAATCACTCCATAAACATCTTGTAATGGTTTGTTGATTCTACCTTAATTCATGTCTTCAGTTATCATTATTCTTGTTTATTATTCATTGATTATGCTTGGCTAATTCACCTAGTATTTGCTTATGATTGTATAAAACTTGTGTAATTAATTAAGTCTTATTGATGCTTGTGTCTATCTTCATCCTTAAGGTGTGACAAATTCAATAAGTCTAATTGATTTAGTTTATAATTCTTGCATCCCACTGTCTCTTGTTTAATTGGTGTCACGTTAGATTAAGGAAAACTTGCTTCTTCTTTAATTGTTGCTAGTATGAACGTCCTAAATAACGATTATAAGCCCTAGAGTGTATTAGTAGGCTCCCATTGTATTTATTGCGTGAATTGTGGCTTGTAGATACTAGGATATTTGGGGGGAGATACCTCGGTACTTGGCGATCCCGGGTGTTCTAGAGGAGACTTGTACATTCAGAGAATTAGGGAATTTGGCACCGCCCGATGACTAAAACATGGAATAAAACGCACCAATTAAACAAGGATGTGGCAATTAAGTAAGTAGAATTGGATAGCTAGCAAGGAGTAATACATCATAAGTAGATACGCTTCACCTCTCTTGTAGATTCTTAATTTACTTTTGTTGCAATTAGTTTAGTAGTAGTTTAATTAGTTAAAACCACCTCCTCCAAAACCCAATATTTTTATTGCTTTCTAATAAATATAAAAGACAAAAATGAATCTTCCTTCAATCTTTAGACCTGGTTGTCATACATCTCAACCTTCCCAACACTATTCCTCTAGAGAACGATCAACCCCCTGGCCTTACCTATACTACACTGCAACGATTAGGTACACTGCTTAGGTGGGTTGTAAAACTTGCTCTTGTAAAGGAAGTCTTTGAACCCCGCACATCAAGTTTTTGGCGCCGCTGCCGGAGAATAGAATAGCTAGTTCGTTTTCTATCTGGATTAGGTTCACTCACTAGATTTCTATCAAGTGAGACTTTTCTTTTTAGTTTGTAGCATTCTCGTATTCTATCTCTTCTTTGTGCTTTTTTTTTGTAATTTACTTCAAATGGATACTTCACTTAGGCTTCTAAGAAAGCAATGTAGGATTGAGTGGCTAAAACACCAAGGATTTCAAAATACCTCATTTAGGGAAACCTATGAATCATGTGAGTCTTCGCCTAGGGTAGATTCTTATGAACAACCTCCATGTTTAGGATCAACTCGTTTTAGTGAGGCCCTTAGGAAAAGAGACCTAGTTTACCAAGAAATTAAGGAAAACTCTCCAGCAATAAACCATAATTTGGATAAACTAATAGGATTGCTTACATCACTACCTTAGGAAACATTTGAGGAGGATTTAGCCTAACATGAGCACATGAACAAAAGGACCCAGTTTTTAAGATCAGTGACTTTGAATATCAAGGAACACGTGATGAATCCTTTAGGAAAATTGAACATAGTAATCAAGTTATTGAGGAAGATTCTTATGAATCGGACTTAGGATTTGAAATGGCTAGAGAAGGATTTGAGATACTTAGGAACATTTTTGGGTTAGATTCTACTAAAACACACGATCAGGATATAGGTGATCTAGACACAAGGAAGGATGAGGTAAATAATTTAAGCCCAATAAATACCCCACAAGTTCTAACATCATTTGAGGCATAGATACCGCCCGTGACTTACCCGAAAGAAGTAGAAGAGACATTAGGAATCCCGATGGAGGTAGAACCTTTGAACTAAACACAACTGAAGGATATAGGTTTAGATGTTTGTAATCATAGCCTTACTCTTAGTTCTAGGGAATTTTCTAGTATTGATGAACCGGAACCTCAATCTTCACACAAATTTTCATCCTTAGATAAACATCTAGGAGACAAAGAGGAACCGACTCACCCATCAACCCATTTAGTCTGGGTATTTTTAGGATGAAGAAAGCCATTCACACACCCCCTTCACCTCACGTGGCATATTTCCACCCTAAGGGTGTATATCGCTACTATCAATCACACTTAATCTTAAGTGTAGAGAAAACCTCCCCTATATTCGTTAAATAAGGGTAGAGTCAGGCTCAAGACTCAAACAAAAACAAGCGCTTCTCAGAAGGCAACCCGACCATATTTCATTAACTTGATTTGTTTTGCTTTTAATTTTGTTTTTATGATGTTTGCATGCTAGTATTTGATTATGGATTATTGCATGATTAATGTGTATGCGATTATGCTTTATTTTGCTGTTGAGTTCGTCTCATTGGTAATTAAAGGTACTTTGCATGAAATAAGTGTAGGGACGATCATATGTGGTTATTATGAACCTAAAATGATTATGTGATGTTTAAATTCTTAGCATGATTGTTTGTTTTAGTTGTCTTTGTGTGTCAATACTTGTGGATATGTCTTATGAGTTTCTACAGGAAAACGGACTTTATAAAACATGATCATCTGGTAAAATTTTCAGAAAACAAAACGTAACTGGTTAATCTGACGACGTCATGGTTTACACCTAACGGCGTCAGCTACTGTAGCACAGCTTTTTCATATGTTTGTTAAATGCTGAAAATTAACTTTTAAGAAATTTCCAGAATTTATTAAATTTCCAATTTTCCTATATGTTATTTGTATTTACATTCTACAAGTATCCTATCCTTTAATTGTTTTGCTTTGTCTCTATTTCTAAGTCTGAAATTACATCTTGCTGTGATTTTTCTTTGTTCAGTTTGATGCTTTGGGTTGATGTGTTGTTTTTCATTATAGGATTGGATTGGATGAGGATGGTCCTTTGATGATTCTTGGATAAAGATTTAACCTTGTATCTTCGTTTTCCGTTCATACCAAGCTAATCAGGGGAGTATTAGTTTCTTTCATCTTTTTTATTTTTTTCCTCATTATCATAACTTTGATACTTTCGGAGAACATTGGGGACAATGTTCAGTTTAAGTATACGGAGGAAGAATAAAACGAGAACTTAGAAACTATTCACTTACTTGATTTTTTTCCTTGTCCTTAGTAATTTGTGTAACAAACTATAAGAAATATTTGTTAGGATAATTTTAACACCAAAGTTTTAACTTTTTATGACACTTACGAGTAAAACTTTAGTCTTAATAAATCGTCTCATGGATAGGAGTTATATGACTAGCACAATAACCGTATACCACTCAAATTCCACCCCAAAAATTTGAGTTTCGCACCTAGATCTTTAGGAATAAAGCATTCATCTTTAATTCTTATTGAGTGTACCGGTAGTATAGTAGATTCTAGAACTTGTTTTTGTGATGCATTCCGAAATTGCTAGTGAGACTACATTCGTGTAGTTAGGTTTAACTAAATGATAAAAGGAATTAGGATAACCCTTGTTTGAAACCTGTAATTTAATTATATCGACCACATTGGTTGAGTAAGTTTCCATACACCTTTGCGATGTACTCATCTTTAGTACACGATATCCCTAGTTAACCCCTCCAAGCCTATCTTTTCGCGGTTCTCGTGATGTTCCGGTTTCCGGAATATCAATGAAGAGAATTGTTTACAATCCACCCCCAAATGTTACACCAAGATCACCTTAGCCCACATTGTATGCACTCATCTTTAGTGCATTATTGTAACTATTGTTTAACCTTTAGTTCAATTATTCTGTTTTGGGACGATTGGGACTCATGATTTAAGTATTATTTTATGGAGTAACGGGAAGGAACGTTAAATTCAAAATCCATTTGTCTGTGTAATTAATTATTCTAAGTGTTTTGATCTTTTCAATTCGGGTCAATAGTGTTAGAGAAATAAAGATTAAAGTCTAGGAAAGCTCATATAAATCCCTCTACTTTAATGTTATCTTAGTGGATGGTAGGTTAAAAGTGTATGAAAAAAAATACGGACTACTATCCTACATCTATCTCTATATTTATGTTTGTTTCATTTTGTTTTAAGTCATAATAAGTTAGTGTTATTGAGTCAAGTATTTGCTTAGCAACGCCACGTTGTACATGCATTTAACTTAGATTTTTGACTTGCCACCAATAAAATTCCCCATATCCATAAAACCGTGTTTATCATACCCTTACACCTAACATTACAACCCTTTGTAAAGACCTAACATTATAACCCTTTGATAGTTATTCATAGGTTCTTACACCAAAGCGGTGGAGGTTTGATCTAGTCTCAAGCCTATGGTAATCTATGTACTATGACAGGTAGAGAGTGTTTTCAGTTTCACTTTTCCATATGTTATATTTCATATACAACCAATAGATGAGAGAATCCAAACACCAATTTTGACGTGCTAATATATAATCTCCGTGCTTATTTTGACTATTATGGCACTTGTATTTATTGTAGATTATTTTAAACCAATGTTAAATGACCCCTAAGTTATAAATTGATTAGCAAAAAAACACATTCTCTTGAGGACAAGAAAATCACAAGTGTAGGGATATTTGATAAGGATTTAAAACATATGTTTTTAGGGGGTCATTTAAGCTCTAAATCGTTACATCTTATATCCGTTATTGCTTAAAATTGTTACTTTTCACATTTTAGCTCATTTGGAATCAAAATGTTGGAATGAAACATATTTGGACGAAAAGGGACGAAAATATGAAGAAAACGGTTAAGTCAAGAAAATTTGGTGAAACCAAACCACATGACGGTGTCCCAAACTCAAGGGAGACGTCGTCTCATATATGATGGACTCAAATTCGCTCAATCAATGACTCGGTTCACTTTGAGACCCTACCAAGTGACGGTGTCACTTGCATTTTACCATGCCCGTCGTGGTTTATCTATAACACCAGACGCTTCAGAGCATTTCCACGACGGTGTCACAACCAATCTAGACGGCGTCACAACTACAAAGTGACGCCGTCACAAGCTGATCATGACCATCAATCTATAGAGCTGAAGCCATCACATCGGTGCGACAAAAAAATCAGCTATAAATATAACCTCATAACTTCACTTTTTGTAAGCCCTAAACCCTAAGTCCGATTCTAGGGTTTCGGTAGGTGTTTTTTCAGCAACTTAAAGGGTTTCAATCACTCCATAAACATCTTGTAATTGTTTGTTGATTCTACCTTAATTTATGCCTTCAATTGTCATTATTCTTGTTTATTATTCATATATTATGCTTGGCTAATTACCTAGTGTTTGCTTATGATTGTATAGAACTTGTATATAATTAATTAAATCTCATTGTTTTCTTACTGATACTTGTATCTATCTTCATCATTAATTTGTGACAAATTCAATCAGTCTAATTGATTTAGTTTATAATTCTTGCATCCCACTGTCTCTTGTTTAATTGGTTGTCATGTTAGATTAAGGAAAACTTACTTCTTCTTTAATTGTTGCTAGCATGAACATCCTAAATAACGATTATAAGCCCTAGAGTGCACTAGTAGGCTCTAGTTGTATTTATTGCGTGAATTACGGCTTGTAGATACTAGGATATTCGGGGGAGATACCTCGGTACTTGGCGATCCCGGATGTTCTATAGGAGACTTATACATTCATAGAATTAGGAATTTTGGCACCGCCCTATGACTAAAACATGGAATACAACGCACCAATTAAACAAGGATGTGGCAATTCAGTAACAGTTTAATTATTTAAAACCACCTCCTCCAAAACCCGAGATTTTTTTGCTTTCTAATAAATATAAAAGACCAAAAAGAATCTTCCTTCAACCCTTAGACCTGTTCATCATACATATCGATCTTTCCAACACTATTCCCCTAGAGAACGATCAACCCCGCGGCCTTACCTATACTACACTGCAACGATTAGGTACACTGCCTAGGTGGGTTGTAAAACTTGCTCTTGTAATGGAAGTCTTCGACCCCCGCATATCAGTTCTACTAGGACTTATGCACATAAAATGTAAGATTGCCCTATTTAGACACATGTGTCAACATAAAGATAAATCCTACTTTAACTTAAATACTTATGTATCCTTGGAATGTCATAAATAAATGGAGTAATCGATTAACTTGAAATTACTATTGAAACCAAGAGTTGGTGTTCATGATTACTTTATAAATGTTTACATTTTCTTATTAAGACATGGACTTGAATTCATTGACTTGGTCAAAGACTTGTGTTGGAAAGCATGCAATTGGCTTGGAAATTCTATTATAACATTCAGTTTGACTTAGTTGGTAAATATGTAAGCCAAAGAGTATAAGTTAATCTTACATATTGTTAGATTGTCTCACAATATCAATCCTTATAGAATACCACTATTTTATGGTATGTTCAATTAGGAAAATAAAACTCTATTTGTATCATTTGATTCAAGAGTATAACTTTAACTCATGTTCCTCCCAAAAGCTATTAAGGTTTGAAAATTGAGTGTGCCTTGAATATACTCAATAAGACTCCAACCTAGAAGGTAATAAGACATCATTATGTTATGTGATGAATCACATTAAGTTTTAAAAATTGAAGTTCTGAATTTGTTAAACTTCTTATGAAGCAGGTTATTAACAAACTAAAGTCAAGAACTGTCAATGTATTTTGCAATGTTCCAAAAGAGAACAATTTATTGTTACTCTATATGTTAAGTATTTATAGATAGTCTCTACTTACTAAAAGCAATTGGGAGCATTTTTAGATCTTGGAGAGATGAAATTACAAAATACATACCAAGGTTGTCAAGATCGGGATCCTACCCAGGATCGTTTTTGTCTTTGCAAGATCGTGATCGTAAGATCCTACTCTAATGTTATTTCTTAATAGTTTATGTAATTTTATACAAATCTACAAATTCTAATACATTATAACCACAAAATACTATGAATGTTTCATATAAATGTTTTCATAAATTATGATTATAAAATGTTTAAAAAGATTAACATGTTGTTTTTTGAATTTTACAAACAAACAACCCATAAATTTGTAGTTTTTTAGTTTGTAATCCGAGAAGAGTAAGATCGGATCGGATTAGATCGTAAGATCGTATGGTCAAGATCGGGATCCTATAAGATCTTAAGCTTGCAAAGATCCTATGTAGGATCCGGATCGTTTTTGCTTTACAGTATCGTAAAATCGTAAGATCCTAAGATCAGGATCGGGATCCTGACAACCATGATACATACCATTCTAAAAACACACTAGTCAATGTCATGATAAGTCAAACATGTAAATGTCAAATTTAGGATGATGGAATAGATCCGTAAGGATACCTCGAACACTTGACTGATATATTATATATCAATGCTAAGAAGTATGAGTTACAGGATCATGTTGAGCCTTTTAAGCATAAAGATGCATTACTGAAACTTGAATTTGGTAATTACGCATACTATGAATGTTAAGATGATGTCTATAAAGATAATCATTTTTTGGCAACTTGGTTTATCTTGAACTAAATAGTGATACTATAGAATAAATGTGAGTTTCTTCAATAAGAATTAAATCTCAGGTGGTTTGATTATTATGTTGAGTTTATATGGAAAATATTGTACACATAGTGATTGGATTATTAATCATACTCAAGCAATTTGTAATTGAATATTCTTTTCTACATACATTAACTATATAAAGATGATTATTTGTCATACTAGTTTTCATTAATATGAAATATGAAAATGAAATATTAAAAACTCTTTCTTGAGTGATTACTATTGCGAGGCCAATAAGTAATCAAAATACTTTTATGAATTCACATAATCTTTGGAAGTGTATAGAATGAAAGAATCCAAATATGGATCAAAGATGCATCTAGGAAATGAATCTTATGTTTAAATATTAAGTCCAAGTTTTGATTTATAATTAAAACTAAGATAATTTCTGAGTATTCTTGAAAGCTAGTAGTAGTATTATGTTTATTTTCTTAAATCATGTATGTTGTATAACATATGAAAAGTAACCTTCCATCTAAGCTAAATGTTAATCTTTAGCTTGAAATAAAACTTTACTTAATGGAATTAGGATATAAAACATATAACATTGGAATGTATGTTTATTGTTTTAAACATATGTGGTAAATAAATATAATACAACATGACATACCATTTAGATAGTCTCAATGGATACATATCTTTTGATAAGATAGGACATGAATGAGATCCTAAGTCTGACTTAAGAATTCATCATTGCATCATATTGTGTAGAGGAATTGTTGTATCATGCATGAATGCAAGATGATTTGACAACATTGGTATATAATTGAAAGTTATTAGATAACTAATGTAATATATATTCTAATAGAATATGTTTGGATTTGGAAGTTCATTACTAAGCTTAGAGTTATTTGAAGTAATGAAGATTCTATTGATGTACAATGCGACAATTGTTGCGCAATTGTCATAGCCAATAAACTTGGGTTTAAGAAGGCACCAAATATTACCAAGAGAATGATTATGGTTTACGGAATTTTTAAAAGAGCATATTGTTGTGTTAATACAATGATGCTAATTTAATTGAGATGACACTCAATACTAGTAATGGTAGAATTTCATCATCCTTTTTGATAACCATATTGACTAGTATGGCTCAACTAAGAGCATAATTGTATTATACATTAATGAATGAGAATGCTTTAAACTTTAGAAGTTTGAAAGATGATTGTCATAAATAGGTGTTTGATGTTGTCACACACCTTATGGAATCGAGATATTTGTATGCACACATATAAGAACTTCTGTTAGGTCACCATATTGTAACACAAGCATCAATGAGTAAGAAATATAGATAAGGTGATTGGATGAACACTTTACTCATACATACGTTAAGACAATATAGAAAGGTAATGCGTAGGTGTATTGAATGAAGTGAATAACCAACCTTCTAAGGAAGGTTTACAAGACTATTTATAGGGAAGATGACTAGGGCAACACATCTAGTCTCTTTCACTATTTATTGGGCTTGGGCCAAGGCTTATGGGCTTTCTACATAAGCCTTGCATTAAATACAAACATAAAAGCCTAATTAAGCAACCTATTACATGTTAATTACAAACACTTGAAATATAGTTTAGGAGTGATTCCAACAATCTCCCCCTAAGTGTTGGTAATTAATGACTTAAGTAATCTTTAAACGTTGTTGGTGCTGATGTAATAGTTGCTTTGACGTCTTCTGACATTCTTCTTTCTTGTGAGAAGAAGTGCCTTGATTCCAACAATCTCCCCAGTGTAGGGATCTTGTTTCTTTTGAAGTATTCTGCTTTGACGTCTTTGATTTCTTTGTTCTTTAATTCTTTGTTCTTAGTGGTGGTTGTGATAGTATGTTGTTGTCAGCTACAGGTCAGCTTCATTGCTCCATCATCTCTACGTCTTTCTCCAACATGCTCACATGCTCATTTGACAATGAATTCCAGATGTGAAGTAGTTCTCGAGTCTTTATAACTTTGTAGATTCTTTGATTAGATGAAGAATCATTATGACTTTGTGTTGCCTTTGATTGTGAGAGAACTTCTTTTGTGATGTTGTTGGTATGAGCACGTGGAGAATCAGCACGATCTCTTCCTCCCGCGAGCATCCATCAGCAGCAGCATCTCCGGTACAGTCACGAACACCAATTGATCATTGTAATATTTTCATAAAGAATTGATTACTACAATTGTTCTACTGATGATCGTCTTGATTCCATTCACCTTGGTCGGGCGAATCAGCCATCCGAATCCCGTAAGGGACAGTTGGCATTACATTGAACAAGTTCAAGTAATGACCCACATATTCAGGACTTGATTCTTGAAAGGAATCTCCTTAGCGGGATTTCCAGCACTTACAAGTTCGAACTTCGAGCGTGTTAACAGCATAGTGTAAAAACACATCTCTAATTCTTGCAAAGGCTGTTCCTGAACTGGAGTCCCTCAAGTAGGATAACACGATGTACCGAAGTATCACCCCACGACTGTAGACCGTTTGAGACAACACTAAGCGTAACCCACAAGGAGTTACCGAAGTGACCTGCTGTCAGGGCTATTTGATGTTGACCCCGGCAGGAGTTTCCATTCAATCACTGAGGATCACAGTTGTGAACCCCTCATAAATGTTCTCGACAGATTGCTAAGATCTGTGTAGGACTATAGAATAGTATCACTTGCGTCCTTATTATTGAACGACAAGTAATGAAATGTTAAGTGTTCCTAAGAGATACTTTAATGAATCTCGTGGCTCTAGACTCAATAGTGCGCTTTGGTTTTCCTAAGCGGAGACTAGGGAGAGGGTCTCCTTCTTCAATACCAGCAATCTCTAAGATAAAGCCGATAGTTTATGTAGGGTTCCTTGTGAGAATGAAACAAGCTTCTGTTGAAAGAAACTTGAATGGCTAAGAAGGTTTAGTGCATGCGTCACTGGGACCATGATGACTTTAATCTCCAATACCGGTGTCATCTAGTGACAACCAGTAGCATATGAATTGAACCCGGTGTCTGCCCTAAGTTGAATAATCTGGAGGGCTATTTCTTTACACCCTTTTCTTTACTTTTCCTTTTAATTCTTCAACTCCTTCTATCTCCGATTCTCATTTTCTCCTTTTTATAATCATACCTAAGGACTTCTAAGTTTTAACTATTGGTGGTGTCCTTGGGTAGATCCCTCCGGCTCTGGCGGATCATAGGACGGTTATTCCTAACCTTAGTCACCTTATAACTCCATGACTAACCTATGTTGCCTTAAAACCATTTTCTTGAAAATCTCTCAAAGTGGTTACGAGTAAGCATTTAGTACCACTATGAGAGTTTTTGTATTTTGCAGAAATACTCCCCCTTCACAAGTGCTTAAGTGTTTTGACAGAAATCTGCACGGTGAGGGAAGAGCGCGCACTTCTGAATTGATCGACTCAAGATAGACAATTCCCCGCGAGACACGGTTACATCACTGACTAGGTCAGCTTGAAGTTGTAAACACTCCTTGGTGAGGAGTTTTGACCCGTCAATGTTCATGTCTACCAAGAGTTTCTCGAATGGTACATTCTACTAAGACAAGTCCTTTGCGAGACACGTTTACATCACTAGCGAACTAGCTTGAAATTATTACCCGTCCCGGATAAGTCTTTTCGACTTACTAACATATAAGAGCTCGTCAATTCATTGGTTAAGACTTTAGCACGAAGATTCAATAGCAATCCATAACATATTTCTTATCACATAATTTTTCTCCCCCTCAAAAATGGCATATAAATGTTTTTTTTTGACAAAATTTTGATATCGAATATGTCCATTTCGAGTTTTGTGGGAAGATTTCCACGAAGAACAATTTCGTAAACAAAGATTTTTAGCAAATACTCCCCCTCAACAAGTAATACTAACTTTTGAGATTTTGAAATCATAAGGGGAAGTACTTATTCTTTTGAGCAAAACTTTGAAAGATGAAAGTTTTGATAAATTTTACTCAAAAGTAAGAAGCTTTCGCTCCTTTTATAGGATTGTGGCACTGATGCGTACCACGGGTTCCTTTCATTACAAGAACGGGTTGTACACTATTATGTGTGCACAAGCCATTGCAAATATAGATCAACACATCCAAATATTAATCAAGAAAAGAATCAAAGAGTACTAGGCACTCCTGCAATAACACCAGGAGTTCTTTCTGGACGTTGATAGCCTGTTAGAGAAATACTCGGACGTCCACCCAGGAAGCTCTCCAATGTCCTTATCTGATCACGACGAAACAACCTCTCATCAATCCTGGTGATGATTTTCTTCACATCCCTCCGATCTCTAGAATTCCACCTCTTCTGTGACCCAATGCCATCATGAATCTCTTTTAACCGATATGCCAAACCAACACGAACCTTCTTCAGTGTATGATCACAAAACTTGTGAAGCTCCTTGCATGCCATGAAACAGTTATGATGAAGTTCACTTCAGTAGACTACACCAAACTTTGGTTTCCTGAGGATGGTGTACTGAGCTAGTTGGTTGATATCAGGAATGTTTAGCAGCGGTGCGGTGAGATTAACACATTTTTGGTACGATTCCACGACAAGTTGAAGGTCTTCAACACGTTCCTAGATAACGATGCTTCTAATGAATATCAGCAACGACTTGATGTACTGGAGCTGGATGTTGGTGGAGAATTGTCGCATTCGACCTTGTACCTTAGCAAGATACATGTCTTCAATGTCATTGAGTGACAATCTCAGAAAATCTGCTTCAGTAAAGTCATATTCCTGTTCATCTTGCGTTTGACTACAATTTTCTTCAAGAATGAGTAGTCCCACTTAGAAGACAGGCTGACATGCATTATAGCAACAATCCGTTGGTCACTGAACACTTCCTTTTTCAATTTGAGTACCTGGCAGCTTCTGTAGTAATTCTTCTTCGTCCAGGCCAATGATGAATTCCATACAGTGCATCGAGGTCATACTTAACCACATTATCAATGAACATTCATGTGGCTTCTTCCTCGATGGCCACATTGTTGGAGAAGATTGCTGCCGGGAAGGGAAAGTTAGTGAGGTAGCGTATTTCTTGCTAACATCGCTACCGTGCTGAAGAAATTCCAGGTCATTGTTGAACAAATAACGGTAGGGAATCTAGGGTTGATCTGGTCGACCAATGGTTGGTAGTGGCTTCGTCCAGTCGGTGTAGTAAGGAGCCTTATCAGGTCTGGTGAAGTCGATGTTGGATTCAGGGCTGAGCCAATTAATGTTGTTGGACATGGCTCATGCTATGTTGTCGAGATGATATTCGACTTCAATGGCACTGTCCGAGCTGTCCTTAAGTAGTTGAAAAGCCTCGTTCTTGATTCGCTTTAACTCTACTTTCGTCATCCTCTTCACCTTAAACTTTTCTTGAATTATCTTGACATGCTTCATAGTTCGACCATCTACCGGTTTTTGGCCTTCCGGTAATTGAGGGGTTGCATCAACAAGCTTTGAAAACCATTCTGTGGAAAACTAGAAGGGGGGTTGAATAGTTTTACCAATTTAAAACTTCCTTTTAAACTATTTAGATCAACTTATATCAATCTATTTGGATGTTTGTTGGATGTTAATAAACAAGCATATAAAGTATGTAATGAAAAGATAAGAGTAAGAAGCACAAAACCACAACGCGAGTATTTATAGTGGTTCGGCTACAAGGACACCTTCCTTGCCCTACTCCACTCCCCAAGTCACCTACTTGAGAGTTCGTAAACACTACACGACACCAACTCCTTAATGCGGAGAAGCCTTCACAACGTTGCCTACTCTTTTTCCGGTACTAGGCTAACCACCGGGTTCTTTCACTCCAAGGTGAACCACACCTAACACAACGTCACCTACCCATTATCCGGAACTAGGCTAGATACCGAGTTCCATTACAATGGAGGAACTACTACCCAACACTACACCAATGACTAATCCCAAAGGAGATCAACTCCTTTTTACAACATCATCAAGGATATCAATATCCTTGGATCTAATGCTAATCTAACTTGTACATTGAAACACACCATATCGAATGTACATCTAAGGCACCTTTCACTAATGCCTTTAGTTAGATCTTCAAGTCACTCTTCACCAATGTCTCGTGACTTGACTTCTAGGCACCCTTTACTGATGCCTATAGTATGGACGATCGACACCTTTCACTAATGTCTTCGTCTTGACACTTGAGACATCTTTCACTAATGTCTCCAACACTACACTTCTTAGAAAAAAGAAAATAATCATCAACAAGAGGACTTCAGTAGTCTTGATGACGAGGAAGCATGGCAACTCATGGACTTGAGCTTGCTTGACTTCAAAGGTGGTGATCTTGCCTTTAAGAGGAACCTAGAAGATCATACAAAAACAAAAATACAAACATAGATCTCTTGGATCTGAGGTTAGAGAGTTTTTAAGTCAAGGGGAAAGTATGTTAGAAAGGGGGTGAGAAACAATGAAGAAATGGCTCACTATTTATAGAAGAAAAAATCTACTGTTCCTCGGATCCCCTGGATCCCACGGATCCCTCCCACAAGGGATCCGTCTAACGTAAAGCTAGGGATCCCTGGGACGCTCCTCTTTACCCATGGGTATTTTGGTTATGGGTCATGGGTCATGGGTTGATCCATGGGTCTTTAGCTAGATACAATGTATCTCTTAAGTGCAATGCACCTAGTCACATGGGTATGGGTCAATACCATGGGTTATGGATATGATCCATATATGATATAAGCATGATGTCATGCAATGGGTTATGGGTCAAGCTCCATGGGTCATGGGTTTTGGTATATTCGATGTATTTGGTCAATGGGTTGTGATACTTATATTTCTACCCATTTATATTACCCAATATACTACATACTAGTTATGTGTATATTTTACCCAAATATGTAAACACAAGTTGTTGTACATATGTAATATTAAATCATAAAATCACTTATACTTGTTTTAGTGTTTTATGTGAAAATGTGAATATGTTAGAAACTATTAGTTCAAACCATTTACGTATTTTATTTGTTTTGTTAAAATGATTTTACTTTTGTTATCGACAAAACATTAGAAGATCGTAAAATATAAATAAACGTTTTTACGGCTTATTTGTATTTACAATCTCCCCCTTTTTGTTGATGACAAAACATAAAATTATTTTAAGGAAAAGCTAAAATTCGTAAAAGTTTGAATTTGTAGTTTTTACTTTCTTCTCCCCCTTTTTGTCGAAACAAAAAAAGCTTCAAAAGGAAACTAACACATTGTTTTAGGAAAAATATGTGAAAGGAATAATAAAAAAATAGAGAGCAAGTAACGGGAAAGGATCTCGTCTTTACTCCCCCTTGACGAGTCCATCCCTATGTAAGGGCGTCAAGAGAATAATACTAAGCTAGTTCATTTGCAACTAAGTTTGCAAAAGATTTTGCCTATGCGACAAATGTGCTCCCCCTTGTTGATTGCAATTTTGCAAAGGGATTTCTTGAAATGTAATCCTAATATTGCAAGTAATTTGCAATGCATTGCTTTGACACAAAGCTCCCCCTAGCTTTAGGGTGTCAAAGTCTTCATGTGTAAATTGAATAACTACAAAACAAAGGTTAAAAAACAAGTATAATGCACAATTTCCTGCAAATGTGATCCAAGTTAGAAAAAAAATAGTTTTCTGTATCACGGATCCCACGGTTCCCTCCTTCTAGGGATCCGTCTAGGCAAATATGAGGGATCCGTCTGGCTGATGATCAATTTCAGCAATGATGATATAACATATTATGTTAATATCAAAGTGAGATATGTATTATACAACATACTCATATACATAGAGATATAACAAGTAGCATGTATTTTCATTTAATAAAACTAGAGATATTATATATATGACTCTAAAAACTAAGAAAATGATCGATACATGACTTGGAATTACTAGACTTTTCTAAGTAACGCTTGAAACTAGGACACCACTAAAATTCTCTAGCTCAAGTTTGTTTAGGTTTAATCTCGTCGAAAAGTTCGAGGAGGTGATAGAACATGAAACGTTGGTCTTCTCGTACTTTATGTATCAAACTTTCAACATGTTGACAGTGATAACAATCTTTGTCATGGCTAGGTAGTGGTGGTGGGAGAAATGAAATTGCTTGATGTGAAGGATCAAGTGAAGCGGCTTTTGGAGCCTCAAACGACGAAGGGATTGGTGGAGGTGCATTTGAGAATGGCTGGACCAAGAATGATGGTGGTGGTAGAGAAGTGTCAACTTCCATATGGTCGGGTGGTTGACTTTGATGATTTCTCATAATCCAAATGGGATTATATGATGGAAACGGCGAAAAGGAAGCCGGAGCTAATGTTGACTCAACACCTTGATTTTGTACCATTATTCCTCATAATGATTGTAGAGGTGTGGTGATGATAGTGGAGATGTAAAAGAGATAGCTCTAGGAACCAATGGTGATGGTTTAGTGGAGATGCTATTGTTTGGCCTAGGAGGTATGGTGGTGTTTGGCATAGGTAGTTTTGTAGGTACTATCCTTTTAGGAATTGGTTCGATTGGTTGAGAAGAGATCCTTGCATTTGTTGGCTTGACCGGAGATGATTCGATTGAAGAGATTTCGTGTACAACACAAGCAATTTTCTTGGGTGGTTCTTTGGTGGATAAGTTACTACTTGGAGTTTTCCTCATGATGAGATGATTTCAAGAAGTTTGTAAGGGTTTCTTAAGTGCTGAAAATGAGGATGAAGGTGATGACTATGGAAGTCCTAATATTGTGGTTTATAAAGCAAGAGATTTGGCAAGTGCATTCAAGCCTTAAGCCACTAAAATTCATTAGAATGTGATGATTAACATGCACAAGAGTCAACTTCACAGTTTGTACTGTTCTAGGAACTTATTTAAGATGAGATGGAGTGTTTAAGTTAGAAAGATGAGCTTGAAATGATTGTTTTTGCTAGAGTTGACATAATTTGTCACCCGGATCCCACGGTTACCTCCTCAGAGGGATCCGTCTAGGCTAATCCTAGGGATCCGGCTTTCAGCAGCTATGAAAGAGTAAGAATGATGTTTCTAAGGTCTAAGATCTATATCATCTTGAGTGTTTCAGTCCTCCTAAGTGTCTTAAATGAAGGGGTGCTTAAGTACATGAGGGTAATGAGTGGTGTGGCTAATGATTACCTTTTATGGAAGAAATTGGAACTTTCATGAGTACCAATGAATGAACAAGGAAGACACTAAAGATTTTGAGAGTGTCAAGCGAAGCTAAATGACCCTACAGATCAGATAGTGACTTAGAGTAATGCTTTGGAGGATATCCTAAAGGCTTAAGATGAAAAAACTAGAATTTGATCAATTTCGACCAATTTCGACGTAAGGATGATTATGATCAATTTTGCTATGAAGGATTTCCTAAGTTAGATATGATGGATTATGTGAAAAATGATATGTGAGTTTGAGAGCGGAAAAGTAATGGATTTAAGTGAAACGATAGATCTACAAGCTTCTTTAAGTGTGATCTATGTGTGAGTAGGAATAATCTACATAATTTTGATAAGGACTTAATTTGCCTTAAGACACTATGTCTAGCTTAGTGTGAGGTGTTCTAAGGACATGTTTGAAATACAATGTTTGCAATTGCATTTTCTGTTTGCCGGATCTCACGGTTCCTTAAGTGTAGGGATCCGTCTAGCACAAACTTTGGGATCCGTCCATCTACTAAGCAAAACCTTTACTAAAGGTATGTGTAGGATCTTAATATTAATGTGTCTGATGATTCGGGTGGTCTTGGATGATGAAAATACATGTTTGCCATAGTTAGAGAGAAAGAGATGAGAGGGAGTTTCTTGGTAGAGACTTGCTTCACAAAATGCAAGGTTAGATTAAATGAAAAGCTCCACCCCTTCCAAGGATAGAAGGGGTATTTATAGTTACAAGACTACACGACCTCCTGACGCCTGTGGGATCAGGTATACAGTGGGTAAAGACCCATCCTTCCTCCACGGTGTTACACTAAACTAAACTACGCTACAAACTAACTAATAAACTACTAAACAACGTAAATAACGACATGTCTACGAGCTAACTTATGCTAGACCATAATTAGGGTGACCGAAACTTTAATATGAAATTACCAATTCCTAACAATCTCCCCCTAAGGGAGGTCACCCCATGAAATACATTTTGCATCCTAGCATTCTATCTTTGTCTTTAGTTCTCGAGCTCGTAGACTTCAATTCTTCAAATTCTGCAATCTTTGTGCAATAGTAGCGATTCTTTTAAGTCCGCATAGTTTTGTACTTTGAGTGGAGGTCTTTGAACTGATCCACATCTTTGATTATCTTTGAGCTTTCTTTGAGATCATCAGCCACAGTAAATCTATGGATCACCCTTTATTGTGTTGCCATCATGTGAAGTTGTGACTTTTGGACCGACATGCTCACACTTTCAGGATCATGACATCTTTCCATCAAAGTAGCGGAAGCTTTACTGGCTCATGATATTTGCAGCAGCGTAGCGGAAACATAGTATAAAAATATCAGAGCCAGGTTCCGTAGTTATGCACAAGTCATGATTTCTTCAATTAAGTGTGGATGCTGTGAGCATGCGGCTTTGGATTGACTCCTCAATTCTGATCAGCTTCAACCGTCCAAATGTACCTGCAAACAACAGTTAGCAATAAAACACACGAAAGTGTCTTTGATCACTTTCGTTGAATTGAGGTACACGGCCCACGGTTCCCCGTTGATCAGTACAAGTACTGCTTGTGATCAGGTAGAATTCCGAAGAATCTCCTTGATAGGGTTTCGCAGCTGTTCTAGCTGTTCTCAAACCGGAACGTCTCAAAGAAGACCACACGGAGTGAGTGAACCAACGAATTGAGATTCACTGATTGATGAAAAATTGATTTGAAAACAATCGCGTATTGCTTAGAAGAAAGATTTTTGCAATACGACGAAGGTTTTATAAGAAAGATCAATTTTCAATCAAATATACTTTTTATATTGGAAAAGAATACACATTCGATGTGCTAGAGAAAAGAAGAAATTTGCACATCGAACGGTTTTTCCAAAAGCATTTTTTCAATCAGAGATACTTTTTGAGTTTGAAATATGAATACACATTCGATGCGCTAGAGAAAAGAAGATTTGCACATCGAACGGTTTTTCCAAAAGTATTCGTCAATTCATTTCCTGGACCAAGGTTGATTCAAGATTGAATCGCCCCATTGTTTCTATCCAGTTGTCACAAGTTTGATCTTTAGAAAAGATCTCACATGTCACTCACCAAGAGCTTGTTTGATGTTGGCTCTAGAAGGATTTCCATCTTCATCGTGAATATGTTTAATATATCACTCGGATGTTCTGGCAATACCACAAGGATAATGCGTAGGACTCTTAATATATACTCACTTTCCACATTGTGTGAAACAACAAGTCTTCATTAATTTTGTGTCCTAATGAGATATAGTTGATGATCTCTTGGCTCTAGACTCAATCGTGCATTTTGGTTCCTATGCCGGAGACTAGGGAGAGGGTCTCCTTCTTCAATATCAACAATCTCTAAGAGAAAGTCGATAGATTATGTCGGTTACCCGTGAGAATGAAACAAGTCCTTTTAAGAGGAACTTGAGTAGCTTGGGAAGTTAGGTGCAGTGCATCACTGGGTCCATGACGTCTTGTCTTCAATACCAGTGTTACCTTAGTAAACACCAGTAGCATATGTATTGAACCCGGTTTCTGCCCTAAGGTTGAATTATTGGAGGGCTATTTCTTTTCACCCTTTTCATATTCATTTATTTTTCATTCTTCAACCCCTTCAGTGCTTACGAGACTTCATTACTAGAACCTTGTTGGGTTTATTCCGACTAGCTCTGTCTCGGTCCGTAATCTTCCCATTTCTCATTTTTCTCCTTTTTCATCATACCTAAGGACTCTACACTATCTAGTGGATTGTCCCCTGGGTAGATCCCTCGGTCATACGGCGGATCGTGGGAACTAATATACCTAACCTCACCATCCTTATAACTCCATACTTAAAGTAAAATGGTCGGTCTTTTGGTACAGTTCATTCCTTCTCAAAACCAATTGAAAAACCATTTGGAAAAACAATCAACGTACTTGTGATACGAGATCAAAGCATTTTGTACCTTAATAGTTTTGATCATTTAGAAAACCTCCCCTCAACATGTGCATATGATTTAGAAATTGTTTAGCACATGGAGGCAAGAGACTTTGAAATATTTTCTTTGATCACAATTTTCATAGAAAAAGCCATTTGATTTTCTTGGTAAATTCTCCCCTCAATATGTGCATAGGATATTTGAAATCATTTTATCACATAGAGGAAAGAGTTCTTTGAAGAACATTTCACGATCACACAAGCCATTAAGAAACCATTCGCTCCCCTCAATATGTGCATCAATATATGAAAGAGTTTAGCACATATTAGAGAGCCAAGACATTGAATCAAATGATCACCTTTTATCAAATTTCATATTAAATCACAAATTCTCCCCCTATCAAATATATCAAACCCTTTGAGATTTTGGATCCCAAGTGATTTAATAAGGTTTAGTAAACATGGGAGAAAATATGGCCAGGTTTAAATACTCATCTTGTTTTTGGATAAATCCTCCTCCTCAACATGTGCATTGTGTATTTGAAATCGTTTGGCACATGGAGCCAGGAGTGCCTATAAAGGACTAAAATCGATTCCATTAAAACAGATTTGAGATTTAAATCACGATCTCTCCCCCAATCAAAAATTTCAAACCTTTTGAGATTTGTGATCCCAATTGATTTAAATCATTTAGAAAGTTTTAGGGAAAGACGTGGCAAGATTCAATTTTTGAAAAATGACAGATAAGGACCATTTAAAGACATTAAAGATTGTTAGTGTCAGGTATGATAGTTTTAAGATATCTTTAAGTAAAATAAAACAATTTCACAATCAAACAAGAACAGAAAAAATTTCATTTTGAAAGACCTTGATTCAAAAGAAAAATCATTCCATGACATAACATTAAATCTTTAGATCACCACTTTATTTTGTACAAACGGACTTGATAGATGAAATATCGTTTGAAAATATTTTATTTTAAATCACTCTCCCCCTCAATCGATGACCGTAGTCGATGATTGAGTGACTTAAGTTTTGATAAATTGAAGTCCGGTGATTATCAAAATTAAGTCCAATTAATTTTCAAAACAATATTTTCCATTTTCAAAACAATTTAATCAAATTTTTCAAAATTGTTTAAAAATGGTATCTGCACAAAGATCGTTAGGTGGTTGAGAAGTATATGTTTTTGTGTAGGGCTTGGAAGAAAAACCGTTTGCTGATGCAGTGAGACTTCTTATGTTGCATTTTAATGCCAACTGAGGTCAAATTAAGCTCGTTTCTTCATTTGCGATGAAGAAAACCATCTGCTGATGCGGTGAGACCTCTTACGTTGCATTTTTCCATGCCAACTCTCCATAGAAGTCCAATTAAGCTCCGTTTCTTCATTTTTCAACCCAAGATATAATTACCCTTTCCTTTCGGCATCCAATCATATTCATTTGTGGGATCTGGATCGGGAACATTCTTATAAACCAATATACCTGCATACGTTAGTGAACACACATACAGATATATGGTGGTCGATATCACCCAAACAAAGAATCGACTAATGAAAGTCAATTCAACATATCAATCAGATCATAAAAGGTATGGGAATAATATGTTCATCAATCTATAATCATCTAATCCTAACAATCACATCCTAGAAACCTAGTCCTTCAACATAGGCAATTACATTTTTTCAGATAAGCACGTAGGATGATTAAGAAAGCCCGTTAGATGATGTAAATTTGAAACCATTCTCCCCCTCAATCAATGACTCATTTTATGAAAAGTTTAAAAGCGCTGAAGTCATTGATTGAGTTTTCAATTTTTTTCAAAAACACTGAAACTGATTGATTTTCAAGCAACTCATTTTCCACCATTTTTGAAAACAACAAATATTTTTCTGAAGAATTTTAGACGGAAAAACATTTGTGTAGGAACAGCAGTCATTCGACAAACTTTCCTCAAATTGTTTTAGGATAAGTGCACGAAATATTTTGAAAATTTATTTAGCGCAACACTTTCCTTTCTTGAAGAACGGGTTGCTATCTAAAATAATAGCAAGCCATAGTTTAAGCACGGGTTCTGATCGAAATAGCGCAAGCCATATTTTTAGACATGTTTTGGAAAAAGAATATTTACACCTCCTCCTCGAACTTCATCTATGGTCCCGTGCCATTATTGAATGACATTTCTAAGACCGCAGATGTTATCGATACCAGAAGACATGTCTTGGAAAACATATTTTTGGTATTTTTCACATTTTCTGATTTTTATGGGTTTTTAAAGATTTTATATTTTTCTATTTTCTTTTTGATAAATATATACAAAGATAGAGTAGATGATATAGTTTAAGAAGATGATGATACGAGTACCGAGATAAGGATATCGAGCAGGCCCGTTGTAGAAGATAGAAGTCATCATCCCTAAAACTTTCACCACCAAAGCTTTCGAGGCTCTTGCATTGAAGAAAGAAATTGAACCATCTGAAAGTGAGACTTTGGCGGCTTCCCCCCAAACCGAAAATCCTTTAGGCTGAGCGATTCAAAGCTTTCTTTCAAGCTTTCCTTGCCAGGGTGCACAAAGAAGCACACCATTATCATCGAATTTGCTGCTCCTTTTAAGAATAATCACCGTGATTCTTCGTTCAAGGTTATATCATCAAAAGAAGAACGACAGCGTATCATCCCACACATAAATAACTCTTCTCAAATTTCATTACCACTGAAGTCCGACGCAATCCATTCCAAAAGGTGTCAAGAGACCACTTCCCCCAAGTAGTTGAATAGATGCAGCCCGTCTCTTAGAATAGAGCTCAAGAGCCCGAATACACAAATAGAGTTCCAAAGAATAAATGACACAACCACCCAATGCACATTTATCTTTCCTAATGATTGTGTATGAAGCTCAAGAACCCGAAGTACCCAAATGCCCAAAGAGAGAATAACCGATAACATTGAAGAAGCAGGCCGAATCACTGATTATCTCTGCGGAGGACTATCTCTGCGGATGTCAACTCCGAAATAAGTGATTATATCTCGAATTAATTGATTAAGCCCTCAAGTGAAACATCTGAGCATCCCTAATGTACACAATCTCTCTCCCCTGATGATTGTGATAACATCAAAATCATCACACGCTTGTGTACCTCTTTTATCTTCAAAAACTTTCTATTACATCACTTCCCCCACGTAGTTGGAATAATAACACTAAAAGCCTTGATGAGTAAAACCTTGAGATTCTCTGCGGTCATGACAATTGTCTTCCCGGGATATCTTCAATCACTTAGAAGAGTTAAGTTCATCAAGTTTACTCGCCATGAGTCAAACCTTGAGTTTCTCTGCGGTAATAACATTTGTCTTCCCGGGATATCTTCAATCACTTAGACGAATTAAGTTCATCAAGTTTACTCGCTTTGTGTTTAGATGTGTGTCTCCTTCCCCCTTGCTGGTTTTGATACTTCAAAATCAGCAACATATTGTAAGCCCGTATACTAGAAATCTTTTGAGAAGAATACCATTAGCACAAATATATTTGTGAGAATCAACTTGCTGAAGAATATGAGCAAGTCTAATTGGGGATTAAATTCGGCATTTCACTCTCCCCCAATTAGTGCTCTCCCCTAAACCGACAATCTGTTAATAAATGCCCGAGATAAGAAGAAGTTTTTAGATCTTTAAATGCAACTCGTCTTTAGTCTTCTAACATGCAACAGAAAATGTAGAACAAATTGTAGACTCGACCTTCTTCAAGATTGTCCAATTGGGGAATAGAAAGTCAACATCTTCAACTCACCAAATGCATTCCAATTACCTTATATGTAGCAAATATCCTTAACTAAAATCCCTCCCAATCAAACAAGAACAGAAAGATGTTTCATCAAAGAAATCAGCCCAGCAACTAGAAGCACTTCTTCATTTAATCATATCAGCCTGTGTGAAGATGTTAACCAACGACTCTTAGTAGAAAACTCCATGTGAAGATGACCCGATAAGAAGAAGCTCGGTTCTTACATGAGTTTGGAGCCGTTTGACCATTTATTCTCAGAAATCAATCAACCATGCAGTAAATTCATACTTCTTCTCCCCCTCAAGAATTGCATATGGAGTTACCATTCTTGATTGAATAAGTGAATATCTTTAACAAATGTAGTCTATTCACACTTCTCCCCCGCAAAATTAGCACATGATGTCGCCATTGTCATTATAGTTGAGCAAGTGGAATAAGAAAACAATCAACAGTAGCCCGGTTCACTCGATGACTGAAGCGCATTGAAAAAGCATGAAGCATGTTGATGATAATGGTCATAATAAGAAGATTTCTCTTCTTCGGAAGATAAAGCGCACTGAAGCGTACACTTTTCTTTTCTTTAGGGTACGAGGCTTGAACTGTTGTATTCAAACGTCATACAAAGATTTCTCTTCTCTATAAGATAAAGCGCACTTACACATACACTTTGCTTTTCTTTAGAGTACGAGGCATGAACTGTTGTGTTCATACGTCATTATCTCTCTCTTTTCAGCTCTCTTGGCAAAACATGTAATCAACCACCATTATCATTAAGTAGGCTCTTTGTAGTGACAGCTGATGGAGAAAACCCAATATGATGAATTTGACCCTGAAGTAAACTATCCTGAACTCGTGACTTAAACTTGCACATATGTAACAAAGAGCGGTGCCGAGACTTCATCCTCCATTGAATCTCTAAGTACTCTATACTCTTCAACCAACCAACCATCAAGTATTAGGCGTACATCACCTCTTGAAAATCCACAATTGAATGTGACTTGAGCACTACAAGCGTAACTCCTTAAAGTGATAGTTATTTTGAGGTGATAAGAGCCCAATTCCCCCAAGTGGTAAAAAGAAAAGGTAAAAGTCACCCAACAATAACTAGATTTCCAAGTCTTCGTTTTTGATAATAAGCTCAAACAAGGATCTTGAAGAATCATCATCCATCCAACCCCGATACCTTCAGATACTAAGTACACTTGCCCGTGATATTTCACTTCAACCTCAAATAAATAATAGTGAATTAACTCCGTTGTCACATCTTCTGATTAAAAGCTCAAATCTAGCCTTCTTTGACGTTTTAAGTGAGCTATGATAATGGTTTCATCCCGACCATGGTTAAAAGCATATCACCCCGTAAAACCATGTAATAACCAAACTGCCATGAATAAAATCCAAGAAATCACCCAATTCATGAAGTACACTCTTTTATCCCTTCTTTGACGTAGAAACTGTAGCACCAGCATCAGATAAGATCCCAAAATATTCTTTCCTTTCTCCAGGATGGTTCCATCATCACGGGATTTTACAATTCTATGGTTTAAACCGAGAAATAATTTCTTTCGCGGGATTTTACAAAACCAAGAATGAACCGTAAGATAGATCCGGAAATGCACATTACAATTACCTGGATTTTTCCATTGTCACGGGATTTTACAAGTCTATGATTTAAACCGAGAAATAGATTCTTTTCGCAGATTTTACAAAATCAAGACAAAACCGTAAACAATGTTAGCTTGAATGTGTTATGACAACTTTGGTTTCGAGTGAATATCATTTTAGGGAACATGCAGTGGTTCATCAACGATTCATTATCCAACATCAACAATAACAACAACCATCCAATAAACACTTTGGTAAACACATCGTCCACATATTCTGTCGGCTGTTGCTGTGACCACTTGGAGAAGTAAATCCGATATACCAAACTTGATTATGTAGTATACTTCCCCAGATTTGTTACTTAAACTTGTACTAATCCTTGTGAAAAAGAAACGGTGTACCCAATGTACAAAACCTCTTGACAAATTCTCAACTGTGTGAGACACCGAAGTGATAGCTACGTAGTGGGTTAAGAAAGAAAGAATCACACACGTAACTAAATAGTCAAGTCTTTATCACCCTTTATAAAAGCCCAAACAAGTCATCTTCGCGGAAGGGTAGAAAGAAAGAAGACGAAATAAGTAAGCACGCCCGGAAAATCTCACTTCAAAGTCAAATAATAGATACCGTCCAAACAACCTCGTAGTCAACCTTGATCAAATATCAATTCAAGCCGTGATAAAATATATTTTGTGAAAATGTATACACCAAAGTCTCAAGCCGCCTAACACAACAACTATCATCATCACCTCGAATCACATATCATCAACTTTTGTTATCACAAATCTCATTAACAGACCACGTCAACAAATCTCATCATCAAAACTCATCATCTACGATCCAATTTTGAGAGGCCCATCAGTCCTTCATTCAATATCATATAATTACAAGCCCGAATTAAATAACAATTCAACCCGATCCAGTCAATGTAAATTCTTGCAATGATCATCTCATAAATTCCGATATCTTGGACATATAACAAATTGCGAAGAATTTGACCCGACCCCAAGTCCAATTGAAACGTTTGAACCGTCCCATCAATACCAAATCAATAACACCGGATAAGAACCTTGAACCTATAAAGATCAAGCCGTGGATATATATCTCTCGTGAAATTATGAATTACCAATCATCCAAACATGTACCACGAATAATATCATTCTTAATATCACATTTCACCAATAATTATCAAAAATATGTATCAAAAAAATGAAATACATCGTTTTGATAGTTCCTGTATACGTATGAAGAAATCAATATCCGATTACTTACGGTCCCAATTACATTGGTCCAATTACACACCAGTCCATGTTGGCCCACCATATGAATACCTAAACTGTGTTCGTGGATGTTACATCCCAAACCAATTAACCCTAATAAACCGGACTATTTAATGCCACTAATACTCATTCAACCCTATTTTTACTCACACATACCACGCCTCTTTCTCTGAAAATATCACACCCAGCAAAACACAAACCCTAATCATCTCACATCAAGAAACCCTAACAAAAACTCCGCCTCCCTCTATCTGAGATTCAGTCTAAAACCAAATTAATCCGCCTCCATTCTTCTTAAACAAAGAAATAAGTGCATCCATTAAACAAGTTAAGCTCGCCATAGGGATGGCTCGAGAGACTTGTGACAGCCACAGGGATGGCGTTGAGGGCTCGACACAAAGGTAGTAATATTGATTCTTTATGTTTAGTTTTGAACGAATCTGGAAAGACCAATTAATCTTTCATGATAGTTGGTTTAATTTCATTAAATATTCGGATATTACAAAATGATTAAACTCCTAGATTGATCTATGAAGCATAAGCTCATTTGTGTATAGATCGTTTCAGATCTATGTGTTATTAGAACCAAACACAAATTGAACAACGCTGAGATCGAACCTTCATCACCAATTACTAGCATAATGTTTATCTTCCTTTTTAATGAATCGAATATTTCTAGATGTTTTTGAGTTGATAGTTAGAGGTTGTATCGATGATGAACATGGTACATTTGATATGACCCTTGAGGTCCTATTGTTTATCTTTATAGCACATGACCATTCTGAGATACATGATTTTATTGTGTTTATTGAGTCCTCATTGAGTCAGGGAGGTGTTTTCTTTGGTGTTTGTTTTTTGAAATGGATAGATGATGTGGCTATGATGTTGTGTATCTTCCAAGTTCTTTATTTGTTAGGACAATTCCGTCTGGTATTTGGTGTTGGTCAAGTGGTCGAACAGTCAAGCTCTTCTTCTTCTTTTCTTTCTGTCAAGTCGCCATATGGAGTCAAGTCGCTAACCCTTTTTGAGTCAAGTCGCCACAGATTTTCAATACAACCGCTAAGCCTTTAAAACCATACAAGTCACTATTGACTCAAAATTCAATAGTCGCTAGATTCATTTGACAAGTCGCTAGGTCAGTTTTTGTTCACACAACTTGCTACACTCTTTCAAAAACAAGTCGCTAATAATAACACATGTCGCTAGACCAAGTTGCTACGACTTGTAAATACAAGTCGCTACAGAACATACACTGCATCAGGACCGTTTAGTGACAAGTCGCTAGGCAGATTTAGACCAACTCGCCTTTGACCTGTTGACTTTTTGTTCCGGCGATATTTTCGACCATTTTTCCGACAACCTTCATATTTACCCAGAAAATATTCAAAGGATACATCTTTTTGACTCATTTTTGAATAAGCAAATATGACTAGAAAAATGTCTTAAAAAAATGCATAAGAAATTCCTCTTTGACCCATTTAGACCACTGATTGACCACCATATTACACAGCTTTGGTAACAAAAGAAAAGGGATGTCTAAAAACAATGATATAAATTGTTTGGACCAAAAGAGACACAAAACTATGTTAAAACAGTTATACCACGAATTCAGAAAAAAAAATTCCGACACCAAAAAGTTATATAAAAAAACAGTTAAGACAAGATTCGAACCACAAAAAAATCATCAAAACACAAAAACCGTGGCTCTAATACCATTTGTAGGATCTTAATATTAATGTGTTTGATAATTCGGGTGGTCTTGGATGATGAAAATACATGTTTGCCATAGTTAGAGAGAAAGAGATGAGAGGGAGTTTCTTGGTAGAGACTTGCTTCACAAAATGCAAGGTTAGATTAAATGAAAAGCTCCACCCCTTCCAAGGATGGAAGGGGTATTTATAGTTACAAGACTACAAGACCTCACGGCTGTGGATCGAGGGTACACACGTGGGTAAAGACCCGTCCTTCCTCCACGGTGTTACACTAAACTAAACTACGCTACAAAATAACTAATAAACTACTAAACAACGTAAATAACGACATGTCTACGAGCTAACTTATGCTAGACCATAATTGGGGTGACCGACACTTTAATATGGAATTTCCAATTCCTAACAGTATGCAATGATCTTGACAATGCATTATATTCCAAGGTTAGTTTAAGAGGTTCTAACACTAAGATATCAAATGTAAGATGTTTTATTTCATGAAGGAAATTGGATTACATTGATAAAGCATGAGTACAAAAGGATTGATCCTATTTGAAAGACTACTAAGTTCCTTGAGTGTTTTCGCTAGATGGATCATCAAATGGTTGATGAGTGTTGGCGGATTCAGGAATGAAGAACGTCTTCATGAGGGAGATGTTTAGCGGTTCCATCATCTTGTTCACAAGTACGTACAACGGACTTTGATATTCAGGATGAAAATGCATGACATTATGATAGAGACGCGTCAAGAACATTCCATAAGGAATAAGTTTATTCTTGGAGCCTTGAAGATTTACACTTCGTCGTGCAAAGAAGTAGGCGAGATTGTATGGTTGTTGTGTTAGCAAACAATACATTATGTGAGCACAACAAGCGGGAAGGATTTCTCGATTTCCCCTAAGACTCCAAACATTTTCACGTAGGATGAGAGCAAGGGGCTTGTACTCTTCTCGGATATCCCATGTATGGATAATGTTGGGATTGGAGTGATGGGGTTTGCATATTATGCGAATCAAGTCTTCCGGGGACGGTATGTGAGAACAATATGGGCTATTTTCTTCACGAAAGTTGAAGAGAGAATCAAGAGACCAATCTTCGGTGAAGGCACATTGTCCATGATTTGGAATTCGGAGTGTTGAAACCAAGATCGAGACTCAACTAGGGTATATAATAACAATGATTGGACATGCACAGCGGAATAATATGAACACAATCAAAGTTACCAACAAGGTTTTTCTCATAAAACAATGATCCTCTATGGATCTCTATTGCTCTCTCTGAAAGATATGTTTTTCTGGAGTGTTTGTTCCCCAAGTTTTTTAATACAAAAGCCATCTGTTCCTTTTATACACAAGGAACCCTAAATAGACAATAAAAATAAAATAAATGCATATTACTACCTAAAATAGCTCATGCAAATCCTAACAAATTAATACTGATTAACTATATGTTAGGAATACAATATCAGGAACCATGTCATTAGCGAAACCGTCTATAACTTCAGGAACTCGTCAAGAGAACTTTATCACAGGAACTTCTAAAATTCCCAACAATCCTCCCCTAAACTTGAATTTGACTTGGTTAACTTCAAGTTTCCAGTTAAATGAGGAACTTCCAAAGCATGAGGATTGAGACTGTAACTTCTGTAGCAAAATAAAGTAACCAGCAGCAACCAAGGTTATATATCAGCAGCAACTAGAAACCAGCTTTGAAGAACAAGATTCCACAGCAACTCCTATCTTTGAGCAGCAACAGAATCAGTAGCATCATGAGTAGATTTGAGAAGCCTTTACCAAGTAGCTACTCACTCTTGGGCTAGCTAGTCATTTGGTGGAATCATGACATCACCCTGGTGAACCAATAACTAGTCCAACACTCAGAACGTGAATCAATGGTGTGTTGGAGAACCCTAATGATTTTAGGCAAATCATCACAGCCATAAACGGATTTGACATGTCTTTACCTGTAGCCGTTTGCTTAGGACTAGCCAATCCTTTGGTTACCCAATAGGGTAGCAACCATGGTGAATTGATGACCATTTCAACTCTCAGTAATGAAGCATGGGTGAGTTGAGTACCCTATGGTTTTGAGCAAACCATTACAGCTATCAACGGAATTGAGATGTCTTTACCAAAAACCGTTTGCTTTTGGACTAGCCAACTCTTTGATGGAATGTCGTCATCATCATGGTGAGTTGATTACCATTTATGGATTTCCGCAGCCTTTACCACAAGCCATAATCTTGTAGGCTAGTCAACTCTTGTGTCAGCAAGACATGGTGAGATGAAAACCATTAGTTGTGTGGTAATTAACCAACACCAAAACCTGCATACAAGAAAGAGTAGAAACTGAACACAGACAGGTTAGATTCTTTTTTTTTTATCACTAAACAAAATAAATAATACGATTTTTTTTTCTTTTTTTTTTCTTTTTTGACAATAAATATAAATTAAAGAAAGAATAAAAATATACATAATATGTAAAATATACCATCAAGCAGCAGCAGAAACCAAAGAAATATGTAGTGTCAGCAGAAACACTAAGCCTCCCCTATAAGGCTTATGAGGATCCAACAGTTGCAAAAATGGTTAGAATACAAAAAATACAACAATAAGCCTCCCCTTAGGCTTATGCCTCCCCTCAATCAATGCACCTGACAAAGACTATTGTTCTTGGGTACCCAGAATGAACCTTTCCTTTGATTTTTCCAAGAATAACCTGTTGAGGGCTTAACACAGAGCCACTTACTTCACCATGTGCCATATTCATATGAGATGCATAAGGTGTATAATGATGAAAATAAAACTTGTAGGTCTATAGGAATAAGTCTAGCATTGTGTTCCACCAACCAGAGTAATGGTAAAGTATATCCTCCACCGAGGAACTGAAACGCCTATTAAGCCTAAGAAACAGATGCATACACCTTTGGCTTACCGGTTGAACTGGTTTACCCGCCTCACATGTGCCTTTGGGAACAAATGGAGGAATACTAGCAACATTAGTCCATGTGGGTCTAAAGGTCTTTTGGCCATAGGAAACACCCATCCTTTTCTCATGATAATCACAGTCTTTAATAAGATGGAGTTTACTACCACACACAAAACAAGATTTCTTCTTAAAAGACTTATCCTTAACACAACTTTGTTTATTACACATAAACTTATCAGAAACAGAACTAGAAGCAAAATTATGTTTAACAGAATAAGTAATTGGCTTTGTTTTGGGTTCATCATCAGCTACTTTGGATTTGGGTGTAGTATTAGTTGTATGCCTAGGTGAGTCAGACTTTTCACTTGAATCACATGAGGCATAGTCAGTGGACTTTAGGTCTCACGATATGTCACTCTTAGAACAAGAGACAAAGTCATTAGTTTTGCTACAAAGGTCTGGCAAGTCACTTGACTTTTTGCCATATAAATGGTGTGATCCATCAAAGTCTGAGGTAGTGATGGAAAGATCAGTGGGCATATGTTCTCCTCTAATAGGTCCAGGTACAGCATGTAATTCTCCTTCTTTTACATAATTAGCTAATCCTGCTGGTGTAGATTTACGCATATCATTCCTAGCTTCTAAGCCAACATATTTTTTAAAACCTAAACCTAACCCAGAGTTTACAGATTGACTACCATAGAGAAAGCGAGCTACTTTGTCACCTGATACTAATCATTCTTTATGTCTAGCTACTTCCTCATCCAACTTATCTTGCACTTCATGTTTTTCTAGCTCTACCTTAGCTCTTTCTTTCTCAGAATATTTTAACTCATTTTTAGCATTAGTTAGATCTCTTTCTAACACTCTTATCTTTTCTTCATAAGCAAGCTGATTCTTTTGAAACCAAATTTTCTGTTTTTCTAAGGTTTTTAAAGAATTTTTGTAAGACTGAACCTCTAGATAACATTCATTATATTTCTGTTTCAAATCCTCATAAGACTCCTTAAGGGCATTATATTTTTCATCACAACTAAAGACACAATTATGTACCTGAGAGATGCCCATAAATGCAAATTCTTCAAAGATCACCTATCGTATAAGCTTCCTTGCTCCTCTTCTTAAATTCAGCCTTTCCACCATACCTTGCTTTGAGTTCATTCCATATACTACGTGCATCATCTATATAACGAAAATCTGCTACATGATCATCAGGAATAGATTTAAGCAAGGTAGTTCTGGCCTTTGACTCTCTTTGTACAGCAATGTGTTCATCTGCAGTTGTTGGAGGAAGAATAATGATTTGTCCATCGTGATATCTTCCAGTCCTTTTCTTGCTGTTGCCTTTTTGGATCACCTTCCAGATATTCATATCATTATTCATGATCCAGTGTTCCATCTTCTTAGCCCAGACCTCGTACTCATCATTCATCAAATAAGGAAACATTTTATTGAGAGGTTTGTAAAGAGCTTATACGACGCATGTGATGTCAAGAAAATAATACGGCCTTCACCTGAATCTGATCTTCATCAAACTGCCGCTATAGAAAAACCTTAAAAACCCTAGATCGAGAGCCACGAGTCTCTGATACCAATTGTTGAAACAAAGATCGAGACTCAACTAGGGTATATAATAACAATGATTGAATATGCACAGTGGAATAATAAGAACACAATCAAAGTTACCAACAAGGTTTTTCTCATAAAACAATGATCCTCTATGGATCTCTATTACTCTCTCTGAAAGATGTGTGTTTTCTGGAGTGTTTGTTCCCCAAGTTTTTTAATACAAAAGCCATCTGTTCCTTTTATACACAAGGAACCATAAATAGATAATAAAAATAAAATAAATGCATATTACTACCTAAAATAGCTCATGCAAATCCTAACAAACTAATACTGATTAACTATATCAGTAGGAATACAATATCAGCAGGAACCATGTCATTAGCGGAAACCATCTATAACTTCAGTAGGAACCTGTCAGTAGAACTTTATCAGCAGGAACTTCTAAAATTCCCAACAAGGAGAATTTGAGCAAATTGCCCAAGAGTCAAAACAAACTTTTGGTTTTTGATCCAAAACCAAAGAGATAGAGAACGATCCTCGTTACGAACGAGTTCGACTTGACGGAAGAATTCCAATACAAACCTTGGACATATCTTCTCGTTAATTTCGAGAAGACACTCTAGTCCTATGGCTCGGAAGGAGGTATTGATACCTTCTTCGAATTGTAGAGAGGTGTCTACAATACGTCCTTTATGGAAGTGATGGGTTTCGAGATAATTGAACCCACGAACATGATTGCCAGGGGTGTTGGGCTCAAGAGAGATGTTCGGAGTGTAGACGCTAGAGAGTGAAAAATCAAACTCATATACATGCGACATAGTGAAACCTATAGAAAGGATGCGTTAATAGAAAGTGATGTTTTGAGGTCAACCAATGATTATCTAACGTTTTTACTAGATTTTTATTAACAATGGTTTTTTAACAACAATGACACTTAACTCACTTATGGTTTTGACATTCTAGTGGAATATTACTTTTAGAAAGAAAGTGGTTTTTATTTTGCATGGAAAAGAGTTGTCCAGGTGTACGGATCCCACGGTTCCTTTTCACAAGGGATCCGGCTAGTCTAACTTTTGGGATCCGTGGATCTGGAAAAATAGAAACAGATTTCTTGATAAAACATAGGTTTTTAGATCTTATAGTTTTATACCAAGATATGTGTTTTAGCCTACATTTACTTTTAGCATGCATACATAACTTTCTAATGTATCATGATAGAATGAAATAAATCAAAAAGAAATGGTAAACACATTATGATAATAATAACCTCGATAAAGTAGACTATTAGTAATATTTCATTTCAATGCTAAGAATGATACAAAGGATTGGATATATAACCCCAATGTAGATCATTAACACAAAGTATATGTCTCTGTATGAGAACTTCATCATAGGAAACACAAGAGCGATGAGCGTTAAGGCCATGAGCATGAGGGTGATGTAAACCATGTTGATGGTGAACCTTCTTTGATTTTGACGAGATGAGTATGAGGAGGAAGATGAAGTTTTGAATGAGAGGTAATTTTTGAATTTGGAAGGTTTGAAAAAGTGGGAAAGAGTAGGACGACGGATGGTGTATTTATGGGGAAGGAGGAATTTTTGAAATTTGTGTTTTGTTTTATTATAAAAAGGATGTGGTTTTTGGATTAGTGAAAGTAGAAAACACGTTTTATATACCTCGACTTTTGACAAAAATTTTACATGTATGTGAGAAAAAGCTTCCTAGTGAAGCTATATGTAAAACATGTGTATACACGAAAGCTACTCAAATAAATACCTAAGTAATCACACTTATTTATTAAACTAATATCATTTAGAGATAAGTAGAAAGTCATACCTCAAATGTACTTAGGAATGTCTTTACAAATGACACAGCAAATGTCAGAAGACAATTCCAGCTCCTTTATACTTAAGATACCTTCTTAGGGAAGGTAATCTTGTTACTAAGCGATTCCTATGGCTTGGTAGATATGAGCTTTGACTAATCAACATGACAAAGAGGATTAGTGCATTTAAATGAAAAATAAATAAGAAAAATGTTGTTATCTAATCAACATCGAAACATAGAATTTTAAAAGACATGGTGTTTGTTTTAATGAAAAACCTTCTTTGTAGTTTTCAATTAACCATGGATCGTATCAAGTTTTTAAAGTACAATATACTTCAAGAAACTTGGTAACGAAGCTCTGATGCCAATTGTGGAAAACTAGAAGGGGGGTTGAATAGTTTTACCAATTTAAAACTTCTTTTTAAACTATTTAGATCAACTTATGTCAATCTATTTGGATGTGTGTTGGATGTTGATAAACAAGCATATAAAAGTATGTAATGAAAAGATAAGAGTAAGAAGCACAAAACCACAACGCGAGTATTTATAGTGGTTCGGCTACAAGGACACCTTCCTTTCCCTACTCCACTCCCCGAGTCACCTACTCGAGAGTTCGTAAACACTACACGACACCAACTCCTTATGGCGGAGAAGCCTTCACAATGTTGCCTACTCTTTTTTCGGTACTAGGCTAACCACCGGGTTCTTTCACTCCAAGGTGAACCACACCTAACACAACGTCGCCTACCCTTTATCCGGTACTAGGCTAGATACCGAGTTCCATTACAATGGAGGAACTACTACCCAACACTACACCAACGACTAATCCCAAAGGAGATCAACTCCTTTTTACAACATCATCAAGGATATCAATATCCTTGGATCTAATGCTAATCTAACTTGTACATCGAAACACACCATATCGAATGTACTTCTAAGGCACCTTTCACTAATGCCTTTAGTTAGATCTTCAAGTCACTCTTCACCAATGTCTCGTGACTTGACTTCTAGGCACCCTTCACTAATGCCTATAGTATGGGCGATCGACACCTTTCACTAATGTCTTCGTCTTGACACTTGAGACATCTTTCACTAATGTCTCCAACACTACACTTCTTAGAAGAAAGAAAAGAATCATCAACAAGAGGACTTCAGTAGTCTTGATGATGAGGAAGCATGGCAACTCATGGACTTGAGCTTGCTTGACTTCAAAGGTGGTGATCTTGCCTTTAAGAGGAACCTAGAAGATCACAAAAAACAAAACTACAAACATAGATCTCTTTGATCTGTAGTTAGAGAGTTTTTAACTCAAGGGGAAAGTATGTTAGAAAGGGGGTAAGAAACAATGAAGAAATGGCTCACTATTTATAGAAGAAAAAATCTACTGTTCCCCGGATCCCAAGGATCCCTCCCACAAGGGATCCGTCTAGCATAATGCTAGGGATCTGTGGGACGCTCCTCTTTACCTATGGGTATTTTGGTTATGGGTCATGGGTCATGGGTTGATCCATGGGTCTTTAGCTAGATACAATGTATCTCTTGAGTGTAATGCACCTAGTCACATGGGTATGGGTTAATACCATGGGTTATGGATATTATCCATATATGATATAAGCATGATGTCATGCAATGGGTTATGGGTCAAGCTCCATGGGTCATGGGTTTTGGGTTGTACCCAACTATATTCAACGTATTTGGTCAATGGGTTGTGATACTTAAGTTTCTACCCATTTATATTACCCAATATACTACATACTAGTTATGTGTATATTTTACCCAAATATGTAAACACTAGTTGTTGTACATATGTAATATTAAATCATAAAATCACTTATACTTATTTTAGTGTTTTATGTGAAAATGTGAATATGTTAGAAACTATTCGTTCAAACCATTTACGTATTTTATTTGTCTCGTTAAAATGATTTTACGTTTGTTATCGACAAAACATTAGAAGATCGTAAAATATAAATAAACGTTTTTACGGCTTATTTGTATTAACACATTCAAATTCTTCAGTTTCATCTTCATCCAACCAAGATACAACTGATGTAGACTTTTTCTTCTGTGGCTTGGAGGATGATGCTTCTTGGTGCTTGGTTGATGTAGAAGAAGGGGGTTGTTTTTGGGGCTCAGGAATCTTCTCGTCGTCACCACCAGTGTATTCAAAGTGATCACCAGTTTTCTCCGTTGGTGGTGGAGACTCAGATTCCTGAGGTTTGTCTGTAGTAGGAGGACGTTGTGAAGATCTTGTGGTGGTGGTTTTCCTTGGGGGTGGTGGAGGCATAGATGATGAATCGCTAGTTTTCTTTTTGCGTTTTTCCTCAAAACCCTTATCAGCATCATCGTCGTCTCTTGGTCGCTTAGCTCTTTCAGCTGACTCTTTACACGATGTCTTGAGTTTATATTCTAGCAATGCCTCAAATAGTTTAGCTTCGTCAGAAGTCAAAGTGCCGGATCGTTGAGACATCTGCAGTACCAGCTTCGATATCAATTCAGCATCGAAGACAACCGAAGGCGTGACTGGATTGATTTGCATAGCAACAGGAGTAGTTGATAATGTATGTTTGAACAAAGCCATGAGATTAGGATAGAGTTGTCTGGCGAACATCTCTCTTGTCACTCCAGGAACAGTGTCGAGAAGAAACTTGTGAGTATAGTCTCTAATCGTTTTATTCATTTCCCCTTGGATATCTCGACTGAGAAACTGCTGGATTTGTTCTCGTTCTCCCGAAAACTCGTTTAACACAATCTGAAGTAGATTTATTATGTCCGCAAGCTGATTCAGTTTCTTGTTGACCACTTTTCTTTTCCTTACTTGCCTGACAGCTTTTATAATTTTAGTCTTAGCCCATGATGCCCAAGTATTGGTTGGTTTCTTAACCGATTTGGATGTGGATCTTGTGGTTACATCTTTGGATGGTGGTGGTGATGAATGAGACGATGAGTTAGATGAAGATGAGTCATGAGAAGGCTCTGGGTCATTTGGAGGCTCAGAAGTTTGTTCCGGGTTATGTTCAGGATTATCTAGAAGATAATCATCAGCTTCTTTTTCAGCTTTAGCCTGTTCTTCAGCTTTTACCCTAGCCTCTTCTTTTGCTCGAGCTTCCTCTTCAGCTCTTTCACAAGAAGCTTCCTCAATGTCTTCATCAGTTATCTTCTCATCCTTCTCCTTTTCTTCTTCCTCAAAGTCGAAGATGATATCATCCTCTTGCTGCTGTTGTTCAGATTCGTGAGTGGTGCTGCCAGTTCCCTTATCGGGTTGATTAACCGCATCGAGAACTGGTGTGGTTTGTGCACCACCACTTGAACCTCCAGGGCCTCTAGTCTATTGAAGATAAAACTCCTTAGCAACATGTTGTAGTCTGAGATGCTTCAGTGTTTTTCTGTAGTCTTTATCCTCATCCTTTGGTTCTTCATTTAAACTCTCTTCTTCTTCCTGCTCTTCTATTGGAGTTTTACCCTTGTCAGTTTTAGGACTCGGTGGTTTTTCAACTGTTGTTGTATCATCCGTAACAGATTCCGAATAATGAACCTCCTCATCCATTTCAGTATCCTCAGAGTCTTCGTCCATTAGTTTAGGTTCTGGTTGAGGATTAGGAATGGCAACCTTTGATGGAACTTTCCTTTTGAGGGTATGAGTTCTCTTTGGATACTTGCGGGTACTCCCAGTGCTTGCTGCGCTTCCAGCACTGCCCGATCTCCTGGTCTTCTTGACTAGTAAAGCGGAAGACTTTTCATCCATGAAGCCGACTTTTCCTGATGCTACTGCTTCTTGATATCGTGAGTATGATTGAAGATTCTTAACATCATCAGTGAGCAGGCAGTCAGTCAAAACTACACCTTGCTTCTTTGTTGTTGAGTCTTTGAAAATAACAACATTTAGAGTACGCTCAAACAACGCAGAGTGATGGTTGGGGTCATCAAGTCTCAAGGGAATGTCCAGATTATTCCCGAGTATCCTTTGGATCAACAGCTTAGTGTATCTGATGTAGGGGACCTTGGAGCCAGGCTTCTTGAGGTAAGGCATCATGTCTTCCCAAATCAGACTTGCGAAGTCAATATGCATCTTATTGACCATGCCCCAGAATATTTGCAGTTCCATGAGCTTAGGATGCTCATAACCGCTATCACGTCCAAAAACAGACTTGGCAATCATGATGTATAATGTTCTCCACGGCTGAGGGATGTTCTTTAAATCGACCAAAGAATGTTTAGTAATGATCCCCGCAGCTTCATCACAGCCAATATCGACCATGAATCGGAGTGTAGCCTCTTCTGATGGAGTAGCAACATATTCAGCAGGTTGGATAGGAGGGAGCAGGAGAATTGCTCTTAAATTCGCAACAGTGACGGTGACTTGTTTGTTGTTAAGAGTCACCGTGACCGCATCTTGACCATCAATTTTCTTCATAGTTTGCCAGAACTGATGGATATAGATTTATGGTACTGTTGCTGAATTGGTGAGCATGTTGTTGTAAGGATGAGTCTTCAGAATATCCACAGCAATACGGCATGAAGACTCAGAGCAAGTGAAGTTCTCAAAATCAACTTTGAGGTTGTTCTTTCCAATCTTCATACTATAACTGGTAGGGAAGATGTCTTCCATTGTGAGTACGTTTGGTGCGTTAACGTTTTCCATTGTGACGTCCATATTGTGATCTGAAAGATATTGAGCCAAAAGAACCAACATATCGAAAGACATTACGTTAGTCAAAATTTGATTTTTATTGTCCAATTATTGAATATGTTATGTTAATAAATGTTACGAGTCCAATGTCACTTGTTTTTCCAATAGTCCAAAGTAGTCGTGATAGGTTTCGTGAGTATAATAATTTTGAATTTTAAAGTCCAAATTTTACACTCATTCACACAACATTTTAACCATTATAGCTTATTAGTGACATTTTGGTTTTGTGACGTTATGAGTTATTTATTTACAAGTTTGTACGCGTAACAATTCATAAGAAAGGTTAAAATAAGGCTTAAGCATAAAAATTGCAAGCTTATGCGTAAACAGTGTGTGATCATACGCGTAGTCATAAGCTTATGCGTAGGAACTCCTCTTACGCGTAAGAAATCTTACGCGTAGGAAAAGAGCTCTTGGCATAAGGCTTACGCGTAAGCGTATGTTGGGAGCTTATGCGTAAGGCTTACTCCTAAAAGTGAACCTTAAGCGTAAGACTCCAAGTTTACGCATATCCTTCACAGGATACGCATAGTCCCCATGTAGAACCTTATGCATAAGAGTTACGCGTAAGATTTCTCTTACGTGTAACCTTCAACGCGTAAGGTGATCCTTAAGCGTAGAGTTCTAATCTTAACCTTGATTCTGATTTTTCACGCGTAAAACCTGAAATAAATTCATCATAATATTTCCATTAACATTTTATTCAACCTCTATCAATATCAAAATTTATCACAGTTTATGATGGTTACGCCGTAGATTTTGCCTTAGGCGTAAACTAAAACCCTAAAGTTTCAAATCTTACGCCTAAGAGATTTAGCCATGGAATTTGCACCAAATTGATTCTGGGATATCTTAGAAGCTATGTGATAGTATTCCAACAAGTTTTAACACCTAACACCTCAAGAATCAAAAGTACCCATTTTAACGTGCACTTAAACCCTAAATCTTAATTTATGCAAAATTAGTGTTTCTGGGTAAGATTCAAGATAGGTTTTGGTCAATTAGACATGTAACAATCATCATACAAGCAACTAATTATCTAGAAACATTCACAATAGAAAAACCCCTAAATCCACGCATAAACCCTAAATTTAAATAAGTGGTTAAAAACGTTTCTGGGTAGAATTTCTTGATGAAAATGGTTTTAAAACATGATATACACTTTGAAAACACACCCCATTTCATCAAAATCAACCAAACGTGATTATATGTTCTTATGCTAACGCATAGAACACATAATTACACATAGAGTAAAATCAAACTGTTGGATTTGTTTATCATTGAAAACCATTGTTTAGAATCACTCAATGAAGCTTAAAACACTTATAAATTCGAAGATTTTCACACGGATTAGAAGATGAAATTATAGGCGTAGGATGTGTTAGTTGAAAAACTTTAATGCATGAATTAAATGAGTAAGGAAATTAGGTGGAGGTGTTTTGTAAAAATGAGAATATGCATTTGACTACTTTGGCCCCTCCACCTTAACCATTTTCATCTATAGCCCATAACTTCTAATTTGGTTAAGCAACAAGTATAAATTTGGAAAGAAACTTGACGACACTCCCCCTCGACTTTTAAAATAGAGAAATTTTACAAATTTTGGGTCCGATGAGTGTCAAGAAACAAGAAACGTATCCACCATTATCAAAGATACTACCAATATTGGGTAACATGCAAGTACAAGGTTTTATGAAATATAAAAATATTTACATTCTCCCCCTCAATACTTAACTGTGAAAATATTGAAATGTTTGAAAGAGTGAAGTGTTGACGGAAGATTTGTACTTACCATGTTAAAAGAAATTTAGATAGAAGAATATTTTTGTATTTTTTATAGGTTTTGTATTTTGGTATTTTGTTTTTGATAAAATATTTACAAAAGAGGTTTTGGTGTTTGACTGGTTTTAAGAATGTGTCAAAAGTTCGTCTAGTTCCTCTGGAGTCAAACACCTCATGCCAATCCGGTGGATCAACTCAGTAAACCTAGCAGGAGCTAAGGCTTTGGTGAGAAGGTCCGCCAGTTGGTATTCAGTACCCACAAAATATAATTCAACGGTACCATTTTCCACATGCTCCTTGATGAAATGATATCGAAGATCGATGTGCTTAGACTTCGAATGTTGGACGGAGTTGCACGAGATCGCAATAGCACTTCGATTGTCGCAGTACATCGAGATTCTGTTAAATACGCAACCATAGTCTTTGAGTTGTGTTCTCATCCAAATGACTTGAGAACAACACGCCGACATGGCTACATATTCTGCTTCAGTTGAGGAAAGAGATGTACAATCCTGCTTCTTCGATTGCCATGAAACCAGTTTATCACCAAGAAATTGTAGAGCACCTGAAGTACTTTTCCGAGAATCTAAGCAACCTGCGTGATCAGCGTCTAAAAAAGCTATTAGTTCAAAACCAGAATCCTTCGGATACCAGATCCCCAAATCAATGGCTCACTTGATGTATCGAAGGATTCTTTTAGCCTTAGAGAGGTGAGTTTCAGTTGGTCTCGACAGATAACGGGAGCAAAGATATACACCAAAGACAATGTCAGGTCTACTGGCTGTTAGATATATGAGAGACCCAATAATACTTCGGTATTTGGTAGGGTCAACCAATTTCTCATGCAAATCAGCGTCCAGTTTCTTGGTATGTGCCATTGGTGTGGCATAGGTATCACAGTTTTATATTCCATGTTTGTTTAAAATTTCAAGAGTATATTTGGACTGACTCAGAAAAATACCACGGGGTGATTGATGAACTTGCAGTCCTAGAAAGAACGTAAGTTCACCCATCATGGACATTTCAAAATGTTTTTTCATAAGTTTTGAAAAAGCGTTTGAGTACTTTAGATGTGTTGACCAAAAAATGATGTCATCCACATAAATTTGAACGATTAAAATATGTTCCCCGTGATATTGTATGAATAGTGTTGGGTCGACCGATCCTTTGACGAAATTAAGAGAGATAAGAAAGGATGACAACTTATCATACCACGCCCGAGGGGCTTGTTTGAGACCGTAGAGAACCTTGTTCAGTTTGTAGACGTGGTTAGGGAACTCTGGATCAACAAATCCTTCTGGCTGACTAACATAGACCGTTTCTTTCAGTTTACCATTCAGAAAAGCAGTTTTGACATCCATCTAAAAGACCGTGATGTTCATGTGAGCCACGAATTCCAGAAAAATCGAACGACCTCAAGTCTAGCAACCAGTGTGAATGATTCCTCGTAGTCAATCCCTTCTTCTTGTCTATAACCCTTAGCCACCAGCGCGACTTATTTCGATAACCGTACCTTCACATCCAATTTGTTTTTCCAAATCCATTTCAGACCAATAACATAGACCCCAGTTGGTTTTTCAACCAATTCCTATACTTCAAGACGTTTAAACTGGTTAAGTTCTTCTTACATGGATTCAATCCAGTTGTCATATGTCATGGCTTCCTTAATATTTTTGGGTTCAGCTAGGCAGACGGTGAGTGCATAAATGCAATGTTCACCGTCGGTCTGAAGGCATTGTCTAGTTACAACTGGTTGATTCGGGTTTCCAATAATGTTCACAAGAGGATGGTCACTAGTCCAACGATGTGTGGAGGGTTGATGTTGATATACATTATGCATATTAGGAGGATTCAAATGACTTGTAGATGATTCCGCAACATCAGAGGTGGCAGTTTCATTTGCAAAAGGTTTGAAGAACGCATTTGGATCATAATCTGCAGGTGGGGGTACTTCATGGTTCAAAAGATCATCAGCTGGTTCAACGTCATTGGATGCGGTTTGTTCGGCTGTTGTTGTAGAATCAATTGGAGGTGTTTCTTCAACAGTTGTTATTGTTTCAGGTGTATCAGGTATTGGATTAGTATCAGGTTGAGCAGCGGAAACAATTGATACATCTGGAGCACGTTGATCAATATCATCACTAAACAGAGGAGCAAATAGCTGTTCCATTTATTGACGAGTAAGCTGTAGGCTTGGTACAGCTGATGATGGGGTTTGGGGGAATTTTAGACGGTTATGTCCGGGTTCCAAGCTGTTTTTCTCAGAAGCCATATTTGTAAGCTCATCGAAATTTGCATGAATCGTTTCCATAATCTCCCTTGTACGACGATTCCAGATCCGGTATCCTTTAGAATTCTCACAGTATCCAACAAAGACTCCTATGTCAGCTTTGGCTTTGAGCTTACCAAAGTCATCATGATCATTATTTGGGTAAGAAAGGGATCCAAATACATGAAAGTGTTTGAGATTCGGTTTATGGTTATGGAAAAGCTCATAAGGTGTTTTTTTGTGGCCTTTAGTAATCATAAAACGGTTCTGAGTGTAGCATGCAGTTGACACGGCTTCAGCCCACAAGTAATCTGTAAGTTTAGCATTAATTAACATTGTTCTTGCAGCTTCCACTAACGTATGGTTTCGTCTTTCAACAACTCCGTTTTGTTCTGGTGTTCGTGCAATTGATGTTTGATGCTCAATTCCCACTTTCTCATAATATGCACGAAGAGTTTGATTCACAAATTCAGTTCCTTTATCTGTTCGAATTTGTCTGACTGTGTTTCGGAGCTGAACTTGAATTTTCGTGAGAAAGGTGATGATCATCTGTGGAGCTTGATCTTTACTTCGAAGAAAATAAACCCAAGTCCATCTTGAGTAGTCATCGACAATTACCAAAATGTAGCGTTTGCCATTAATCTTCTGCACACGCATCGGACCACACAAATCCATGTGAAGAAGTTGAAGCACATGCTTAGAGCTGTGTTCCACTTTTGAAGAAAAATGAGCATGAGTACTTTTTGTGAAGATCGTTTATAAGCTCAGCTAGGGATCAATAACAAAGATTAATAACATGCACAGCGGAATAAACTAATCAATTCTTTGTTATTGAAAAAGGTTTTCATTCACCATCTCTAAATATATTAATAACTATAACAAGGATCAAAGACTTGATCTTGGAGGTTAACTAACACTAACTAACCATAGACATTTATAGGAACACGTATAGATAACTAAACTAATAAACTAGGCGTTTACAAGACTATACGCCTAGGACACACACACACACCTTTAAGTCGACTACATCTTGGAAGACATACTTATTAAACCTACACCCCATGTCCTCTTTATATACTAGAGGATTAGGGTTTACAAATCTCTACTAAGGACTAATAAATAAAACTTCTTTTGCAAGAAAGTCCTTCCATCTTTTTGTAGGTTTCCTTCTTGTCGTATTAAGTCCCTCTTGTTTTATTCTTTTTGTCTTATCAACTCAAACGTATAATTCCCAACACTTTTTCCTTGTTCACAAGCTGAGCATAGATGATCTTTTGAATACCGAAACCTTGGAAGACCTTCAACAAGTTTGTATCGAGCAAGATTGGTTATGGTTTGAAAGTTCAAGTGTGAAAGGCGACGGTGCCATAGCCATGATTTTGTAGATGTAGCCTTAGAAAGTAGACAGATGGGAGATGAAGCAATCATGTCTTGCATTGAGATTGTGTAAAGACCTAATGTACGTTGGCCAGACATAAGATCGTTTCCTTGTAGATCACGAATGAAACAATTTTTCTCCCGAAAAGCAACTTCCAAATCTCCATCACAAAATTGACCGACTGAGAAGAGATTGTGACCGAGACCTTCCACATACTAAACTCTGCTAATTTCGATGTTCCCATTGATGTAATCTCCGAAGCCCATGATAGCCGCGAAGTGATCATTCCCGAATCTGACAGTGTCAATGAACTTTGAAACAAAGTTTGATAACAGTTTAAGATTGCCTGTCATGTGTCGGGAATATCCGCTATCAACAACCCATAGGATGATCTATATCACCTGCATTACACACAGACGACACAGATGGAATAGAAGTAGATGTGGAACCCGAAGAGTTAGAGGGTTCCGATGCAGTTATAGTAGAAACACACATGTTTATGATTTTAGGTATCCATTTAAAGCCAAGTGTATTATGTAACCATTTCTGCCATCTCCAACTAGTCTTAGCTTTATTATTAGTGAATGCACTAGGTGATAAGTTCTTCCTAGGAGGTGTGGGGGATTCTATGGGTACATCAATGATCGTAGCAGGAAAACTAGAGGGTGGTTTACCTAGCACAGACTTAGAAGAATTAATGGGCCTAGAGGTATTCCGTTTTCTATTATTCCGCTTACGAGATAAGATAGCATTTACAACACATTTATCATGACAACCAGAGAACATGCTTTTACGATAACCAACACAAGAAGCTTCAAACATAACATTTAAAGTACTTAAAGGTTCAGCATTCGTTACATCACTTTTTCCATTACATTTGTCAGACGCAATATCTAAAGTGGGAGTAACATGAGTTTTATTCAAAGTCCTAAGGTGTTCTTCTACTTCAGAGGTCTTTATTGTTCTTTTCTTACGTCGCAACTTCCTATTCTTCCTTTTGGTGCTCTTAAGCTGTGAAGTGTTAGCGTTGGGAAAAGAGGCAACTATTTCTGTTTTTGAGTAGAGGGAAGCACATTAGTTTCTTGTGATGTGTCATTAGGCAGTCTAAGAATTCTTAGTGCAATTACGTTTGTGTTACTATTCCTATCTTGCTTAAGTTTCACCAACTCTGCTTTTAGATCATGGATAGTGTGTAATAAATCTTGATTTTTAGAGCGAGTGTTTCCATTTTGTCATAAAACATCTTTGGTATATGCAAGATGATCATCAAGATCTTTTGACGCTTGAGCACGAGTCTTTTTGAGTAAATCAAATATGACACCATATTCCGTTTTAACTTTTGAAATTTCTTGTTCATATTTTGAAATTTGACATTTTAAAGACACATTTTTATCATCCAGTTGCTCAAGTTTAGGATTAAGAGTTTTGGTATGCAAGTGGTTGATTTTGTTTTGAAAAGCGAGTTCTCGATTTTGACAATCTTTTTGACACCATTGAAGACGACGTTCTGCATTTGAAAGCTCGTTTAACAAACGCTCATTTTCAACTTTTAAAGATTTGATTTGTGACACATTATCGGTATTCTCAAAATTTTCAACAGAATCAACAGCGATATAATCAAATGCATATGCAACAGTATGTAGTAACACAACATTTATGGTATCAGCACAGATAACATCTTCCAAGAGTCGATCAACATCTTTTCTTAACAGTTTCTTTTTACGTTTAGTATTTGAAATCGATGTTTATGTTTTCTCGAAAACTGTTTTCATAAGTCCAAGCTCCTTGTGAGAATCCCTTTCCCAATATATTGCACACATTTTCAGATTTCGGACATGAGGTAAAATTCTTTTCTGAAAAATATCTCTTTGTACTCGCGCATGAGGCGATTGAAAATGTTCAACTTTTATTTCAGAATTGATTTCAATTTAACGTTCCAAAAGTTTGATGTCCGAAATGAATGTTTCAAAATATTTAAGAATTTGACAATGTTTGGGTAATGTTTTTACTTCACTGAGTGAAGGTAAAGGACCATTAATTTGTGCAGTATTGGGTTGGGGACCATCATTAGAAGACTCAAAAGTAGGCGTGATAACCAAAGGTGTGTTAGAATTATCCTGTTGTGTGACGAAAGTTATGGCTTTAGAATAGTTAAATGGTTTGTTATAAACAACATTTTCCATTTTTGACCGACTCTCGTCATCTGCATCTAATTCCTCCATGCGATTATATTCAACAACACTCATAATGGAATCATCAATTCTATGTTCTGCACTGTAAACTTGAGGATATGGTTTGAATGCTCTATGTGAAAACTTTGGTTTGTAATCAGCAAGATTCGGTCCATGTCCATTTGGATTTGGTTTAAAAGTAAACTTTTGAATAGTTGTGATTGACTCACCATGTTTGTAAACAACATTTCGAAACTCTTTGATTTTGTTTTGTAAGTCATCAATTTCTTCAAGATAGTCATCTATTTGTTTCCTTCAATGCTTTATGTACTCACAAAACTGTTTTTGACAAGTTAACAACTCAGACTTGGCTTTTTGAGTTTCCGGAGTGAGAGCGTTAATTTGTTGTTTATGATCATATTTCAGTTGTTCTATTTGAGACAACAAAGCATTCTTGGATGCAACTAGATCACATATCTGTTTTTCCAAAGATTTTTCATTTTGGTAAGATTTAGCAAAAGCGAGTTCAAAACCTTTTTCACGTTTCTCTTGTGTTTGAAAAATGTTGAGTTGAAACTTTAAGCATTCATTATCCTTAGTCAACAGTGCATTTTTATTGTTTAATTTCTTATTGATGTCTAGGCACATTTCCATTCGAGATTCTTGGGTCTGAATTAAGGTCATGAGCTCAATATCTGAATTAGACACAGGTTCAGCTTGTTCAACGTGAGTCTTAACACGATCATTATTTAGATCCTCAAATATAACCACGGAGTCAACTTGATTATCAGTATTAACCATAAGGTCATCTTGATCGTCAAATATAACTACGGGATCTATTTGATTATCATCGGAATGAGATGTAGACGGCTCATGTTGAACACTCTGATCCTTGTCGGATGCAGATGTTGGCGGAGATATCAGATCAGTAATGAATATAGATTGAGTCGGTACCTGAGACAAGCCGTCAGTGTCATACATTAGGCCTGTATCACTCATGTGGAGTTCTTGCATGTTTGCCATTAACATCACTGCTGCATTAGCCTGCAAGTCCTCTATGTCATCATCAGAATCTGCATTTTCCATGAAGCTCTGTTCCTTGTTGGCAAGAGTTCCACCAGCTTCATCCTTGAGAGCCAAGAGTAAAACCTCTTTGTGATAAGCGATGCCTCTTGTCCTCGGCTTTGGGCATGCATTAGCCAGATGACCCTTCTCATTACAGTTATAACAACGAAGACCATTAACCCCAGTCTGAACATTTCCCTGATCAACCACTTGAGCCCGTTGTTGTGGAGCACCCATGTTGTTCCTTCCATTAGCATTAAACCCTTGACCACTACCCATCTGACGAACATGACCACAATTCTGAACTTCAACACGTCCATTGTTAACAACAGCTTGATTCCTTATGTTTGATGAGGTACAAATGCGATTGTTGGATTTGTTAGAGTATGACAAATCCTTGTTGTAATGCATCGAAAGCTTCTGCGTCCTCATTAGATTCACTGTAAAGTGCTTGATCATTGTTGCTGTTGTATGAAACCAGTTGATTTTCTTGTGACTGTTGTTGCTGTGAGGGATCGTATGGTGTGATCTGAGCAGTTGGTTGTGGAGGATTTGTGAAGACAGTTTGTAAGGTTGGAAATTGAGGATAACATGCTTGAGCCCACAAAGCTAGAGTTTGATTATCAGGAAGTGAAGATGAAGCAGGGACTCCACGGATGATCCTTTCTTTGTCAACTTCCTTTTGGTGGGGCTTCAAATAGTCGTACAACAATCCGTATGTAGCATGGTGAAGATTCTTAGCTTGACGGATGAAAATAACATACTTTTCCCAATCAAGACCAAGACTACTTAAGAACTTAGTGTTGACAGCATTCCTTGGCATAATGATATTATGTTTTTCCAAGTCATTGATGATGTCTGAGAACCGATGATGATATGACTCTAATGTCTCCCCTGGTTCAATCATGAGTGCTCATATGCTAAGTAGATTTTGGATTCCATGTCTTCTTGATTGAGTTTTGTGCCTTCCATTAAAAGATGAATGTGTTCCCACATTGCTTTAGCAGTCTTCTGAGCATCAACACTACGACGTATCAGATTGGGTAATCCCAAAAGGATATATTGCATTGCAAGTTCATCGCTTTCTAAGTGTAGAAGTTGGTCAGTAGTAAGTTGATCAAGACCGACAACGCTGGTGATATCATCTCTTGGTGGATTAGCATTCGGATCTCCGGGTACAGTGAGAGTAGGCATCTGAAATGGACCTTCAAGGATGACCTTCTTCAAGAACTTTCAATGTGGTTTCTTTAGATCACATAACCTAAAGAACCTTATTACCCATTGATCGTAGCTTTCGGGAGTGAGCATTGGAGGTCTGTCAAGGGATCCAGCTTCATGAATGGATTGTTGGCTGCTTAAAGCTTCACACATCTTTGCAAACCAAGACGGTTCCTTCATAGCATACTTGGATGGATGCTAATTTTGAAAGTTTGTGTAAGGTTGTCTTGTAGACTAGGGGTGGTTGAATCATTTGTGGTGGAATTGCTCCTTGAGGAAATTGTTGTTGAAATTGTTGCATTTGTTGTGGTGATGGTGGAGGATATTGTTGATAGAGTTGTTTCTGTTGTTGTTGTTGTTGTTGAGGAAACACATGAGGAAAGTAGCTAGAGTATGGTGGTTGAGACATCTTGAAACTTGTGTTGATGATGGATCTTTGTAGTCGAATGAAACAATGTTGATGAAGTAACCTTATGCGTAGAAACCAGCTTAGGCGTAGAAAATACCTTATGCGTAAAAACCAACTTACGCGTAACAAGAGAGCTTACACGTAGGATTAGCTTACACGTAGACTTGAGGAAAAAACTTAGTTTAGGCGTAAACCAAAGGCTTAGTAGTATAATCCTTATGCGTAAGATTAACTTATGCATAAGACTAGGCTTAGGCGTAAGAAAATGCTTAGGCAAAGAGAATTCTACGCGTAAGAATTTGCTTATGCGTAAAACTAGGGTTTTGCCCAAAAATCCTTTACACTTATACCAGTGTAAAAGATATCCAAAGTCGAAGTGTTTCCAGGCTTATCCAAGCAAGAAAACACTAAGTAAACCAATAGCACTGAAGATCAAACGATGATGAGCTTACGCGTAGACTTTGAAGCTTACGAGTAAAACTAGGGTTTTACTATGCGTAAAACATACGAACTTCCACCAAATCTGATTTTTAAGCTTAAAAATGTTAAGAAACTTGATTTTAATGATGAACGAGCTTCAATATCACCAAAATAACACAAAATTTGGAAACTTGATGAACCAAAAACACATTCACCCTTACGCGTAGAAAACACCACACGTACCAAAACAAGCTTAAACACAATGATACACACGTAAAGTTTCAAACTTGATGCTAAAAACTTAAACTTTAACACAAAATAAACTTTAAAGTACAAGAATCTTGAGTTTTAAAGTGTAAAATTTAGAGTTTTAAAGCGTATGAAAGTTTTTAGAACCGAAACTTACGCGTAGACTAATAAACTTCAAAAACAAATTTGTTTCACCCAACTAGATGGCGATTGATACCACTTTTAGGTCACCATATTGTAACACAAACATCAATGAGTAAGAAATATAGATAAGGTTATCGGATGAACACTTTACTCACACACACGTTAAGACAATATAGAAAGGTTATGCGTAGGTGTATTGAATGAAGTGAACAACCAACCTTCTAAGGAAGGTTTACAAGACTATTTATAGGGAAGATGACTAGGGCAACACATCTAGTCTATTCCACTATTTATTGGGCTTGGGTCAAGGCTTATGGGCTTTCTACATAAGCCTTGCCTTAAATACAAACATAAAAGCCTAATTAAGCAACCTATTACATGTTAATTACAAACACTTGAAATATAGTTTAGGAGTGATTCCAACAACTTCACTAGTTTAATTCTTGAAATAAGTATTCTCAAAATTCCGATAGATCAAAACTAGTTGAATTTATCCCTTGTCAACAAGTATGATTGTCATGTCTTGAGGCATAATTCATCAACCAGGATTATCATGCGTTGATCTATTTAGTATTTGGATAAGAGATGTTAAACAATTATTATGTATATATATAATGAATCAAAGTACGTGGTATGATTGATTTTATTCAATAATAACTTGTGTCCAATATTTGCATGTTAAAATCCGTGAACAATTTATATTATTCTAAACTGCCAATTATCGATCAACTATATGGGAAAATAATTGAATTAAAACAAATATGAGAGATTGATACTATTCTTTGAATATTAAGGAGGAGTCCTGCCAAACTCACTTGGTACTCAATAGTTTGCATATCGGACTTTTCTCAACTAACAAGATTTTTACTTTATGGATCGGCATCATCAAGTGAATCTTGAAAATGTTTTCTTTATTTATCCTTAGACTTGAGGCGCAACCTGAAATGACGTGTGTGGATCCCATTTCTTGATTTTAGTCTAACATTGTCCATAACTTCTAGTTATAACTGCTATTTTCAGAAGTATTGAGAAACATGCGGATGAAACTTCTTGCCAATACAGGATTTATTCCTTCAATTAATTTTGAAGTATGATACTACTAGGCCCCTCGTGGGGTTGGTCAGATGTTTGTGCGGCCGCACTCAAAGGAGATCTGAATATACCTCGATGAATTTTGTAATATCGATCAATCGTTGAAACGAGAAACAAAATAGTTAAATAATGGAAATACGTGACCCTATTTGAGGCATACACGTATACATTTAAAGAACAATTTATGTAAATTAATTAATACATTAAATGTGTTAATTATATTAAATAATAATAAGTGAAATATTTAAACGGTCGTTAATCATAATGTTGGATGTTATAATAATTAAATAATAAACATTTTATTATCAAGTGAGGGACTTGTATATGTTATGAGGTGTTTGTTTAGGCCGGTCGAACAAGGGAAAGAGAAGGGGTCCGAGACTCGTTTCTAGTAAAACCAAAGGAAGTGTTTTAGTGTGACTTGACCAAATTACTTAAACTATATAATGACCCTTTAGGCCGATCATTTTATGGATGCACGACATAAAAGACACCAAACCCTTGATCAAACCATTCGTATGGCATTATTGAATCCATATGACACATGCACTGAATTAATTATCATACGCATAATGCATGTATATGATCAACATGCATGTTTACCATTCGCTTGCATGGATTGCTACATGTTTGACATGTTTCCACTGTTGATCAGCTGGCAGACGTTTTTAGCAAGGGGTTGTCATCTATGGGTTTTGATTATCTCAGTTTCAAGCTTCACCTGACTACCCCGTATCGATTGACGGGGGACATTAGCTATATTAATTGTTGTGTATACAACGTAGCATACTATGTTATCCCTGTTAGAGGGGAGGGAGTGGACTCGGTTTGGGGTTTGGTGCCGATCGGGTAGATCGGTAACACCGCCCTGACCTAGTCGGTTAGGCAAAATCTGGTAGTGGAGCGGGTTGGGAAGCCGATCGTGGTGGAGAGCAAAGATTTGAAAATGTGACTGTTGGGGGAGTAAAATGTGACCGTTGAATGTAGAAGACAATGGTTTTTTTGCTTCGTTTTTTTTCTTGCAGGTTGCAACATGGAGAAGACATGGAGAAGACAATGCTTCGTTTTTTTTCCTTATAGTATATACATGCTTACATTTTAAACCTTAGAGTATATACATATTTATATTTTACTTTTTCTAATATGTTTTTACTTTTAATAATATGTATTTTTATTTTTAATGAAATGTTATGTTTTATTTTAATATTGTATGTGATTTTATGTATTAAAAATATATGGAAAAAAAAGAAATTGGGTAGGATTGGGTACCACTCCCTCCACTTTGGGTAGTGTTAGAGTAGAATTGGGTAGTTTTGAGTTGGAGGGTTTTTATTGGATAGAGGTAATGTGGCAATTGGGTAGTGTTGGGTATTAGGTGACCACTCTCTCCCCTTACCCGCTTGACAACTAGCATATACAGCTAGCCAATTACACTAAAATTTAGTCTGCATAAAGGATGAGCTATCCGTTGTATTAAACTACAATAATTATTATGAAATGAATACAACAACTCTTAATGTTTTTAATGTGCATCACGCCCGAGAGGCTTTAATTCTGATATCATTTGGAACGCCCCATAATGTGCGAATGGGTTGTCAACTAAAAACCATACCGGCATAAGACTCAGAATTAGGATAATTAGAGTAAGAACGCTTTTAATTATCTACTCCAACTAGAAAGCAATGCAGTACTAAATTCAAATTAAACGCAATAGAAATAAACTCATAACTCGCCATTTAGAATCATGTAAGAAGTAAATTTGAAACAGTAGCTACCAATAACTCACAAAAGAAATCGCCACAACAGCTTCCAACTTATACCTGTAATCCAGTCAGCGATATATCTTATAAACAGTATTCGTTATTCTAAATTTTGATTGATTTTACACACTCGTTAGTGTACAAAATTTTCATCCACTTTCGAATGTAGATAGTCAAGGAATAGTACACATTTGCTAATCTAGTGGAAAAATAAGTTCGAACAAACAATAGATTAATTGTAATGAGGAGAATTTTACAAGTAAGTGTATATATGTTATGTATATCTGTAAATTTCGGTACATACACCGAAATTATGTATGGGCTGGGTCATAGATGTCAAGAATATAACGTTTAGAATAGGTTGTGTCGTTTACTTTGTGTGAAACGGTTTTCCACTCTTCCAAAGGTACCGATTCAGTTTGTATAAATAGGTTAGGAATCTGTAAACATATATCAGTTGTAATCATTCAACATGATCAATCAATACATGTTCTATTTGATTGGTGGTAAATCTGTTGTATCACATACAACATAATCGTTATTATGTTGTGATATTCATTTGAATCAATTCTTGTTAATCTTGTTCTTAATTCGATCCTGAAACATTTTGAAACCTGTGAAATCCGAACAGTAACTAATAATACGAATATTGTACAAGCTAGAACATTGTTTATCATGTAATGTTATTTGCACCTGGAGACACATTAAGGTACGTACATTCACAACTTTAGTGCAACCTTAGAGCAAATGTTGCCACACTACAACAATTGGCGACACGACATTATGCTTCCCATCGGTCCAAACCAATTTACCCAAAAGTGTTTCCATACTCCCCCAAGAGCCCGTTACCTTATCAGATGAGATTGTAACTTTGTAGCTTTGTTTTTCACCTTTAGTAGTAAACTTCATTGTTTCTGGCTCTACGGTTATATTGACTTCTTTTGGGCTAGTGAGAATGGCTTTGTAGTGTGCTATATCTTCCCCAACATTAGTCACAGTTCTTGTGATTACAACCTCTGCCTCGGTCGATAATCCTCTTGGTTCGCCATATGCAATCGATATGGATGGATAATTGATATCCCATGGCTTATTATGCTTTTTACTGCATTTGACTGGTTTTGGGGAAAACCGTTTAATAGCGCTGGCTGAGTAGTTCATTGCACATAGAAATTGTAGGTAATCATCCGCGTTTATATCATATACCAATCCAGGATCAACGGCCTTTCCAGGGTCTACATGCCCTGCACCCGTGCTCCAGATAGTCGATTCATTGTATGATTGTTCATCAAGCAATGGCTTTCCTTCCGAGTCGGTCGTATAGGCAGTCGTCATCATGGCTGACCTAATCATGGCTGGAGACCAATCTGGGTGGGCTCCTTTTAGTAGTGCTGCTAAACCAGACACATGAGGACATGACATTGAAGTGCCAGACAGTATGTTAAACCTTGACCGTCGAGGGTCAGACGGTATTTCAGTAGGTGGTACATCTTCAGGCCATGCTGCTAGGATGTCCACACCAGGTGCTATTACATCAGGCTTGAGTATATAAGGTGAATCAACACTTGGTCCTCTAGATGAGAAAGATGCAACTATAGGTGCAGGTTTCACCCCGGTTTGAGCCCCATGGATTATTATCTTCGCCATAGGATTTTTTGAAGTATTAATATAAGCTTGAAGCTTTTTACTAGCTGACTCGGTTATCAGCATACCTGGAATTGTATACGAGTCTGATACAAGTCCTTCACCTTGTGGAGCAACGTTGGACACAATTACCCCGATCCCACCGGCATCCTTGACCACCTCACCTTTCTTGACACGAGCATTTCCACCACGGTCACAAATCACAATCTTCCCATTTACGAGCTCCTTATCGAGTGATTCAGGCATGCAGGTGCCAGATTTAGAGTTGTGGAATTCCCCTTTTGAGGCATTCCTTCCGTAAATTAAAGGAAAGAAATTTGTAGCTGGATTCCTATCCCATTTTCCACTAGAAACAGAGGCCCCTGTGATAATTGTACCATCATCCAAGACTAGATCAGCTGGAAACCTCCTGTCGATAGTGCTTGCACCAACGGTTGTGATCCACGGAGCGCCATTTGTGACTGACATCATATCAGGACCACTGTTACCTGCTGAAGCAGAAACAAGAACACCGTTTGTCATTGCACCGAAAGCACCTATGGCTATCGGATCAAGGTAATACGGTCGAGTGGAAGTTCCACCAACAGAGATCGAGATGACATGGACACCGTCTTCAACAGCTTTATCTATTCCAGCAAGTACGTCAGACTCACGACATGCTTGTCCCCAACATATTTTATAGGCAGCGATTCTAGCTTTGGGTGCCACCCCAACTGCAGATCCTTCAGCAAATCCGAACAGTGAGGCATTAGGAACCATCCTTCCAGCTGCAGTCGATGCTGTATGTGTCCCATGACCTTCAGTGTCTCTAGAAGATTTAACAAGATCTGTCGCATTGATTTCACTGCTACTTCCATCAAACCCATTAGTAAAATATCTGGCTCCAATCAGTTTTCTGTTACATAGTTTTTTTGTGAAGCGCTCACCTTCCATGCACTCTCCTTTCCAATCTGAAGGGATTGGGCCAAGATCTTGATCAAGGAAGCTTGATGCTTCAGGTGAAATACCAGTGTCCAAAATCCCAATAACGACATTGGAACCAAAATCAGAGTCTTTCAAGAGGTTATTGGGCTCGTTATTATCAAGTCCTAGAAATTGAACTGATCGGGTTGTATGAAGCCGAAGAATTTGGTCAGGTAAAACATCCAACACGCCTGGTTGTGTTTCTAGTTCTTGAGCTTCTTGAGGTGTCAATCTAGCTGAAAAACCATGAAAAACGGTCTTGTAGACATGAATGAAGTCTTGATTAGGCTTTTTTCCACCTTGGATGCTCTTGATTTTTTCAGAATTTAACTTTCTTGAATTTAAACTTCCAAGAGTTGCAGTATACCAATGCTCTACATCAGTGAAAACGGACGGTTTCAAGTCATTTTGGATCCTAACGATGAAGGTTTGAGTATGATCGCGTTGTGCAGAATTTGCATGGACAAAGGTGATGATTGTGTAAACTAAAAACCAAAACCGACTCATTGCGATAGAGCTGAGGGTGATGGTGGATCAGTGAAGGTATATATGCGTGTCGATTTATAAAGCAAGCAAGGTCGAAAAAAGCATGAACCTAGATTTGGAAACACATAGAGCATGTGAGGTGAGCATGATTAATTGTCAAAAAATTGGATGGCAGAAAGCATTAAGTTGTTGTATGCCTATTTTAAGCATGATGATTGTGAGGTAAGATATGTATCACACTTATGGCTTATCTTGTCACATGGTTAAAAATAGGTGAAACATGACAAATGCTTATTACAAAAAGTAGAAGAAAAGGACCAAATTTTGTCGCAAAAGTGAGTAAAGAAAGATAATCGATGATGCATGTACTTCTTTTTTTCTTTTCAATTTGCTGTTTTCATACAAGGGTTTGGGTCATGCTCAAGCAGTTTTGTTTTTTTCCCGTATGCTAAATAACATCTTCTATACACAGATCCACCAAAATTGCATGCACGCAATTTTGAATTTTCTATACGCTTTTGCATGTAAGTGTGCTAAGTTTGTTCAAAGTGTTAGACGGCATATATTTACGAGAATAGCAAAAACCGGGCATGCTGTGTGCTTCAATTATCCGATCAATTAATTGCAAAAACTACAAAACGCAAAAGCAATTCTCTATATTAATTTGTGGAGTAATAGCTCTAGGGGTGTTCATCGGTTCGGTTATCGGGTTGTTCGGTTCGGTTAGCACTACACCAATTTAGAGATCTCGCTACCAAGACTTCTAGGGACCACAAAATGTGGTCGCTATAAACTGTCTTATAGGGACTACATGTAGTCACTATAACTGTGGAGACGAAATGTTCAACAATCTTGGCCCGATCTTTGACCAGAGGTTTCAGGGACTACATTGAAACTTATAGGGACTACATGTAGTCCCTATAATTCTACTAAACGACAAAACAAAAGTTATTGAAAACGCATGACTTTGACCCAAACATATAGGGACTACATGTAGTCACAAACTCCTTGGTGACGAGACCGAAAAAGTCATGAAAAAAGTCTAGCTTTGACCCAAACTTATAGGGACTACATGTAGTCACAAAATCCTTTGTGACGAAACCAAAAAAGTCATGGAAAAAAGTCTAACTTTGACCCAAACTTATAGGGACTACATGTAGTCCCTAGAAGTGAGATGAGCACGAAAAAAAATAAATTATTAAAAAATTTTATATTTTTGTTGGCGGGAATTTTGGCGCTAAAACTTTAGCGACTACATGTAGTCCCTAAAAGTGACCGAAAATTTAAATTATTTGAATGATTTATAAATATTTAGTTATAAAAAAAACGTAAGTAAACCGAATGGGCTTAAACCACAACAATGTTCATTAAAAACGTTAGCGCGTTTCGTTCCTGTGAGCGTTTTTCGTTATGTTAGTGCTTTTCGTTATGTATGCGCTTTTCGGATTGGTCGAGATGAAAGGAGAAATAAATTGATCGGTGTTAAACCACAAAAAATAACTAAAACATACGAATTACATTCCAAATTGACAACATTTAAACATTAATTAAAAATGATTTAAAGTAATTATAAATGATTTAAATTAAAAATAAATGATTTAAATTACTTTTTGTTTTAGACGACGAAACGGAAGACAAATGCGAACATATATCACTTTCCAATAAACAATATAGTTCGACACTTCAATTCATCTAAATCGAGAAAAGCATTTTATAATCCTGCCAATTATTTACTTTACCCACCAACGCCACAACCTGGCAAAATAGTGGTTTTGCCGAGGACATGTTCTCGGTGAAAAGTTGACCAAAATGTTTTCCTTGTTTAGCAGTTTGATTAGTGTTCTAAACTGTCATTAAGTTTTGTTACGCTGCCATTAGTGGTAATTACAACTGGGGATGACGTGGCAATTATATTTCCCGAGTACATGTCATCATAAGCACTGTTTTAGAGTTAACTAAGTAATGTACATTAAATAGGATTGATGAAACACATCTACTTCATAAGCATTGTAGTTCCACTATGTTGTGCGATGTTAAACCATCAAATAAGTATACATATGAAATCATCTCGACTCATTCGTTTAACATGTTATATATCATATCATCTTGACTCATTCTTTAACATCTCATGTATAACGATAGTATGTCGACTCATTCGTTTAACATCTAATGTATAATGATATCATCTCAACTTATACGTTTAACATCTATGTATAACAATATTATCTCGACTCATTCGTTTAACATCTCATATATAACGATATCATCTCGACTTATACGTTTAACATCTCATGTATTTTACTACTTTGTTGGTTTAGCACCAAAGCAATTTAGTATTTTAAACGTAATTAAGCATTTGGAAACTTCAAAAATGACAAGTGGAATGACTTTATGGTTTAACACCATTCGGTTTGATGCTAAGCTCGGTCAACATTTTCAAAAGCTTCCACATGATATAAAAATGCCACGTCATCCCCACCCGTAATGATGTGAACACGACTCTCAGATTACTGTGATCCAAATTTCTAGCACATCTTATGTATATCCATAAACGTAAAGTGCTAATGTTGTGAACAAACGTTGTTGTAGGTTAACATCGTTCGATTTAGTTACCTTTTTTTTATATATATATAACACTTGCGGTATTAGTCATTATTTTTTTTAATATATATATTTTGTATTTTTTTAATTAATTTATTATATATATATATATAAAGAGTAGTTTGGGAAAAAGAATTGGAAAAGCCTATAGAAACTACATGTAGTTGCTATAGGTTCAAATTGTGGTCCCTATAAAATTTTCACGATAACTCAAAAAAGGCGCCCAAGTGTTTTCGTTTTCCCGCTAGACATATAGAGTCTAAACGTGGTTGCTAGAAATTTGGTACCAAATTTGAGGTCTCATTTAACACTCAACACTTATAACCATCAAATTCCAGATCTATCTCTTTCACTCTCACCATCTCCTTCACTCTTACCAAAACCACTCCCCGCCAACACATTCCCCGCCAACAACCACCATCACATTCTCTGCCAACAAGGTAAAAGGTTTATGGTGTTGGTTTAGTTTTTAATTTATGTTTGTGTATGTTTGGTTTATGGCTTTCATTATTTTTGTGTTTGTGTAGTACCCATCCACCACCGCCGCTGCTGCTGCTGCTGTCCCACCCACCACCGCCGCTGCTTTATTTTTGGTGTTGTCGTAAGTGTTCTCATTTATAATTGTTAATGTTTATGATTTGATAAGTGTGTTTGTAATTCTTAGTTGTGGTTTGTTGACTTGTTTATTTATAATCTGAATTATTGTCATGACTTAGATTTGTATAAATAAATATAAAAAGGTACACATATGATGGGTTTCTGGAGTCAAAAGGATGATGGTTTGCTTGTGTTTAATTATTGATTTTTTTTAATAATTTTTTTGACGATTTCTACTATTCTTTTTTTGGAATCTAGATTATATCAAACATGATCATCACTACCTTCTCACAAATGTTGAAAAAGACAGCCGGTCACTACAGCTATTATATTGTTTTTGGAATTGAGTTACTGCTAAGTTTAGGAGTATAAAACTATTAAAAAAATATCATGTGTCAAAGATTACAATTCGCCTGATATTTTTGAGGTTAATGGTCACATTGATGCTGTAAATTAGTATCGATGGTAAAATCTTATTCGGATATTTTGAAAGATGTTCATATGTTGGTTGAAGTTTTGTTTGGTTAACATAAGCTCAGTCTTTGAAGAGTTATAATTTGTGAATGTGGAACTGTTTGTATACAAATCATCCTAATTATATTTGTAATTTGTGAATGTGAATGTGGAACTGTTATTTGCCGTACATATCATCGATCAGATTTTTGATTTTTCATTGTAATTTGTGAATGTGAATGTGATACATGTTTTAATTGTAGTCGCTAAAGGTGTCAGCACAAAACCTTTCGTCTTTCACCAAACCACCCAAACCACTACCACCTCACCCACCACCACAACACACCACCCGAGCAGTTATGTCGATTGATAAGTATTAGACTAGGGAAGGTTTAAATCGTAATACCGATGAGTTTAAACTTGGTCTTAACGCCTTCATTGAGAGGTGTAAAGAACACGTAAATGGCCGGGGCTTATATTGTTGCCCATGTCGGAGGTGTGATAACATGACTAAGCATACACTTACTGATATTAAGCGTCACATACACAATAACGGGTTTAGCAAGTATTATGATGTTTGGGAATATCACGGTGAAAACAAGATTATTGCTCCGCCACCGGTAGTAGATGAGACAAATGATATGATCAATGTCCTTAACGATATTCGTAGGCAGAACAATTACATAGACCACAACAATGGGTCAGATATTGCATCGACAAGTAACGAGCCACCAGAAGATGTGGGTCCTACAAAAGACAATTTGGAAGCGTTGTTTGAAATGGCCAATGAAGAGCTATTCCCGGGTTGTACTTGGATGTCTTCGCTAGACTTTTTGGCAAAGATGTTGCACCTAAAGGTCTTTCATAAATGGACTGATATTTCATTTAACCAAACAATGGAATTTCTTCTAAAATGTTTCCCAACAGGAGCCAAAGTCCCACAGTCACACTATGAAGCTAAGAAGTCGATGAACAAAGTCGGGTTAGGGTACGAATCAATCCATGTTTGTGTGAATGACTGTTGTTTGTTTTGGGGGAAGGAGAACGAAAATTTGGAAAATTGTCCAATCTGCAAGGCGAGTAGATGGAAAGACAAAGAAACGACGGGAAAGAAAGTTCCTAACAAGGTGTTGCGTTACTTTCCTTTGCTTCCTAGGCTAAAGCATATGTACGGCTCTTTACACACTGCAAAACATATGACATGGCATGCTACTGGAAGATGTACCGAAGATGGTAAGATGGGTCACCCGGTAGATGGTAAAACATGGAAAGAGTTTGATAAGAAGCATGCAGACTTTGCGGAAGAACCTAGAAACGTCCGACTAGGGTTGGCTGCTGATGGTTTCAATCCGTTTGGCAACTTGAGTCAGTCTTACAGTATGTGGCCGGTCATATTGACAACATACAATACTCCTCCGTGGATATGTATGAAAGAGTCTTCTTTCATGTTGACGTTGTTAATTCCTGGCCCTAAATCACCTGGTAAGGACATTGACATTTACTTGCAGCCTTTGATTAAGGAGTTGAAGGAATTATGGAAGAAGCCAGGAAAAAAGACATTAGACGTTGCTACAAACACCGAGTTCAGAATGAGAGCAATGCTTTTATGCACCATTAATGATTTTCCTGCCTGTAGTAGTTTGTCTGGTTGGAGTGGTCAAGGCTACTTTGCCTGCCCTACATGTAATGATGAGACTCCATCTACTCGTGTAAATGGGAAAATCGCTTATGTGGGTCATAGAAGATTCCTACCCATGAATCATAGTTGGAGGAGGAAGAGGACCTTCAATGGTAAGATCGAGGATAATCCAGCTCCACGAAAACTCGATAGCGCTCAAATCTTACAACAACTTGCTAAAGTGTCGTCACATACTCCGGGTAAACATCCGAGTCATGGGGGTGTGAAGAGAAAACGTCCCCTCTCAGAGTGGAATTGGAGTAAACGGTCGATTTTCTTTGAGCTTCCGTATTGGTCAATTCTTGCACTAAAACACAATTTAGATGTCATGCATATCGAAAAAAATGTATGCGAGAGTTTGCTGGGTACACTGTTAATGAATGACAAATCCAAAGACACTAACAAGGAAAGGCAAGACTTACAAGACTTGAATATTCGAAAGGAGTTGTGGCTCATCAATAAAGGCAATGGGAAGTTCTTAAAGCCTCACCCCATGTACTCTCTCACACCTGAAAAGAGAAGAAAGTTTTGTGAATTCATTAAAGGAGTTAAACTACCTGATGGATTTGGATCAAACTTTAAGTCAAAAGTAACCGACAATGATAACAACATAACAGGCATGAAATCTCATGACTGTCATATAATGATGCAGCGGTTGCTTCCGGTTGGAGCTCAAGCGTACTTGGACCCGAGTATTGCAACACCAATAATTGAGCTATGCTCGTTCTTTAAGCAGATTTGTGCTCGAAGTTTAATGGAGTCATACTTGTTGAAAGCCCAAGAACAACTAATCCGTATATTGTGCAATTTCGAGCAAATATATCCTCCTGCTTTTTTTGACATAATGATTCATTTGGTCTTGCATTTACCTGAAGAGGCCATTCAAGGTGGGCCTGTATACATGAGGTGGATGTATCCATTTGAAAGATATATGAAAAAGTTAAAAAATTATGTTCGAAATAAAGCTAAGCCCGAAGGTTCCATAGCGGAAGGGTATGTTGCGGAGGAAGCGTTAACTTTCTGTTCACATTATCTTAAGGGTGTTCAAACAAGATTTAATCGTCCAGACAGAAATGATGACGGCCCACCTCCAACATACAATATGCAGGTATTCCGATCAGTTTGTGAGCCAAAAAGTGCGGGTGTTGAAAAAAAACTAGATAAAGAAGTTAGAAAGAAACTAGAATGGTATGTCCTCGACAACAGTCATCAAATCGACAAATACAAGACGTACGTGCTTTTCATATCAACACTTTTTCACGCAATTTATATCTTTGATGAGTATACTAATATCATGAACATTTACAGAGAATGTCGTATTGCCATGTCTGAGAATGATTTACCAACAAAATTTTCTCGCTGGTTTTGCGACAAGGTAAACTGAATGTATATATAATTTACAAATACAATTTCGTGGCTCTCTTTACAATTTATTTTACTTTTTTTTTTAATTTTTTTTGGAAAGGCATCCACGCATGCTTTTCTAATGCGTTATCTATTTTTGTCTTTGGCATAGATCTCTACTCTTCGATCAGAAAAGCCATCCGAGTGTAGTCTTGAACTCCTCGCTTTGGCACATGGGCCTTCAATTTATGCAACTTATTACACCTCTTGTATAGTTAACGGTGTGAAGTTTGTGGTTCATAGCCGTGACGAACGGCTAACAACTCAATGCAGCGGTGTTTCAACGCCCGGGGAGGATGATGGAACCATGTATTATGGTGTTTTAGAAGAAATTTTGGAGCTTCAATATCTAACCTCTCACAAAGTTGTGTTGTTCCGATGCAAATGGTTTAAGACCAATAACACTCGCACTACCGAACTTTGTGTTACTAAAAATAACATAACTAGTATATCTACAAGAGATGATTGGTGGAGGCATCAACAGTACATTCTTGCAACACAAGCAAGACAAGTATTTTACCTTGAAGACCCTTCTAGATCACATCATTGGAGGGTCGTCCAAGATGTCAACCATCGAAAGATTTGGGATCAGGACATCATTGTGGACGCAGATGTTATTCATGACAGCATGTCATCTGATCTTTCACTCACACCTAATTTGGAAGATTTGGATTATAGGAGCTTGAGTGGAGTTGGTCCATCAACGGAAGTTCAATATCAGCCTACTCGTTCTCTCGTCGATGATGATTTTATTGATGAAAATGAGAATCATGTTCCTCATGATTTTAGTAGTGATTCTGATAGTGCTTGTGATAGTGATTCAGATTGATATGAAATAGTAATTTGTGAAGACAGTAATATGAATGAAATTTTTCTTGAGTTATGTTTACAAATATGTTTAGTGTTTCAAATTGCTTATTTAATTTGTTTGAGTTCTTGTACTTTTATATTTGTGAACTTCTATTAATTTTAAATTGTTATCAAGTTATTTCTACAGATGGCAATGGTTCAAGGGCGAGGGCATGGTGGGGACAATGGTCCCCCTGATGATGATCGTCCGTGGCAGCCTCCCTCCTACCACATAAGTAAGTTATTATACAATATTGAATATGAATTTCATTACTTATAATTTGACTTTATTCATTTGAATACGATTACTTGTATCGTTTATTTTTTAATTTGACTTTTAATTTGCAGACGAAAAGGGCCGGAAGAGGGCCAGGGACGGTGAGCTGAAAAAGAAATTCAAGGACGCTGGAAAAAATAACAAGCTGCCAATCAAATTTGATGTTGTGGATCAAAAAACCGTTAAACCCGTGGGAGAAAACAACCGCCGTTTCACGGGCTTAATCGGCAACGAGATAGAAAGAGAAGTTCCTTTCTGTTTCACATCGTGGGAAGATGTACCAGATAAGTACAAGACAACCCTATGGCCTACACTCAAGGTCGAGCTTTACACTTAAATTTGCTATGCTAACTTTGCAAAACAATATTCATTACATAACTATTTTATTTGAATTGCAGCACTACTTTGATTTGGAAGAGCATCTTATGGTACAGCGATTGAGGCAGGGATTACCGCTTCGTTCCAAGCACGATACAAAGGCAGGAAGCACAACTTCCACGAACGTGAGTTTGTAGGACGCGATGGGTACAAAGAGCCAATCAAAATCAGAGACTTTCCTCTAGAAGACATGGAATTAGATCACTGGCACAAGTACTGTGATATGGTGACTTCAGAAAAGTGGCTTAAGCGTTCTAATGCGAACAAAAAAAACAGGTCAAAACAGGTTTACTCATCGAATCATGGGACGAAATCCTATGCTCAGAGCAGATTTGAGGAGGTAATCGTGATTAATATTTGTTTGATTGTTATTATATACTCGTTAATTTTTTCATAAATATTATACTCATTAAATGTGTTTTCAAGACGATGAGGCCACTGGTACATTTCCTGATTTGGTTGAGCAATTCAAGAAAAAGCATTCAAAGGAGGGAAAGTGGAACACCGGTTCCTGAAGAGCAATATGTAAGTAATTCTTTCTAAGAACGAACAAAACACACCGTTTGTCGCTTATATTACATTCTAGGCTTAATATTTGGTTGAAATCTTGAAAAATCTTGTCATATTTTTTGTTAGTTTAAGTATGGGATAATTGCATGGGGAAATAATCCTCGATGTTAGCAGCAGTCAAGTTACCTGCTGCAAGGCCCATTTTTCCACCTGTTATTATAGAGCCAACATATTCATCCGTCATCCCTATTTTCTTCCACATCCTTTATCCTTTAACAGTCGCATGGTGCCATAATTTGTTTCACATTAACTCAACGGAAAACCAATTAATTAAGTTAAAGCAACAATTCTGAATTAGTATCTGTTGTTAAGTTCTTTGTTTCTACCCATGAATATTACAAGGAATAAATTAGTCCATAAAAAGATCGACAATATTTTAATATATTTTAGCAACATTATATTTTAGCAAAAAAAAATTAAGAACAGATACTAACTCACAACATCATATTTTTGCAAGGATCATTCGACTGTTAAAGGATCATTGGAATACCAGTTAGGCGAGGCCTTAATTATCAGCCCTTGTTGTAGCTGGTGTAGCGTTCCAGCTAAGAGGCGTGATGTGGTCTGATGTTACATCGGGTCAAACTTTTATTATTATTTTGACATACAAAGTTGCCCCTCATGTTAGTAAGTCAATTAATGTAAGATTGGGGTTTTCCGTCCACTTCCAATATGAAATATAGAGGCCCTCTCATCTCTTCTTAATGACGTTGTATCAGCGTTCTACATCATTGTGCTGATATTATTTACCGCCAAAAGAAAACTTTTAGAATTTGTTAAACTTGTCTATCGTGTATATTTAGCTATAAAATTAAAGATTTGAGGTATGCATGTTTGTTAGATAATAAATATTAAGCTTTATCTAAATATTGTTTCTGTGTTAGACACCATCATATGGAAAAAAATGTCACTCATGCCCTTGCCTTTTTTTCCCTTTCGCCTTCAACTACCTTGTACTGATATTTGTTTCTTTTGATAAATAGACATATTCACAAACCCAAAGAATTTTCCATTTGGTTTTGGTTTTTTTAGCAAAGAAAGTGATTGTCAGTGTTCTGCACAATTGCACATATAACAAATGGGTCAACTAAGTCCTTTTACATTTATGTGAAACTAATTAAGTTGCTTTGTGACTTTACAGAACGAGAAGATCGCGATTAGGGAGGCGGAAGAGGGTTTGACTGACAAAGAGATAGTGACCCGGGTCTTGGGAGAGATTCGGAGCTTTCTTCCGGACGGGTAGAAGGCTACCTAGTAGGTCATCGTGTGGGTCTAGCTCGTCTTCCGCTCATTCCCACCCCCGACCACCAGCGTGGGCTAGAGCGCTTGCTAATCAAGATCGGATAATCTCTCTCTACCGCAGCTTGATCGCTGCGAATATCCCGTGACCCAACCACCACACTCAACCCAAGTCAGTTTGAAGGTGATGTAGTTGCAGATGCTCATGAAGATGCCCCCGAAGATGAGTAGCTAGGCGGGGATGTACTTGTGATTTCTGGTTTGTTAAACAATCTATGCTTTTGAACAACTTATGTTTTATGCTGTTGAACTTGTTTAAGTTGTTGAAAACTTGTAGCGAACCCGAATTTGTATGTTTTGAACACTTGTAGTGAATGGGATTGGAATGTTTTAGTTATTGTTTGTGTTGAATTGGTTTGCGTTGAGATGGAAAAATTGGAAAACAGGATGTGTAAAAGGTCGGAAAAACCTGGGAAAGCGTGCAAAAGCAGCCTGTTTTGGAAACAGGTGCTGTTACATTTAGAGACTACATGTGGTCCCTAAAGACAAGGACACCATTTAGTCACAAGCATCTATAGTGACTACAATTGTAGTCGCTAAAAGCAGACGCCACATATTTTGGTCAAATAGTCAATTTATTTGTAGGGACCACTTGTGGTCACTATAGTAGAGTCGCTAAAATTAGTCAAAAAGTCAAAAAGTCAAGAAGTCAAAAAGTCAAGTCAACTAACGTAGTCCCTATAAGTGCAAAAAGTGTAGTCCCTAAAACCTGTAGCAACCGAGTAAAACCCACTAAGGTACCAAGGACTACGCGTGGTCCCTAGAGCTTGTAGCGACTACATTCTGGGCTTATAGGGACTACAAATGTAGTCCCTAGAGCCACTTTCTGTTGTAGTGTAGTTCGGTTAATTTTTTTTCTGGGTATAACCGAGAACCGAACCGAACTTAAATTGATTCAACCGAACCGAATAACCGAAAACCGAACCCCTATAACCGAAAACCGAACCGAATAACTCGAATTACATAAATTTAATTATTTATTCATTTATTTATATAAATTTTTAAAAAGAAAAAAAAATAAAGCTTAAAAAATGTTATATTTAAAAGAGTTTTAATATTATTTTTATAAATATATATATATATATATATTAAATTCGGTTTTCGGTTCGGTTTTTGGTTTGGGTTGCTAAAACCATAACCGAACCGAAAACCGAATATTTAATTCGGTTCGGTTCGGTTTTGGCAAGTTCGGTTCGGTTACGAGTTCGATTCGGTTATTTTCGGTTCGGTTCGGTTTCGTTTTCGATTTATTCGGGTATTACCCAACCATGAACACCCATAGCTATATCCAAAATTATCAACCACAACACGGCCTTATTCACTCAACTGATTCGTTTAATCAACCTAAACCCTCTCCAAATATCACCACTAATACGCCAGCCCAATCCCCTAAACCAAATTCAGTCCAACCACAAAACAAAAGCCCATTCCACTCTCTAAATATATCTCATATCCAACAACAGCACCAAAGCACAGTACACCCTAACAGTCTATGGCATGCTCATGAGTCATGACAGCACCAAAGCACATTACACCCCGACAGTCCAACGCTTCAAACCATACCCCCACGGCCCCACTCCTCCAGCCTAAACTCTTAACCACCCGGTCTCACCCTATTGTCACTCGTTCTCAAAGTGGTATTTTTAAACACATTCATTAAAAAATAATACATGGGTTCAAAGCTGCCTAATGCCACTGTGGTTCAGTTTATGTGGTTGTTTAGACATAAATATCATGCAGATGGGTTAACTTTATTTTCGACTCATCGATATTTTTATGTATTAATTATACATATAAATTTATATAATTTGAGTTTTGAATAACAACCTTAAACTATGCAAGAAGTAAAAAAAATTATGAATTTTATGCGTGGTGTGAAAGCATAACTTGATAAGCAAATGTTCGATCTACAGAGATCAAATTCGTCGCAATTCCCGGCCGTTTGACTCTGACCTCGTTAAAGCATGTGCTCAAACCTCATAGTCGTATGAGGGTTTACTTTAAAAGGAAGATGTGCAACCATATTGCTGTGTGGTCACCATAGGTTTACTCGTTTTACACTAGATGGTGCATTTTTAATTATTCGATCAACATAATATATTAACATAAATTCTTATCAATTAAAGTAGATATCTTTGCTAGCTTATTGGTAATGATTCTTAATATTCAAGCTTGTTACGAAATTACATTTGAGTCTTAGGTAACAAAACTAATGTCTTTGAAGCATACCAATTACTATCACTTAATACTAGCTAGTTTTAAGTCCTCTGTATAAACGAAATGCTTCTTATAAAAAATTTACTTAAACTTAAAACAAGAAGACAACAAATATTTATCATGAGTTGTTGCATTATAAGACCCATGCAAATGTTGTTCTTTAGACCTGTTACGAGTAAATGTGATAATTTAAATAGTTAACCAAATAACATTTTACACAAGCCGTTGTTATTATGTACAATCTCGTATATTCATTTAAATACAGTAACCCGTGCTTTCATTTTGATATTTTTAATTCTGTGACTATACGGATTTTGAGTATTAAGAATAATTTAATTTAATATAATTTAGTTTAATAATAATAATAATAATAATAATAATAATAATAATAATAATAATAATAATAATAATAATAATAATAATAATAATTCTTGTTGTATTTTAAAAAATATAAAGTTAAGAAATATTTTTTATATTTATAACCTTAATAAAAAATGAAAATTGAGAACTTTAACCTTAAATCCATAAAATGATATTTGAAATTTTCTTAACTTATAATGATTTGGCAAATGAAAATTTCTATTCGGCAATCAGAATATAACAATATTTGACATTCAAACACTAGATAAATTACCCTTCCCCCTCTTTCAACCCTTTTTTTTTTTTTTTTTGAATGAGGTTTTCTTTATAGCTAAATACAAAGTTAAAATTATTATAATGTTAACCAAATCAGCTTCAATTTTGACTTTTATTCATTAGTAAAAAGACTTTTTTTACTTTTTTAGAAGCAGAGAATTTTATTGTTATAAAAAACGATTCCAAGGAGGAAGCCGAAAAAGATATAGAGGAAGAAATAAAGTGACTATCCGAAAACAAAACCAAAGCAACCACGAAAAAAAATTTAACTACAAAAATATAAAACTGTTACTCTTTGAAAATATCATACGGGTTCGAAATCCATCTGTTTCAAGAGACTACTAAGAGTAGCGAGCAGGGATCCATGCTTTTGAAATTGTTTTAATGGTGGCAAAAATGTCGTTAATCAGTATTTTTTGTGATTTACTCAATATTTAAGTTGAGAGGTTTTGAAAATGAGCAAATATGGGATTCAGCTATACGGACATAAGGCTGGTCCCGTGACTGGTCATCCAAATACGCCACTCCAAATGACCGACATGACCCGGATGCCCCAGTCAATGACCCAAAGCTTTTTTTTTTTCAACTCAAGAAATAAAAAGATAAAAGAGAGAGAAAAAAAAAAAGGAACGAGACATGTAAAATATCGGGTGAAATTTCACTCGATATCACTTTCTTGGCCACCATGCCCGATGTGGCAACCGACCCTCACAACCCGAACGACCCATGTTCACATCGGTTGAGTACAAAAAATTGGGTTGCCCAACCGATCTTAACCGATCGATTGGGACTAGCCTAAGTGAAACGTTATTAATTTTTAAAACCAAACTCACATACCACCCTATCATTTTTTGGGTGTTATCTTTTAATAGATTTGCCGCCACGTACCAAACTCTCCACCGAACAATGTCTTCCGCCCGGATTGACCCGTCGAAACAAGCCTTGGGACCAAAGACAGGGGCAAAGGCCCCGCATCCGATTCACGGAATAAGTAAAATACCTTTAAAAATAATGGTATTTCACTTTCGCTCAAGGGCTTCCACTTATACTACACCTCTCAAGTCATTTCACGAAGTCGGACTAGAGTCGAACTCAATAGGGTCTTCTTTCCATGTTGATTCTGCCAAGCTTGTTCCCTTAGCTATGTTTTCGCTGGATAGTAGACAGAGACAATCATTAGTATTTAAGTAACGAGGAGCAACCCCCCCCTCGCTAAGTGGGGTTTTTTTTTTTTTTTTAAATGTGCGCAGTACGTAAACATTTGTTGAAACTTGAAGACGCAAAAATTGCATCTGTTAAAGATCTGTTTGCTTTCCGACTTGAATATTATTATTTCGCCAAATGGTTCTTTACAATCGGGAACACATTTAAGACGTTAGTCAGTAATGTTAAGACGCGATGTTCAAGATAGCGAGGCCCGTCTGATCGCCCGCTCGAATCCCTTTTTCTATTTCAACAATCTTTGTGCAACCATCTGCACCAAACGCGTTGTTAGATCGTTGTACTAACGAAAGGAATTCGTGCGGAAGATCAGATCGGCACAGGCTCGTAAGCATCTCGTTTCGACATAAACATACCAAGTCTGTGATATTGCACTGGGTGGAAATATTCCAATCGATATCACAACCATTCAATTGCATACATTTATACAAATCGGAGATTCTTTCAAACTGTTACATAAAGCGTAAATGCATAGTCCTGTCGTCAATATGCCTCAAAACCTATCAGGTATTCAAAGCTGCGTCAGACGTAGGCAACGCCAAGGATGGAACTTCTATATCTTGATGCCGTAGGCTCGCTAGATCTTGGTTTTTTTTTGGCGTAACCACCTTAGCGGGATTATGTGCTTTGTTGGTTTCTGCATATGGGTTGCTATTTTTGTCATCTGCTTCTGCTATTCCAGTTGCCATCTCATGTTTGCAATACTTGAGGTTGCAGTGAAGCCTTTTCATGGCTGCAATAAATTAAATACGCGTGTGTATGTCAAAAAGGTAGGCCCTATAATTAGTTAAAAGTAGGTAACCGAGTTACTTGATGACGCTGGTGACCAGGAGGCAAATGTTTTTGTCTTGACGCTGAAAATGTACTGCTACCACTCCCTTTGTACCTTAGAAAACAGTAAGAATGACTATCGCAAACTTTGTCTAAATGGAATGAAATATATGAATATTTATAATACAAAACTTTTATTACAATCTAGCGTATAGGTTAACATACCTTTATAAAATGATGACACGCGCGGGCTATTACCAGTTGTTTTATCGCATATCCATGAGGGTTATCGGCTTCGAGTTGGCATCGTACGCAAATTAGTTATACTCCGTGAGGGATCCTTTTATTGTGTACTAAGCTATCGTTGTGTCATCGATTCGAGTCTTTCCACTCGGGAGCACATTTCAATCGTCAGTCGATAATGTTGGTACGCGATGTTCAACATAGTGTGGCCTGTCTAATCGACCCCTCAAATTCCTTTCGATGCGGTAGGAGTCTTTGTGCAAAGGTCTGCACCAGACGTATTGCTAGACCGTTGCCACAACGAAAGGAATTCGAGGGGAAGATGAGAACAGGACAATATCTTAAACATCCTGTATCAATATTACTAAATGAAGATTGGACTATTCGGGCGAGTGGAAAGATTTCAATCGATGACACGACATTTACTTCAATTAGGTGTAACTCACGTTGGATGCGTATATATAGGCAATTTTAATTAGAAATATGCAACTATCCATGTTTCTGAGAGGTAATGCAAACGCGTATACAATACCTGAATAGTGTTGCGTCACTGAATGGAGTCTATCCACTCGGGAGTACATTGCAAGTGTCAGTCGCTAATACTGAGACGTGATGTTTAACATAGTGAGACCCGTCTACTCGCCCCAATGAATACCTTTTGCTATTTCAACGGTTGTTGTGCAAAGGTCTGCACCAGACGTATTGCTAGACCGATGCGAGAACGAAAGGGTTTCGAGTGGTGAATTAGAATAGGGCAATATTAGGAATTAGAAATTCCAGGTATTAAAGAGTCAGTCACCTCAAGTATATGTAATCGTTAGAGAGCTCGTAGTCATAGTTATTTTATGATTAAGTAGTATTTAGTTTTGTAACACCGTGGAGGACGGACGGGTCTTTACCCACTGTATGCCTGATCCACAGCCCGTAGGTGGCGTTTGTTTGTAAGATACTATAAATACCCTCTACCTCCCAAGGTAGAGGGTTGGAGCTTCAATACCATTTTTCTTTGTTTCACATAGTTCCCAACTCTCTTCCTTTCTCTCACTAGAACTTTCTCTCTCTAAACATTGTTAACGCCCCATATGGTTATGGTTTAATGTGTTTGTGAAATCCTATATCTAACAATTGGTATTAAAAGCCATGGTTTGATCACTCATCTTTCATGCTTTTTGTTTGGGTGGATTTCATAAGATTTTTGGGGTATTAAGGGTTTAGGAGAGTTTGATTCATTTGGACAAATTCTAGTGTTAAAGTTTGAATTTTGCTTGTACTTTTGTGTTTAGGATCATCATATGTGTTTATGTTTTGAATTGGAAGGCTTAAATCATTGTGGTTTGGTTGTTTTTGATTGATAAAGTGGTTATTTTTGAAGTTTGTACGAAGCGAGTTGTGTCTCGGATAGTTTGTTTTTCTTCAAAGCGAGTTGCTTTGTTATTGGATGCGAGTTGGTACATGCGACTTGGCTGTTTAGCGAGTTGATTTTATGCGACTTGGGTTCTAAGCGAGTTGTTTCTTTAAGCGACTTGAGATCTAAAGCGACTTAGCTATTAAGCGAGTTGTAAAGCTAGCGAGTTAATTTAAGCGACTTGGTGTTCAAGCGAGTTGATTGTGTTGCGAGTTGATACTAAAGCGAGTTGGCTATTTAGCGACTTGATTCATTAAGCGTGTTGACAGTGTTGCAAGTTGATGCTAATGCGACTTGGCTATTTAGCGAGTTGATTCCTTATGCGAGTTGTCTCCTTGAGCGAGTTGGGTGTTTAGCGAGTTGATAACTAAGCGAGTTGTGTGTTTTACTACTTGTCTAATTTTAGACTTGTCACTTCTTCGTGATACATTCTTACGGTTGTTCTTTTGGTTTAGTAAAATCCCGTGAAAGAATCAATTTCCCGGTTTAATCAAAGAATTGTAAAATCTCGTAGAACTTGTAATCATGGCAAACATCGTTCCTACTATTGTTTCTTCAGAAGTGAGGACATTCAAGCAGCAGGTCGATACTCGTCCACCTATGCTTGATGAATGACTACGACTCTTGGGCTCAAAGAATCTGATTGTACTGTCTTGGAAAGGAAAATGGGGTCAACATTCTCAAATCCATTGATGAAGGACCTTATCGAGTTGAGACTACTAGAGACTTAATTGATACAAGCCGATGGAACAATGATCTATGGAATAGACAGACCAAAGACATATGATGAGCTCGATGATAAAGAAAAAAAAGAGATTCGATGTCGATATCGGGCTTCTAACATCATACTGCAAGGTCTTCCAAAAGACATCTATAAGCTTATCAATCACAACACTGAAGCAAAGGCGGTTTGGGATAATGTCAAGATGCTTCTCTCGTGCTCGAACTAACTATTGAAGATAGAGAATCACAACTATATGATGAATTTGAGCATTTCAAGATGAAACCTGATGAGAGTGTATATGAGTACTATGTGAGATTCCATAAGCTGGTGAATGACATGAGGAACATCAGAATGACTATGCCAAACATTCAGTTGAAAGAATGGCACAAGTTTGTCACCTCTGTGAAGCTAACCAAAGGATTGAAGAATACTAACTATGAGCAACTCTATGCCTTCCTTCTTCAGAATGAGAGACATGCCATGTTTGAAAAGAGGATTCTTGAACAATTCAAAACAAATCCAGGAGAGACAAGCTCATCAAATGATTCAACCGCCTTCTACTCAAACATTGGGATTACCACTAAAGCTTCACAAGTTATACCCATGGGTGATGGAACTCACAAACTCATTCCCGATTCAAAATTCAAACAAGCCGATGTCGATGCACGTGGGACACTTCATTACTCAACCGGCCCTTATGGTTAAACAAAACTTGACTCTCACCCACATACCAACAATCTTCACACCAACAATGAGATTAGAATCGATCAAATCTTCACAATCATGCTCTAGTCAGAGATGGAAAAGTTATGGTGCAGCCAGTTCAAGAAAGACAGTATGAGCAGAGAAGGGGTGGAGTTGGTGGAGGCTATGGAGGAAGTCAGAATCGCGGAAGGAATGGAAATCAGGGACAAGTCAAGACAATAAAGTGTTACAACTGTGGTGGTGAGGGACACATTGCTAGAAACTGCACATCTCCAAAAGGACCGCATGCGTAATACTTCGTGGATAAGATGTCGCTAGTGCAAGCTCAGACAATGGTGCCGCTTTGGATGAAGAGGAGCTGTTGTTTCTCGCTAAGGGCAATTCCAAGACCTATGATGCGATGTGGATGAGCGCCAATTCGGAGATAGGTCACAATCATCGAATGCCTTTCAAGTCGCCGACCGTGATGCATACGACTCGATGTTGATGATGGACCTACTGCACAAACAATTTTCATGGCTAGCATTTCTCCAATGGTATCTCCTAAGGTCTCTTCTTTACCACAAGCTGGACCATCCAAAGACAAAATCATCTCAGAGGTATTAAAATTATATGATGAAGTTGATGTGCAAAAGATACATAATGAAATACAATCAACTGAAATCATTGAGACAGATATTGAAAATATGGTAATATCAATGTTGTCCCATATGATCAATATGTGAAACAAAGTGAAAGTGTGATTGTATTAAGTGATGTATCTCCCGCACAATGATGATTGTGTTCGTGATGAATACATCGCATGTGCCCCTCGATGATTCCGTTATCTCTCAACTTAATGCCTATAAAGAACGAGTTGCCATTTATGAACAACGTGCTAATTTTGAGTTAACCACTCGTGGAGCGTGAAATGGATGACCAAATGCGTACAATCATTAGAAAAGTAATTTTAGAGAAGAAGTGTTAAAACAAGAGTTAAATTCCTTACTAGAAAAGCTTTCAAAACTCGCTAAGCAAAAACAAGAACTTCAAGAAAATGTTAAAGTGCTTAAGCAAGAATTTCATGCCAAGGAATCAAAACTTTTGAATGATTTTTCTAATCTAAAACTTTGAAGAACAAGCTTGAAAATAAGTTGTATGTACAAGGGAATACCATTCAGATTGCTCACATGGTCACTAAGCATAGAGTTTTAAGCGATAAGCATAGTGTTCCCATTATAGATAAACCCAACCCCGAGTACGAAGTTAGCTAAGGCACTCAAAATGTAATTTATGATGGCAATGAGATTCTTAAACCTAGACAAAACCTAGTCTGCGTTGAGTGCTCTGAGGAAGATAGAATATTAGATGATGCATCTAGGGTGAAAATGAATAAGAAGCTAGAAGATCCTTAATGCAAAAAGAATAACATCACGATCAAACCCCATGATTACAAGAAGGAAAACTTGATCTCCTTAAACAAATTTAAGCCTCAAACGTTATTAACACCTGAACAAGTTTTCTAGAAAAAGGATTTAGATAAGCTAAAAGTTGAAAATCTTGTTGAAACAAACCCCCTTTAGGAAAATGCCTACAAGAATTGTGTATCCTCCCAATACACCAATGCATTTAGTTCCTAGGACTATTGCCACTAAAAGCAAGACCTTAATCAGACAATATGTTATTCTTCAACTATTTGTCGATTTTGAGAAAACTTGTAAGAAAAGAATCACACCCACTGGATAACTGAAGGGGAAAGGGTTTTGAGCAAAACAAAGAATGCTATCTAACTGAGGTCATGCCTTTCTTCAAACTACTTAAAGATCATTTTGAGAGTCTTAAAAAAGGGATAAGTTCGATATTAAAGGAATGGAAAAGGAATTTGATGCAATGATAGTTGAGGTTAGTGACTATGAGCGAGCATTAAAATATAATGAGATTGAGATGAAGAACTTGCATACCTTGAATGAGAATCTTATTTCTGAATGTATTGCTCAAGACATATTTTACACTGCTACTTAATTGCTCAATTAATGCTTCTCAATTTCATGAATTATCTGTTGCTCTGAAAGTCTCCCATGATCGTGTCATTGAGCTTGAAAAGATTAATTCAAAACTTAATGAGAAAATTGATCAGGATGATCACGATGATTTGGTAAAGCATCTTTCTAAACTAGAAGTTGAACATTTTGATTTACAACTAAAATATCAACATCTAAAAGAAAATGTTAAAACCTCAAATATCAAGACATCCTTGGATGCTCCTGAATTTGATGCAGTTTTTGAAATTAGCAAACGTGATGAACAGATTCGAGCTCATTGTAACACGATCAAAAAGTTGAAAGCACAAATCTCTCAATTGAAGGGTGAAAAGAACAATGTAACTGGATCCCAAATGCCTCCTCCTTTAGATTCTTAGTACTCTCAAACTTTTCATCTTCAAAACTTAGTTAATGCCTTACAAAAGGAAAACGAGAGTTTTCTAGAAGAAAATGAAAAAGTTAAAGGACACTTTAAAGAGGTATATGATTCAATTAAAGTCACTCGTGACCAAAACAACGAAAAAATAACGTCTTTACAAAAGGAAATTGAGAATCTGAGAAGTCAGGAAAATGAGAAACTGCCACTTGTTTTTAATAAGAATGTTGTTTCAAAGTCACCCTTAGACTGCAAATACACTGTGACAGTTAAATATATTCCTCCTCATCGTAGGAATAATGAACCTCGCTTTCATGACTATTGTGCTCACCTTAAGGATAGTCTAGAATGTCTCACAGATTGTTGAAGAGGATTTCATTAATAAACCTCTTGATAGAGAAATTAGGTTTGCTTGCCTCCAGGCCAAACGATCTCAAGAGTCGCTTGAATGTGTAATTGCAACATGTCCAAAATCCTTAGGTGCAAAAGGCAAAGCCGTGATGCCTTATTCTATGCCTAGTGCCAAGCATGAAATCCGTTCTATGCCCAATGTTATGAATGTCAACCTTAGGGTGCCTTCAAGTAGTTCAGATTCCTGATATGTTAGTGCTAAGAAAGTGAATTTTAGTGTGCCTGCAAATAGCTCAAATCACAGTCTTAAGAAAGTAAACACTAATGTGCCTTCTAGTAGTTCAGATCCTTGCACATCAAGCTCAGAATGCAAAATTAGATCAACCAACTAATGTTCCCATTCCCTCTACAGGAGTAATCAGTGACATTAAAGCGATCAAGTCAAAGTCTCAAGACAATACAAGGAATGATAGGACCTCGCAAGCTAAGAATGTGCATTGGAAGAAAGTAGAAGACCAATCTAGGAACTTTAAGTTTGGGTCAAATAAAACGAATCGTGTTGATTCTAGTATTAGCCATAGGCATCGTAATTAATTCAATTCGATACTATTTGCAAACCTTGTAATGATGTCCGCTTGAATTCTGTTGCTAATCATGAATGTGGTGTGAATGCTTTGTCTAATTCTGTCAAATGCCCAGTTAAAATTGTTAATGCTAATAATCGTGTAAAGAAGGCTAAAAGGCAAAGACGAATGATTGCTAGAAAACAAGGAAACTAACAGAAGAACATTTATAAAGATAGGTTATTATTGGATACCTTTTGGCCATAAGGATAATCAGTTTTGCCCTCAAACTGCTAAGACTATGCCCACTAGAAAATGGATGCCTACTGGTAGAACTATTCCCTTAAGAAGTGAACATACTTTGAATAGGTCGAATACGACACCAAGACTACATCTATTCCCAATGATTCCATTGCTTCTACTTCTGATATGGATGTTTCTATTTCTAATGTGGGTGTTCCAATCACTATTACTAACCAAGTGGAACCCATTCTTGCATGGGGATCCCAATTATCTAGTTATCCATTCTTGTCTGGTTCAACCTGCAGATCGTTCAAATCGTTCTGTGGTACCGGACTCGCCGCTCCAAGCATATGACCGAGACCGGTCGCGCTCATGAACTTCGTGAGCAAATTCATCGTGACAGTTAGATTCGGGAATGATCATTTCGGTGCAATTATGGGTTATGGAGATTATGTTGTTGGTAAAAGTGTTATCTCCGGGGTATATTATGTGGAAGGTCTTGGTCATAACCTCGTTCTCTCGAGGTCAATTCTCGCGATTCTGATCTAGAAGTAGCCTTCAGAAAACATACTTTTTTCGTTAGAGAACTTGATGGTAAGGAACTTTTAAGAGGTTCACGTGGTTCAAATCTATACACCATCTCTATCGAAGATATGATGAAGTCTTATCCAATTTGCTTGTTGTCAAAGGCCTCTAAAACAAAGTCATGGTTATGGCATCGTCGTCTCAATCACTTAAACTTTGGCACCATCAATGATCTCTCCAGAAAGGACTTAGTTGTAGGTCTACCTAGACTTAAGTATGAAAAAGATCATCTTTGTTCAAAGATGCCAATTGGGAAAAAGCAAGAAGTATGCCCATAAACCCAAACCTACAAACTCGCCATGAAGTTCTCCATACAATTCACATGGACTTATGTGGACCAATGAGAGTGCAAACTATTAATGGGAAGAGATATGTGTTAGTAGTGGTTGATGACTACTCCAGATTCACTTGGGTTAAGTTTTTGAGGACTAAGGATGAAACTCGGATGTCATCATTAAGCTCATTAAACAACTTCGACTGACTCAACAAAATAGTTTGAATCGCATCCGATCGACAATGGAACTGAGTTTGTTAATAAAGAACTCAATGAATTTTATGGAAATGTTGGAATCAGTCCCCAAAGAAGTGTCCTCGAACTCCTCAACGTAATAGTGTAGTTGAAAGACTAAATCGAACTCTTGTAGAAGCCGCTAGAACAATGCTGATTTACTCAAAGGTTCCAATGTTTCTCTGGTCTGAAGCTATTGCCATCGCTTGTTACACTCAAAATCGATCTCTAATTCACACTTCTCATGGAAAGACTCCCTATGAACTTGTCCACAATAGAAAACCTGATCTATCATACCTTCGTGTGTTTGGTGCTTTATGTTATCCAACTAATGATGGTCAAGATTTAGGAAAAATCAGAGCTAAAGCGGACATTGGAGTTTTTGTAGGCTATGCACCTACAATGTAAAGGTTACCGAATATACAACAAGAGAACCCGAAATATCATGGAAACAATTCACGTCACATTTGATGAGCTGACCGGTCAAATGGCTCCTGGACAATCCAGTTCAGGACCCGCACTTCAAAACAGTCCCATTGGTTCATCCCTTGTACCAAACTCTTCTCAAACAACTCCATATGTACCTCCATCCGAAGATGATTTAAAGAAATTGTTTGATCCTATGTTTGATGAGCATTATGAGCCAAGTGCTAATGAAATGTCGATCCCTACAAAAGTCGCCATGTCCCTTTGAATGAAGTCAATCCTTCAGCCTCAATATCATTAAGTCAAGAAGAGCCTACGATCACTCGCCTCATCAACAAATCATCAATCTTCGAATGTACATCATGGAACTGTTTCTAGCATCAATGATGAAGTTAATCCCTTTGCTACTCCCAAAGATGCTCCATTTGAAAACATATTTGCTCCTAAATCATCATCGAACCATCTTCTTCGTGAGACATCGACTCTGCTACCTCAGTTCCTCAACAACTGCCACATGAACACCTTCTAAAATGGACTCACGATCATCCATTAGACAACATCATTGGAAATCCCTCTCGCCCAAGATCCACACGGAAACAACTTGCAACCGATGCCTTATGGTGCTTCTTCAACTCCGTACTCTCAAAGATCGAACCAAAAGATGTTAAAACCGCCATGAATGAAGACAGCGGTTCAATGCCATGCAAGAAGAAATTCATGAGTTTGATCGACTTGATGTATGGGAATTAGTACCCGCTCCAGATTGTGCTATGATCATTGCTCTAAAATGGATCTTCAAAGTGAAACTTGATGAGCATGGTGATGTGTTAAAGAACAAGGCTCGATTGGTTGCTAAATGATACCGCCAAGAGGAGGGATAGACTTTGAAGAATCATTTGCTCCTGTGGCTCGAATCGAGGCAATCATAATATTCTTGGCTAATGCTGCAAGTAAGAATATGATAGTCTATCAGATGGATGTAAAGACGGCATTTCTAAACGGAGATCTTAAAGAAGTCGTCTACGCCGCCAACCCGAAGGTTTTGTGAATCCAGAGCATCCTACTCACGCTTATCGTTTGAAGAAGGCTCTTTATGGTTTAAAGCAAGCTCCAAGGGCATGGTATGATACACTATCAAAGTTTCATCTCGCCTACCGCCAAAGAAAGGAGCAGCTTGATCCAACATTGTTCACCAGAAGTCGCAAACACTTAATTCACGCTCAAATTTATGTTGATGATATCATCTTTGCCTCGACTGACCCCAATGAGTGTGACCGTTTTTCAAATGAAATGGGTTCTAAATTTTAAATGTCAATGATGGGACAAATATCGTTTTTCTTGGGATTACAAATTTCACAAAGTCCCGGAGGCATTTTCATAAATCAATCTAAATATGCAAATGAGATTTTAAAGAAATTTGGATTTGATTCTAGTGACCCTGTTGATACTCCCATGATTGAGCCGCATAAAACTAGATGAGGACCACTCGTGGATCATGGTAGACCAAACTAAATATCGTAGCATGATCGGATCCCTCGATGTACCTCACAGCCAGAGACGATATTCTCGTTCGCTGTATGCATGTGTGCTAGATACTAGGCTAAGCCTACCAAAAGGCACCTTGAAGCGGTTAAACGGGTCTTTCGGTACTCAAGGAGCCATCAACATGGGACTTTGGTACCAAGGACACCGGTATGTCACTAACAAAGATATGCGCATGCATCATGCGGGTGTCAAGATACTCGTCCGGCACGCCCGAGGTGCTCAGTTTTTGGGTGATAAGCTTGTGAGCTGGTCTTCAAAGAAGCAAATGAGTACTTCTATTTCCTCTACAGAGGTTGAATACATAGCCATGTCATCTTGTTGTGCTCAAATCCTATGGATGAGATCTCAATTAATTGACTATGGCTTTGTATTCAACAAAATCCTCTCAGATGTGATAATAAAGTGCTATTGCTCTCTCATGCAACAACGCTCAACACTCAAGAGCAAAGCATATCGACATTCGACATCATTTCATCAGGGAACAAGTGGAAAAAGGTGTGGTGGTACTCTATTTTGTGAGGATCAATACCGCTTAGCGTGACATCTTCACAAAGCTCTTCCAAGAGAACGCTTTGAGTTTATTCTTCCACGATTGGGCATGAAAAGCCTTCAACCGAGAACACTCAAACGCCTTCGTGAAAAGACGAGGAGTGAAGGTCTTTCTTCATCTATCTCTTTATATATATTTTTTTCAAAAAGCAAAATACAAAATTACAAAACCTTCAAAAATCAAATAGAAAATTATAAAACTTTCAAAATCCATAAAAATGTAAAAAATTCGAAAAATCCTCAAAAATATTGTCATTTTGTCATGCTTTTCTCGATTCGATAACATCTACGGTCTTTATGCTGTCTTTCAAAGAATGATACGGGTCTTTAAATGTTGTTCGAATGTTAAAAAAAAAAAAATGAGGCGAAGAAAAATGGTGGTTTATTGTCATTTTAGGCAGTAACCCTTGTTAAAAAGAAAGAACAGAGCCATGCTTTATCTTGTTTTTCAAATCTCATGCTCTGATTCTATAAACATTTATCTACTGAAAACTAATTGCTTTGTACAATAACTCGGACTCAAGTTTTGAAAATCATCCAGACTTATTTGTCAAAATATCTATTTCTCAATCAACAACCTATGTCATTGATTGAAGGGGAGAATGATTTCAATTAATTCAAAAAGTTAGTTGTCATACAATTGCTTTCAAAAGATAATCATGCATGTTTAACCAATGGAGTTTAAAGTCTCAAAATCGATCCTTATCGCTAAAACGCTTTCATAATCAAGTCACAATTCTCCTTAAAAGCTTTAAAAATCAATTTAAATCTATAAAGATCACAAATCTCAAATGTTTTGATAATTGTGATCAGGGGAGAATTTGTGATTTAAATTGGATTTAAACTGATAATTCGATAAATGGTTTCATAAGTGATTAGCATGTTTGCCTCACCGCAAGTGACAAACGATTTCAAATTTTCCATGCACACGTTGAGGGGGAGCATCTATCTTAAACCACTAATATTTGAAACGTGATCAATTTATCTCAATGTTCAGTCTTTTCCTAATATGTGCAAAACATTCTCAAACATCTATGCACATATTGAGGGGGAGCAAACTTGTGAAAACCTCATCCTTCCTTAAAATGTTTTATCTACTCAAATTGATTAGGAAGTGATGATGATCATTTTATAAAATGTTAATCAAAAGATTAGACCTTTCATTCTCAATCTAACGATTTCAAAGATCTCTTGCCTCCATGTGCTAAAAAAATTCTAAATTTTTATGCATATGTTGAGGGGGAGCGTTTCTAAAATATCAAAACAATTAAGATACAAAATTCTTTGATTCTATATCACAAGTATCTTGATTGATTTTCAAATGGTTTTCAATTGGTTCCAATGGCAGATGAACGATACCAAAAAGACCGACCAACTTTACTTTATGTATGGTGATATAAGGATGATAAGGTTAGGTTGAGGTCCCATGATCCGCTAGAACTGGAGGGATCTACCCAGTGGACAATCCACTAGATAGTGTAGAAGTCCTTAGGTATGATGAAAAAGGAGAAAAGTGAGATATGGGAAGAGTGCGGACTGAGACAGAGCTAGTACTGGAACAAACCCAACAAGGTTCTAGTTATGAAGTCTCGGTAAGCACTGAAGGGGTTGAAGAATGAAAAATAATTGAATGAAAAAAAGGGTGAAAAGAAATAGCCCTCCATTTATTCAACCTTAGGGCAGAAACCGGGTTCAATACATATGCTACTGGTGGTTACTAAGGTAACACTGGTATTGAATATAAGACGTCATGGACCCGACGACTGCACTAACTTCCCAAGCTACTCAAGTTCCTCTTAAAAGGGCTTGTTTCATTCTCACGGGGAACCGATATAATCTATTGACTTTCTCTTAGAGATAGTTGGTATTGAAGAAGGAGACCCTCTCCCTAGTCTCCGGCATAGGAACCAAATATGCACTAATTGAGTCTAGAGCCACGAGATCATCAATTAATCTCTTTAGGATACTTATTTCTTGAAGACTCACTATTTCACACAATGTGGAATGTGAGATTATATTTTATGAGTCCTACGCACTATCCTTGTGGTATTGCCAAGACTTGATTGTGTCATATGGACCTCATCAGTGGAGCGATTCAAAATTGAATCAATCCAGGTCCAAGAAAATGGATTGACGGATTCCTTTGAAAAACTGGTTGTTGTGTTTAAAAACTCTTTTCTCTAAGCACATCGACTGCGTACAATTATTTCAAATCAAAAGGTGTTTATGATTGATAAATGATTTTTCACTAAAACTTCGTTGTATTGCAAAAACAATTTCTATTGAGCGATACACTATTGTTTTTCAAATCTCTTTTATCAATCGCGAATCTCTATTCATGGTTCACTCACCCGTTGTCTTCTTTGAGACGCCCGTTTGAGAAAGGCTAGAGCACTAAAACCTCGCCAAGGAAATTCCTCGAATTATACCGATCACAGGACATTTGTACCGATCAACGGGAACCGTGGGCCGTGTACCTCAATTCATCGAAAGTGATCAAAGACACTTTTTGTGCGCTTTATTGCTAACCTGCCTTATGCGGTACACCCGACGCTTGTAATGATCGAATGGAGCGGTCAATCCATAGTCGCATGCTCACACAACACATTCATATCTAAAGAAATCATGATTGGTGCATCAATGACTCTGATATATTCACTCCATGCTTCGCACGCCGCCAATATCATGAATCAACAAAAGCTTCCGCTACTCTGATAAGAAGAAATCATGATCAAGAATGTGAGCATGTCGGTCCAAATGTCACAACATCACATATTATCAACACCACATAGGAAGAGTTAGAGATTTAATATGGCTGATGATCTCATAGCTGGATCAAAACTCATTATCACGTGGATCAGTAAAAGACCTCCACCTGGATTTACCAAACATGCATTATGAAGAATCAATGACTACGAGCTTCAGAGCAAAGTAATTCATCAAGAGTGCAAGAACAATTTATAATGTAATATTTGTTTGTATTCAATGTAAGTTTAATGTGTCTTTGAGGTGACCTCCCTTTGAGGGAGATTGTTAGGAATTAGAAATTCCAGGTATTAAAGAGTCAGTCACCTCAAGTATATGTAATCGTTAGAGAGCTCGTAGTCATAGTTATTTTATGATTAAGTAGTATTTAGTTTTGTAACACCGTGGAGGACGTACGGGTCTTTACCCACTGTATGCTTGATCCACAGCCCGTAGGTGGCGTTTGTTTGTAAGATACTATAAATACCCTCTACCTCCCAAGGTAGAGGGTTGGAGCTTCAATACCATTTTTCTTTGTTTCACATAGTTCCCAACTCTCTCCCTTTCTCTCTCTAAACATTGTTAACGCCCCACATGGTTATGGTTTAATGTGTTTGTGAAATCCTATATCTAACAGGCAATATCATAAAAATCTCATATCAATATTAGCAAATGAAGTTTGCAATATTCTACCGGGTGGAAAGATCCCAATCAGTGACACTGCAATTTAGTTGGAAAAATAAAACCACTTTAAAGGCTTAAATTATCAGCAAGTACGCAAAGAAAACAAACCTTCCGAGCGTCAATTATAGCTTGTATGCACACAATACCGCTAACTTGTTGTATAGATTCTCAGATCCGCTATTTAAAGTCGCTCAAAACTTTCGCATCAACACGACCTAAAAACAAAATTTCGTAATTTGTTTCGCTACTAAATAACGCAAGTTGCTACATAAACAGATTATACTATACCATCCTTTATTTTAACCTTTTAAAAAAATGTTTTAATACCTAAATTCAACGATACCATTAAATTTTCACACCAGCTATTAACAATACTAAGTAACGCAAGTGAATATTATTCAGTTAAATACGTAAAATCTGAATTGGATGTTAATATCTGCATCCGTAAACATATGAACCTCAATCAAATTCTGAATCAAATACCTGATGACGCTGAGGACCGTCAGTTGGCATTTTTCTCAGGCGCCTAAAATGCACTTCGCCATTCGCTTGTATCGTAAATAACAGTACGGATGGTTGTGTCAGCATAAGCCTGCTCGCAAGTGATATGTTGCTCTAAACGAAGAAAAATTACGTATATTTATAATGCTACACTTTACCAACGATTAACTCAGATAGACCAACCTTTCGTGTACTCTGTGAAGGCTCCTTTCGTTCCATACTTGAATATCGTTGTGTCATCGAGTCGAATTTTGCCATTCAAAAGTATACCTCAATCGTCAGTGGACGACTACACGTAATGTTCAGGATAGTGACATCTGTCTAATCGGCCCCTCAAATTCCTTTTGATGTGTCAAGAGCCTTTGTGCAAAGGGTTGCAGAAGACGTATTGCTAGACCACTGTCACAACGGAAGGAATTCGAGGGGAAGATGAGAAGCGGACAATATCTTAAACATCATTGTTTGTCCAGCTACAATCCAGGTTTTTTTCTAGAATGGCATGCCAGATATAGGATGATCTATAAACTGCACAAACGATCCTAGGTTTGACATGCCATTCAATAAACAAAGCTGGATTCCAAGTAAACAAATGATTTGCGGCTGTCGTCAGTCGATGATGTTGGCACGCGATGTTCAGGATAGTGAGACGCGTCTAATCGCACCTTCAAATTCTTTTTGCTGTGGCAAGAGTGTTTGCGCAAAGGGCCGCAACACACATATTGCTAGACCATTGTCACAACGAAAAGAATTCGAGGCGAAGATGAGAACTGTCAAACATGTTGAATATTGCGTGATCGATAACGGAGGTTCGTGACAATGAAACTGGCCTCGATCGTCCTTTCAAATTCCTTTGTCGTTTCAAGAGTCTTTGTGCAACAATCTGCACCAGACGTATTGCTAGACCGTTGTCACAACGAAAGGAATTCGAAGGGAAGATCAGAACAGGCCAATATCTTTAACATCCCATATCACCATTAGCAAATGAAGATCGTAATAGTCTACCGAGTGGAAATATTCCAATCGATGACATCACTTACCTGGATAAGATTCAACTCATGACTGCTGGATAGATACAGACAATTTCAAACAACCGTTAGTGAAAAAAAAAGTAGCTACCTATGACTCTATAGTGGCATTCGAATAGCAAACAACAAAAGCAACACACATGTAATAAATACATCAAAAAAAATTGTAGGCTCATATATATGTATACAATAGCAATAGCAAGCAATCAAAATGGCTGCAATCACACGTTCAATGTGACTGCCCTGCCACGATGCAGTCCAAGGAAATGTATACGTGTTGGTCAAAACACTATCATCATTGCCTATATAATGATTGAAGGCTGATCAGTATTCAACCAAGAAAAAGCGATCCAAGTACATAAGTAGTAGGGTTCATTTTCCTTGGCTGGATATTGACTGCAAAATAATTTGCCGAATAACAAACAGGAAAAGTTGTGAGCACATAAGTACAGGACTGAGATCAAATCACAGTCATACAGCTAAAAAGGCTTAGGTCTGCAATTATTGAAGTGGTACTCAAAACCCATGGCTGAAACCGCGAGGTCGCCATGCCAAGACATAGGTTTTGATAAACAACACTTTCGTAAACAAAGAATCGCTTTCACGCTTCATCATCGTCAAAGGTAATCAAACATTGTCGCGATCATTGGCTGCGTGCCTAGAACTGACAAATAAATGGACATACGAAAGTTATAACGAAGGACACTATAATCGTCAAGAAAGAAAGAACAGAAATACACACATATGATTATCAACTATCAGAACGTAAGTGGTACCTGCATAGCCAGAGGACTCTCTGGTTTTTCAAGAAGTGCTATCGATGGTTATAGAACAATTTGACACGCCTCGCGGAGAACCAACGCGAGGCCACATGGGTCATTATATTATCATAAAAACCACTAATCGTTGTGTAGACACATCAACAACAATAAATGTGTAGCTAAGATTAGCAAACATGTGAATAAAAAAATCTCACCAGAATCAGCCATCGTTAATCGCTCAGAAATTCCCTCGTAGATAAATTAAAGTGTATAAAATTGTGGAACAGTATGGAAAATGAAGCGACAAAACCACCACGTATCCGTTGCACTAAGAAAGCCGGGTAGACATAAGCCCACATCCGCGAAAAAGAAGGCCAGTCCAAAAAAAAATCGCCAATTAAATTGTCTAGGAGGTGACCCTGCACTGCTTTTGCTTTTCTTTTTTTGAACTGACTGTGGCTAATACACGATTACTGATCATGCAATTCCGAAGGCCTATATTATTCCACCGACCCTCACATTAAATTGGTATAATAGTTCCACAGGCAACCAGTGACAAGCGGAGATCGGTATTCGACCAAGAAAAAGCAATCCCAAAGACACCAGTAGTAGGATTAGTTTTACCCGCCGAATCGCTCACACCGTCCGTTTGCCGAATACCGATAAAATTTATAACTAAAGATCTCATTATATAATTTCGAAAAGGCGGCATTTCATGAGGCTCAGATTTTTCAACAACTGAATGAAGAGGATACATCCGATGTGGCTGCAAAATTTATAAGCTGCCCTGCCAGGTGAAGATGGCTGCAAGCCTTAAAAGTTTCCCCGCCAACGTGTGGAGAAGAGGACCATTTTTTTTGCTTGTTCACAGCAATGAGTGTCAGATATTGGTATTTGTGGTGGCGTTAATGCGAGTTCAGAAGGTGATATAATAGCGATCATGAAAAGCTGCGACCGAGGAATTGAAAGCCCGATGTCAAATGGCAGTCGTACAACTTAAAAGGCTCAGGTCAGCAATTATTGAAGCGGTACTCAAAACCCCATGGCTGCAACCGCAATGTCGCCATGCCAAGGCACATGTTTTGGTAAACAACACTTACAAAAACATCAAACGCTAAAAAATCCCATCATTGCCTACAGTGTAGTGTAACGACGCTATTTTGACAACAAACTCCTTTTACGCAACCTGCATTATGTAACAGGTTTAAACATAATAAGAATAACCTCAAATGAATAAATCGCAAACCTAACGTAAACAATACTTGCAGCCTTCAATGATATTTTGTTTCCACGCAACTACTGGCAACGAAACTTTCAAATTCGACAAAAGAGTTAAACAACATACCTAAAGAGAACATCGTTGTCTGCACATCCAGAACCGAAAAAACAACCACCATTGTTGCTTCTGTTTTTACCAACAGCAGCTTTATCCATAGACAACTATCTATAAATCTTAATCCTTGTTGTCGATGGGCCTTGAAATACTTTCTCAAGTCAGGGTTGGGGGATTTACCCGTTTTCTTATAAATAATAGCAATCCAAGTACATCAGCAGCAGGAATAGTTTTTCTTGGCCGGATATCGGTAGCAACATGCATCCGCAGTAACATCGGGTTAGGAAAGCCTAAGGCTCAGTCAAGAATTATCAAGTGGTACACAAAACCCTATGGCTGCAAACGCGAGTTAGCCACGCCAAGATATGGATTCCGCAAAACAAAGATCCACAAAACGTAAAACGCCGACAAATCCCATCATCGCCTACAATGTCAAACGCTGGCCCTTTAAAACAAACGCCGCTTCACGGAACCTCGCAATACGCACCGCATTTAAATATAATATGAATAACTCCAAACGACTACATCCAGAAACTAACACAAACGCCGATGCACCCTTCAATAATATTCAGTCCCCGTGCAAGTAACGCTAGTCAGGTTTACGTACTCCAGAAAAAACCGAAACAACACATCTAAGGAAAACAACCTTCTCCGCACATCCACAGCCGGGAAAACTATCATCACTGCCGCTATTATTCTCACCAATAGTAGCTCTATCTCTACATAATTATCTATAAATCTTAATCGCAATTGCCAACGTGGTTTTGAAACTGCTTCTCGACTCATGTTAAGAGGCTTCATCTATTCCAAGGGCCGAACTGTTTATGATCAATAGGTGCACCTGTTGACAAATATTATCGCTATATCAAAACTACGAAATAACCACATAAACCAATACAGTAAAAAAAACGTTTTATACTTTTGCCAAAAACATAACGTGCCGAAAGCATTCAACAACAACATATACAAAGAATTTACCTGAAGTCGACTGAATTTGAACACCTCTGAATGTATTGCCAAGGTTGCTAGAACTCTCAGCAACAGGAAAGGCAACATCTATCAAGAAAGAAATGCCAAATAAGTATACGAAAGTTGCAAAATGCAAGAATAAACCAATGAAAGCCTATTTTGTCGTCCGATGTAAATTGCTACCGCTATTAACGCTCGCTTCTTCGGGTTTCTAGCCAGAGAACCCGAACGGTGAGTATAGGTCTTCCTAATAAAATGCAAGCAAACCTTAAGATCCCAAAAGATCTGCCCACCTTCCAAATTTCCTCCTAGGTTAAGAAAGGTTTCTCTAAAATTCTATAATGAGAAAACTACTCAATCGTCAACCAAATAGATGTACAACATGAGAATAGCCCATGAGGCAAAAAGGCAAAGACGTAAAAAAAACCCAAATCAGCCAACAACCAAGCAGGCAAAATCCCAGCAAGAATCGACCATGGTATAGGAAATTATTTGAAATTGTCACCGACAACGCCAACCATTTGATAGGAAATGATTTTAAAACTTTATCGACCATAGACTTGCTGTCTGACACGGCCATTAGAACTTAAATTTTGGCAGAAACATGGCTCAGACTTGCAAATACTGAAGCAGTACCAAGCACCCGTCAATGGTGCTACTACAATCCTGATTTGGCTACCTTGGCAATACACGCAAGGGTTTTCTAGAATTCCGTAATGAGAAAACCACCAATCGCACAACCTAATAGGAGAAGAACCAGGAAAAACCAACGGGGTAAAAAGGCTCCCCCACGTAAAACAAACCCAAATAGCCCAAAGCCAAGAGGTAAAATCCCAGCGTCAAATGCCACCGAACATGGGATACGAAACGATCTAAAAAGTTTACAGATCAGAACCCCCCGTCTCACGCATACATGAGAAGATACAGTTGCAACAAATAAGGCTCAGACTTGCAAATACTCAAGCAACACCAAGCACACGTCATGGCTGCAACCACAGTCAACGTGCGGCTACCTTGCCAACATACGGTTCTCGATAAACTGCCTTCCGAAAAAAGATAAATGCACATATCACTGCCTTAGTAAACACACAAACAAAACTAAGGCTCAAAGCTGCAAATACAAAAACAGAACCACAACCCGCCCATGGCTGCAACCACGACCCATGTGCGGTTACCTCGCCAAATCGCAGGCGTGTTCCATTGTTTTTCCAAAAGAAAGTAAATACAAAGTAAGATCATCATCGCCCTTGCACATAACAAACTAATACGATTGCAAACAATCACATAGTACTAAACACCCGCCATGGCTGCAACCCCCATTCGTATGTGGGTACCTCGCCAAGATACGGGGCCTCGTACAGTATGACCTGAAAGCCACGGTCCGCGCGAATGAAACCCCAACCTGAGAAATAATAACAGGGTCAGAAAGCCTGTACAAAACCCCTTTGACACAAAAAAAAACAGGGCCCGATACCTTACAAAGAACCTGGAAGGTGATTAAATCGAAAACTACCACCCTTACTCCACACACAAACATGCAGCCAGGTTAACACACAAGTAAGGAAGACCAAAATCAAAACCTCATAAACAACCTTCAAGGTAACTAAATCGAAAATGACGATCTGTACTCCACACGCAAACATGCAACCAAGTTATGACACAAGCATGGAGCACAACTAAAAGATTGCATGTCAATCAAATCGTAAGAACATATGGTATGTGAGCACGTATCAGCTTACCTCGTAGCTAAAGAAGATAGCCACCAATCATGTGTCAGCAAAGAATTTTAAAACCCCACCAACAACGTGGATTAAGGTTTACAAATAATAAGGCCGTGACTCCCCTTACACTAACCACCCACCATACCTACAACGACCATCCGTAAGTAGATGCGTCGGTAGGATTATGGCCTGAAACCCTATGATCATATGAGATCTGAGCACCGCCCATTTTTCCTTCCTGGTGAAGAAACGTTACCAAAATGACCACCGAACCGTCTACCAACTACAAAAGGCAATGAGCTAATGGGCCGCACCCAAATAGCCCAAAACCAACATCGAAGGTATCAGCAAGAACCACCAACATGTAGGAAACTATTTTTAATTGTCGCCGACAACGCGGATTAAGATTTATAGATAATACCAAAACTGGCTCGTGATAAGTATTCATTGTCTTTCTCTTTAAAGTTTAAGTAATAATATCTGAACTTACAACCACTACAAAAATTACTTCTATTCTCCACATTTATTTTGCTACGATATGGTTAAGTATGGACATTTTTTTATATAGATTATAATTTTGTTACATTAATATGTGTCACAAATATTTTAAAAATTAATCCACATATTTAAGTGGGTACAATTACAATAAAGCTACACTTATATGTGTAGAAAACTAGCAAATGTTTTCACATTTTTTATTATAAACATTTTTTTCAATTTTGTCACATTTTTAGGTGTGTACATTCAAAAAAAAAAAAAAAAAATCGACACTTTTAATTATAAAAATTTGGATAATATCTCCACACTTGTATGTGTAGAAAAATTTGTGTAAGATATAACTTTTCACATACACATCATAACATTAACACAAGGTAGCATATAGATGGAATTCTAGAGAGAGAAAGTTAGAGGTTTAGGGAACTTAGTGAGAGAAAGTGAAGGATATTATTATGAGCTCCAACTCTCTACCTTAGGAGGTAGAGAGTATTTATAGTCTTACATAAAACGCCACACATCGGGCTGTGGATCAGGCATACAGTGGGTAAAGACCGTCCGTCCTCCACGGTGTTACTTAACTAAATACTACTTAACTAAATATTACTACGACTCACGAAGCTTCTAACGATTACATATACTTGAGGTGACCGACTCTTTAATACCCGAATTTCTAATTCTAACAATCTCCCCTAAGGAGGTCACCTCAATCATGCACTAAAATTACATTGAATACAAACAGATATGACATTAACAATTGTTCTTGCATTCTTGATGTAGTCCTTTGTTCCTAAGCTAGTAGTCATTGATTCTTCACATTGCATGTTTGGTTACTTCAAGTGGAGGTCTTTTCTTGATCCACGGATAATAATTTTGAGCCATCATTTGAGATTATCAGCCATCAAAAAATCTCTATGACATCCTTTGTGGTGTTGGTATTATGTGATGTTGTGACTTTAGGACCGACATGCTCACATTCCGGATCATGATATCTTCTCATCGAGTAGCGAAGCATTTGTTGATTCATGATATTGGCAGCAGAAAGCGTAAGCATGGAGTAAAAATATCAGAGTCATTGATGCACTAATCATAATTTCTTTTGAGATGAATGTGTTAGGTGAGCATGCGGCTATGGATTGACCGCTTCATTCGACAACAAGAACGCCGGGTGTACCGCATAAGACAGCTTAGCAATAAAGCGCACGAAAGTGTCTTTGAATACTTTCGATGAATTGAGGTACACGCCCACGGTTCCCGTTGATCACAAGTACCGCCTGTGATCGTATAATTCGGGAATTTCCTTGATGTGGTTTCGCAAATGCTCTAGCGTTTCAAACCGAACGCCTCAAAGAAGACAACACGGAGTGAGTGAACCAAATAATTTTCGCCCATCGATTGATGAAAAGAGATTTGAAAAACAATCGTGTATTGCTCAATAGAAATTGTTTTTGCAATATAACGAAGGTTTTAATGAAAATCAATTATCAATCATAAAACACCTTTTGATTTGAAGAATTAATACACGGTCGACGTGCTAATGAAAAGAGTTTTAAAGCACAAAGACCGGTTTTTCAAAGGTATCCGTCAATCCATAACCTGAACCGTGATTGATTCAAAAGACTGAATCGCCCCATTGTTTCTCGCTCGGTTGTCACATGGTTGATTCAGATAATAGATCCCACATGCCACCTACCGTGAGCTTGTTAGATGTTGGCTCCAGAAGGCTTTCCATCTTCATAGTGAATATGTAAACACATCACTCGGATGTTCCGCAATACCACAAGGATAATGCGTAGGACTCAAGATATAATTTCTCTTTCCACATTGTGTGAAACAGAGTCTTCATTGAAAGTGTCCTAATGAGATTTATTGATGATCTCGTGGCTCTAGACTCAATTTGTGCATATTTGGATCCTATATCAGAGACTAGGGAGAGGGTCTCCTCCTTCAATATCAACAATTTCTAAGAGAAAGTCGATAGATAATGTCGGTTCCCCGTGAGAATGAAACAAGTCCTTTTAAGAGGAACTTGAGTGGTTTGGAAAGTTGAAGTGCAGTGCGCCATGGGTCCATGACGCCTTGTCTTCAATACCGATGTTACCATCAAGAGCATATGAATTGAACCCGGTTTACGCCTCTAAGGTTGAATAAATGGAGGGCTATTTGTTTTCACCCTTTTCTCATTCAATTCTTTTTAATTCTTCAACCCCTTCAGTGCTTACCGAGACTTCATAGCTAGAACCTTGTTGGGTTTATTCTAGTATTAGCTCAGTCTTAGTCCGACTCTTCCCATATCTCATTTTTCTCCTTTTATCATCATACCTAAGAACTCTACACTAACTAGTGGATAGTCCCTTGGTAGATCCCTCCGGTTCGGGCGGATCATGGGAACACATACCTAACCTTATCGTCCTTATATCACCATACATAATGTAAAGTTGGTCGGTCTTTTGGTATTGTTCATCTGCCATAGGAACCAATTGAAAACCATTTGAAAATCAATCCGGATACTTATGATATTTTATCAAAGCATTTTGTACCTGAATTGTTTTGATATTTTTAGAAGAAGAACTCCCCTCAACATGTGAATCAAGTATTTGAAATAGTTTTCCACACGGAGGCAAGAGAAAGAATTAACTTCTTTGATTACCATTTTCAAAAAATATCAACATCACTTTCCTAATCGAATCAAGTAGATAAAGCATTTTGGGGAAGGATGAGGTTTTCATGATTTTGCTCCCTCAATATGTGCCTCGAGATTTGAAAAGAGTTTTGCACATACTAGAGGGAACCCGCACATTGAGATATGTGATCACGCTTCAAATCATTGTGGTTTAAGATAGATGCTCCCCCTCAACGTGTGCATGGAAAATTTGAAATCGCTTGTCACTTACGGGGAGGCAAACATGCTAATCACTTAAGAAACCATTTATCTAATTATCGCTTTAAATCCTATTTAAATCACAACTTCTCTCCCGATCACAATTATCAAAACATTTGAGATTTGTGATCTCTCTAGATTTAAATTGATTTTGAAAGCTTTTAAGGAGAATTGTGACTTGATTATGAAAGCGTTTTAACCGATAAGGATCTGATGTTGAGATTTTAAACTCCATTGGTTAAACATGCATGATTATCTTTTGAAAACAATTGAATGCCAAATAACTTTTAATTTAATTGAAATCATTCTCCCTCAATCAATGACATAGGTTGTTGATTGAGAGATAGAGATTTTGACAGATAAGTCCTGATGATTATCAAAAATAGAGACCAAGTTATTTTTCAAAGCATTTAGTTTTCAGCAGATAAATGTTATAGAATCAGAGCATGGAATTTGAAAACATGGTAAAACATGTCTCTGTTCTTTCTTTTAAAACCGGGTTATTGCCTAAAATGACAATAAACCATTGTTTCTCTTTCTCCCAAAAATATTTTTTGATTTTTTGATTTTTTGATTTTTTGATTGATTTTTTAAATTCGAACAACATCTAAAGTCCCGTGTCATTCTTTGAATGACAACACAAAGACCGTAGATATAATCGAACCGAGAAAAACATGACAAATAGACAATATTTTTTGAAGATTTTTCGATATTTTCAGATTTTTATGGATTTTGAAAGTTTTATATTTTTCTATTTGGTTTTATAAGGTTTTATAATTTTGTATTTTGTTTTTCAAATAAATATTTACAAGAGATAAATTAGTTTAAGAGGATGATGAAATGAGTACCGAGATAAAGATATCGCTCAAAGACGTTGTAGAAGAAAGGAATCAACATCTCTTAAACTTTCGCCAACAAAGCATTCGAGGCATCTAAGAAAATCGTTCTCGACATGAGCCTTCTCAATTTGAATCTTTGGTAGCTTCCCCCCAAACCGACAAACATCGAATAAAGACCATTTCCCTAAGAAGTATAGTTGAATACAAAGCGTTCTCATTGATTGAAGCTCAAGACTCAAGAACACGAGAACACCGAAGTAACAAGTTGAAACATTGATCGCCTCAGTGGTTATCAAATCCGGATTAACTGATTACGACCGATCACATGAACCTTCTGTGCATCCCCGATGTACACCTTACTCTTCGAGATTGACCAGTTGTCTATTTAGGGGAACAATATATCAACATCTTCATTATACCAAGTGCATTCCAGTTATATAACATATAACCAATCAAAGACATAATGTACACATGTACCCAACAAGAGTAGAGACGATGACATCCATGTAACATGTTTAGTCACTAATCATCTCTCGTGGATGTCAACTCAAAACTGAATTAGCTCGATCAAGTGAACATGTTGTGTATATAACCGAAAGCACTTTATCATAAACCGTATATAAGATGTCGATAGGCAAAGATCATCTCACGCTCCAAAAATTCTTCTCACATTTCTTCCAACTGAACATCAAGTAACATAATATATCCATAAACTTGAAATCTTGTGAGAAGAACTCAAATAGCCCAAATGAATCCTGTGAGAATCAACTGCTACATAAACTCTCTCTGACTATCTTTATCAACCCATATGTAGACAATTTGAAGTGACCACTGTTTAAGAAAAAACCTAATATACCAAACTTGAAACTAAGTCGAATTCCCGTATTTGTGTCTTAAGCTTGCACTTAAAGATGGAAGAACGGTGTCGAGAATTTATGCACCAAGCAAATCTCTTAAGTACTCAATACTCAATTAAAGTATGAGACATTAACACCTCTTGCGATTATCCACAACGTAATATACGCGTGACACCGAGTAAAACAACGTAACTCCTAATAGTGATAGTTAACTGTGTCTTCAACCATCCACCTCGACCGCTGGTAACTAGATAACCCAAGACTTCAACTCTAATTCTTAAGCTCGAGCAAGTTATCAAATAAGATCACGCCTTTGTGAACGCCAACTTCAACCTCAAATAAGTGATAAAAGAGTAACTTCGAAGTAATCAACTTGTGTCAAATGCCCAACATGTGAATAAACATACAACCGGATGTACATTCACCCACCGAATGAACCGGAACAAATGATGCCTCAACATCAATGTATTCTTCCTAAAAGTATGAATGTAGAGACTGATCCGAGGATACACCAATAACTTCGAAAGGATGAGGTAGACATTTTCCTTGACGTTCATGTGGTTGATTTATAGCATGCACGATGTGAGGAACAATAATCCATGAAGATTTGGCAAAGGAATACCAAAGAGTGGATCATTATTCATGAACAATAATCCGTGAAGATTTGGCAAAGGAATACCAAAGAGCGGATCATTATTCATGAGTGCAACCGCAATATTATGATAATCATTATCAACGCCTTGAGGAATAACTGGAGATAGGGATTTTTGAGTAGTCTGAGTTGTACTTCTTTGATGATCATCAAACATATCTTGAACTCATGAATCACATAGTCTTTGATGATCATCAAATATTCGCTAGCAGTTGTAAATACTCATCAAACATATCTTGAACCAATGAATCCCAAACAATAAATCCCATTTATCCTTCGTGAGTGAAACATTAGGCGTTGGAGGAGAGTCATCAAACTTTAAGTCGTATAACCATTATTCAAACATCCATCATCATTTCCATCATCATTTAGTGTATTCACTCTTCTCATAAATCCCATTTATCCTTAGTGAGTGAGAGTCATCAAACTTTAAGTCGTATAACCATTATTCAAACATCCATCATCATTTAGTATATTCACTTTTCTCCCCCTCAAAAATTGCATCCGAAGTTGCCATTTTGATTTAGCAAGTGAATAAGAATATACATTAATGAATGTAGATCCATTTGATGCCTGAATGAGCATGGGAGAAACATGAAGCTTGTTGATGAAGAATGTCGATGAGAATGGTCATAAACATGAAGATTTCTCTTCTTCTCAAGATAAAGCGAATCAAGCGCACACTTTTCTTTTCTTTGAGGAACGGGCCCGGTGTTATCGCAGACGCCATTATGATGAAGAACGAGGCCTCGAACCGATGTGAACAGACGCCATTGTTTAGAGCCCACTTATATGTTTAGAGTCACCAATCCAAATACCAAGGGACGACTTGTGCACCCGCTTTGGATAATGCACGAAGACATAGAATTGGAAACATTGGATCCCCACGTGCTCATGGGGTCCTTTTGGTTAGCACAAACAATCTTTGAATCACCAGAAACCCTAGGTGCAATGTCATTGTCACTAGGAGCTAAACTAGTAGAAGCATCAGACTTAGTCGAGGGACATTTTGTGCTTAATGGGATTGTTCTACCAGTTGGCTTCCAAACCTTAACAAGCACTACTCTAGGCATAGCGGATCTAGTTAAGGGGCAAGGTTTGCCATTCGTGAATATTCGACTGTTGGCTATTTCCATCAAATCCTACATTGGTAAAGACCTTCCTGTAGGTTTCCGTGATTGCTTAATGCTTTTGCTCTCCAAACTTTCATAATCGGGTTATGAATCTTAGACCTCTGAAATAACACATCACATTTATCATGATTACCAGAAATTAAACATTTTTTTTTGCATGTTTTGCATGATAAGGCCTCAATTAATTTTAGTAAGCTTAGAGCTAATACTAGAACTATCACGCATTCTTTTGTTCAAATCAAACTTCTTGTCCCTATGGTGTTCTTTCACTTCCTTATCATGATCACTTTTAGTTTGCGTAATCCTATCCTTCTTTCCATAGCTTCTAGGTTTTGACCCGCTAACTTTAGTGTCAATCTTAACATCTGTAGAAGTAACGATGGGAACATTACATGGCTTCACTACTTTTCGCATTCCCGGTCTAGAAGTGTCGGGATTTGAAATTTAGGAGGCACATCACAGGTTGCTTGCTTGAATTTAGATATGGAACAAGGCATATCAAGGGTCACATGCTTGGCTTTAGTCATAGAACGGATTTCTGTTTGGCATAGAACAAGGCTTCACAGCTTTGCCTTTTCACCTAAGGGTTTTGGACATGTTGCAATTACACATTCAAGCAGCTCTTGAGATCGTTTGGCCCGGAGGCAAGCAAACCTAATTTCACTATCAAGAGGTTTGTTAATGAAATCCTCTTCGACAATCTCACGGAGACATTCAAGACTATCCTTAAGGTGAGCACAGGAGTCATGAAAAGCATGTTCATTATTCCTAAGATGAGGAGGAATATATTTAATCGTCACAAGTGTATTTGCAATCTAAGGGTGACTTTGAGACAACATTCTTATTGAAAACAAGTGGCAGCTTTCCCATTTCCCACTCTCGTGATTCTCAATTTCCTTTTGTAAAGACGCTATTTTTTCGTTGTTTTGGTCACGGGTGACTTTCATTGAATCATATAACTCTTTAAAGTGTCGCTTAACTTTTTCATTTTCTTCTAGAAAACTCTTGTTTTCCTTTTGTAATGCATTGACTAAGTTTTGAAGATGAAACGTTTGAGTATTTCGAGAATCTAAAGGAGGAGGCATTTGGGAGCTGTCATATTGTTCGTTTGACCCTTTAATTGAGAGATTTGGGCTTTCAATTTTTTTGATCGTGTTGCAATCGAGCTTGAATTCGCTCATCACTTGTTAATTTGAAAACCGCATCAAACTCGAGCATCCAAGATGTCTTGATATTTGAAGTTTTGACATTTTCTTTGAGATGTTGATATTTTAGTTGTAAATTAAAATGCTCAACTTCTAGTTTAGAAAAATGTTTAACCAAATTGTCGTGATCATCCAGTTCAATTTTCTCGTTTAGTTTAGAATTAGTTTTTCAAGCTCAATGACACGATCATGGGAGACTTTCAGGCCACAAGATAGTTCATGAAATTTGAAGCATTAATAGAGCAATTTGAAGCAAAGAAAAGATATCTTGAGCAACACATTCAGTAATAAGAGTCTCATTTAAGGTATGCAAGTTCTTCCTCTCAATCTCATTATATTTTAGTGCGCGCTCATAATCACTAACTTCAACTACCATTGCATCAAATTCCTTTTCCATTTCTTTAATATCTGATTTTATCCCCTTTTAAGACTCTCAAAATGATCTTTTAGTTGTTTAAAGAAAGGCATGACCTCAGCTAAATAACATTCTTTCATTTGCTCAAAACCCCTTTCCCTTCAGCTTATCCCGATGGGTGTGATCCTTTTCTTACAAGTTTTCTCAAAATCGGTAAATAGTTGAAGAATAACATATTGACTGATTAAGGTCTTGCTCTTAGTGGCAATAGTTCTAGGAACTAAATGCATTGGTGTATTTGGAGGATACACAGTCGCTTTAGGGAATTTCCTACAAGGGGATTCATTTCAACAAGATTTTCGATTTTGCAAGTCCATATCCTTTTTCCAGAACACTTGTTCAGGGGTCAATAGAGTCCGAGGCTTAAACATGTTTAAGGATATCCAATTTTCCTTAGTGTAATCATGGGGTTTTATCGTTATCTTGTTCTTTTTACACTCAGGATCTTCTATCTTCTTATTCATTTTTCTCCTAGTGACTTCATCTCGATTTCTTATCTTCCTCGCACTCACAAGAACTAGGTTTCTCGTCTAGGCTTAAGGATCTCATTACCATCATACATCACCTTATGAGCATTTCTAGCCTTTTAATTACTCTGGATTAGGTTCCTCAACAAGGGAATGCTATGCTTATCGCTTAGGACTCTATGTTTAGTGACCATGTGAGCGGTCTGAATGGTGTTTCCTTGTATGTACAACTTGTTCTCAAGTTTGTTTTTCAAAGTTTTCTGATTAGAAAAATCTCTCAAGAGTTTTGATTCCTTTGCATTAAATTCTTGCTTAAGCATTTTCACATTTTCTTGAAGTTCTTGTTTTTGTTTAGATGTTTTAGAGAGTTTTTCTTGCAAGGAATTTAATTCTTGTTTCAATACTTCTTCTCTAAACTTACTTTTCTAATTACTGTACTTACTTGGTTATCCATTTCCTCCTCACGAGTGGTCAACTCAAACTTAGCACGTTGTTCATAAATAGCAACACGTTCTTTATAGGCATTTAGTTCAGTAATAATGGAATCATCAGGGGCACATGCAAAGCAGTATTCATCAAAAACATAGTCATTGTTGATGCGAAGATGCATCACTTGGTACAACTTCACTTTCACTTTGTTTCACGTATTGATCATATGGGACAATATTGATATTACCCATATTTTCAATATTTGATTCAATAGTTTCAGCTGATTGTACTTTGTCATGCATCCGTGCACATCGGCGATCATCGTATAGTTTTAATACCTCTGAGATGAGCTTGTCATGGGATGGCCCAACTAGTGATGAAGAAGAGACCTTGGGAGAAACCATTGGAGAAATGCTAGCCATAAAAATTGTGTGTGCCGTAGGTCCATCATCCACATCAGAGTCGTATGCATCACATTCAGCGACTTGAAAGGCATTCTGATGATTGTGACCTATCTCCTGAATAGGCCGCTCATCCACATCTGCATCATAGGTCTTGGCATTGCCCTCAGCAAGAAACAAGAATTCCTCTTCATTGAGTAGCACCATTGTCCCGAACGAGCCAGCGCCAAAGATCTTCTCTCTCAAGTAATCAAGATTCGTGGCGCTTTGGAGATGTACGCCTTGCAATGTGTCCCTCTCCACCACACTTATAACATTTGATGAGCTTAGTTTGACCTTGGTTACCATTCCTTCCTCGATTCTGGTTTCCTACATAACCTCTCCCACCCACCTCGCCCCCGATCATACCGTCTTTCCAACTGGTTGCACCACGATCCTTCCATCTTTAATAGTGGCTTGATTGTGTGGGTTGGATGCGATTCGAGGTTGTTGTTGGTTTGGGAGAGTATTCATGTTTTGACGATGAGAAGAGCTAGTTGATTAATGAAGCTACCCACGGAGTATCAAGATCGACTTGTTTGTACATAGGATCAAGAATGAGTTTGTGATTACCATTACCCAAGGGTATGACTTGTGATGCTTTGGTTGTGATATCGATGTTTGAGTAGAAAGTCAGTAGAGTCATTAGGACGAGCTTGTCTCTCCCTCGGTTGGTTTTGAACCGATTGAGAATTAATTTTCAAACATAGCATGTCTCTCATTCTGAAGGAGGAAGGCATAGAGTTGCTCATAGTTTGTGTTCTTCAATCCTTTAGTGAGCTTCACAGATGTAACAAACTTGTGCCATTCGGGATTCATGTTGTTCACAAATTTTGAGTTCAACCGAATGTTAGGCATAGTCATTCTGATGTTCCTCATGTCATTAACTAACTTATGAAATCTCACATAGTACTCATAGACACTCTCATCCGGTTTCATCTTGAAATGCTCAAATTCGTCATAGAGTTGGGATTCTCTGTCTTCCATAGTTAATTGAACTGAGAGAAGCATCTTAACATTGTCCCAAACCGCCTTAGCATCGTGTTATGATTGATCGCCTTGTAGATGTCTTTAGGAAGACCTTGAAGAACAATGTTTGAAGCCCCGATATCTGCATCGAATCTCTTTTTATCCTTATCATCAAGCTCATCATACATCTTAGGTCCGCTTATTCCGTAAAACAGAGTACCATCTCATTAGTATCAAGTATGTCTCTAGTCGTCTCAACTCGATATGGTCCTTCATCAATGGATTTGACAATGTTGACACCATTTTCCTTTCCAAGGCAATACAGTCTAATTCGTTGAGCCCAAGAGTCGAAGTCGATTCTGTCAAGCATGGGTGGATCAGTATCCGAGCCGGTACCTGCTTGAACATCTTCGACAAAGGTGGAGATAACAAAGGAAGCGTTGGTAGACATGTTAACAGATTATACGGGATTTTATAACTCTATGATTAAACCGGGAAATGGATTCTTTCACGGATTTTATTAATCAAGAGAAAACCGTAAACAATCACTCAAGACTCTAGATGATAAAATACTAAATCGCTAGAAGATAATGCACTAAGTCGCTAGAAATTAATGCACTAAGTCGCTAGAAATTAATGCACTAAGTCGCTAACCCTTAATTCGCTACACCCCTAAGTCGCTAGAGTCCTAAGTCGCTAATAAAGCTAAGCTAAGTAGTAACTCCTTCTGCACCAAGTCGCTAACCAAATTTTGGCAAAGCAATTCGCTACACAAGTCAGCTAGAGACACAAGTAAAAAGAGCAACTCACATCGACCAAGTCGCTACCAATTAAAGTCGCACCGTAGTGGAGAATCCACTACTTGTACTTTAACTCGCTAGATCTAACTCGCTAGCTCCAACACTGAAAGTCGCTACAAAACGTGAAGCAAGTCGCTACCAAGAAAATATTCCGTGAGCTAAGTCGCTAGCTTGAGAAAACCATATAAACCTCACTTTTCAATCCAAAAACAACCCAACCAAGATGATTCAAGCTTACCAAATGAAAACCTAAACACTTTTGATGATTCTAAACATAAAAGTACAACCAAAATCGAAACTTTAACACTAGAAATCAATCAAATGATGCAAAACCACTAAAACTTTTCAAACTCAAAACCACCTAAAAACCACTAGAAATCCAAAGATGTGTAAGATATGATCTAACCATGGCTCTTGATACCAATTGTAAGATATAACTTTTCACATACACATCATAACATTAACACAAGGTAGCATATAGATGGAATTCTAGAGAGAAAGTTAGAGGTTTAGGGAACTTAGTGAGAGAAAGTGAAAGATATTATTATGAGCTCCAACTCTACCTTGGGAGGTAGAGAGTATTTATAGTCTTACACAAATCGCCACACATCGGGTGGATCGGGGCATACAGTGGGTAAAGACCCGTCCGTCCTCCACGGTGTTACTTAACTAAATACTACTTAACTTAATATTACTACGACTACGAGCTTTCTAACGATTACATATACTTGAGGTGACCGACTCTTTAATACCTGGAATTTCTAATTCCTAACAATTTGTCACACTCATTTTTACCACACATGAAAAAGTATGAAATCAATAATTTTACACATTGTTAGCTGTGGTCATTTGATCTTTAAAATGTGGAGATTTCAAATAATGTTTTGTAGTGAACACACGTCAAAAAGTATACTATATACGCGATGGTTACAAATGTCAAAATAAAATTCAATTAAATTGATCTTAGTATCAAAACCCCTGATGAACGGGTGCATAATTTAGTTGAAATACAATCAAGGTTGTAAAAATCGCTATGCGCTAGTGAGGTGGTCAGGTAAGGCCTAGCGATTAATCGGTTAGGCGGTGATTAATCGGATTGGAATTTTTATGCACAAAATTATAATTTTAGATATTATATTATATTTATGTATGAAAAAAACATAGTGCATCAAATTTCAAGTATTTCAAATGTCCAAATATAAACATAATATATAGTTATTCAAAGTTTAAAGTCAAACATAGATATTACCCGATTTATTGACCATTTTAAGCGATCTTTGACCGATTTTGTCCGATTATCGGTTTGTTGACCGATTTTTAAGCGATTTTGTTTACCAGTTTTTTAGTGGTTTTGTCCGATTAGACCGATTTTGTCCGATTAATCGATTTGTTGACCGATTTTAAACGATCTTTGACCAAACCGATTAAATAGGACGATTATGATAAATAAATACGCTTAGTGAGCGATTAACGATTATGCGAGGATTAATTGACCGTCTGGACCGATTTTTACAGCAGAGAATACAATAATGATATTTCCAATTTTCTTTCATATTTTATAGTTGGTAATGATTAACAATAGTGTATTCTCTAATATAATCTCTTAAAAATTGCAGAATAATTCTGACGACTTTGGTCGCAATTTATTTTTTATGATGTAAAGTACCAAGAAATTCATTGTCTTGGGTAGGTATATAGAGAATTCACATATATTTCGATTCAAATCAGAAGATAGTTACATATATTGTTTTCTGCTAGAAATACAAAAGTTATTTATTAATTTTCACGTTAAAAGCATTAAGATGAAACGTGAAATTAAAGTTCAAAGACAGGTTTTTTAAAAACTTTTTTTCTTGAGAAGAAAAAGTTAGGGCGCGCGGTACGAATGTTATTACATGGCTTTATACCTTTTGAAAGAAAAACGGAAACCATTTAAAGTCCGTTTCTCATTGAAATCGGGCTCCATTAAAGAGGCTCTATTTTTCTAGTAGTGTTTGAAGGACAAGGATGATAATTTTTCATTATAAAACCTAGCTATTTAATTATAAAATAATATTTGTAACGATGAAAATATTCTGGTCAACATTGAATTAATATTAGAGAAATTATGCTAATGCTCATATATATATTGTTCGAGTATCAATTTGCAACACTTTAGTAACGTTATATTTTTGTTTTCTTACAAAAATGCCATATAATTGATAAACTATAAAAAAAAAAAAAAAAATAAATAAATAAAAAAAAATCAAATGCCTCGTAAGAATGACAAGATAAAAGGATATTTTCGTTCATATAGTTTCCCATGTTACCATCATCATAAGAAGTGGTTGAGTAAGTATAAGTCCTCATTCGAAAGTAAACGTTATTAATTTTATTTTTTATTTTGGTTTTAAGTGTCCATTTGCATTGTTTAATCAATGTCTACGGCTCACTTTTATGGCATCATTCATCTATATAAGCTTAGGTATTCAATCACAGTTTTACTCATCCACACCTTCACCATATACATACTCCACAGTTCTATATAAAAATCATAAATGGATGACAAAGTGTTAGGATACTGCGCCGTTGCAGCGGTGCTCGGAATAATAGCTGCAGCCACCGGTTTTGCAGCGGAGGCCACTAAGGTTAAGGTAAGAATCAAAACCAACAAGTTTGTTTACCAAAAATTGAAAAAATTTCATGTTTTGAATTTATATGAATATATGAATGATGGACATATATGCATGCAGGCTTCTGAAGTTTATATCGTCTTAGATACATGTATTTATCCAAGTAGTCCAGCTCTTGCTCTTGGAATCGTATCAGCCGTGTTCACAATCATTACACGAATTTACATAAGTGTTTCTTTCGGGGGATCTGGTTGTTGTCGAACTGACCCTAATTCAAATCCAGTCTCAAAACTCCTTTTTGTTTTTTCATGGTTGGAACCGTTTATCTTGCTTTCATTTATATATGTGTTATATTGATTTATTTTAACAACTAACTTATATATACTTTTGAATTCAGGGTAACTTCAGTAGTAGCAGTGGTTCTATTGCTATCGGCTGCAGGACTTAATAATAGACAAGGTGGACAGGTTAACTCATATGGTTATATTACATGTTATGTTGTCAAGCCTGGAATCTTTGCAGCAGGAGCCATTTTAGCTCTTCTAAGTGCGGTTTTTGGGATCGCTGCTTTTATTACCTTAACTCCTCCACAACAACCCATCACAAATCAGGGAATCGCCTTCCAAATGGGTTCTAATGTTGATCCGGAGAAAAATACAGGGCCTTTCCCTCCTCACCAGTACCCTCCTCAACAATACCCTCCACAACAACAATATTAAAGAGAACGATAAAACGGTGATTCAACAGTCAATCGCATCAATCCACATAACAACACACAAGATCATATAATTACATATGTTTTCAAACTTGTTTTTAGATTATTTACCTCATGCATAATACATTGTATGTTAAAGTCTTGGTATAGTAGGGATAGAAAAGGTCTGAAACATGGTGTTTGCGTTGATAATGTTTATTTAATGTGTGTTGAGTGTGTATTTGTATATTTAAGTTCTATAGTTGTTTGAAATTGTAATTGATAGTTGCATTTTCAGCCGTGTTTTATTATTTGAAACCTTATAAAAAAACATAGTTTAGGCAAATTCCATATCGGCTGTGGCTGTAACACCCCCGATTCATGATAGTAGCGAAATTTAAAATGGGCGTTACTTCATGGTATAACAGTTATAATAATAGAAAATTAACTCTAACTGAGTCGTTTTAAAACATTTATCATTCGAATAGTTAAAATATCAGAGTTTTCAAAAAAATAGGTCCCAGTAGTTTCACGGTTACATTTTAAATAAGTTTTTCGAATGAAAAGACAAAATTATAGCCTTCTAAATATCTGTGCTTCTCCGTGCCATTCGCATACCTTATGGAACTGAGATAAAACATGCTTAAAAAGTCAATACAAATATTGATTGAAATCCATATGTTTATAGTTAATCAGTTGAACACAAAATTTTTAATGTTTGTTACGTTATTATCACACCCATAGTTTGAAAACAAAACAGTTATTATTGCACTAAGCTCATGACAATTAAAGCGTTAGCGGATATCAATATAAATTGATATAATAATAGTAACAGTGCCCTAGTAGGGTAATTTGCCGTTATGCATAGTGTTCTCAAATATAGTGTGTTTGTTTGGCAAACAGGTCAATACAAATGGGACTGGTCAATCCCAATAAGCCTATTCCCCTTATTCGCGCTCACTGCAGCTAGTCCTAATGGTTTCATGATATAAGGACTTACGTATGGAAATAGTGGCACTTAGTGCCAATAACACATTCTAGATAAGCATACAGTTTCAAAGCATTTGTGTTCGAGTAAAAATAGCATGTATCTCCCCCAAATGTTTGTAAAACAGTTAAACGATAGAAACATGAGGCTATGATTTCACCTTAATAACAACTTTAGAAATAGACGATGATGGCGATTGATTATATCCAAAACCTGTTTATATCCTAAATACATTTAAGATTCATTTAATGGACATGAAAGTATATATTCATAGATATCTTACTACATTATAAAGCATGAATGCCTTTTAAAAATAGAAATACTTAAAATTCAGCATTATTTAAAAGCAATACTACACATTTTCTAATATTGCTTTTTCTACTACATAACTAACAATTTTTAAAGCTTAATGTAAAAAATACAAAGCACTAATAATATGGTCAAAATATTTAATATAGTCAATTAATTAAATGGTCAATAAATACAATTAATAAAGTTATTAAAACACCTCTTACATAAGAAATACAAATTATCAAACATATTGTATTTAACACAATTCATGCATTAAATGTTATTAATATAAATAATAAAGCACATTATACAAATATTCAAGCTCAACGCCAATGGACCCAACGTACTGTTCTGCTAAGACAAAAAGCAAATGCAGCTTGAGCCGAACAAGACGGGTTAAACGAAATTCTTGATATCCGTAAATTTATTGTCAAAAAGAATATAATAAACTAAAATACATGATTCAATCGAAAATTTATTTCGTAGCACTCAGCCACAATGAATAAGCAGTACCCTCTATATAATATAAAATAAATATGTAGTATATTTGTTTATACTTGTCAATGTGTTTTGAAAGTGTATTTGAATCCTTGTAAAAATAATGTTGTAAATAAGAAATGCATATATATTTACTTAATATATAAGTGGTTTAAATTGTTTATTTCAATAAAATAAACTAATTTAAAAATTGTTTATTTCGACGTGAAATTGGAAATCTTCGAAAACCAGAGGCTACTTGAGGAGTATATAAATGTCTTTTTGAAAACCTGAAGAAAAGAAGATCAAAACTTAGCTTTTTTTCAAGAACACATAAACTTTCTTACAAAATCTTTAAGAAATGCCTTAGGATTTTAGGACTTTTTAGATATAAGAGAGGGAGGTGCAAGTTATTCTATGTGTTTATGTTGCTATCTATAGGAACATATTATGAGGTAACTACATATTCGGTTAATATTTAACCATAATTAAGTTACACATGTAAACATCTTATGTAAGTTCGAATTTCACCAAGACACATGTCTTGGTGAATTATATAAAAAGCTACCTAGGCATAAATTGAAGAGGTTTGGAAGTTTTAGATTTATCTTGACTTTAGTGTAGTTTGGTCCCGGTAATTACTAACGTTAAGTATTTAAATCATGAAACTTAAAATTGAGTATCTTAAAAATATAAAACTTATAAAAATATTAAAACTTATCAATATACTCTATATTAGCATATTAAATGAGTGATAAGTTTAACGGAGCGTGTAAACGTTGTTAGAACCTAGAAACGTAGGCTAAATACGCGTAAAACGCAATTTCTTGAGAAATAACAAGATTGAATGGAAATTATCATACATTTTTTTAAAGTAGACTAAAATTAGTCTATAGTGATATAAAAATGTAAAAATATGGTTTTTGATATTCTCGGGATAACCTAACGGTTATATGTAAACTTTAAAAGTTACGCGATTTGGGGTAAAATGCAAAACGTGCGAAGTTTTTGTAAAAATGAAAAAGTAAAAGTATGACATATGAATTATAAAAATATGAAAATCAGAAAGTATAAAATTTGTGGACTAAGTATATTTTAGAGTCGGTATACGTTAACATATGTGTTACCACATACGCGAAATAACCTATTCGGTTACTCGTAAAAGCAAGTTTACTTAACAATAAAAGATTAGGTAAGGAAATTAATTAAATATTGACCTCATAAATTATGAATTGTTATAGTCTCCACCCTTCGTTGTGAAGTGAGTGTGGTGAATAAACACAATATCAACGTATATCAAAATAACCGTAAAATTCGACAAATCAACCCTTTAGGAAAAGGTCAAGCGTGCAAACCTCAGATTGTGATAAAAGTGATCTTAGGAAGTGATTTCCAGAGATTACGTGTCTAGCGAGGGTGAAATGGAAGGATTAGTTGGTTACATTGATTTGAATTGGATTTTTAATGATTTTGGAATTGATTATATTCTACAAATTAACCAGCGGGAGATAATTAAGAACGAGGAACCTAATAAACTACAAACTAACAACTACTACTAAGCCTAAGAAATAATAAATCAAGCTACACTAAGTCTAGGGTGCTAAAAGCGTAAAAGCGTAAAAATGGTAAAACAACAGGAGCCATAAGCGTAAAAGTTTTGCAATTTAAGAACTCTGGTATGAAACCAATTTTCCTACGATCTATTTGACTAAAAATAATTTTAGGAAAAATGGAATATTTTTGACTTTTAAATTAATTTCTACAATTAAAAGCTATTTAACACTAATTAAATGATTAAAATACTAAACTAATTGAGAAAAATGCGAAAATTTACGAGAAAACTACTTAAAAGTAACACTAAATTAGAAAAAAATTTAAAAACTTGGGTGTTTCTTTGGAAAATAAGCGTACCGAAAT
>OU343222.1:193052691-193332242 GCA_910596185.1 Chrysanthemum makinoi | reverse complement strand
GAGAGGTGAATCATTGAAAATAATGGATTTGATGTCTCTTTACCAATAGCCATCACTCTTTGGGTAGCCATATGTTTTAAGTTGAAAACCATGGTACCGCGATAACCATCGATTTATTAACCGGCAACCATGAGCGGTTTGAAATGTCTTTACACATAGCGTTTGCTCGGGACTAATCAATTCTTAAAATTGAGGCCCGATTACAAATATGGTATTCCACTACCTTTACCACAAGCCATATACATGTGGGCTAGTCAATTCTTGGATTCCAAAAGGGAATAAATCATGGTGAATTGAGAACCATACAACACTTCGACAATGAAGCATGGGTGGTTGCAAACCCTATGATTTTAGCAAACCATTCTGTATCAAGATTTGATGTGTCTTTACCAAAGCTGTTGCCTTTGGACTAGCTAACTCTTTGACATAGGTATATCACGGTGAGTTAATAACCTGCAATAAGAGACAACAAACACAATATAAGTTAGTAAAAACAAAACATATACCTTGTTTTTTTAACTAAGAAAACAAAGAAACAAAAATTACAAATCATACAAATTACAAAATACAGTCATGATGAACTCTATGTGCCAGGTGATTCTTAATAACACCGACACATTGTTCGGCATGCAAAAGATCATTGCCAGCGAGGATGCGGAGGAACTTCCAACTTAAGAAGCATTCTTTCCATAAGTTTCTGATAATGGATCGTTCTCTCGGCAAACATTCAAGATAATACCACCCTTAGGTCTCAATTACATGCACCGCGAGGATAAAATCTCCAAGATGTAACACGCCATAAGTGAGAGTTCTTCCAAATAAAGTAGCCTTTACCATTGGGAGATGTTGAATCAAACAAAACATGAAGATCACCCAATAAATATAAACCAGAACCCTTAGGTGCATGAGAATGGTAGTACTTATTTACAAGAGTATATAAGCGTAACCAAGTCGCTCTATCCACGGATGCAAGATCTCCTTCAAAAATTAAATTCCATGGTGGTTTGATCCAATCGGTGAATCACATTCACTCATCCTTTTGCAATGACCAATTTGCACCAAAACATCATGAGACCGCCGGGAAAAACATCGAAGATCCCTCTTGAATAAATGTTGAATCGGCAGCATTGAGATCCAAAGAACTAACCCTGAAGATTCCTTAACCTTAGATTTATGTGCCTCGTGATTTCCGAGATCTCCGGAAAAGAACGGATCGTTTTCTAGCCATTCTTTTCTTCCTCCTACGGTAGATAAATATCGAAGATAGTATAGGTTCTTGATAACATCGTTAAGTTGTATGGAAGAAGAGAATTATCTGCTTTGAAACACCACCACGTAAGGCATACATCTTCGGCTACTACTCGGCCTTTTTAGATTTAGTACGCACGTAATTCGACTGACAACCCACGGTCCAACTTTATCAATAGGATCAAGCTGTAGGTGCAGCGGGAAGATGATATTCGGATGAAGCAACACAAGGTTCGGTGATTGAACTTTAACAACGAAGGAATAGCTTCATTGAATCACGAAGGAATAACCCGATGGATGCCGGAAACAATGAGAAGTACTTGACTTTGAAACAGGATCCTCAAAAGAATCTACAATTTCAACTATCCTCGGTCTTTTGGATTTAGGAACATCCGAAACATCGGCAATTCTTTTCAAAGTAGATCTGCGAAGCGGGGCCGAGATGAAGTAAACTTCATAATCTTATTATAACAATGATTAACTCAGTGTCGGATAAAGCCTTAACCTGCTTCATGGTCATACGAGTTATAGAAGAGCAACTCGATATTTCACTACTTTCTGCATATAACCTTTTGTTGGGCTGCCAGTGTGCTCTCATTTCTTAGTCATGATCTTTTGAGTTTGCATAGCTTTCCTCTTTGCCATAGCTTCTTGCTTCTTTTGTAGTCAAGAGCCATCATCGAGCCACAAAATCATCACTATTAAAGTCGTCCCAAAATACTCGAGCAATGGAAGGATTAGAAGCACTTGGCGGTATACACATCCGGTGTTCAGGGGCATCTGAGCCAATGCATCTAATTCTTTTTGTCTCGAGAGTCAATTTAGAAATAGACTCAGCTTCAATCTGTTTAGCCAATTCAGCACTTTTCTTCAAATTGGCACATTCATCTAACATCCTCTTTTGAGCTAGCCTTTCTGTTCCGTAGATGCGGACCAAGCTCATTATCAACCATTACTCCTTTCCTTTATCAGTGGGTCAAAATAGCATCAGGTGAAGGAGTATCCATAACAGAACCAGTTTCATCGGATGTGCGGAAGAAACATGTGAGAAATCTTCAATAGGTGTAGAAAATACATCTACTTACGGATTCAAATAAAACTTCCTTCGGCAAGAAAAACTTGAGAAGCGATTAGGATAGCACATTTGAAGTTTGAACATCGTGTCGGCAATGTCCATCAAAGGGTATCATAACAACATGTTCTTGATTAGTGAAACACTTTGAGCTGTATCCTTATTATGGGTTGCTTTCTCCTTCGTCTAGTAAACAAAATTGGCTCCTTTTCTTGCGGATGTGCCAACCTTTGAAATAGAGACATTAGATTCTTGAGCCACATTAGCCAACATATCAAGTGACTGTGAGCATTCATATCCTCCTCATCGGAAGAAACCTCCGTCTCCTTTTTCTTTTCTTTCGAGTTGTATTTCCAAGTCCTTAACCTTTCTTTTCAAATCTACAATCTCACCACCAATCTTAGATTTAGTCTCTGCGGATCCTTTTGAGATCGGTGATCTGACTCCATACTGTTCACTAAAGCATATAAAGATGTAAGTGTAATAGGGTCCTCGGCTCCACCAGTGATTGCTTTCAGTGGGAATGGGAGCATCATTGGGCCTTTCAGAAGAAACATCAACATGCTTTATGAATGAAACATTATCATCAACAGGATCTCTAATAGGACTAGGAGTAGGCAATCTATTAAAAGTCGGTCTCCCTCATCATGAGGAACACAGTAGTAGATGAACTAGGTCTAGGTGAAGAAGTGGACAAATGTTGTTCGGGAGCAACAAGATGGTTTTAAGGTATTAGAAGGGCCTTCATCATTGTCACTAATGGATTCTATCGGCAGACAACGATAGTAGAAGGTGAAGAACCAACAACATTTCCTTCTTCGGCGGATGCATTGCCACTGAAGCAACATAGCAGCTAGCAAGGATGATGTGCCCCTCATACTTAGTTCTCATAGAAGCAAATAGTTTAGCAATTAACGCTCCTATGGGATAAAAGTCTTGGGCTTGTGTGGTAATGTCTAAAATTATCTGAAGAAACCTAGGGTACATAAAAAAACTTATGCTTTTCCTATCTATATTTTCAACCATATTATCAAAAATATACTTAGAGAAATTATAAGTCAAACCACGAGAAAAGACAAATAATACCACATCCCAGCTGCGTAGAAAATTGATCCCATCCTCCAGATTTATTGCTCATACATTGAAGCAAGGTGTGGACCAAAAATCTCCACATAGGACACAACTGATTCTTCAACCACATATCAGGTCCTTACACCACGATATCAATAGCTCTTAATCCAGCAAGAATATCCTCCGCATTAGAATGATAAACCCCATTTGCATCATCCAAACGAAGTTGTCTTCTTATCGGCTCCTCTGTCAGTATACTACTGTTCCGTCAACGGTAGCTACAATCTACGTATCATTCCTCTTTTAGTAGATTGCCCAAAATTGTTCCAATGATTCATAATCATTAGGAGAATCGTTAAAGCATAATGAATCTTGGACCTCTGTAAGAATCCTACCATTGGTCTATACAACTCATCACCCTTATTTGTTCCCGAGGAAAATTTTATTATGATCATGCTTGAATTGAAGCGCCATGAGAAAAATTGAAAGTTAGGGTTAAGAATCACACAAGTGGAAGTCTTTTGAATGTGAGTAATGAGGGAAACTTTTAATGAGACGAAGATATGCAAACCGAGAATAAGTAGTATTTTCCCAATATTGGTCAAATGTTGACCGAAGGCGTGTATTACTACTTTTCCCCAAATTAACTTTCAACCGGCGAGAAACACAAATCAATCTCTTTGAGAATACTAATCGGCAGAAGATCCGCATTATTCAGGAAGCTTCATAAATATCTTTTCTTTGTTTCACCTATACGCATTAAATCTCATTAAGTCTTGAAGCTGTCTATAAAACAATCCCAATGCACACATAACTCTTCATCAAAAACCCCAAATAACATCACAAACCCTAATTGCATCAATGCCCCAAAATTAACCACAATCAACCATGAGTATTAAACCTGAGATCATAGATCTCACACCATCATTCTCATCATCATCATCATCATCAAGTGATGATTCAAACCCCTGGCTTCATTACTTTCCTCAACCATCTTCACAACCAAGTAAATTACCTTTTAGCCCTTCTTGGGAAGATAGTGTAGTGAATCAAGTGATTCTGGCGATGATTCGATGACTCCTATAAGGAGAACATCTTACTCCCAACCTCGGCACCTCGGCCTCAGCGAGGCCACGTGCTAGAAATCCTACTCCCTAGGGATAGAGGTGGTTCTAGCACTTCTGCTTCATATCATGGTGCATCATCACATATGTATTATAAGGAAGGAGTCAAGGAAGGTGGAAGAATTGCTTTTTGGTGAAATCAGCAGATGAACTACAAAGGACATATGTGGTCATCTTCATCATCATCGTTTTCATCAATCCATCCTTCCCATTTTGATCCTTAGCTTCTTTGTACTGGTCATGCATATCCGTCATGAGATAGAATGAATGGGTGGTTATGCAAGACTTCACAAACGCATATCAAGCATCTAGTGTGAAAGATGTGATCATCATGCATATCCAACGGCTTTGTTAGATGTTGGAATAGATGATATCAACTAGGTTAGGATTAGTAGTTCATGTAAAGCACTTTCCTTGTAGTTGCATTAGATGTTGATTGTACTCTCATGTAAAATTTGTAAACTGTTTCTCGAATGAATGAATGAACAATTTGCTTGATACTTTCTTGAATGAACATTGTAACTTGGTACTTTGTCTTCAGTGAAACAAATAACTCACTTGACACTTTGAATTCAGTAGAAACAAGCTTTAGAGCTTTCTTGACCATATTCCAACTTAACAACCATGGTAAATTCTAACTGAATAACCAATGCAAAATCATAACAAACACGAGAGAAACACACAAACCAAACAAAGACAAACAAACTATCATTACATTAGGTTAGTGTTGAGAACGAGAATCATAAACCAAAAATCAAACAATTTTACATAAAATACAAAGTATACACATATCCTCCCACGAGGCATATGCCTCCACGAGGCCTATGCCTCCCCTTTAACACTTTGGTTAAGGTTAAGCATACCAATATGGACCACAAGGTGTTGAAACCTTGGTCCATCAAAAGCTGTTAACAAATCTTACATATCATCATTATGAATTTTAACCTTTTTATCAAATGTTTTTCATATGCATCTCTTATAAAGTGGTGTCTGATTTCAATATGTTTTGTTGTTGTGAAAAGCTGGATTTTTAACAATGCATATGGTACTTTGATTATCAATAAAAATTGTTGTGTTAATGAAATTATACCCATAATAACAATTGATTTTGAATCCAAAGAACACGTCCATAGCAATTGGCGGCGACAGCGTACTACTGCTTGATAGATGAGGTAGCCACAATAGTCATTTCTTGCATTGCCAAGAAATCAATCTCTTTCAAAGGAATTGGCAACCTCGGTGGTGGACCTCTATCGATTTGCACCCGGCATAGTCACTATCACTATATGCTTCCGGCTTAAATGGAGATTCTTTTGGGTACCAAAGGCCTAAATGAGGTTGGCCTTTGAGGTACTTAAAGATCTTCTTAACAGCATTGAGATGGGAAGTTAGTGGAGTAACTTGATATCGAGAACACACACTACGGCAAAAGTAATATCGGTCAGTGAAGGCATTTAGATACATCAAAGAACCAATCATAGATCGTAAGGTGTACATTCACTAGTGGATCTATTTCATTGTTGGTCTTTGACTTTGGAGCTTCATAAGGTGTAGTGGCGATCCTCACTTTCCATTCCAAACTTCTTCAAAATGTCCCTCACATATTTGTCCTGACTTATAAAGATACCATCGGGTTTCTGCTGAACTTGAAGACCCAAAAAGAAAGTCATTTCTCCCATGGCACTCATCTGAAACTCTCCCTTCATTAGCTCCTCAAACTCCCTGCACCAAGCTTCCTTTGTGGATCCAAAATTAATGTCATCCACATGCACTTGCACAAGAATAATGTGCGGAGAATTCTTCTTGGAAAAGTGTTTTATCTATGGCACCTCTTGATATCCATGCTTGTGAGAAGCGATGAAAGCCTAGCATACCAAGCTCGTGGTGCATGATGTAGTCCATAGAGAGCTTTGACAACCTTGTAAACATAAGTAGGATGATCGGGATCTTCAAATCCTTTAGGTTGAGTGACATAAACCTCCTCTTCTATTTCACCATAAGGAAGGCTTTAACATCCATTTGATATACCATAAATCCCATGTAGGATGCATAAGCCAAGAAAATCCGTATAGCCTCAACTCTAGCCGCAGGTGCAAACACTTCATCATAATCAATCCCCTCCTCTTGTCTATAACCATGAGCAACTAATCTTGCTTTGTTTTTAACAACAACCTCTTGCATCTCTCTTATTCTTCAAAATCCATTTAGTACCAATTGCATACTTGCCATCTGGTAGTGGTACCAATATCCAAACCTGTTGATTTTGAAATTGTTGCATCTTTTCTGCATTGCCTCAAGCCAACTTGAATGCAGAGCACGAGTAACACTTTGGTTGGTTCCACTTGAGAAAACAAGCAAGAGCAGACAATGTTCATATGCGTGTGATTGTCTCTTGATGCGAGACATAAGAGAGAAAAGCCACTTGACCATATTTAGAACTTGCCACGGTACCCCTTGTTCTAACAGGTGCATTAGGATCACCAATAATATTGGTGTGGATGAGTGTGAATCCTCTTTGTAGCGATGGTGTTGATTTCAATGGAAGAATCAAGATTAGTCATAGTAGGTTCAAAATCAGTGTCATAAGAAGGTGAGGTGAAGATTCCGGCTTTGGGTTGATTATTACCAAGATCTGAGGGTCTTGGAAAGCAAGTATAAGGATCTCCAAAGTCTGTGGACACTCGAGTAGAAATGGGGCGGCTTGACATAGCCTTTGATGATGATAGGAGAAACGAATCATGTTGGTAGGATTGAGGTTTCCACTTATTGTTTCACTTACTCTCCTCAGGCATTCCTTTCGGCATTTAGATTAGTTTGCATACTCTTGTTTCTTCAACCTAGCAAGATCCTCTGCATAATTGGACTCGTCTTCACTCTCAGTAGAAGTAACTTTAGAAGTGTCACTTGAAAAATTGTTAGGGGAGAAAGAAGGCACTACAATGGGTTGCTCATCTTCAAACTCCTTTGTCGAGAATCGGCATCAGAATCACTGCAGGTAGTTGGAGACTCTTGAGTATCCGTTTGTTGGTTAGCCATATGTCTAGAATAACCCAAATAATCAGTTAAGTAATCAAAGACCAAACATGACCACAATCCTTGAACATTAGGCTTGTCTTCTAAAACCTCGGGTTCAATGTCTCCTCTATCTTCTTAGCAGATAAATTGTAAACTCTGTATGCCTTACTATGAGCTGAATATCCGACAATATAACCATCATCAGGTCTTCATCAAATTTGCCCAATGGATCACTTGTATCGGAATAGTCACTTGACACCCAAAAGGTTTAAGGTAATGAATAGTAGGAACTTTCCCATAGAAGTTATATGGTGTTTGAAGTGTGGTTAGTAATGGACACTCTATTCAATACATAACAAATTTGTGCCAACGACGTTAAACATGGTGGGTAGCTTAGAGTGCGACATTGATCTTGCAGCCTCTATGAGGGTCCTATTTTTCTTTCTGCCACCCCATTTTGTTGTGGGGTTCTTGGAGTGCTATAGTCGTTTGATACCTTTGACCTCTGAGTTCTATTAGAATAGCATTTTGAACTCTGTCCCATTATCACTGAATTCCTTTAACCTTTTGTTCAATGATTCTTAATAAGGGTAATAAAGTCTTTCAGCCTTGGATGTTTCATCTTTGGTCCATAGAAATACCCAACAAAATTTGCTATAACCATCAGTGATCACTAGACAAAAATACTTTTGATCAATGCTTAGAACTTGAGTTGGACCAAACAGATCCATATGAAGCAAGCGAAGAGGTTGAGTAATCCACACAGTCACAGACTTTGTATGAGGCTCTATGTTGCTTTCCGTTGTTGCGAGCAACAGGTTATGATCATTAGTAAATACTTTGGAAGGAAGACCTTCAACAAGACCCAGTTTAGAGAGCTTGTTTATGGTCTTGAAGTTGACATGGGCCATCCTCCTATGCCATTTGGTAGACTCATCCAAAGATGCTTTAGCCACCAAACAAGTTAAGTCACCTTTTGGTTTAACATCAGTTAAGTTGAATGTATAGAGATTGTGATTAGAGGAACTTTGGTAGAATTGAAGTGTCTTACGGGGTTTGTAGTCTTTAGATAGCACAAGACATTCATCCTCTGTGAAGAGTACTTTGTTCTTGGTGTCACAGATTTGTGAGACTGAGAACAAATTGAAGTGTTAGAGTTCCTTGACATAGTATACATTCTCAAAGTCCAGTTGAGGTGTTTTGATGGTCCCTTTCGATAATTCTTCCATCACTTCCTCCAAAGGTTACATTGCCTCCTCCTTCAATTGATACAAAATTATGCATCATATCCTGTTTCCGACATATGCTTGAACACCACTATCAACAATGCCAACATCTTTATGCTTAAGAGGATGATTCTACAACAACAAAATATACAAAATATTAGTACACTATTGAGGCTCAAGTCATTCTGACTTGAACACGCCTTGTGGATCATATGAATTATGCCATGCTGATGTATAAGATCCACTATTATTCTTGGGTTTCCATTGATTTAGGTCCTTTTATTCCAAGAACAACCTATTGGGACTTGGCAGTATTCCGGTTCCTGTCCCGTCAGGTCATTGAGTCAACATATCGGGCCAATAACCATTCTTAAAGTATGAACTTGTTGGTTGTACATATGGTCTTGCAATTGGTCTTCTCCAAGGAAAAGGAGAATTAGTTGCTTGTGGAACATAAGGGGGTATAACATTAACATTGGTCCACATTGGTCTAGATGTCCTAGAATTTCCACACCTATTCATTCTTTGCTCATGAAAATCACAATCCTTAATTAAATGAAATTTACTTCTACACACAAAACATGTCTTCTGTTTAGAAGATTTATTCAAACCAAAAGATGTTCTATTACAAGCAGAAGTATTCAAACCAATACCATGAAAAGAATTTTTTACTTGATATTATGCAAGAATTAAAAAGCAAGTCTTGAGAGGCAAGCTGTCTTGAAGATGATTCCTTGGCACAACTTCGACATGCTTATTGGTAGTCTTGGGTGCGAGGCGGGTGTGGACTTGGGAAGGTCGGACTTGTCATTTGAATCACACTCTGTAGACCCTTGCTCGGAGGACTTGTCACAGTTAACACAAGAGACAAAGTCATTAGAAGAAGTATCGAGGGTGGCAAGTCATTGACTTTTGCCATAGAGATGATGTGATCCATCAAAGTCATCAGAAAGGGTAAGGTCTATAGGCATAGGAATTCCTCTAATAGATCCGCGTCTGACATGTAGGTCACCTTCTTTAACATAATTAGCTAAGCTTCTTTGGTGTGGACTTCGTGTGTCATCTCTAGCTTCTAATCCTACATATTTCTTAAAGCCTAAACCTATCCCAGAATTAGGAGCTTGACTACTATATAAATGACTAGCTAACTTTTTTCCATTTAATAACCATTCGTTATGCCTAGCAATTTCCTTATCTAGTTTCTCTTTTAGTTCTAGATTTTATGACACTACATCTGCTCTTCGGATATTTCAACTCATTCTGTAGCACATTCAAGATCCCTCCAACACACTTATTTTCTCGGCATAAGCTATTTGATTCTTACGAACCAAACCTTTTTCTTTCTAGTGTTTTAAATTACGTTTATAGCTTCAACTTCTACAAAGTATTCATTATATATAGGTTTCAAAATATCATAAGCTTCTTTTAGTTCATTATAACGCTCACTACAACCAAACAAGCAGTTTTGTACACGAGATGCCCATCGAGGCAATCGATCATGCCTATCCTCTGAGTTGAGCTTGCAATCAAACCAACATTATCGGGACCATCATTCTCGGGCTCATGATGCTGGTCCACGTTCTTTGTCAAGAGTGACCAGCTGCTGATCCCTTTGAAGTTCAGTTCCCCTCGATTACGATAAGTAGAGTATCTCGTCTCATCACGGTTTTCTGTCTACTCTAGAAGTGACCCATCTGTTGACAAGTGAAGCACTTGACCTTCCTTTTGTCAAATCTCGCTAGATCTCTTCCTTGGAATCCAAACCTTCACATGCCTTGGAAGCAAAATTTTGATATCCATGGGCAACAGCGCCACACCGCCGGCTTCATCTCTTCCATCTCCGGTGGATCCACTTGATCTAAATCCTCGTATGCGGTTCTGGCGAGGATCATAATCAGCAATGAAGGATCCAAGCACATCTTCCATTATACCCCCTGATTTAGAATTTGATGGAGTGGTAGTGTAAGATGATGATGAGTAAGTTGGACTAGGACCATGACTCATCGTAGGGGTAGAGGCTCCAATGAATCTTTGTGACTGCGATAGATGATGATCTAAAGGACTTCTTACATCATGTTCAAGAGCTTTAAGTTTGTTGTACAGCTCATCAAAAGTAAGCATATTCAAACCACCTTTTGCTTTTAAAGCAATGCTCACTTGTAGCCAGGATTGAGGTAGAGACCTCAAGAACTTAGAATTACTGATCATCATTATCGGCTTTGCCGGCCGGTGATTCTTGACTTAAAATCTTGTGAAACTTGTCATAGCCCTTATGATTCCTTCCTCTTGATTTGAAAGTCTTGAAGCTGTTGTCTAAGCATGGACTTTCTCATTCTCCTAGACTCCTCATTCCCACCGAACTTAGCCTTAATAGCTAACCAGATGTCCTTGGCATCTTCCACAAAGTGAAAATCACTTAAGTGATCCTCAGGAATAGCTTGAAGAAGTATGGTTCTAACCTTGGTTTCTCTGACTGCCGGTAACTCTTGGCGGTTTGGGAGGAACATGAGTCATCTTACCGGCGGCATCGGTGGTAGTTTTCTTCTAACTATTTCCCCGGCACTATCTCCCATAGATTTCAATCAATGTTGGAGATCGGTTCTGCATTTTCATCGCCCAAAGGTCATACTCCTCCCTCTTTGGGTAAGGAAACTTAGCATTCTTTGTTGGAGAGACTAAGATGTTTGCGGTGGGTGGTGTTATGGTTGTTGGTGATTTCGGCATCAGCGTCGATCGAGCATAGTGAGTTATGTATTGGATGTATTGGTGTGTAGAAAAACTTGTCCTTAGTATCGTAGAGACTCCATGAGGCTCGATGATACCACTTGTTGAAAACTAAGACCTTGATAGATCTTGAGCTCTCGTAGATCGTTAGTATTGCTTATGTAATCACAAACAAACTAAAAGAAAATCTCTACAACTTGTATTTTGTAGCGGAATATAAACACAAGTATGAAACCACGATAACTAAGAACTTCTTTGATCCTCTATGGATCGTTATATTAAAAACTTGTTTTAAGCACGTACATAATTCATTCTATTGTGTTCCTTTTATAGACAAGGAACCCTAAACAAAACCTAAACCGTTTCCCAAGAAACATATAAACATAAAACTAAATAAGATATACACAATCACTTCCTAATAAAGCTCATGTATATCTAAACTAAATAAACTAAACACGGAATAATAACTTCCCTTGAAACAAACTAAACTTCAGTAGACCATGTGTGGCCGAATCCATACCCTTTTGAGGTCCAATGTTGAAACAATAAACATAATTAGTACTTGTAATTCCCAATGTTTGTGATTACATAGCATAACTATCGATCTACGAGTGCTCAAAGATCTATCAAGGTCTTTAGTTTCAACAAGTGGTATCAGAGCCTCGGGAGAGTCTCTACGATACTAAGAACAGTCTTTTTTTTGTACACTCATACAACCATTAAAACGTTCACCATGTTGGGATCTGATGTGGACAGAACTCACCAACAACAAAACACTACATCTCTTACCACCTGGTGTCTAGCAGCAATGCAAAGTTTCATACTTGAAGAAGGAGAATATGATTTATGGGCCATGAAGATGCAAATTGGATCTCCATTGATTGGAATATCTGGGAAATTGTGAAAAGGGGAAAAGTCAAAGAGAACTATCACGATCCCTAATGGTAATGTTACCATTGTTCCTCCCAAATCTGTGATGAGATCTGGAGTTCAAAGAGAGCATAAAGTGAGAACCATTCTTCTTGGGGCTATACACGAGGATCACTTGGGTGATTTTCACTACATGCAGGATGCGAATGAAATTTGGTTGGCTATCAAGGCTAGGTTTGGAGGGAATGAAGAGTCAAGAAGAATGAGGAAGTCGATGTTGAAACAACAGTATCAAGAGTTCCATATTTAGAAGAGGAAGGCATCCACAAGGGGTGCGATAAGTTTCATAAGATATTAAGTCAATTGAACGGTGAAGGCAAAGCGTGATGATGATTGCAACTCAAAGTTCCTAAGATCCTTACCTCCATCTTGGTTGCAAGTGACATTGCCCTCAAGGCTAAAGGTGGGTTGGATATGCTCACTTTTGATGAATTGTACAATAGACTTAAATCTCTTGAGCCTGATGTGAGAAGTCCTTATCGTTCATCCACTTCTAGTCAAACAACATTTGTAGGGGCCTCATCAAATAGGGTGACTCATGCTCCAAGCACATTCTCATGGTTTATCATCCTACCTACCACCTCATCAAGCTATCAGCCTAAGTCAAGTAGTGTAATGGAAGATGTGATTCACTCATTTGTTGCGATTATGATGTTCGTGACAACTAGCCTATGAGGATCTAGAAAAGTGGATCCATTGGAGATGGAAGAGATGAACTTAAGGTGGCAACTGGCTATGCTCTCATTGAATATCAAGAAGTTTAAAATTAGTTGGAAGGAAGTTTGGGTTCGGGGAAAGGATCAAAAAGATTTACAAAAGTAAGGTCAAGTGCTTTACTTGTGGACAAATGGGTCACTTCGCTAGAGAATGCAAGGATAGGAAGCCTGGAGAAGAGATGAGACATTCTTCCTATCGTGATTCAAAAGAAATTTGGAACTTCAAAGGGTGGAGCCTCCCGCTCTTGTTACTTTGTGGATGACCATGTTTGATTGCATAGGCATGACAAGATGATGGTGTTGAACAATGTTGGATTCTTGGCAAGTTGTACTTAGAGGATAGGTGATCAAATTGCCTTGATGGGCATCTCTCAGGTACACAACTGTGTTTTTGGTTGTAGTGAACGATACAATGAACTTAAGGAAGCCTATGATATTTTGAAACCTAAATATAATGAATGTTATGTTGATGTTGAAGCTTATAAACAGTCTTTAAAAACATTAGAAAGACAAAAAGTGTGGTTTCAAAAGAATCAATTGGCTTATGATGAAAAAATAAGGGTGTTACAAAGTGATTTAGATTATGCTAAAATTGATTTAAAACGCACTGAAAAAGAAAAAGCTGCTGTAGTCTCTGAAAACCTAGTGCTAAAAGAAAAACTAGATGAGAAAATAGCTAGACATAAACAATGGTTAATATGGGTAACAATCTAGCTAGAGAGATCTATAGTAGTCAATCTAAGACCTCTGCAATAGGTTTAGGTTTTAAAAAGTATGTAGGATTAGAAGCTAGGCATGATGAGTAAAACTACACGGCAGGTTTAGCTAATTATGTCAAAGAAGGTGAATTACATGTTGTACTGGATCTTAGAGGAATACCTATGCTGTTGACCTTTCCATTCTGTAGACTTTGATGGATCACACCATCTATATGGCAAAAGTCAAAAGACTTTCAGGACCCGATTCTTCATCTAATGATTTTGTCTCTTGCTCTAACGGTGACAAATATTCGATCAAGGGTCTACTTCTTATGGCAGCTGTGATTCAAGTGATAAGTCAGACCTACCCCAAGACCTACAGACCTCACCTAAGCGCACACAAGACTCCCTACAAGTCTTTTAGAGTTGCTCTGAGGAATCATCTTCAAGGCAGTTTCCTCACGAAGACTTGTCTTTTAATTCTTTGCATAATAATACTTTTTAAAAACAATTCCTTTAATGTTTATGGTTTGAATGCTTTTACATGTAATAGAACATCTTTCAATTTGAATAAATCTTCTAAAAAGAAGACATGTTTTGTTTGTGGAAGCAAATTTCATTTGATTAAGGATTGTGATTTTTATGAGCAAAGACTGGGTGTATGTGCTAATCGCGAAATCTAGACCAATGTGGACCAATGTTAATGACATACCACCTTTTGTTCCACAGGCAACCCATAATAAATCTTCTTCATTTCCTTGGAAGATCGTTTGCTAGACCATATGTGCAACCTACTAGTTCATATTTTAAACATGGTTATTGGCCTGGATGTATTGACTCAATGTATCTTTGGGAAGGGATATAGGGATCTTCTTGTGAAGCCCTCGGCGGTTGTTCTTGGAATAAAAGGGACCTAATTGTAAATGGAAACCCAAGAAAAATGGTGGATCTTATTCATCTGCGTGGCCTACCTCTAGTGATCCACAAGGCCCAAGTCAGGTGACTTGAGCCTCACCATAGTGTACTAAATTTTGCATATTTTTTTTTGTTGTTTGTAGGACCATCCTCTTAAGCATAAGGACGTTGGTATTGTTGATAGTGGTTGTTCAAGAAGCATGTCAGGAAGCAGAGATATGATGCATAATTTCGTACCCATAGAAGGAGGAGGCAATGTGACTTTTGGTGGAAGTGATGGAAGGATCATTGGGAAAGGCACCATCAAAACACCTTTCTGGATTTTGAGAATGTGTACTATGTAGGGGCGCAACATTTAACTTGTTCTCGGTCTCACAAATATGTGACACCAAGAACAAAGTATTCTTCTCTGAGGATGAATGTCTTGTGATGTCTAAAGACTTCAAACTTCCAGAAGATTCATCAATTACAAGAGTTCCTAGAAATCACAATCTATACACATTCAACTTGAATGATGTTCAAACAGAAGGTGACCTTACTTGTTTGGTGGCTAAAGCATTCCTGGATGAGTCTACTAAATGGCATAGAAGGATGGCTCATGTGAACTTCAAGACCATAAACAAGCTTTCTAAACTGGGTCTTATTGAAGGACTACCTTCACAAATGAACATAATTGTGTTGCCTGTAACAAAGGAAAGCAACACAGAGCCTCATACAAAGCATTACTTTGTGAGCATTATTTCGAACCTCTTGAGTTCTTTGCATATGGACCTTTTTGGTCCAACTCAAGTTAAAGCATTGATCCAAGTATTTTTGTGCGGTAATCACTGATGGCTGCGATTTTGTTGGGTATTCTTTAGAGGACTAAAGATGAAACATCTCAAGTGCTGAAAGACTTTATTACCTTTGTTGAAAACCGGTTGAACAAAAGGTTAAAGGAATTGATTGTGATAATGGGACAGAGTTCAAGAATGTTGTACTTATAGAACTCTGTAGGTCTAAAGGGATAAAAAGGGACTATAGCAACAAAATGGGGTGCTGAAAAGAATAGGACCTTAATAGAGTGCAAGATCAATGGGCGGACTCTAAATTACCACTATGTTTTGGATGAAGCAGGTTGGCACGACTAGTTAGATACTGAACATGGTATCAATTACTAGACCTCATAACAAGACACCTTATGAACTTCTCATGGGAAAGTTCACGCTATTCATTACTTCAACCATTTGGTTGTCAAGTAACCATTCTGAATACTAGTGATCCACTGGGTAAATTTGATGAGAAAGCAGATGAGGGTTATATTGTGGGTTATTCTGCTCTTAGTAAGGCTTACAGGGTCTACAATCTACATGCTAAGAAGATTGAGGAGACTTTGAACCTGAGATTTCTAGAAGATAAGCGAATGTTCAAGGGCAGGGTCATGTTTGGTCTTTTGACCTTGATTATAGCGATTACTTGGTTTATTCTAGACATGTGGCTAACCAAAATCAGGTACTCGAGAGTCTCCCACTAAGAATCAGGTACCATGGATGCTTCTCGATAGTGAGTTGAGGATGATGAACAACCTATTAGTGTACCTTCCTTCTCCCCTAACCGGTTTGGTGATACTTCTAAAGTTACTTGATGAGGTTTAAGTGACGATGAGACATATTATCTTTGAGGACCTTGCTAGGCTTCACACAGGGTATCAAATTAATCTTGGTGAGAAAATTTGAATGGGGAGGTTGCAGCGAAAGTCGATGGAATCCATGATTCTCCGGCGGTCATCTGTTTTCTTCCAACATCAACAAATCTGCGAAAGTCCATTTGTTTCTACTCCTGTTTCTACTAAAGTGTCTACAGACTTTGGAGATCCATATACACGCTTTCCAAGTCCTTGGATCTTGGAAATCATTAACCTGAAAAAGCTGGCATCTTCACCTCACCTTCCTATGACGATTTTGAGCCAACTGCGACTAATCTTGATACATCAATTGAAGTCAACCCACTAATTGCTACTAAAGGATCAACATTGCTCATCCTCGGTCCAATATAATTGGTGATCTTCTAGCTTTGTTAGAACTAGAAGGGCGTAACAAGCTCTAAATTGCCAGGTTGCTTTTCTCTCTATGTCTCAAACCCGACAAAGAGACAATCACATAGAATATGAGCATTGTCTGTTTGCTTGTTTTCTCTCTCAAGTGGAACCAACGGTGTTACTCAAGCTCTTGAAGACTCGGTGGCTTGAAGCAATGCAAGAAGAGATGCAACAATTTCAAAATCAACAAGTTTGGATCTTGGTACCACTACCTGATGGCAAGTATGCAATTGGGACAAAATGGATTTTGAAAAATAAGAGAGATGCAAGGGGTGTTGTGATTAAAAACAAAGCTAGATTAGTAGCTTCAGGGGATACAGGCAAGAGGAAGGAATTGATTATGATGAAGTGTTTTCACTGTTGCGGAGGTGAGGCCATTCAATTTTCTTGGCCTATGCATCTTACATGGGGTTCATGGTATATCAAATGGATGTCAAAGGAGCTTTTCTGTATGGTGAGATAGAAGAAGAGGTTTATGTCACTCAACCCAAAGGATTTGAAGACCGGATCATCCTAATTATGTTTACAAGGTAGTAAAAGCTCTCTATGGACTACATCAAGCACCAAGAGCATGGTATGCTAGGCTTTCATCATTCAACAACCATGGTTATAGACAGGTGCCATTGACAAAACACTTTTCTACCAAAGAAGAATTCCACCGATATCATACTTGTACAAGTGTATGTGGATGACATCTTCTTTGGCTCCACAAAGAAGAAGGGTGCAGGGAGTTTGAGGAACTAATGAAGGGAGTTTTCAGATGAGTGCCATGGGGGAGCTTACTTTCTTTTTGGGTTTACAAGTTCAGTAGAAACTTGATGGTATCTTTATACATAAGGAGAAATATGTGAGGGACATCTTGAAGAAGTTTGGTATGGAGAGTGTCCGGACTGTCACTACACCTTATGAAGCTCCAAAGACAAAGACCAACAATGAAGCAGATCCAGCTATGAATGTTCACTTATGAATCAATGATTGGTTCTTTGATGTATTTGGCTAGGCCGATATTACCTTTCTTTGTGAGTGTGTGTTCTAGACATCAAGTCACTCCACACTTCCCATATAAATGCTGTCAAGAAGATCTTTAAGTACCTAAGCGCCAACCTCATTTAGGTCTTTGGTACCCAAAAGAGTCTCCTTTTAAGCTGGAAGCATATAGTGATAGTGACTATCTTTGGTGCAAATCTGGATAGGAGATCCACTACTGGTGGTTGCCAATTCCTTGGAAAGAGATTGATTTCTTAATGACAAACTATTGTGGCCCCTCATCTACTGAAGCGGTAGTATGTTCTTTGCTGCCAATTCTTTGTGGACGGGTTCTTTGGATACAAAATCAATTGTTGGATTATGGGTATAATTTCATGAACACAACAATTTTTATTGATAATCAAAGTACTATATGCATTGTTAAAAATCCATTTTTCCAGTAGAACTAAGGATATTGAAATCGGGCACCACTTTATAAGAGATGCATATGACAAACATTTGATAAAAGTGGTTAAGATTCACACTAATGATAATGTGGCAGATTCTTGACTAAGTATTTTGATGGACCAAGGTTTCAACATCTTGTGGTCCATATTGGGATGCTTAACCCTTAACTACAAAGTTTAAGGGGAGGCATATGCCTCAGGGGAGGATTCATGTTGTAAAGTTTGTAAATTATTGTTTATATTTTTGTTTGTTGCTTCATAACGGTGATGTACTTTTAGTTTGTTTGTCTTGGTGTGGTTTGTGTGTTTTGTCATGTATTTTTCAGTTGCATATATAAGTTGAAGTTCACCATGGTTGGTCAATTGGAATATGGTCAAGTAAGCTTAAAAGCTTGTTTCATGAAATCAAAGTCTGAAGTGAGCTAATTATTTCTACTTGAAGAGAAATGAAGTTAAATTGCTCATTCATTCAAGAAATAGTTTCTGACTTACAAGTTCAAGCACAATCAATTTCAAATGATAATACAAGATCAGTTCTATACAAGATCTACTTAACTTATTCTACCTCCTATCATCTACTAGCTCATATCATCTATTCCAAATCTTTGGATATGCATGATCGATCTGACGAAGAAGCTAAGGATCAAAATGGGAAGGATGGATTGATGAAAACAAATATGATGAAGATGAATACTGTGACGGATGTGTGATATGAAAATCTTCCATTGTTCCATCTACTCGTTCCACCATAAAGCAACCAATCCATCTTCCTTTTACCCTTTTCCTTAGCGATATGAGATGAAGCACCAAAACATGGCGAGAAGAGCTAACACTACCTCTTCTTTGGCACGTGGCCTTAGTTGAGGTTGAGGTGTTGAAGGTTGGGGGTGTGATGTTCCTTCCTTGTTGGAGTCATCAGAGTCATCAGAAGACTCACTTGGATCCACTATACTATCATCTTCAGAAGAAGGGAGAAATGGGGATTTCAAAGGTCGAGGGTCATATGGATATGGGAAAAACTGGAGTAAATCATCACTGGATGATGATGATGACGATGGAGAAGGGATTGGATCAATAACCTCTGGTTTGTTATTCATGGTTATTATTGATTAGAGTGGAGAAATTAGGGTTTGTGGAAATATTTGGGGTTAATTGATGAGAGTTAAGTGTGCATTGGGATTGTTTTATAGACGGATTCAAGGTTTAATGAGATTTAATCGAGTTGGGTGACAGTAAAAAATATTTTGAAGCTTCTTGATTACGTGAGTTATTTTCTTTGATTGATTTAGTTATTCGTGATTGACCTTGGTTTCGGAAGTGGTAAGTTAAATTTGATAGAAGTTGCATTACACATCAGATTTGGTCAACAACTTATTAGATATTTATGACCATAAATTGGGAAACTTCTAATAATACCTTATTCGCATATCTTCGCCTCAAATTAACTGATTCCCTCTTCATTCGATTTAAAACATACCTCCAGTTGATTAAATCATAACCCATTATCACAATTTCTCATGGCGCTTCAATTTAAGAAAGATCATAACAAAGTTGCTTTTCTGGGAAAAGCTAAGGGTAGTGAACTGTATGAACCAATGGTGGAGTTCTTGAAGAGATCCAAGATTCATTATGCTTTAACGCATTCTCCTAATGTGATATATGAATCGTTGGTTACACAATTTTGGGCATCTGCTTAGAAACGGAGTGAAACATAGATTGTTGCTCTAGTTGACGGAATAGAGTATGTTGTGACAGAGGAGTTGATAAAAGAAGAAGCAGCTTGGAGACGATGTTAATGGGGTTTATCATTCTAATGTGTGGATATTCTTCTTTGGGATAAGAGCTTTTGGATACTAGGGTACAAGGTGATATATGGTTCAAGAATCATTGTGTCCTATGTGGAGGTTTTTGGTTCACACGTTGCTTAAGGTGCATAAGCAATAATCGGGAGGATGAGACCAATTTTCTACTCAATTGGGATGTGGTATTGTATGTCTTTCTCAGGGGTTAACTTATAACTTTTCTAGGTTTATTTTTGATAATATGGTTGAAAATATTCATAGGAAAAAGCATAAGTTTTTAATGTACCCTAGGTTTTTGCAAATGATTTTGGACATCACTACCCAAGCCCAAGCCTTTTGTCCCATAGGAGCTTTAACTGCTAAACTGTTTGCTTCTATGAAAACTCATTATGAGGGGGAACATCATCCTTTGCTAGTAGTTATGTTGCCACAAGGCAATGAGGTCAGCTGGCGATGAGGGAATGTTGTTGGTTCTCCACCCTCTACTCATTACTGGCTGATGGTAATCCATCGGTTACAATGGATGAGGGCCCCTTCTAATCTGCTGAAACTACACATGTTTCTCGACCAACCACCATCTACACCTTTGACCATGCCTACATCACAGTCCACCGCCTACTTAGGGTACTCTGATGAGTTTGAGGCTGAATTTGCTAGAATGCCTACACCTAGTCTGTTAGAGAGCCTTTTGTTGAAAGCTCTCTATAATTGAGCAGGGTTCATGTTTCTTCGAAAGATCCATGAAGCTCCCATTACCACGCACCAATCTGCTGTTGGTGAGGATCCTATTACTCTTACTTGTCTATGATTTGCTCAACAGGATTGTCCAAGAGGTTGCAGATCTAAAAAGGGAGCTTGCTAAAACTAGATCTATAATTGGTGGTGAGATTGTGGATTTAAAGAGAAAGGTTCAAGATTTGGAAGAACAACTTGGGCATAGTAGCAACAGGAGATGTGTTGTTTCTTCTGATGAGGAGCAAGTGGATGCTAATTTGGATTCACTTGATATTTTGGCTGATGTGGCTCAACAATATAATGCTTCTACTCAAATGGCTGCTAAATCAGTAAAGCAAAAAGAGCAAATTTTATTTTCTAGAAGGAGGAGAAGGCAATCTTTTAGCAAGGATACATTGCAAAGTGAGGATGTTGCAACTCTTGAAGAGCATGTTGTTCTGATACTCTTATGATGGATATTGCTCCTGAAGTTGGTCAAGTTCATCTTTGCAAGCACAACAGCTTCTACACCTTCAGTGAGATCCTAATGATGTGTTTGTTCTTTGGAAGGAATTTTAATTTGGACCCTCATACAAGTGTTACTCCTGAAGACATTCCTCAACATGTTAATGCTGATACTTCCATGAGTGTTTCTTCTGAAGTTCCTATTGTAAGTCTTGAGCTTCTTTGAAAAAGGAAAAGGAGCAATGATTGATGAGAAATTGGATTTGAACTAGTCGATGAACAGGAAATGCAAGCACAAGAAATATTGCTAGCTGAGTATGAAAATAACAAGAAGATTCAAGCATTGGCTGAAATACTTCAAGCTCGGTTTGCTACCAATTTGACTCTGAGAGACAACGAAATTGATGAAATGTCTACTGATTCGGCGATGCTCAATGGGATACTTACATTAATCAAGTTGCATCAAATTCTACTCTTGCACAAAGTATCTTAGGAGCCGACTTTAATAGTGAGACCTTTTGCTGAGATGGTGGCTCTTGGTCAACAGAGGAAGCAAAATGCTGCTGTACGTACAACTAAGAGAAATTATTGCTCGGAAAAATAAAGCAAAAAGGGAAAGACCACAAACTCCAGCTCAGAAGAAAAAGTAGATAAGAATGGTGGTGTATAATCAAAGTAGTATTATCTATCAGAAAGGTTTGACAAAAAAGCAAGTTTGGGCTTTAGATGATTCTGAGTTGATTAACATGTATCATAGGGTTATGAAGTATATTACACCATATTCTAATTTGAAAAGAGTCTTTGGTGCTTTGGATGTTCCTGAAGCAAAGAGATCAAAGCAAGTTGAGATTGTTGATAATTTTGATGATGTTACACCCAAGATGAGTTCTCTTGTTGTTATTGCTGAAGCATCTACTGAGGCTATCCATTCAGATGAAAGGTTTCAATGCTGAAATTACTGCTGAAGATGTTCATGATAAGATATCATCTTCTGTCTCTATGGAGATGTATATACCTGGTAGGAGAAAGAAAAGAATGTCTAAAAGAAGACACACTAATCTAAGGAGATCTGGTGAGATCAAAGGACATACATTCAAGATTCATAAAGTCTCTCAGAGGTAGTTCTTTGGATCTAAAGGCGATGAATCAACTTTTATTTGAGAAGGATCTGTGATGTTTTCTGAAGGATCTCATGATGTGTTGACTAATTGGACTTTGACTGATGGGGAGCTTAACACTATTTATCGGCTGGATAGTTCTACTATGCATTTCAACTTCTTGAAGGAAATCTTTCATTTGGTGGATAGACATGATTTGAATACTATGTATGGACTTGTCACTAAGCATTATGCTACTCATTCACCACAGGGTTCTGGTTTATATTTTCTGGGTGATCTTCAAGTTTTTTTTGATTCTCAATCTCCAGATGGTAAAGGGTATTCTATTTGGAAGAATTCACATAAGTGGAAGGTAGAGAGTTGGAGATTTTATCCTATGCCATGTGTGCATGTGGTGGAGACAAAATGTGGTATGATTGTGTGCATGTTCTCTGATAAAACTTATCCTTTGTCTGTGTCTTTGATGGAGAGAATGCTTAGACAGAAGTTGGAAGTACCTCCGATCCAGGTTGGGAATGATAAGCTTCATGCAGAACAATGTGTTGGTTTGATTAAGACTCAGCTTCTGCAACATAAATCATCATCTTGATTATGGTATTGTGTATATTTTGTAATATTTGTTTCTTTGTTTCTTTATTAGTTAAAAAAAATACTATGTATTTTCTTTGTTTAACTAACTTTTCTTGCAGATTTGTTGTACATTTCTATGGTTATTAACTCACCAGATGTACCTTGTGTATGTCAAAGAGTTGGCTAGTCCAAAGGGTACAGCTTTGGTAAAGACACATCAAATCTGTTGATAGCTGTAATGGTTTGCTCAAAATCATAGGGTATGCAACCACCCATGCTTAATTGCTGAGGGTTGTATGGTCATCAATTCACCATGGTTTATTCCTTTTTGGACTCCAAGAATTTACTAGCCCACATGTATATGGCTTGTGGTAAAGGCAGTGGAATACCATATTTGGTAATCAGTTCACCAATCCTAAGAATTGACTAGTCCTGAGCAAACGGCTACAGGTAAAGACATTTCAAATCCGTTTATATAGTTACTGATTTGCTAATAAATCAGATGGTTATCAATGTATCATAGTTTTCAAACTTAAACATTTGGCTACTCCAGTAGTAATGGCTATTGGTAAAGAGACATCAAATCCATTATTTTCAATGATTCACCTCTCACAGGAGTTAACACACCTGGATGTAATGAGAATAGTATGAAACTCAAATGTTTTGATGTACTGTTCTCATTTGTTCTGCAAAATCCTGGAGTTTCAAAGTTTTGTCATCATCAGTGTTCTTGTTTTGATTCTTTCTGTTGCTGCTGTTCCAGTACAATCCTCTAGTTCTAAAGTGTTAAAGATCTATCAAGAGACTGGAACTTAACCATGTCAAATTCCAGTTTAGGGGAGGATTGTTGGGAATTATGTGAAGTATGAATTATGCTGAAATTACTGCTGAAGGATTCTGCTGAAGTAGTGTGGAATCTGCTGAAGATCTAATTCTACTGAAGTAGTGAAGCCGTGTAGATGGTTTCTGCGGAGATAGTTATTCCGCGTATTCTATAGTTTGTTAGGATATGAATGAGCTTTATTAGGAAGTTATAATGTATATCTTATTTAGTTTTGTGTTTATACGTTTCTTGGGAAACGGGTTAGGGTTCCTTGTGTATAAAAGGAACACAATAGTTTGAGTTATGTACGTATTGAAAAAACAAAGTTTTAGTATTATTAAAAGATCCATAGAGGATCAACGAAGTTCTTAGTTATTTGTGTTTGTTCTTGTGTTTAAATTCCGCTTGAATACAAGTTCTAGAGACCGTCTTATAGTGTGTTTGTGATTACATAAGCATAACTATCGATCTATGAGTGCTCAAAGATCTATCAAGGTATTTAGTTTCAACATTTGGTCTCAACACTAGGAGTCTCTTCACTAAATTGAACATGTAGGTTCTCTTCAACAATCCTAGTCCTCCTATTGTATACTCTAAAGGCTTTACTATTTGAAGAATAGCCTAAAAAGTATCCATCATCAGCTTTCTCTTGAAACTTACCTAGATAGTATATGGTATTCAAGATAGTAACAGGACACCCAAAAGGTTTTAGGAATGCAATCATGGGCTTCCTATCATGTAACAACTCATAGGGGGTCTTGTTATGAGGATTCACTACCTTACTTCTGTTTTGCACATAACATGCAGTTCTACTGACTTGACCCAAAAGGTAGTTGGTAACTTAGATTCTGACAACATTGTCCTAGCAGCCTCAATTAGTGTCCTATTTTTCCTTTCAGCTACACCATTTTGTTGTAGTGTTCTAGCAACACTAAACTGTCTTTCAATACCCTTAGCTACACAGAACTGATTCATCACAGCATTTTTAAACTTAGTTCCATTATCACATCTGATTACCTTGACCTTATGATTCACTAGATTTTCTATCTTAGTAATGAAACTCTTGAGGATCTCACTAGTCTCACTCTCTTGACCAAAAAGTATACCCAAGAAAATCTACTATAATCATTAGTGATAACTAGGCAATACGCTTATGGTTCAAACTTTTAACAAAGGTAGGTCCAAATAAGTCCATATGAAGCATAAAGCTTGGTGGTTGTGTGATGGTGTTATGATTTTGTTCTTACAAGAGGCTCTGTGTTGTTTTCCTTTTTGACAAGCTACACAAAGTTTCTTACTCTCAAAAACCTTAGAAGGTAACCCTCTCACTAAGTTGCCTTTTACCAGTTTATTGATTGTTTTAAAATTTAGGTGACCTAGCCTTCTGTGCCACAATTTAGACTCATCTACTGATGCTTTAGCAAACAAACAGGTTAAGGACCTATTAGGAATTACATCTTTAAGATCAAAACAATATATATTTTCCTTCCTAGGTACCCTAAGTTGTATATACTTTTCATTATGCATCATAAAATCAGGTGATAACACCACACACTCAGTTTCCCCAAAAAGTACCCAGTTTTTCTTATCACACATTTGAGAAACACTGAATAAATTGTACTTAAGTCCCTGTACTAGATAGACCTTTTCAAAGTCTAATGTCGATTCGATTGTGCCTCTGCCAAGAATCTTTCCTCCCTTTGGATCATTGCCAAATGCCATATATCCTCCATCAAAAGCTTCAAAATCCTCCAGTTTGCTCCCATCCCAAGTCATGTGCCCAGAGCAACCACTATCAAAAATTCCTTTTTATTTTAGCTCATCTTGTAGATTGCCATGCACATAAATTTAAACAAATTAGTTCCTCTTGTAGACCCAAGCCAATACTGACTTGGGTCTGCCCTGTGCATCAACATAATCAAATTTGTTTAGGTCCATTGATGCACAGTTGACATGATGTAAAACCTTGGTCTTAGGATTCCATTGCCAACTAGGCGAGGCCTTACACGACATAAAATTATTTCCAAAAGCAGCGTATGAGTTATCACCTTTGGAATTTTTAAAACTTCTTTTGAAACATTGGTGATATTTTTCTTAGCAGTGGTTTGATTTTGCTTAGCCGAGTTTACATTTTGCTTAGCAGTGGTTGGAACCCATTTAGGTGCAGCAGTGACTATTGACTTGGTATTACCATTCCTCATTAACACTGCTTTAGGAATCATGTTTTTATTAGGATGAGGGTTTGTTTTCTTTGAAAAGTTTTGGTGATTTACCCTCCTCCATTGATTCCAAACTTGTGGTTGTTTTCTATAACAGTTTCTCTGTAAGTGCTCAAAACTACCACATATAAAACAAGCCTTCTTGACACATTGAAACTCATCACCTAACTTGTTAGAAATTAGGCCATTAAAGTTTCTCTGATTGCCCCTAGGTATGTATCTTTTCATCTGTTCCCTAGATATCTCCTTATAATCTACCACTTTTCTAGAGATAGGTGCTCCAAATCTAGGAATAAGGTTGGCTTGCTTAGAATCAACTTTCATAACATGTTCTATCCTCTCAGGCTGTGTTGATTCAGATCTATCTTCCTCAGAATCTGATTCCCAATCTTCAATAGTGGGAGCATTAGATGACTTATCAGAACCTATCTTAGGTGATTCAATCTTGCTAGTCTCACCTACATGTTTATTGAAACTAAATTCATTGCTAAATGACAGTTCCTTTGTAGGTGGTGCATGTTTCATTAGAGATGGTGGTGGCATATTATTGTAACCAAGACCAGTACCCTCCTTGAACAACTTTTGACCTATTGGCTTATTTACTAGATCTGAAGCATACTATGTTTTAGCAACCCTAAAAACATGTTTTTCCTATTCTACTAGGGCTTCTTCTTTTACACTCTCTGCCTCTTCTAGTTTCTTTTTAAGCATTGTTATTTCTCTGTCTTTAAGATCAATTTCACCACCTAGTATATTTATCTTATCAACATACTCAAACTCACATTTAATACAGTAATTGAGCTTTTCTTCAACACTTTCTAGACCAACTCTATAACCTAAGTTATCTAGAGACAGTCTTTCAACTTCTTTTCTCAAACTCTCAACAATAGCTCTTTGTGATTCTAGGTTATCTAGACATGATTTGAAAGAACAAGTAGAATTTTTAGAATCATTAGATACCTCAGAATCTGAACCAGAAGATGAGGCATAGGCCATAAGAGCAAAGTTATGCTCTTTAGAAGCTTCACTAGCAAGAAAAGCTGCATTGGGACCTTCTTCAATCTGATCACTCCAGTCATAATCTCCAATCCCATCTTGAGCAACCAATGCTAAAGAAGAAGCAGGCTCTTTAGTGGTCTTCTTGATGCCTTCAATCATTTTGGGAGCTCTACATTTTCTAGCAAAATGACCCTTCTTCCTGCAGTTAAAGCACTCCATCTTGCTTTTGTCAAATCCAGCTCTCCTTTGACCATCATACTTAACTTGTCTTCCAGTCCTCCTTAAGAACTTCCTTGCTTGGAGAGTCAACATTGCCATCTGCCATTGAAGATTAATCTCTTCAAGATCATCAGGATCAATTTGATCTAAATCTTGATTCAAAACAGTAACGCTGGTAGTTAAATCAGCCAGAAAAGCACAAATTGCACCATCACTGACAATATCACTAACAGTGGTATTGTTTGCAATAGCCGTGGTTATTCCATAGGCAGCAGTGGATACATCTTGTGAGCTCTTGTGATTAGTTGAAACAAAAGCAATGTTTTGGCTAGTTGAAGATGCACCATCAATGTTGTTCTCAGACTCATATACCTTCAAGTTGTTGTAGAGATTGTCGAGTCATCTTTTCAAAATCATCCTTATTTCTCCACACAACTATTGTGCGTGCCCATTCAGGTGATAAACTTTTGATGAACTTCAAATTTATATCTTCTTGAGCAACCTTGTAGTCCACCAACTTTAGTTGACTGATAAGTTTTTGAAGTCTATTATAAGTGCCATCAAGTTTTTCTCCACTAAGCGCAGTGAAGTTTTCAAGTTGATGCTTGAGCATACTCTTCCTTGATTTCTTTGTAGCTTCATTACCAGCAAACCTTGTTTCAATAGCATCCATTAATTCTTTAGCAGACTAATATTGTTCAAATTCCAAAGCATACTCATTAGGTATTCCCATGGAAAGAATACTGTGAGCTTTAATCTCCAGCTTCCTCTTAGCCTTGTTAATTTCACTAACAATGGCTATATCCTTACCATCATCACCCTTCCTAGGAAGAGTATCACCTTTTTCAACAACTTCCCAGATGGCATAATCAATCATACGAATGTATTGCCTCATTCGCATTCTCCAGATTTGGTACTCAGCTTGCTTGAGCATGGGCACCTTTGATGCAAGATAACCATGTGTGTTTGTCGGACATCTTAACTTACTTTAATAGAACTTAACTAAACTTCTTCTTGGTTTCAGTTTCTAGATCACAAGATCTGATACCACTTGTTGATCCCAGTTGAGCAAACGATGCTTTATAGAAACTGACTTGAACAAAGACTTATTAAGTATTACGCGGAATTTAATACTTAATCTTAAGAAGAAGAATAATAAACATTCAACACCTCAATATTATTATTAATACGAATACTCTAACCAGTATTAGGGTTTTACAACCTTGAAGTGTATCGACCTTAGATATAAAACATACATATATCTAATCTAACCTAGGACCTCCTTTTATAGGCTAAGGAGTCCTTTACATAATACAATACGTAACCTACAAGATAAATATCTTTTCCATATTTATCTAATACAAAATATTAAACCGACTATACAAGACTAGCAGTGGTTATAATACAATATCCGTGGTTACACAATACTACTAGCCGCGGTTTGTCTTCAGCAGTGGATTCAATCTTCTGTCCGTGGTTTTAACAACTCTGTCCGAGGTTCCAACACTTAGAATAAATCATGATCCAAGGAACCTAAAACCCAACAAGTTAGTTTTTTAAGATGATGGAGATTATTGTTGACGAGAGATGGGAGGTTGATTTGGAAAACATAGGTTGGCTCAGTGTGTTAATGAGTCGCGATTAAGGACAAAGAAAATGTTCTGTGGTATGAGATAACAGATAGGATATCAGTTGTTACACAAAACAACTCACTGAACTCGAAACATGAGTCCCTGAAAACCGGTGTCAAAAGTGAGACTTACCAGATACCCTTGAAGGCTTAGGGACAATGAGTATCAAATATAGGGAGAATGGGTCTTTCGGGCTACTCTAGCTGATGAAAACAATCAGTGAATGCAAAGAAAAAGTATAACCTTGTCACTGACCAAGTCATAGACTGCTAGTACCAAAACCTGAGGACTCAGGGTATGATATGGATCAGGGGCACTGAAAGAAATCAGCTGGTAAAATTCCTTGAAATAATCAGGGAAGTGTTGGAGCCTGATCGGGTTGAAGATGCATCAGGGAGTATGTATTTGAATTCAGACTTTGCCTGAACAAGAAACTTGAATGTGAACTCCCTGAGAAGTCGTTGAAGAGTACTAACCCGAGACCCTGAACCATGGTCTCACTGAACACCCAAGTCCTTGAAACCCGAGCCACTGAGCTCTTGGTGACTAAACCCGAGTTAGTGAAAATTTGAGAACCCGAAGTCTTGATAACCACAACCAAACAACACAGAACCTGAAATTGTTCAAGAACTGAAGTGGTAAAAGTGTGATAGATAGAAGAATTGATTGTCGGGTGAGTTAATTAGGTTTTCAAGCTAAGCCTGATTAGGAGCCTGATAAGTGATAAAAAATCACGCGGTGTATAGATGTTTGTGTTGTAATTATTTCAGTCCAAGTCTGGGCATGATCATGCATCTATCAGAACGTCATTGTGGAAGCATGGTGGGAAAGTTGCTGTGTAAAGGGCTGATGGGGTATATCAGTGTTCAACGAAGAACACGACTATGGTGTACTCAGGGAGTGTAAAAAAGGTGTGGTATGGGTCTTTCGACTAAGCCTGAATGTGCTTGAAAAGTCTCAACTAAGGACAAACTGATGGGGTCCCTGATAAGTATCAAGGAGTGTTAACCTGTTTGTAAGGTTGATTTGTCTTTGCAACGTTAGGGAATGTTGTGATTATAAGTATATTGGGGTGTATTTGTACCAGTGTATTTGTATTCATAAATGTATGTGTTGTAATACCAAGTCAAGTGACAAAAGAAAATGGACACTGATGTATCAAAAAATTGAACCAGGTCCTTTCACTTGAGTTATTAAAATATCCTTCAGGGAATTGCAAAGAGAAAAGGACAACTTGATGTATCTAAAATGAACCAGGTCCCTCTTAGCATCAAAGTGAACCCCAGTCACTGAAAAACCTGAACCCTCAGACTGAAACCTCAGTCTTACACTTTCTACCAATCACCTTAGGCTATTTGTATATTCAAATAGGGGGAGACTGTTGGGTCCAATAAATTGACCCAATCACCCTGAACAAGATTTGAAAATAAAATAGTCTAACTCACTAAATAAATAGTGATGACTCACGTGATAAAGAAATGTGAGTGTTGTTTAGTGCTCTTTACTTACTGATACGATGTCAGTGAGTAAAATTTATGAGCTACAAACAACACCAGTGACACTGAGATTTTGACAAATGTCTCAGTGATCCTGAAGACGCTATCTCTACATACAGACTGAAAAATATGGGTGGGAACTTCCAAGAGAAGAAGTCAAACAAGTACAAGACTTTACCAAAGAAGTCAGAACTATGTTATGACTCATTCAAAAGAATGGTTGGTGCTTTTCCAAAAGTAGAGAAAGATGGACCACATGAGGGACCACATGTCACCTACCACCACAAGTCTTTGTATCTTTTGTTCATATAAATGTATGTAATTGTAATAGATAGGTATGCATCCTGAATAAACACAATACATAGTATTAGTGATAGGATCATCCTCTCATTGAAACACAAGCATAGCTTGGATCAATGAGAGTTTATTTGTCATTTAATGAGGATAATGTACCGAGATTATCCCCGTAAAAAGTTGAGGATGTTATCATGTAGTCTAGCTGGTATTAAGAAATCTTGTATTTATTGTTATTCATTATTAATGAATTTTTTCTTTAATATATCAAGATTTACTCAATTCTTTGGACCAACAAGTGGTATCAGAGCGGGTGGATTATTCTCATGATCAAGATTCGTTCAAATGACTGCTGATAGCATCCTTTATTGTCAAAAATAAATGTGAGATCGTCAAAAACTGCTACTGCTGAAGCAATTTTTAAGGGGGAGAGACCATTTATTATCACTGAAATGAGAAATCCCTTCCAAACAATACCCAAACAAATCCACTGATTGAAATAATCAGTCTAAAAACCCATCCAAAAACAAAAAATATTATCCCTACAAAAACACTATCATCACTCAGATCCTCATCACTCTCGATATCTCACCACTCTCACCTCGAAAACACATATCTCATAAGATAAGATCAATCACAAAAATCCCAGATCCGAATTCACTAAAAACGGATCTATCAACCATCAAAGATCACCATCACTCTCACTATCGATTCAAACATATCACACCGATCAAATAATTATATCACATCTTAAAACCAAATCTGTCACCAAAAATTCACTCTAAAAAATTGATCTACATTAAATATCATCTACCGACACTCACAAAAACTCTAACGTCACCAAAATCAAATCCCCGTTCCGTTCACAAAACCCACCGCAGATTGAACAAAAAAAACAGATGGTGGTTATTGGTACTGCTGATGTGGCAATAGTGGTCGGAGCTTGTGAAAATTTGTAACTCAGGGAGTGGTTGTGTGGTGTGTGGGCTGAACCTGAATGGAGGGTCACTCGAGGAAAGGTAGGTTGGTTAATGATTCGGGTCTGTTGATGCCATGGTTGCAACACCAGGGAGCGTTAATGGTTCTTTTAGGCTGATATTTTCATAGGTGTGAAAAGAGTGATATGGGAATCAGCTTTGGTAACTCAGGGGGTAATAAAGGCTAATGTTGGGTTTATCAAGTGATAAAGAAATCACTCACTATTATGAAACGAATCAGTAGGTAGGCCTTGCTCAATCAGGGAGTATCCCGAGAAGACCACCAACCTGATATGGTGTTTTGCGTGATGGGCCTGACCAAGGGGTAACATGAATCAGTTAGTCAACTCATATTTTTGATTCAAGGGATAGTTAGTTTTTTAAAGATGATGGAGATTATTGTTGACGAGAGATGGGAGGTTGATTTGGAAAACATGGGTTGGCTCAGTGTGTTAATGAGTCGCGATTGGGGACAAAGAAAATGTTCTGTGGTATGAGATAACTGATAGGATATCAGTTGTTACATAAAACAACTCACTGAACCTGAAACATGAGTCCCTGAAAACCGGTGTCAGAAGTGAGACATACTAGATACCCTTGAAGACTCAGGGACAATGAGTATCAAAGATAGGGAGAATGGGTCTTTCGGGCTGCTCTAGCTGATGAAAACAATCAGTGAATGCAAAGAAAAAGTATAACCTTGTCACTGACCAAGTCATAGACTGCTAGTACCAAAACCCGAGGACTCAGGGTATGAGATGGATTAGGGGCACTGAAAGAAATCAGCTGGTAAAAGTCCCTGAAATAATCAGGGAAGTGTCGGAGACTGATCGGGTTGAAGATGCATCAGGGAGTATGTATTTGAATTCAGAATTAGCCTGAACAAGAAATTTGAATGTGAACTCCCTGAGAAGTCATTGAAGAGTACTAACCCGAGACCCTGAACCATGGTCTCACTAAACATCCAAGTCCTTGAAACCTGAGCCACTGAGCTCTTGGTGACTAAACCCGAGTCACTGAAAATTTGAGAACCCGAAGTCTTGATAACCACAACCAAACAACACAGAACCTGAAATTGTGTTGGGATATGAAAGTGCTGAAGACTGATAAAGTACTGACGAAGTCAAAAGTACTGAAGAGTCAAAGTACTGCTAAGTAAAAGTCAAAGTACTGCTGAAGTCAAGGTACTGCAAAGCTAAAGAACTGTTATATTCGTTTATGGAAAGCTTTATGTATTCTAGAATATTCTTTGTTTAGATTGCTTGTCGTACAAGGATACAAATTGTAAACCGTCTAGGGTTATCCTTAAGCCTATAAAAGGACCCCTAGATTGGCATTAGATGTACGAGTTTTCATATATTATTAGAGGCTTAGAGAAGTTCGATATTAGAGTTTTAGAGTTGTTAAAGAATCTGCATAACAAGCAGATTTAGAGTTATTAATAATATTGTTAAAGTTAAATCTTCTTAGCTTTGTTAAGTAAATTCCGCGTACTTAATAGAGATTACTCAGTGTTTCATTGTTAATAACTTAGGATTTATCCGAGGTTATTAAACCCTTAACAAGCTATATAAGTTAGTTTGGTTAGAGTACATCGATCCAACAAATTGTTCGAGAACTGAAGTGGTAAAAGTGTGAGATGGAAGAATAGATTGTCGGGTGAGTTAATTAGGTTTTCAAGCTAAGCCTGATTAGGAGCCTGATAAGTGAAAAAAATCACGCGGTGTATAGATGTTTGTGTTCTAGTTATTTCAGTCCAAGTCTGGGCATGATCATGCATCTATCAGAACGTCATTGTGGAAGCATGGTGGGAAAGTTGCTGTGTAAAGGGCTGATGGGGTATATCAGTGTTCAACGAAGAACACGACTATGGTGTACTCAGGGAGTGTAAAAAAGGTGTGGTATGGGTCTTTCGACTAAGCCTGAATGTGCTTGAAAAGTCTCAACTAAGGACAAACTGATGGGGTCCCTGATAAGTATCAAGGAGTGTTAACCTGTTTGTAAGGTTGATTTGTCTTTGCAACGTTAGGGAATGTTGTGATTATAAGTATATTGGGGTGTATTTGTACCAGTGTATTTGTATTCATAAATGTATGTGTTGTAATACCAAGTCAAGTGACAAAAGAAAATGGACACTGATGTATCAAAAAATTGAACCAGGTCCTTTCACTTGAGTTATTAAAATATCCTTCAGGGAATTGCAAAAGAGAAAGGACACTGATGTATCTAAAATGAACCAGGTCCCTCTTAGCATCAAAGTGAACCCTAGTCACTGAACAACCTGAACCCTCAGACTGAAATAGGGGGAAACTGTTGGGTCCAATAAATTGACCCAATCACCCTGAACAAGATTTGAAAATAAAATAGCCTAACTCACTAAATAAATAGTGAGTGACTCACTGATAAAAAAATCAGTGAGTGTTGTTCAGTGCTCTTTACTTACTGATACGATGTCAGTGAGTAAAATATATGAGCTACAAACAACACCAGTGACACTGAGATTTTGACAAATGTCTCAGTGATCCTGAAGACGCTATCTCTACATACAGACTGAAAAATATGGGTGGGAACTTCCAAGAGAAGAAGTCAAACAAGTACAAGACTTTACCAAAGAAGTCAGAACTATGTTATGACTCATTCAAAAGAGTGGTTGGTACTTTTCCAAAAGTAGAAGAAGATGGACCACATGAGGGACCACATGTCACCTACCACCACAAGTCTTTGTATCTTTTGTTCATATAAATGTCTGTAATTGTAATAGATATGTATGCATCTTGAATAAACACAATACATAGTATTAGTAATAGGATCATACTCTCATTGAAACACAAGCATAGCTTGGATCAATGAGAGTTTATTTGTCATTCAATGGGGATAATATACCGAGATTATCCCCGTAAAAAGTTAAGGATATTATCATGTAGTCTAGCTGGGATTAAGAAATCTTGTATTTATTGTTATTCATTATTAATGAATTTGTTCTTTAATATATCAAAATTTACTCAATTCTTTGGACCAACACTTAAAAACATATTTGATCTTCCCTACACTTATCTTTTTGTAAAATACATTTATATGTAATTAAGACGAGGTTAAAAACAAAATAAAGCATTTTCACAAAGTCAAACATGAGAATAAACAATAATGAAAAAGATATATAAACACACAAATAAAAATGAAAAATAAATACACATGGGTTGCCTCCCAAGAAGCGCTTGTTTTTGTTCGAGTCACGAGCTTGACTCTACCCTTATTTAACGGATAAAAGGGAAGTTTTTCCTACACTTAAGCTCAAGTGCGGGTGATAGTAGCGATACACACCCTTAGGGTGGAAATTTGCTACGTGATGAGAGGGTGATGGGTGATTTATATGCTCAAAGGGGTGTGCTCCATTCGTTATAACCTTACCTAATTTTATGGGTGTTACACCCCGTGAACGACACAACTTAAAAATTAAAACTTTAATACGGAAACGACTTTACTTTAATGGACCCTTCGTTACTCTTTTTTCCATTGACAAAAATCTTTAACATTCCAGACCTTGAAACCATTTTTAAATGAAACTAGACTTTAATACCTTCAAAATGACTAGTGGAGCAACCCATAACGACTTATGGTTTAAAAGATATGATTTTTCTAAAATTGACGAAATCTGAAAAATACTCTATTTATACTCTGACAGAAGCATATGGCCATATGCTAAAATTCGACATGGCCATATGCTGGCCATATACCCTTATTAAATTTTCTGAGACAACCATATGGTCATATGCTGAAAATACCATATGGCCATATGCTGACCATATACCCATTATTATATTTCTAAAGCAATCATATGACCATATGCTGAAATTACCATATGGCCATATGCCCACTGCAGAAAATATTCCAAAAGACCATATTTACCCCATTTCCGAAAAATCGACTTAAAAGACTCAAAACTTAACGAAACTTTCCAGAAATCTTTAATATAACATAATACATCATTTTCATAACCTTTCGACCCGTATGACCCCTAAATGGGTCATATAAGAGATTATTCCAAACACTCCTTTTACCAAAATATACACACTTCAACCCATTACTATAATGATTTGTTATAAATATAACAACCCATTTGACGCTCTTTACTTTAACAACCAAGACATATATTGTGACACTTGACAAACATTTACAAATCATTAAATGACCATTGGGGGTACAACATTGACATTGAGTGCGGTATCTACCTAAGCTCCTATTACATTCCAAACCTTGATTCCAAACAATTACATTAACATATGAATCACATAACACATAAAGCATGAAAATCATTATAATATTTCACTATAACCAGTTCACTTACCTTGATTCCAAGCTAATGATATCAACTAGAATTATCATCATCTCCATTCTTGCAATCTAGGCCAAATCACTATTATCATAAATACATAATCAAGTTACTAAAATATTATTACTACAACCATGGCTCTTCTTTAAACACCTCTAATTATCACATGACCGTTCATTGATTATATGATAATTAACCCCATTAAATTATTAATTTAGACCCAATATAATCATCTCATAATTTCTATAATCTTTAACTAGCTTCAAAACACCATTTACCCAATTCCCCAAAATTGGGTACATAAACCCTAACTTATAATTCTTCAATTAAATCACTAATTGAGATACTTACTTAAGGAGGACTATAGTATGGAATTAGTCTTAGATTAACATCTTAATCCTTCATGGCTTTGGTCTTCAAGACTTTATAGCTTTTTCCCTCCCTTTTGTATAAGTCGACACAAACACACATACATATGAGAACCTGGAACTTAAAAGGAATCTCTTAGAAAGTATAAGACTTTCTTTACTTTGAAGCTAGTAAAATCTTTGGCCTTTTGGTAACTTTAGCCCTTCAAGTTTCATTCTTTCTATTTTGACCACAAGTAACTTTATTACTTATTTACTACATGACAATATTAGTCCTTTAAGTCAATCTTTCTTATAATCGTGACACATCATATTTTCTATAACAATTTGCATAACCTTTAATACTTATAGTTTGAATATCAGGTTGACTACTCAGTTTAACATTCGTTGACTAACCAATCACGTTAAACCTTGGTCAATTTCATCTAAGGTTGGGCCTATTTGTATCCGAGATACGAGTCTAACAATTCTACCCCCTTATTTAGATTTCTTCCCCGAAATCTCTCGTTTAAACTAACCTTGACTTAGTCACATCTTATTCCCATTCTTAGCACAAAGAACACTTTCATTCATACATTCCGTTGCAACGATCTAAGTGATCTTGCAACATTAAGCAATACATATCAAAATCCTTAATCCACTCTACTTCTCATTTAACTTTCTAAGAGCGTACAAATCTTACTAAGGTCATTATATCAAACAAGACATATTTACCATAATCATTGTATCATTTTGCCAACCACATTTCCATCACATCACATTCTTACTTACCATACTTAACTTTTTTAATCAAGGACTATGTGTCACTTGAGAAAATTTATGCCGTTTTGACTTTACATAAGTCAAACTTTAACCTATACGACTTGGCATTTCAATTCTACCATAGTGATTCTATTATACGCTTAAACATTTGCTATAACTCCTTTTCCTTTCTATTTCATTTAAGGATTTTCGCCAAGTGTTAAGGTTCACTTGGGAAATCTTAAGTTATTTTTTTTACTTCCACGGATCAACATTAACTAATATCTTCTAATCTTACTATGATTATTTCATTATTTTGTTAACATTTTCATTACATTGTCTCGTTTTCTCTACTTCTTTCTACAATTTATCGTCAAAGATTATGGGTCTCATAAGAACTTTCAACACTTTGACTTCAAAAAGTCAAATTTAACTTACACTTTCACTTTTACACATAAGGTAATAATAATAATTAACATCTGATACTATCATTACTCATATTTTGCACCACGCCTCAAGGCATGTTATAACATCATTACCAATTTCTTAATCTTTTTGGGTTATACTTTAAACTCCAAATGGTTGGTTTCACTCAATGTCTCAGTTTAAAATTCGTATTCTAATTCTACCCTGCTTATCTTAGTTCGTAAAACTTCTAACTAATTCTAGGCTTTCGTTTTCTACCCTTTTTATTTTACTCACGCCATGTCAAGAACACATAAGCCCACTCATTTATATTTCCTCATTTACATGGAAAGGCGTCCCAGTCTATGTAAATCAGGAAACATAAACTCATGGTTTGGAGATTCACAATTTCTTTAATTAAATGAAAAGGCGTCCCAATCCATTTAATCAAGGAAATCATAAATCGTCCTACTTATACACTTTCGACACAACATTCATACCTATTCGTTACACATTTTAACTTTTGTTTCTCATTCTCATTTCACATTCATTGTTTGTAAATTAAATATTTCACTTTTAACTTTTCTCTTTTCTAGCTAGGATCCATTTTACCTTATCATTTCAAGTTTGGTCACCCCGGAGGATACCATCATTAACATCATTAGTTTGGTCATCCCGAAGGATACCATCATTAACTTGGTCATCCTGAAGGATACCATTATTAACTTGGTCATCCCGAAGGATACCGTTATTAAATTCATTATCTTGGTCATCCTGAAGGATACCATCATTAACATCATTATCTTGGTCATCCCGAAGGATACCATCATTAACTTGGTCATCCCGAAGGATACCATTATTAACTTGGTCATCTCGAAGGATACCATCATTAACATCATTAGCTCGGCCAACCCGAAGGATACCATCAATAGCCATCATTAACTCATTGGTTACATGATAGCCATCTTTAACCTTTCATATTTAACTTGGATCCAAGCTATTAATATTTTAATGCATTCATTATTCCATTCATGTTATTTAGCTAAAGCAAGCATCATAGAGTATATGAAACCTGCTTATCATACTTACACATGTACTATGTGTTTACATTTCTCATTACAACTTACATTATTTAACGTGCGTTAACCATTTCCACATCTTTACGCTTACCACTTTTAGGTTATTCAATTTTTTTCTACATCTAACCTTACATAGGTTAGTTCGATAACACATTCATTAACTTGCATTTATCTTTTATATACACTTTATACATTAACACGATCTCTTCGTTTTTAGTTAGGAAACATATCCTTACATTCTTAACTCATCTCTTTTAGTTTTTAGCACATTAGCTATACACTTTCATCTCATCATTACTTGTCATCGTTTCTTTAATCCCATTCTTTACTTTTCGTATTAATAGATGCTTAATAACTAGTGTGAAAATTCTCATTTTACCTTCACACATTATAATTTAGCACACTCATCATTACTACATTCCATACTTTAAGCGTCAAATACTTTAATTCACTATTATCCCATCTCTAATACCACTTATCATTTTAATCATATTCCATTACCACCACTCTTAAAACACGTTCTTATAATCATGAAGCGATTACCGGCACTAACCAAGTTGCACGGCAATTATCATTTAAACATTTCAAGTCCTCCACGGACTTATATTACAGACATGCTAACATTATAAATCACATTCATCATTATCTACTTAGGTTCATATAACCTATCTCATAATTTGCTTCAACACTTAAACATTTACTTTCTCGCATAACCTACACTTACATTTAACGCATCTAACCGTGGTTTAAGTCTAGGCAACCTAAAGTGGAAACCTAATTCACTTAAACTGAAGCTCTGATACCAATTGTTACACCCCGTGAATGACAAGACATAAAAATTAAAACTTTAACACGGAAACGACTTTATTTTAACGGACCCTTCGTTACTCTTTTTACCATTGACAAAAATCTATAATATTCTAGACCTTAAAACCATTTTTAAATGAAACTAGACTTTAATACCTTCAAAATGACGGGTGGCGCGACCCATAACGACTTACGGTTTAAAAGATATGATTTTTATAAAATTGACAAAATCTGAAAAATACTCTATTTATACTCTGACAGAAGCATATGGCCATATGCTAAAATTGGACATCGCCATATGCTGGCCATATACCCTTATTAAATTTTCTGAGACAACCATATGGTCATATACTGAAAATACCATATGGCCATATGCTGACCATATACCCTTTATTATATTTCTGAAGCAATCATATGACCATATGATGAAATTACCATATGGCCATATGCCCTCTGCAGAAAATATTCCAAAAGACCATATTTACTCCATTTCTGAAAAATCGACTTAAAAGACTCAAAACTTAACGAAACTTTCCAGAAATCTTTAATATAACATAATACATCATTTTCATAACCTTTTGACTCGTATGACTCCAAAATGGGTCATATAAGAGATTATTCCAAACACTCCTTTTACCAAAATATACACACTTCAACCCATTACTATAATGATTTGTTATAACTATAACAACCCATTTGACGCTCTTTACTTTAACAACCAAGACATATATTGTGACACTTGACAAACATTTACAAATCATTAAATGACCATCGGGGGTACAACATTGGCATTGAGTGCGGTATCTACCTAAGTTCCTATTACATTCCAAACCTTCTTAACCTTGCACATCCATTACTAAGCCATAATCCAAGCATTTCCTTCTTATTACATTACCTACAAAATATTGAACACTTGAATCGTAAGCATGAATTCTTAGTAAGTAAAACAGATATAAAATTAACATTATAACTCATTCATGAGTTACACATTCATAATCATTAGACATTACACATTACACATTAAGCTTAACACACACCTTTAATCCCTTAAGCATATAGTCTCATTTCCTAATCAAATCTTGTTTAACACCGCTAACTAGCCTTAACTAACTTTCAATTAAGCACAATGCCAAACCAAACAATTACATTAACATATGAATCACATAACACATAAAGCATGGAAATCATTATAATATTTCATTATAACCGGTTCACTTACCTTGATTTCAAGCTAATGATATCACCTAGAATCATTATCATCTCCACTCTTGCAATCTAGGTCAAATCACTATTATCATAAATACATAATCAAGTTACTTAAATATTATTACTACAACCATGGCTCTTCTTTAAACACCTCTAATTATCACATGACCATTCAATGATTATATGATAATTAACCCCATTAAATTATTAATTTGACCCAATATAATCATCTCATAATTTCTATAATCTTTAACTAGCTTCAAAACACCATTTACCCAATTCCCCCAAATTGGGTACATAAACCCTAACTTATAATTCTTCAATTAAATCACTAATTGAGATACTTACTTCAGGAGGATTATAGTATGGAATTAGTCTTAGATTAACACCTTAATCCTTCATGGCTTTGGTCTTCAAGGCTTTATAACTTTTTCCCTCCCTTTTGTCTAAGTCGACACAAACACACATACATATGAGAACCTGGAACTTAAAAGGAATCTCCTGGAAAGTATAAGACTTTCTTCTCTTTGAAGCTAGTAAAATCTTTGGCCTTTTGTCAACTTTAGCCCTTCAAGTTCCATTCTTTCTATTTTGACCACAAGTAACTTTATTACTTATTTACTAAATGACAATATTAGTCCTTTAAGTCAATCTTTCTTATAATCGTGACACATCATATTTTCTATAACAATTTGCATAACCTGTGGAAAACTAGAAGGGGGGGTTGAATAGTTTTACCAATTAAAACTTTCTTTTAATCTATTTAGATCGACTTATATCAATCTATTTGGATGTGTGTGTTGGATGTTGATAAACAAGCATGTAAAGGTAAGTAATGAAAAGATGAGAGTAAGAAGCACAAAACCACAACGCAAGTATTTATAGTGGTTCGGCTACAAGGTCACCTTCCTTGCCCTACTCCACTCCCCGAGTCACCTACTCGAGAGTTCGTAATCACTACACCAATCTCCTTATGGCGGAGAAGCCTTCACAACGTCGCCTACTCTTTTTCCGGTACTAGGCTAACCACCGGGTTCTTTCACTCCAAGGTGAAACACACCTACACAACGTCGCCTACCCTTTATAAGGTACTAGGCTAAGTACCTAGTTCTTTCACACCTTAGGTGAACTACACCTTCACAACGCCGCCTACCCTTTATTAGGTACTAGGTTAAGCACCTAGTTCCATTGCAATGGAGGAACTACTACCACACTACACCAACGACTAATCCCAAAGGAGATCTACTCCTTTACAACATCATCAAGGATATCAATATCCTTGGATCTAAAACTAGTCTATCTTGTACATCGAAACACACCATATCGAATGTACATCTAAGGCACCTTTCACTAATGCCTTTGACTAGATCTACAAGACACCTTTCACTAATGTCTTGTGTCTTCACTTCTAAGCACCTTTCACTAATGCTTCTTTGTCTTGACTTCTAAGCACCTTTCACTAATGTTTCTTAGTCTTGAATTCCAAGCACCTACCACAAGTGCTTTATCCTATAGACGATAGATACCCTTCACTAATATCTTCGTCTTGACTCTTAAGACATCTTTCACTAATGTCTTCAACACTACACTTCTTTGAAGAAAGAAAGGAATCATCAACAAGAAGACTTCAGTAGCCTTGATGATGAGGAAGCATGGCAACTCATGGACTTGAGCTTGCTCGACTTCAAAGGTGGTGATTTTGTCTTTAAAAGGAACCTAAAAGATCACACAAAAACAAAACTACAAACATAGATCTCTTGGATCTAAGGTTAGTGGGATTTAACTCAGGGGAGAAAGTATATTGAAAGGGGGTGAGAAACAATGAAGAAATGGCTCACTATTTATAGAGGAAAAATCCTACTGTTCCCCGGATCCCACGGATCCCTACCACAAGGGATCCGGCTAGCACAAAGCTAGGGATCCGTGGTCCGCTCCTCTTTGCCCATGGGTATTTTTGGTTATGAGTCATGGGTTATGGGTTGATCCATGGTTTTCTTTCTAGATACAATGAACTTGGTTAAGTGGTATATATAAAACCATGGGTTATGGGTCAAAACCATTTGCTAGTATTTTACCCATTTAGTATATATTTGTATTTACCCATTTTAGCATACACTTAGTTTTTAACCATTTTAGTATACTTAGTTTAAGTATATGTTTAACCCAATATGTAAACACTAGTTGTTGTACATATGTATCTAAATCATAAAATCACTTATACTAGTTTTAGTGTTTTATGTGAAAGCGTAAGTGTGTTAGAAAACTATTAACTCAAACTATTTACGTACTCTATTTGTTTCGTTAAAATGATTTTACTTTTGTTATCGACAAAATATTAGAAGATCGTAAAATATAAATAAACGTTTTTACGGCTTATTTGTATTAACAATCTCCCCCTTTTTGTTGATGACAAAACATAAAATTATTTTAAGGAAAAAGCTAAAATTCGTAAAAATTTGAATTTGTAGTTTTTACTTTCTTCTCCCCCTTTTGTCGAAACAAAAAGTGTTTGAAGGAAGGCAACACGTTGTTTTTAAGAAAAACATGTGAAAGAATTAAAAGTAAAAAGAGATAGAGAGCAAATAACGGGAAAGGATCTCGTCTTTTACTCCCCCTTGACGAGTCCATCCCTATGTAAAGGCGTCAAGTAAATGATACTAATCTAGTTTGTTTGCAAATAAGTTTGCAAAAGATATCGTCTACGAGACGAATGTGCTCCCCCTTGATGATTGCAATTGTTGCAAAGGGATGTCACGAAATGTAAACCTAGTATTGCAAGTAATTTGCAATGTATTGCTTTGACATAAAGCTCCCCCTAGCTTTATGATGTCAAAGTCTTCATATGTAAATTGAATAGCTACAAAACAAAGGTTAGAAATCAAGTATAATTCACAATTTCCTGCAAATGTGATTCAAGTTAGTAGAAAGAAGGCTTTCTGTCTCACGGATCCCGCAGTTCCCTCCTAGTAGGGATCCGTCTAGGCAAATCTGAGGGATCCGTCTAGCTGATGAATAAAGTCAGCAAAGATTGGTATAACAAGAAATGTTAATACTAAAAAGAGATATGGATTATATAGTATACTCACATACTCAGAAATATAGCAAGTAGCATGTAATTCCATTTAATAAACAAGAGTTATGATATACATGACTCGAAAAACAAGACAATAGACAATACATGACTAGGAATTTCTAGATCCCCTAACGCTTGAAGCTAAGCACCACTATAATCTTCTAGCTCAAGTTTTGTTTAGGTTTAATCTCGTCGAAATGTTCGAGGAGATGATAGAACATGAAACGTTGGTCTTCTCGTACTTCATGTATCAAACTTTCAACATGTTGACAATGATAGCAATCTTTGCCATGGCTAGGTAGTGGTGGTGGATGAAATGAAATGGCTTGATTCGAAGGATCAAGTGAAGCGCCTTGTGGAGCTTCAAATGATGGAGGGATTGGTGGAGGTGCATTTAAGAATGACTCAACCAAGAATGATGGTGGTGGTAGAGAGGTGTCAACTTCCATATGGTCGGGTGGTTGATTTTGATGATTTGTCATAATCCAAATGGGATTATATGATGAAAACGCCGAGAAGGAAGCCGGAGCAAGTGTTGACTCAACACCTTGATTTTGAACCATTATTCCTCCTATTGAGGAGTATGTTGTCGGTGGAAGCGGATGAGACGGCCTAGGAGGCAAGTCCTCTAAATTGTAGAGGTGTGGTGATGATAGTGGGGATGTAAATGAAATAGCTCTAGGAACCAATGGTGATGGTTTGGTGGAGATGATATTGTTTGGCCTAGGAGGTATGGTGGTGTTTGGCAAAGGTAGTTTTGTGGGTACTAACCTTTTAGAAATTGGCTTGATTGGATGATGAAGGATTCTATCATTTGTCGGCTTGACCGGAGATGATTCGGTTGAGGAAATTTCATGTATAACACGAGCTCTTTTCATGGGTGGTTCTTTGGTGGATAAGTTACTACTTGGGGTTTTCCTCATGATGAGATGATTTCAAGAGTTTGCAAGAGCTGAAAGTTGGGATGAAAGTGATGACTATGGAGGTCCTAATAAGGTGGTTTATAAACTAAGAGATTTGGCAAGTGCATTTAAGCTTCAAGCCACTAGGATTCATTGGAATGTGATGATTGACATGCACAAGAGTCAACTTCAGAGGTTGTACTGATGTAGGAACTCATTTAAGATGAGATGGAGTGTTTGAGTTAGGAAGATGAGTTGAAATGATTGCTTTAGCAAGATTTGACCTATATTGTCATACGGATCCCACGGTTCCCTCCTCAGAGGGATCCGTCTAGGCTAATCCTAGGGATCCGTCTCTCAGCAGCTATGAAAGATTGGAAATGATGTTTCTAAGATCTAAGACCTATATCATCTTGAGTGTTTCAGTTCTTCTAAGTGTTTTAAATGAAGGGATGCTTGAGTACTTGAAGGTAATGAATGATGTAGCTAATGATTGTCTTTTGTGGAAGGATTTGGAACTTTCAAGAGTACCAATGGATGAATAATGATGACACTAAAGATTTAGAATGTCAATTGAAGCTAGATGATCCTAGGGATCAGGTTGTGTCTTAGGATAGTGTTTTGGAAAATATCCTAGAAGCTTTAAGATGAGAAAACTATATTTTGATCAAATTTGATCAATTTGGAGGTGAGGATGATTTATGATCAATTTTGCCATAATTGAAATATTTCTAAGACTAGATGTGAGGGATCAAGTAGAGAATAAGGTGTGAGTTTAAGAGCGGAAGAGTAATGGATTAAAACGAAATGGTAGATCTACAAGCGTTTTTAGAGTGTAACCTCGGTGAGTTATGTATGAATGGGAAAGATTAACCTATCTTGATAAGGACTTAATTTGCCTTAAGATACTAAGTTTAGCTTAGTGTAAGGTGTTCTAAGAATGTCTTTGAAATACAATGCTTGTAATTGCATTTTCTGTTCGACGGATCCCACGGTTCCCTAAGAGTAGGGATCCGTCTAGTGTAACTTTTGGGATCCGCCCATCTGCTCAGCAGGACCTTTACTAAAGGTATGCAATGATCTTGACAATGCATTATATCTCAAGGATAGTCTAAAGAGAGTTCTAAATACTAAGATATCAAATGTTTTATTTCATGAAGGAAATTGGATTACATTGATAAAGCACAAGTACAATAGATTTGATCCTATTTTGAAATATTATTAGTTTCCTTGAGTGTTCTCGCTAGGAGGATCATTAAGTGATTGATGAGTGTTGGTGGAGTCAAGAATGAAGAAACTCTTCATGAGGGATATGTTTAGCGGTTCCATCATTTTGTTCACAAGTACGTACAACGGACTTTGAAATTGAGGATGGAAGTGGATAATATTATGATAGAGGCGTGTCAAGAACATTCCATAAGGGATGAGTTTATTCTTGGAGCCTTGAAGATTTGCAATTCGCCTTGCGAAGAAGTAGGCGAAATTGTATGGTTGTTGTGTTAGCAAACAGTACAACATGTGAGCACAACAAGCGGGAAGGATTTCTCGATTTCCCCTAAGACTCCAAACATTTTCACGTAGGATGAGTGCAAGAGGCTTGTAATCTTCTCGGATATCGCTTGTAAAGATAATGTTTGGATCGGAGTAATATGGTCGAGGTTTGCATATTATGCGATTTAAATCTTCCGGAGAGGGTATGTGTGAACAATATGGACTATTTTCTTCACGAAAGTTGAAGAGAGAATCTAGAGACCAATCTTCGGTGAAGGCACATTGTCAATGATTTGGAATCCAGAGGATGTTAGAAAAATGCCCAAGGGTTAAAGCGAACTTTTGGTTTTTGATATAAATCCAAAGAGATAAAGAGCGATCCTCGTTACGAACGAGTTCGACTTGACGGAAGAATTCCATTATGAACCTTGGACATATCTTCTCGTTGATTTCAAGAAGACATTCTAGTCCTATGGCTCAGAAGGAGGTAATGATACCTTCTTCAAATTGTATAGAGGTGTCTACAATACGTCCTTCATGGAAGTGACGGTTTTCGAGATTATTGAACCCACGGACATGATTGCCAGGCGTGTTGGGTTCGAGAGAGATGTTCGGAGTGTAGACGCTAGTGAGTGAAAAATCAAACTCATATTCATGCGTCATAGTTGAACCTATAGAAATGACAAGTTGATAAAAGGAAATGTTTGTGGTCAACATATGTTAATCTAAGGTTTTTTACTAGATTTTTATTAACAATGGTTTTTAACAGGAAATACACTTAACTCACTTATGGTTTTGACATACAAGTGGAGTATTACTCTTAGACGAAAAGAGGTTTTTGATTTGCATGAAAAACTGTTTTCCAGTAGGACGGATCCCACGGTTCCTTTTTAAAAGAGATCCGGCTAGTATAACTTCTGGGATCCGTGGATCTGTAGTAACAGAAACAGATTTTATAGTTTTTATACCATGAAAATATGTTTTATCCTACATTTTTCCTTTAGCATGCATACATGACTTCTAATGTATCACGAAAGAAATGAAACATATAAATCAAAAGAAATGATAAACATACTATAACAAAAGCAACCTAGATAATCTAGATCATTAATAATATTGCATTTTAATGCTAAGGATGATACAAAAGATTGGGTAAATGACCCCAATATAGATTAACAACACAAAGTAAATGTCTCCGTATGTGAACTTCATCATAGGGAACACAAGTGCGATGAGTGTTATGACGATGAGCACGAGTGCGATGTAAACCATGTTGATGACGGATCTTCTTGGTTTCGGTTGAGATGGAATGAGGAGGAAGATGAAGTTTTTAAGTGAGAGGGAATTTTTGAAATTGGATGATTTGAAAAAGGTGAGGATTTGATTGATAGGTCGCCGGTGAGAGTTTTTATAGGGAAGGAGGAATTTTTGAAATTCGTGTTATGTTTTATTATTGGATTTAAAAGAAACAAAACATAAGTTTTATATACCACGATTTTTAGACAAGAAATAAAACACGTATGTGAGAAAAAGGCTTCCTAATGAAGCTTCATGTAAAACATGTATAAGCACAAAAGATAATCATATAAATACCTAAATAGGTATACTTAATTATCAAGCAAAGTAAAAAGAAAATCATACCTCTAGCGTACTTAGGAATGTCTTTACAAATGACACAACAAATGTCACTTAGACGATTCCCGCTCCTTTAAGATACCTTCTTAAGGAAGGTATTCTTGTTACCAAGCGACTCCTAAAGCTTGGTGGGTATGAGCTTTGACTAATCAACATGACAAAGAAGATTAGTGCAATTAAAAATAAATAAGAAAAATGTTGTTATCAAATCAACATCCAAACATATAGTTTTAAAAGACATGGTGTTTATTTTTATGAAAGACCTTCTTTGTAGTTTTCAATTAACCGTGGATCGTATCAAGTTTTTAAAGTACAATATACTTCAACAAACTTGGTAACGAAGCTCTGATGCCAAATGTGGAAAACTAGAAGGGGGGGTTGAATAGTTTTACCAATTAAAACTTCCTTTTAATCTATTTAGATCGACTTATGTCAATCTATTTGGATGTGTTTGTTGGATGTTGATAAACAAGCATGTAAAGGTAAGTAATGAAAAGATTAGAGTAAGAAGCACAAAACGCAAGTATTTATAGTGGTTCGGCTACAAGGTCACCTTCCTTGCCCTACTCCACTCCCCGAGTCACCTACTCGAGAGTTCGTAATCACTACACCAATCTCCTTATGGCGGAGAAGCCTTCACAACGTCGCCTACTCTTTTTCCGGTACTAGGCTAACCACCGGGTTCTTTCACTCCAAGGTGAACCAGACCTACACAACGTCGCCTACCCTTTATAAGGTACTAGGCTAAGTACCTAGTTCTTTCACACCTTAGGTGAACTACACCTTCACAACGTCGCCTACCCTTTATTAGGTACTAGGCTAAGCACCTAGTTCCATTGCAATGGAGGAACTACTACCACACTACACCAACGACTAATCCCAAAGGAGATCTACTCCTTTACAACATCATCAAGGATATCAATATCCTTGGATCTAAAACTAGTCTATCTTGTACATCGAAACACACCATATCGAATGTACATCTAAGGCACCTTTCACTAATGCCTTTGACTAGATCTACAAGACACCTTTCACTAATGTCTTGTGTCTTCACTTCTAAGCACCTTTCACTAATGCTTCTTTGTCTTGACTTCTAAGCACCTTTCACTAATGCTTCTTAGTCTTGACTTCCAAGCACCTACCACAAGTGCTTTATCCTATAGACGATAGATACCCTTCACTAATATCTTCGTCTTGACTCTTAAGACATCTTTCACTAATGTCTTCAACACTACACTTCTTTGAAGAAAGAAAGGAATCATTAACAAGAAGACTTTAGTAGCCTTGATGATGAGGAAGTATGGCAACTCATGGACTTGAGCTTGCTCGACTTCAAAGGTGGTGATCTTGCCTTTAAGAGGAACCTAAAAGATCACACAAAAACAAAACTACAAACATAGATCTCTTGGATCTAAGGTTAATGAGATTTAACTCAGGGGAGAAAGTATATTGAAAGGGGTGAGAAACAATGAAGAAATGGCTCACTATTTATAGAGGAAAAATCCTACTGTTCCCCGGATCCCACGGATCCCTACCACAAGGGATCCGGCTAGCACAAAGCTAGGGATCCGTGGTCCGCTCCTCTTTGCCCATGGGTATTTTTGGTTATGGGTCATGGGTCATGGGTTATGGGTTGATCCATGGTTTTCTTTCTAGATACAATGAACTTGGTTAAGTGGTATATATAAAACCATGGGTTATGGGTCAAAACCATTTGCTAGTATTTTACCCATTTAGTATATATTTGTATTTACCCATTTTAGCATACACTTAGTTTTTACCCATTTTAGTATACTTAGTTTAAGTATATGTTTAACCCAATATGTAAACACTAGTTGTTGTACATATGTATCTAAATCATAAAATCACTTATACTAGTTTTAGTGTTTTATGTGAAAGCGTAAGTGTGTTAGAAAACTATTAACTCAAACTATTTACGTACTCTATTTGTTTCGTTAAAATGATTTTACTTTTGTTATCGACAAAATATTAGAAGATCGTAAAATATAAATAAACGTTTTTACGGCTTATTTGTATTAACATAACCTTTAATACTTATAGTTTGAATATCAGGTTGACTATTTGTATCCGAGATACGGGTCTAACAATGGGTGTAGCGGGTGAATCAAGTCTTTCTCCTAGAAATGGATCATCTTCTATCAACTTCAAGAGATTCTTAGTTAAAGATACATCTTGACCTAATAAACCCGGTTTAAATCCATAATGTTTTTTGTTATCATCCATGAATGGGTGATGTAAGTGTGTAAGCTCATGGGTTACTCCTATATTAGCTTCCACTCTACATGGAATAGAGTTTACTACCTTTATCACGCAACTACCAGGACTATTTATTATGATGGGTGGATTGGGACCTAATTCCATTCCTAGATTCGCATCTAAAGACGAAAAATTGGGTAAGGGTTTTGGTTGAGGCTCCGGTTCATCAAAATTAAAAACTTCCTAGGACTAAGAGAGAGGTCATGACAACAAGCATCTAAACCTACAATCTCTAGTGGTGTTTGGACCAAAGGTTCTATATCAATCGGGGTTCCTATTGTCTCTTCTACTTCTTCCGGGTAAGTTATAGGCGGTATGTGTTCCTCAAGTGATGGTAGGGCTTGTAGGCTTGGAGTTTCCACCTCATTCTCCATTATATCTAGATCTCCTAAATGTTCATCGTGTGTTTTAGTATGATCTAACCTAAATACACTCCTAAGTATCTAAAATCCTTCTTTAGCCATTTCAAATTCTTGGTCCGATTCATAAGAATCATTCTAAAAAATTTGATCATTATGTTCTATTTTCCTAAAGGATTCCTCATGCGTGTCATAGGTTTAGAAATCTATCCTACACATGCAACTAGGTAGTTTAACTCTAACCATCTCAAAATCTTGTTCGGGTTTAGGTTTCATGTTCTTAAAAACTAGGTCTTTTTTATCCTGGTGCCTAAGATTATCTGTAAGTTGTGATGTAGACAATCCTATGATTTCATTCAACTGATGGTTTATGCTTAGGAAGCTTTTCTCAAAAAATTTCCAGAGGGTCTCACTAAAAGGAGTTGATCTTAACAATGATTGTTGAATCGAAGCCACACAAGCACAAAATTTATCAAATCCATCTAACCTTACACCCGTCTCCTTTTGGATATCTCTAAGATCACTCACAAATTCATTAGAATAATAAAAAGCAATCATATATGTGAAATTCAATTGTTCCTTATTTGTTAATGATTCAAATGCAACTCCACTTGCCATAGCGACAAATGAAAAGGGTTTTACGAACCCAAACACAAAGAAGGGGGATAAACTACAAGGATGCTAAAAATGAGAAAAATCTTACTTGATAGGAATCAAGCAAGGGAACCTAAACGAGATAAAAATCTAACTATCTATTCTATTCCCCGACAGCGGTGCCAAACACTTGATGCGCGTACGACGCATTTGGGGTCAAAGGAACTTTCTTTTCGTCGAGCAAGTTTTTTAACACCCTAGGTAGTGAACCTAATTGTTGTAGTGTAGTATTGGGTAAGCCTCGGGTATTGATATCATTCTCTAGGGGAATAGGAATGCTAGTAGGAAGTGTACTATGCTAAGGTTGAGGTTAAGGAAGATTATTTTTTTATCTTTTTTATATTTTTTAGAAATCTAAGGGTAAAATCTCGGGGTTTGAATTTGGGGGTTGGTACTTCTACCGATTACTCTACTATCTATTTAACTAAGCTACGGGTAGTCTTATGTCTATTGATGTGTGCTCGTATGATGATTAAAAATGTTTCTACGTAGATACTATTACTCCCTAGTTATCTTTTATTGGTGGTTGAATTGTCACGCCCTTATTCTTAACGCGTTGTGTTTTCTAAGGTCGTAGGGTGTGCCTTATTCCCTAACTCTTTGAGACTACCTTAAGGTTATTTCTTACGAAATCTCTTGGTCAATCATAAACTAACTCTAAGGTTATCTTTGGATGTTTAGCCTACAAATCCGCTAAGTGACTCATAAACAAAGGTTCACAAAGATTACACAAGCATTTAAACACAACGATAGCCTAGTACACTCCTAAGCCAATTACAATTAAGATAAGAGACAACCAATCAATAATTAATAACTAGGTTTCATAGATCTAAGTAAACACACAAGAAATTTAGCCGGACATGTTAAACACGCAAGCATACACACATTCAATCGAAGACATAATGAAATGAATGAAGTAAAACACTTATCTTGATGTAAAATAAGGTATGAGAACCCTAAGATATTGTCCAAACCGGACTACAATCGTTTTAGGTTTTTACTCCACAAGTCTACCTCCCAAAATTCTGAAAATTCGATTTCTATATATAGTAATTGTTGGGACGGCATCACGTTGGATTTGTGACGCCGTCGGGCTTCAGTAGTGACGTCGTCTGATTCTGGATCTAGGCCGTCTGGGATGAAAAGTATTCGTGATGCCCTCCCTCTTCAAATCCTGACGCCGTCAGGTGTATTTTAACAAAAAGTCTACTGAGCCGTCACAAATTTAATTACGTATAGAGGGATGGTGTCGCCCTTTAGTTGGGACGCCGTTAGGTGCAATTCCAGCAGCTTGAGTGTCTTCGATCTTGACTTAGCCATTTTCTTCATATATTCACTCCTTTTCGTCCAAATATGCAGAATTCCAGCATTTTGCTTCCAAGAGACCTAAAAAGTGAAAAGGAACGAAATTAAGCAATAACGGATATAAAAGTGGGCGATTAAGGGCTTAAATGACCCCTTAAAAGGGTACATTTTAAATCGTTATCAAATGTTTATATTAAGTGATCGAAAGTATGTTGAGTGTATATATATCTACTTATATATATATGTGTGTAGCATAAAATGCCTAGAAATTACCAAATAATTCAGAATGTGTAAGGCAAGGAGAGCGTAAGGCTATAAAATGTTTTAGTATAAAAGTGGTTATAGTTTAGGTTTCAATTCGATCTGTTTCTCTATAACTATAGCTCTGATACCAATCTGTAACACCCCCAATTTCATGATAGTTGAGGAACTCAACCTTGGTGTTACTTCATGGTATAACAATTATAATGACATAAAACAAACTTTAATTGAGTCCTTTTAAAACATTTATCATTTGAATAGTTGAAATATCATATTTTTCAAAAAAAAGAGGTCCTAGTAGTTTTGCGGTTACATATTAAATAAGGTTTTCGATTGAAAACACCAAATTATAGCCTTCTAAATGTCCATGCTTCTCTGTGCCAGCCGCGTACTAATACGCTTACACAGCTCGTTCGGGGTCAAAGGATCTTCCTTTTCGTCGAGCAAGTTTTTCAACACCCTAGGCAGTGAACCTAATCGTTGTAGTGTAGTATTAGGGTAAGCCACGGGTATTGATATCGTTCTCTAGGGGAATAGGAATGCAAGTAAGAAGTTACTACGCTAAGGTTGGGGTTGAGGAAGATTATTTTTTATATTTTGTATATTTTTTAGGAAATGGAAAGGTACAAATCTCGGGGTTTGGATTTGGGGGTTGGTATTTCTACCAATTACTCTACTTATCTAATTATCTAATTAACTAAGCTAAGGGGTAGTCTATGTCTATTGTTATGTGCTCGTATGATGATTAAAAATGTGTTTACTTAGGTGTTATTACTCCCTAGTTATCTCCTATTGATGGTTGAATTGTCACGTCCTTATTCTTAACGCGTTGTGTTTCTAAGGTCGTAGGGTATGCTTTTATCCCTAACTCTTTGAAGCTACCAAATGTTAATGACTACAAAATATATAGGATTTATAAACTTAACACTAAGGTATTCTTTGGATGTTTAGCTTACAATTACTCTAGGTGATTATAAACTAAGGTTCAACAAAGATTAATCAAGCATTAATAACACAACGAATGACCTATCACAATACTAGGTCAATCACAATTAAGATAAGAGACAACCAATCAATATTCAATAACTAAGTTTCATATTACCTAAGCAAACACACAAATAAATTAGCCGGACATGGATAACATGCAAGCATACACACAATCAATCAAACATAAGATAGACATAATGATAAATTGAATATATAGATTAAGATATAATCAACAAACCATTACAAGATGTTTTTGGAGTGATTGAAACCTTCAAATTTTCTGGAAAAACACCTATCTAAACCCTGGAATCGGAGTTAGGTTTTTGAGCCTTCAAAAAGTGAAGTTATAATGTTCTATTTATAGGCAGATTTTCTGTTGGCAAAGGGTGACGGCGTCACACCTAAAGAGTGACGGCGTCATGAAGACTTTTTCACCAAACTATAGATTTTCTCGTTCCGGTCGCGTGGACTTTTGAATCACCCAAATCCGAGTTCGTATGCAAAAGTTATGGCCAAAACAATATCAACTACTTCGCGCGCATGCTGTGATAGTCTTGATCAGCTTGTGATGGCATCACCTTGTGGTTGGGACGCCGTCGGCTTCATCTTCTGACGCCGCCGGTATCTGAATCTAGGATGTCTGAGTTGTGAGGCCCTACTCTTTAAAACCTGACGCCGTCAAGTGTAAAAAAGCAATTTGGCTACAAAGTCGTCACAAAACATGTTGCGACGGCGTCACAAATAGAACCTGACGCCGTCCCCTTCAGTTTCAGCAGCTTGAGTGTCTCGATTCTTGACTTTGGCCATTTTCTTCGTATATCCGTGCCTTTTCGTCCGAATAAGTGTCATTCCAACAATTTTCCTTCAAGAGACCTAAAAAGTGAAAAGGAACGAAATTATGTAATAACTGATACAAAAGTGATCAATTAAGGGCTTAAATGACCCCTCAAAAAGGTACCTTTTAAATCCTTATCAAATATACCTACACTTGGTATTTGCTTGTCCTCAAGCAAACGTGCTTTTAGCCAATTAATTTATAAGTTAGGGGTTATGAAGCATTAGTTTGGAACGATCCACAACACATATAAGCCCCGCAAAAGTCATAACAAGCACGAAAATTAGATACTAGCACCTCACATGGGGTGTTTGGATACTCACATCTCTCGGGTGTATATGAAATATAAGTTGGAAATGGAAGATAAACACTCATTAACCGGTCCTGGTACATAGATTACCATAGGCTTGAGACTAGATCAAACCTCCATCGCTTTGGCGTAAGCACCTAGGAAAGACTATCCAAGAGGTCTTTTAAAGGTTGTAACGTTAGGCTTACGGTAGGGAAACAAAGGGTTTGGTGGGATAGGCGATTTAGTGGTGGCAAGTCAAAAATCTTTATGTTACAAGCATGCGAAGAATGGCGTTGCTAAGCCAAGACTCGACACTCGAAACTCTAGATAACTGAAATAAACAAACATAAATTTAAAGATAGATGTAGGATGGTAGCCCGTATGTTTTTTTCATATTTTTTTTAACACCCTTTTTTTTTCTTTTACTCTACCATCCTCTACGATAACATCAAAATGATAGGGATTTATAGGCATATCCCTACACTTGAGTTTTTATTACTCTAACACTAATTTGACCCGAATTGAAAAGATCAAAACACTTGGAGTACATTATTATACAAATAAAGGGAATTTGAATTTAACGTTCCCTTCCCGTCATTTCATAAAATTTAACTTTTCCCATGAGTCCCAATCGTCCCAAAACTGTGTACAAAGGATATGACTCGACTTAGCAACTTACGCAAGCAACAAGATAATTGAACTAAGGGTTTAGTGTGATAACAATAATGCACTAAAAGTGAGTGCATACAAGGTAGGCTAAGGCGATTTGGGTGTACATTTGGGGGTGGATTGTAAACAATGTTCTTCATTGATATTCCGGAAAACCGAAACATCACGAGAACCGCGAAAAGGATAGGCTCTGAGGGGTTAACTAGGGGTATCGTGTACTAAAGATGAGTACAACGCAAGGGTGTGGGGTAATTACTCAACCGATGTGGAAGAAGTAATTATATTACGGGTATCAAACAAGGGTTATCCTAATGCCTCTTATCATTTAGTTATTCCTAACTACACAAGTGTAGTCTTACTAGCGATCTCGGAATGCATCACAAAACAAGTTCTAGAATCTATTATACTACCGGTTCACACTCTAAGCATTAAAGATGAATGCTTTAATTCCTACAAATCTAAGGGCGATCCTCATATTTTGGGTGGAATTTTAGTGCTAAAAGGTTTTTGTGCTAGTCATATAATTTCCTATCCATGAGACGCTTTATTAAGACTAATGGCCCACTCCTAAATGTTATGAAAAATTTTAAATTTGGTGCCAAAATTACCCTAACCGATATTTCTCATGGTTTATTACACAAATGAAATTGGATAAGGCAAATAGTCAAGGATAAGCATAGTTTCAAAGTTCCCGTTTTATTTTCCCTCCCTACACTTAAACTGAACATTGTCCCCAATGTTCCCTAAAAGTATCAAAGTTATGATAATAGGAGGTAATTAAAAACGAAAGAAACTATTACGCCCCTGATTAGCTTGGTAGGATCCGTGTGAAGTAGTGGTTAAATCTTTCTTCAAGAAGAATGTATGCGTTAAAACTTTCTTCCAATCTTTTGTATTTTCTTCTTGATAAATAAAACCTACACACTTTAAGAAAACAGACAACCCAACGCATCAAATCGAACAAACAAAAATCTCAGCAAGATGTAATTCCAGACTTAAATAAGATATAATGCTTGTGGAATGGATGTTTGCAGATTTTCTAGAAAATTAAGACCTGTAAAATTCCAAAAAGTTTATAAGTAGCACAGAAAACAAGAAAAAGTTAGAAGTTGTTTCTACTCCTCCTCTGCGATTTTCTGGAAAAAATTATGGAAAATTTATATCTTTAAAAACTGGAAAAATTTCCTGCAAAACATCCATTATGACTCGATACAAGCATTTGTCTCGAACAAACACACATGTATATCTTTTTAATAATTGTAATTCTCATGTTCACGTTCTTTTTGAAAACGTGTGTAATCCTCCCTACACTTATCCCTTTTGTAAAATACCTTTATATGTAATTAAGACGAGGTGAAAGACAAAATAAAGCATTTTCACAAATTCAAACATGAGAACATCCAATAATGAAAAGATATATGACACACAAATAAAAATGAAAAACAAATACACATGGGTTGCCTCCCAAGAAGCGCTTGTTTTTGTTCGAGTCACGAGCTTGACTCTACCCTTATTTAACGGATAAAGGGGAGGTTTTCCCTACACTTAACCTTAAGTGGGGGTGATAGTAGCGATACATACCCTTATGGTGGAAATTTGCTATGTGAGGAGAGGGTGATGGGTGATTTATATGCTCAAAGGAGTGTGCTCCATTCATTATAACCTTACCTAAGTCTATTGGTGTAGCGGGTGAATCAAATCTCTCTCCTAAAAATGGATCATCTTCTATCAACTTCAAAAGATTCTTAGTTAAGGATCCATCTTGACCTAATAAACCCGGTTTAAACCCATAATGTTTCTTGTTATCAACCATGAATGGGTGACATAAGTGTGTAAGGTCATGGGTTACTCCTATATTAGCTTCCACTCTACATGGCCTAGAGTCTACCACCTTTATCAAACAACTACCCGGACTATTTATTTTTATGGGTGGATTGGGGCCTAAGTCGATTCCAAGATTCACATCTAAAGATGGAAAATTGGGTAAGGTTTTTGGTTGAGGCTCCGGTTCATCAAAATTAGGAACTTCCCTAGGACTAAGAGAGAGGTCATGACAACAAGCATCTAAACCTACATTCTCTAGTGGCGTTTGGTCCAAAGGTTCTATATCAATCGGGGTTCCTATAGTCTTTTCTACTTCTTCCAGGAAAGTTATAAGCGATGTGTGTTCCTCAAGTGATGGTAGGGCTTGTGGGCTTGGAGTTTCCACTTCATTCTCCATCATATCTAGATCTCCTAAATGTTCATCATGTGTTTTAGTATGATCTAACCCAAATACACTCCTAAGTATTTCAAATCCTTCTTTAGCCATTTCAAATTCTTGGTCTGATTCATAAGAATCATTCTCAAAAATTTGATCACTATGTTCTATTTGCCTTAAGGATTCCTCACGCGTGTCATATGTTTTGGTGAAATCTATCCTACGCATGCAACTAGGTTGTTTAACTATAACCATCTCACAATCTTGTTCGGGTTTAGGTTCCATGTTCTTAAAAACTAGGGCTTTTTGATCATGATGCCTATGGTTGGATAAATCCTCCTTATCCATTTCCTCAAGTTGTGACAACTGATGGTTTATGCTTAGGATGCTTTTCTCAAAAAATTTCCAGAGGGTCTCACTAAAAGGAGTTGATTCTAACAATGATCGTTGAATAGAAGCCACACAAGCACAAAATTTATCAAATCCATCCAACCTTACACCCGTCTCCTTTTGGATATCTCTAAGATCACTCACAAAGTCATAAGAACAATAAAAAGAAATCCAATCTGCGAAATTCAATTGTTCCTCATTTGTTAATGATTCAAATGCAACTTCACTTGCCATAGCGACAAATGAAAAGGGTTTTACGAACACAAACACAAAGAAGGGGGATAGACTACAAGGAAGCTAAAAATGAGAAAAAAGCTTACTTGATAGGAATCAAGCAAGGAAACCTAAACGAGGTGGACTCCTAACTAGCTATTCTATTCCCCGGAAGTGGCGCCAAAAACTTAATATGCTTACACAACGCGTTCGGGGTCAAAGGAACTTCCTTTTCGTCGAGCAAGTTTTTCAACACCCTAGGCAGTGAACCTAATCGTTGTAGTATAGTATTAGGGTAAGCCACGGGTATTGATATCGTTCTCTAGGGGAATAGGAATGCTAGTAAGAAGTTACTACGCTAAGGTTGGGGTTGAGGAAGATTATTTTTTATCTTTTTTATATTTTTTAGGAAATGGAAAGGTACGAATCGCGGGGTTTGGATTTGGGGGTTGGTATTTCTACCAATTACTCTACTTATCTAATTATCTAATTAACTAAGCTAAGGGGTAGTCTATGTCTATTTTTGTGTGCTCGTATGATGAATAAAAATGTGTTTACTTAGGTGTTATTACTCCCTAGTTATCTCCTATTGATGGTTGAATTGTCACGTCCTTATTCTTAACGCGTTGTGTTTCTAAGGTCGTAGGGTATGCTTTTATCCCTAACTCTTTGAAGCTACCAAAGGTTAATGCCTACAAAATCTCTAGGATTTATAAACTTAACACTAAGGTATTCATTGCATGTTTAGCCTACAATTACTCTAGGTGATTATAAACTAAGGTTCAACAAAGATTAATCAAGCATTAATAACACAACGGATGACCTATCGCAATACCAGGTCAATCACAATTAAGATAAGAGACAACCAATCAATATTCAATAACTAAGTTTCATATTACCTAAGCAAACACACAAATAAATTAGCCGGACATGGATAACATTCAAGCATACACACAATCAATCAAACATAGGAAAGACATAATGATAAATTGAATATATGGATTAAGATATAATCAACAAACCATTACAAGATGTTTTTGGAGTGATTGAAACCTTCAAAGTTTCAAGAAAAACACCTATCCAAACCCTGGAATCGGAGTTAGGGTTTAGAGCCTACAAAAAGTGAAGTTATAATGTTCTATTTATAGGCAAATTTTCTGTCGGAAAAGGGTGACAGCGTCACATCTATAGAGTGATGGCGTCACGAAGCCTTTTTCACAAAACTATAGATTTTCTTGTTCCGGTCGCGTGGGCTTTTGAATCACCTAAATCCGAGTTCGTATGCAAAAGTTATGGCCAAAACAATATCAACTACTTCGCGCGCATGCTGTGATAGTCTTGATCAGCTTGTGACGGCGTCACCTTGTGGTTGTGACGCCGTCGGCTTCATCTTCTGACGCCGTCGGGATCTGAATCTAGGACGTCTGAGTTGTGAGACCCTACTCTTTAAAACCTGACGCCGTCAAGTGTAAAAAAGCAATTTGGCTACTGAGTCGTCACAAAACATGTTGCGACGGCGTCACAAATAGAACCTGACGCCGTCCCCTTCAGTTTTAGCAGCTTGAGTGTCTCGATTCTTGACTTTGGCCATTTTCTTCGTATATCCGCGCCTTTTCGTCCGAATAAGTGTCATTCCAGCAATTTGCCTTCAAGAGACCTAAAAAGTAAAAAGGAACGAAATTAAGTAATAACATATACAAAAGTGATTAATTAAGGGCTTAAATGACCCCTCAAAAATGTACCTTTTAAATACTTATCACGTACCTTATAAACCTAAGATAAAACATGCTTAAAAAGTCAATATAATGGCCCTAGTAGGTAATTTGTCGTTATACCTAATGTTCTCAAATATAGTATGTTTGTTTGCCTAATCGGTCAATACAAACAGGACCAGTCAATCCAATAGACCTACTCATATTATTCGCACTCACTACAACTAGTGACTAATGGTTTCAAGATATAGGGACTTACGTACGACAATATTGGTACTTAGTGCATATAAAATATTCAGATACGCATACAGTTTTAAACCATTTGTGTTCGAGTAAAAATAACATGTATCTCCCTCAAAGGTTTGTAAAAAAGTTAAACGATAGAAAAATGAGGCTATGAACTCACCTTAATAACAACTTTAGAAATAGACGATGATGGCGATTGATTATATTCGAAACCTGTTTATATCCTAAATACATTTTAGATTCATTTAATGGACATGAAAGTATATATTCATAAATATATAAGATAAAATGAATATGTCATATGTTTGTTTATACTTGTCAATGTGTTTTGAAAGTGTATTTGAAACCTTGTAAAAAATGATGTTGTAAATAAGAAATGCTTATATATTTACTTAATATATAAGTGGTTTAAATTGTTTATTTTAATAAAATAAACTAATTTAAAAATGTGACGAAAATAATATAAAAATTATAAAAATAATATTAAGAATATATAAAAATGTTAAAAATATAATATAAAAATAATATTAAAAATAAAATATTAAAATAATATTAAAATAAATAAAAATATTATTAAAATAATATAAAAATATTATTTAAAGTAGCATAAAAATATTATTTAAAATAATATAAATATATTATATAAATTTATATATAAATATTTCAAAACGTATTTTCTTTTTATAATATCGTACTATTATTCGGGCTATCATAATTAAGAGGTCATGTAGTGAACGTATGACGACGTCACACCTTAATTCTGAAAGGCGTCACTCACAAAATCTACACCAGACGCTTAAGATCAAAGAATCAGACGACGTCGCTACTAAAGACTTACGGCGTCACACATCTCAACTGACGCCGTCACAAGCTGATCAAGACTATCACAACATGCACGCGAAGTAGCTAATACTGTTTTGGCCATAACTTTTGCATACAAACTCGGATTTAGGTGATTCAAAAGCTCACGCGACCGGAATGAGAAAATCTACAGTTTGGTGATAAAAAGTCTTCGTGACGCCGTCACTTTGTCGAGCTGACGCTGTCACCTTTTGCCGACAGAAAATCTTCCTATAAATAGAACATTATTACTTCACTTTTGGTAGGCTTAAAACCTTAACTCCGATTCCAGGGTTTAGATAGGTATTTTTTCTAGCAAATTAGAAGGTTTCAATCACTCCAAAAACATTTTGTAAGGGTTTTTTGATTATATCTTAATCCATATCTTCAATTTATCATTATGCCTACCCCATGTTCAATTGATTGTGTGTATGCTTGCGTGTCTATCATGTCTAGCTAAATTACTTGTGTGTTTGCTTAGATCTATGAAACCTAGTTATTGATTTTTGTTAGGTTGTTTCTTTTCTTAATTGATATAGGTTTAAATAGTGTGTTTAGGCTTTTGTTGTATTTAATGCTTGAGTATGCTTTATGATGATATGGTGATCGGATGGAATAGCTTAGGTTTGTCGATTCCGTGAATCATATACGAGAGATAACCTCAAAGAACTAGGGACCACGCATACCCTACGACCTTTAGGAATACAACGCATTAAGATAAGGTGTGACAATTCAACCGACTAATAAAAGATAACTAGGGAGTAATAGTATCTAGGTAAACACATTTTTAATCATCATACGAGCACACATCAATTAGACATAAGACTACCCGTAGTAATAGATAGCTAGAAAATTAGATAAGTAGAAGTAATCGGTAGAAGTACCACCCCCCAACCAATTGCCCCAAGTTATTTACCTTAGCCTTCTAAAAAAACCAAAAAAAATATAAAAAAAAGAATCATCCTCAACCCCCACTTTCTCGTCATACATTTCTTGCTAGCATTCTTATTCCTCTAGAGAACGATATCAATCCTCTAGGCTTACCCAATACTACACTACAACGATTAGGTTCACTGCCTAAGTGGTTGAAAAACTTGCTAGACGAAAAGGAAGTTCCTTTGACCCCGAACGCGCTTCGTACGCGCATCAAGTTTTTGGCGCCGCTATCGGGGAATAGAATAGCTAGTTATATCTCTATCTCATTTAGGTTCACTCACTTGATTCCTATCAAGTGAGCTTTTTTCTTTTTTCATTAGCTTCCTTGTAGTTTATCCCCCTTCTTCGTGTCTTTGTTCGTAACCCCATCACTTTTCATCATGGAAGGTGATAACCCACCACCAATTGACCCACCAAGAGGCCGTACTCTTGGTGAATACTCTAGACCAATCCATCAAGGCTATAGGAACACCATTGAGCTCCTCGATCAAGCTGAAACTACGGCCCTGCGATCCGACACCATCCGGTTGGTGCAAAACGGATATGCATTCCATGGACTTCGTTCCGAAGATGCTAATCAGCATCTCAAGGACTTCCCAAAAATAGTTGACTCTATCGACCTTGATGCTACCACACAGGAGACCACGCGCTTGCGTCTCTTCCAATTCTCTCTACGGGGCCAAGCTAGTAACTGGCTTGAGCGACTTCCCGCCGGATCCATCTCAAGTTGGGATTATCTCACCACTTGTTTCCTCGCCCATCTTTTCCTACCGGGGAGAACTACCAAACTTAGGAACGACATCTTGATGTTCCAACAACGTCAAGGCAAAACTCTCTATGAGGCGTGGACTCGATTCAAGGACTTGCTCCACAAAGTCCCTCATCACGGCATCGATCTTTGGCTTCAAGTCCAAATCTTTTACGATCATGTCAATCTCTCAACTAGGCAAACCATCGACCAAGCGGCCAGTGGTAAACTTAGTGAACTCACCGCGGAAGAATCGTGGGGTACAATAGAGGACCTTGCCCTCTATGACAACGAATGTTGGAATGACCCCCGTGAGTTGCCCAAAATCGTCAAGGCAATCTCCTTGCCTCCCATTGACTCACAACCTTCCAATCGTAGGACGCTCGAACTTGAAGATCAAGTCAAATTCCTAATGAGCTCCTACGAGACTCCTAAGCCCTCACGCCAAGTGAACAAAATTACTATACCTTGTGAATTATGTAGTGGTCCCCACGACACTCGTGATCGTACAAGACTCTCTGAACAAGCTTTTGCGGACTACGCCTCCATGCGTACCAACGGAGCGGGAGAGAAGTGGTACACTTTCAAGCCCGAGCCAAATAACTTAGGAAAATCCTACAACAACCCTCCAAACACCGGAACTTCCACTAGTCTTGAGGGAATGGTGTCCAAATTCATGTCATCTCAAGAAGCTCGATTGACTAAACCTGAAGCCGATTTCAAGCAACGATAAAGCGAGATGGCAACCAAGCTCGACACCCTCTTAAAAGCCTTCAATGGACAAAGGGAAGAAATACAGGAAAAAATGGCGGAGATGATGGACTTAGTGAAGGAGTACACCAAGACGAAGGCTCCCGAGAAGGTGCTAGTAAGAGTTGATGACCGTGCTGCCCCCACTTTGTTTGTTAATGCCATTTCTGTTGTTCCTGAAAAAGATGGGATAATTGAGGAAAAGGACGTTGAAAGTAGTGAGAACAGCTCGAATAGTAAGGATGAAGATAAGGCACCAAACTCTGATAAACCCAAAACCATAGGGCATTACCTTAAGCATGAGATCAATAAAAAACAATTGTTAACCAAGTGAAAAACTTTAGGTATAATGATAGTCTTAGGAAAACCCTCTTAGGAGAAATAAAGGAGGAAGAGTATCACACCAAGCCTATGGAACCTTTGTACGAGGCAATTCATAAGAAACCAATAACTGGGAAGCAAGAGATTTGTGGGAACTTCATAATACTATGTAGCATTGGTGACTTAGAGAATATAAAAGCCTTAGCCGATCGGGGATCCGATGTAAACATAATGCCGCTATTAGTCTATAATAATTGACTAAGGAGGAACCAACCAAGACCAATCTTAGACTTTCGCTAGCAAACCATTCATATGTTTATCCTTTAGGAATAGCGGAGGATGTTTTAATTGAGGTTGCAAATGTTATCTATCCGGTGGATTTTGCAATTGTAGACATTGAGGAAGATGAACACATGCCATTAATCCTTGGAACACCTTTCTTGGCCACCACTAAGGCAAAAATCAAATGCGGTGATGGTGTTATGATACTTAAAAGTGGCAAAGACAAAATTAGATACCTATTGTTCCGAGGTATCCTTTGAAGATTAAGGAGAAGATAAAAAATAAGAATTCATGAGTTTCCAATAATACGGTTAAGAGGAAAATTGTTGAATGGGAAAAAAGGATTAGAGATTACATGAGTGAGGAGATAGAATCAAAATTGTGGAAACGTGAAAAAACATAGGGCACAAATACACCACGGAAACACTCCCTCAAAAGAACCCTAAAAAATTTTTGGAAGGAGACAAGGTGCTTTTGTATAGACCAAAATTAAAAGCATTAAGAGGAAGGAATAGGCCAAAATGGTTTGGACCCTATACGGTGAAAGAGACAAACATAAGAAGTGAAACCGTTATCATATTAGACGACGATGGGAAGGAGTTAACGGTAAGCATACAACGTATACAACCCTATGATGAACACTTAGTGAATGAAAATGATGACGGTAAGGAAGTCAAGTAGGAGCACGACTTCGAGTCTAGCTACAAGACTCATAAATAAAGAAAAGCGCTTCGTGGGAGGCAACCCATGCTTAATTGTTTGCTTGTTTTGTATTTCAATTTTTGTGTGTTTTATATCTTTTTCATCGTTGTTTATTCTCATGTTAGACTTTGTGAAAATACTTTATTTTGTCTTTAACTTCGTCTTAACTACAGATAAAGGTATTTTACAAAAAGATAAGTGTAGGGAAGATCACATACGTTTCTAAGAACATGAACATGAGAATTACAACTAGTGAAATTGATATATATGTGTGTTTGTTAGAGTCAAATGCTTGTATCGAGTCATAATGGATGTTTTGCAGGAATTTTTCCAGGTTTTAATGATGTAATTTTTCCAGAATTTTTCCAGAAAAACGCAGCAGACCAGTTTTTGTCAGGACAACCTGACGGCGTCAGGATTAAAGCCTGACGACGTCAGGTTAAGCAGAAACAATTTATCATTTTTTTTCGTTTTCTGTGCTACTTACAAATTTTTGGAAATTCCCAGGTCTTAATTTTCCAGAAAAACTGCAAACATCCATTCCACAAGCATTATATCTTATTTGTTTTGTTTTTATTTCTAAGTCTGGAATTACATCTTGTTGTGATTTTTCTTTGTTCGGTTTTATGCTTTTGGTTGTCGTGTTCTTATAAGTGTGCAAGTTATATTTGGTAAGAAGAAGAAACACAACATTGTATGAAGCTTATTACTTATGCATTCTTCTTGGAAAAGAATTTAACCACAACTTCACACGGATCCTATCGAGCTAATCAGGGGAGTACTAGTTTCTTTTCCTTACTTACCTTCCTTTATCATAACTTTGATACTTTCGGGGAACATTGGGGGCAATGTTCAGTTTAAGTGTAGGGAGGGAGAATAAAACGGGAACTTAGAAACTATTCACTCACTCGATTATTTGTATTGTCCTTGGTAATTTGTGTAATAAACTATGAGAATTATTTGTTAGGGCACTTTTAGCACCCAATTTAAATTTTTTTATGACATGTACGAGCTAAACTTTAGTCTTAATAAAGCGTCTCATGGATAGGAGTTATATGACTAGCACAAAAACCGTTTACCACTCAAATTCCACCCAAAAAATGTGAGGTTCGCCCTTAGATATTTAGGAATAAAAGCATTCACCTTTAATTCTTAGAGAGTGTACCGGTAGTTGTAACACCCCCGAAAATCTTAATGACATCGGAAGACTAATTCGGGTGTTACTTGAATGGAGATCAAAGTCAATAATTATAGAAAACGACTCGAAGGAGACATTTTATTAAAATAGTTATCATTCATCGAAAACTCATTGTTTGTTACAAAATATTGTAAATAGATCAAGTGTTTTTCCCAAAAGAAAGATCATGAGCTTGAAAGAAATGATAACTTTTATGTTTTTACACCACCAGATAAGCCTTGCCATGCCCCATTCCGCGCCTTGGTCAATCTTCACTGATTACTTGAGATAACATGCTTAAAAAGGTCAACAAAAATTGTTGAGTGAAATTCATAGGTTTAAAATAAGTTGAACACAAGTATAAGATCATGATCATTGTAAACTAACAATATCCTAAGAAAAATCACCGATTATTATGCGCTAAGCTCATAAAACCAAGACTCAACTGCATACACCGAATTACCAGTGTATGTAAGTATGCCCCAAAGGAGGTAATAGCCAATTACCTAAAGAAATTCAATATGGTGCGCCCCGGTTATTTCTCTATAACCGGAACGGGGTTCGTTAATCCCCATAGTACTATTCACGATATCTACGTTCACTTGCGGTGACTAATGGTTCATGATCAGGGGACTTGTGGCTAACAACTTAGGCAGTACCAATAATCAAGAAGATCAATCATTTATGAAAAACCTTGTGTTCTAGTTTAGAGCATGTATCTCCCTCGCGGGGTTTATAAAAATAAAGTAAAAGCGGTGCTATGAACTCACCTTGATGATAGTGAACATGCACAAATAGATCAAACACAATGTAGCGGAGGTTCCAACTTGAAACCTAAAATGATGAGATGACGAGTCTCAGTAAAAGGAGCATTCTGGTTCGCGACCAAAATAATAGAGCATTGAATATTCTTATTCAATAGATCATTGGATTGTCCAGTCCAATAGTGTGCGTGCGTGCTTAACGTTTTAAATTAATACGTGCTACATTGTCTTATTTAGTGATCCTTACTTACTCGTAAGTGAAATGTTCCCCCGTTGTGATCTTAGTAAATTCGTTGAGTATTTTAACGCATTTAGATTCCCCGAGTATTTTATCGGAATATGTATCTTTTTACATATACTTAATTATTTTCTATAATATATATATACATTTACATATATATTTGTACATGAAATAAATTTATCGTTATTCGAAAATATTACGCTCATATGGTCAAGATACTCATTTTTACGAGGCTATGATGAAATCATAAGTTTTGCTAAAATTTTCCCAAACTTACACTTTTTACCCTCGATTTACAAAAAGTACGAGTTTAGCCCCTAAATTTTTAGAAAGTCACACTTTGTACCCATAATTATCTCATGCTTAAAGTTTCCAGATTTGCCGCTTTTAGTCCTTAGAAAAATATGTTTTTGCAAAGCACTTTTAAAAATTAAATTTTGTTACACTTTTAATATTTACTTTAGTTATAAGTTTAATTGAAGTGAAGGGGTGAGTTTTGCCAAACTGTGATAGTTATAAAAAGGGAAGGAAAAAGAAAAAGTGACACAAGTGAGATTCGAACCAGGGAGCCCTCGCCCAATACCCATGCTTGTTAACCAACTGCTCTAGTGCTACTATATATTTTTTCTATGCACACCGTAATATTTAAGCGTAGCTTCTGTGTTAAAAATATTGTGTACATGGCTACTGATTTGGTCGTGGCATGCATGGATTTTATTTTTGTGTCCATTTCTTCTTCTTCTCAAACTAGTTATGCATGTTAGTCTAATGTGCCATGGTTTTCAAGTGACAAAACAAGTTTTACTTCACCGAAACGTGACTCATAATCAAACGAACATGGCACGAGAGTTTATTTCAAGTTATGGTGTTAAGTTACCTAGTTAAGAATTTTTAACGAAATTTCGATATATACTTCATTTTAACGAAACACTACTTGAAATGAGCTAAGTACGATATGAAATCTATCATTATCATTATGAGTCGAAACAAGTTTAGGTACTTACTAGGATGAGAAGGGTGTGAGTACTCGAACTAGACGTGAGATGCCAAGAAAAACTCAACCAAATGCAACCCAAGTTTTCTCCTCAAATAACCCAAACCAATTTCCTAGATTGCTTGTTACCCAAATACTTCTCCTTTCTTCTTGCTCCACAGAAACCAAAGGAAAGGAAATAAAATGATGTGAAGTGTTTGTGTTTGAGTTGTGATGAAAGGTTATGCATGTGTGTAGCTTTTATAGTGAAGCAAAGGCATGGTAACTTGTTTATTTTATTTGTGTTGTTCCTAGAATTCAAGGAAAAGAAGTAAAAAAAAATTGTGAAGTCCATAAGCATGCATGCTAGGATCGGCTAAGAACAAGGGCACACTTGGTGTTGTCATGTCACTATGAGGGAAGGGAACATATTACTTGGTGGTTAACCAAGTCAAAAGTGGTCAAAGGGGAGTCCTAGGAATTGTTTAATACTTAGGGTAGCTCAAGAGAAGGCTTTGTCTCCTTGGTCATGTTTTCCTCAACTAAATGAGTTTATGGTTAACAACTTATTTCACGTTAAGTTGACTTAGTTACATTCCTTTTTCTGTTTTTGTTTAACCGAAAATCACAACACAAAAGGGAACAAGTTAATATTATTGGGCTTGGGTTTCTTGTTTGCTTCGTGGGTTAGTCACTGAAATGAAAGTATACATAGTTATGTTAGTTGCTTTGGTATGTTTCTCACATATTTGGCACGTTTTTGACGTACAGAAAGAAAGAAAACCAAGAAAATTAAATCTCATTTGTCACTAACTTTCATTTGAAAGGTATTGGTACATGGGCTAGTTAAGAAATCGGCAAGGGCCCCAAAAGGTAAAAAGAACATGTATGGTGTTGGGCTAGTGAAACAATTCGACAAGGGCCCAAGGTAAAAGGGTGTTTCGTTGGGCTTGGCATGGTTCGAAGGCCCAAGGAGTTATCGTGTATGAATTGGGCTCGGATCAAATGGAGGTCCAAAGAAATCATGGGTGGGTGTTTTAGGCCCGGCCCAAGTTAATTATAATTTACATTTATTTATTATATATATTTTTATTTTTATAAAATTTTTATATATCAATATCGAGATCGTGAGGATTTTTTTTTAGATCACATCGGTGTATTTTTGAACGCTAAGGTCGCGTTGATCATGCACATGCCAAATGATATGCAAAAGTGATACTTAGAAAATTTCATGACGAAATAGATCGTGTTTAATTTCTGATTAAAGTGTTAAGCACATTGAAATTTTCCGGGAGCTTACAGTACCTACCCCTTAAGAGAACCGCGTCCCGCGGTTAAACTCGCAGAGGCTGTCATGGGTGATCTAGATGAACAGGTGGGGATACTTGGAACGCATTACATCCTCGCGCTCCCAGGTGAACTCTGCACCTCGTTTCTTGTGATTCCATCGAACTGTAATGATAATAATGCGGCTTTGCTTAAGCCTCTTGACTTCTCTGTCCATGATCTCGACGGGTTCTTCGACAAAGCTAAGTTTGTCGTTGAGCTGGATGTCCTTGAGTGGTACGACTAGAGTTTCATCCGATAGACACTTCTTAAGATTCGAGACATAGAACGTGTCATGTACTCGGCTAAGTTCTTCAGGAAGATCGAGTTTATATCCACTGTACCAATTCTTTGAAGAATTTTGAACGGTCCGACGTATCAAGGTTTGAGCTTTCCTCTTTTTCCAAATCTGACCATCCCTTTCCAGGGTGATACTTTGAGCATTACACGGTCTCCGACTTGGAATTCCATTGGTTTTCTTCGAACATCTGCGTAGCTCTTTTGTCTATCTCGAGCTGCTTGCAGTCGTTGCCTAATTTGCATTATCTTTTATGTTGTCTCTTGGACAATTTCGGGGCCTGTGAGTTGTACTTCTCCAACTTCTGCCCAGCAAACTGGCGATCGGCATTTTCTTCCATAGAGTGCTTCAAAAGGAGCAGCTTTAATGCTGGCGTGATAACTGTTGTTGTAAGAGAATTCAGCCAGAGGTAAGTGCTTATCCCATCCTTTTCCAAAATCAATCACACATGCTCTTAGCATGTCTTCCAGAGTTTGGATCGTTCTTTCACTTTGTCCATCTGTTTGAGGATGGTACGCGGTACTCATATCTAAGTTGGTACCCATGGATTTTTGAAGTGTTTGCCAAAATCTCGAGGTGAATCGGCTATCACGATCAGATATGATAGAGATTGGTACACCGTGACGAGAAACAATTTCTTTGATGTACAGTCTAGCGAGTGTAATCATCTCGTCGTTCTCCTTGATTGGCAAGAAATGAGCAGACTTCGTAAGACGGTCTACAATAACCAAAATGGTGTCAAAACCATTAGAAGTTCTCGGCAACTTTGTGATGAAGTCCATTGTGATTCTTTCCCATTTACATAAGGGAAGTTCTGGTTGGGTTAACAATCCAGATGGCTTTTGATGTTCAGCTTTGACTTTCAAACATGTCAAACATTTACTGCGTATTCAGCGATATCAGCCTTCATGTTAGGCCACCAGTACAAAAGCTTTAGATCTTGATACATCTTGTTGGGACCAGGATGTATGGAATACTTCAATTTATGTGATTCATGCATGATAAGTTCTCGGATACTTTCGAAGTGTGGAATCCAACTTTGAATTTTGAAACATAATGTTCCATCCGATCTCTTTACAAATCCATTTTCATTTTCCGGCATGCCATAAATCTTCTCATTTGGCCTATTTTCTTCTTTAAGTGCCTCGATCTGGGCTTCAAGAATTTTCGATGGTAGGGGTGAATTGATTACCATTCCCAATGATCTTACTCTAAGTGGCTTAGGGCGATCTTTTCTGCTCAAGGCGTCGACAACAACGTTCGCCTTTCCAGGATGGTAACGGATCTTGCAGTCATAATCACTAAGCAATTCTAACCCGCGACGTTGACGCATATTCAGTTCCTTTTGATCTAAGATGTGTTGAAGACTTTTGTGATCAGTGTACACTATACACTTGGTTTCGTACAAATAATGTCTCCATAATTTGAGTGCAAATACCACAGCGCCACGTTCTAGATCGTGAGTAGTATAATTCTTCTCATGAGTTTTAAGTTGTCGTGATGCATAAGCAATCACTTTGTTCCTTTTCATGAGAACAACGCCTAAACCCATGTGTGAAGCATCGCAATATACTACAAAATTTTCGGCTCCTTCCGGTAGTGCCAAGATGGGTGCTTCGCAAAGCTTGTTCTTTAGGAGTTGAAAAGCTAATTCTTGATCATCTCCCCATTCGAATTTCTTCGTTTTCTGGGTTAACTCGGTCAATGATTTGGCTATCTTAGAGAAACGTTCGATGAGTCTTCGATAATAACCAGCAAGTCCTAAGAATTGATGAATTTCAGTGGGGTTGGTGGGTACTGGCCAATTCTTTACTGATTCGATCTTTGCGGGATCCACGTGGATTCCTTCACTGTCGATCACATGACCAAGAAATTGGACTGTCTCAATCCAAAAATCGCACTTGGAAAAATTTGCGTACAATTTTTCATCCTTGAGTAACTTCAAGACAATTCTCAAATGTTCCGCATGTTCTTCTTTATTATGAGAGTAGATGAGAATATCGCCGATGAACACAATGACGAATTTATCCAGATAGGATTTACAGACTCTATTCATGAGATCCATAAACACAGCAGGTGCATTAGTTAAACCGAACGGCATTACTAAGAATTCATAATGGCCATATCGAGTTCTAAATGCTGTCTTGGGTATATCTTTTTCTTTTACCCGTAACTGATGATATCCAGATCTTAAATCAATTATCGAGTATACACTCGAGCCTTGTAATTGATCAAACATATCATCGATTCTTGTTAAGGGATAGCGGTTCTTGATCGTGAGCTTGTTCAATTCTCTATAATCGATACACATCCGAAATGATCCATCTTTCTTCTTAACGAATAGAACAGGTGCTCCCCAGGGTGAGGAACTTGGTCTAATGAATCCTTTTTCAGATAGATCTTCTAATTTTTTGGACAACTCTTGCATTTCTGAGGGCGCTAAACGGTACGGTGCTCGTGCTACAGGAGTAGCTCCAGGGATAAGATCGATTTGAAATTTGACTTGTCGAGCAGGTGGGAGTCCAGGAAAATCTTCTGGAAACACCTCAGAAAATTCTTTGACTACAGGTACATCCTCTAGTCGTTTCTCTTCGGTCTTATTTTCCTTTAATTGAGCAAAGAAGGCATAACATCCTTTTTCCATGTACTTTATCGATTTCGCACAGGATATGATACTTAAGTACTTTCTACTTTGATCTCCTTGGATGACTAAGGTTTCACCATTGATCGGGATATGAACTGTTTTCGCATCGCAAACAATCCTAGCACGGTGTTTGGACAACCAATCCATGCCAATTACGACATCGAAACTTCCAAGTTTGATTGGAAAAAGATCTATGAGGAATGAGTGATCTTGTAATAGAATAGGACAATTACGGATTACGGTGTTGGTTCCTATTATTTTTCCGTCGGCAAGCTCTATCTCATAAGTTGTATCTAAGGCGATTGGGGATATTTCAAGTAATGGTGCAAAAGTAGTAGATACAAAACTCTTATCGGCTCCAGAGTCAAACAAGATTTTTGCAGAATTATTATTAAGAGAATACGTACCCGTCACAACATCAAGGTTCAACGGCGCATCTCCATCTCCTAGCACGTATACTCTTGCATGCGCATTGTTGGTTTGAGCGGCATTCAACTTTGGACATTGGCTCTTGAAATGGCCTTTTTCGTTACATCCATAACAGTTCATGTTTGCCACAGTGTTGCCCCCTCCAGGGTTTCGGCAATGTCTTCCTTGATGACCTACCTTGTTGCACTTATCACACTTCACAGTACAAGGTCTAGAATGGTGCATCAAACATCTGTTACACTGGGGATGTAGTCCTACATACCCTTTTCCAGCAGTGGGTGCAGCATAAGCCCTTGCGGCTTCTTGTCTTCGGTTTTGCCGATTGTGATGATGGTTTCTGTTGCGGTGATACTGGTTATTGTTGTTCCGATTGTTATTGTTGGATTGATGGTGGTTGGAATTTGAGCTTTTTCGATCATCAAGCTTTCTTTTGTTGTCACTTGAGCCTTGTACATTTTCAAGCTTCAATATCGGTTCCATAAGGCGATGGGATAAAATGACAACTTCTTCAACAGTCTTCGGATTTGAAGCGATGACATCTCCTTCGATGCTTCGAGGAAAACCTTCGATCAAAGCTTCCAAAAGCTTCTCATTGGTGGGAAACAGATGAGGACATATAGCTCTCAGCTCATGGAATCTCTTGAAGTATATCTTGAGATCATTACCTTTAGCAGCCAAGTGGTAATACTCATCTTCGAGTTTCTTAATCTCAGTTCTCGGGCAATACTGTTTCATTAACAGTTGTTTCAGATCAGACCATGAAATCTTTCAAGCTTCTTCCATTCCAGTTGGTTGAGCATGGCCTTTCCACCAAGATAACGCATCTTCTAACAAAGTTCCATTTGCAAACTTGACTTTGCAATCATCTGTGCAGTCACTTAGCAGAAATACAGTCTCGGTTCTCTCAAACCAATGAAGTAAACCAATAGCACTTTTAGTACCCTTGAAGAATGTCAGCTTGCAGTTCATGAACTCTTTGTAACTACACTTGCGAGCTACATAGGACTCACTTTGATTTGTCGGAGTGTTAGTTGCATTTGAGTTTGCCATTTCAACAAGACGTCCAGCTTCTGCAACACGATTTGCCTCAGCTAGACGAGCAGCTTCGGCCCCACGTGCTGCTTGACCAACACGCTCAGCTTCAGCCTCTCGAGCGATCTCCGCTTCTCGGGCAATCTCAGCTTGCCTTGCAATTTCAGCTTCACGTGCCTCTTGGGCAATTCGTTCAGCTTCGGCAGTGCGTTCAGCTTCGGCTCTAGCAGTGTCAGCGGCATACTGTGCTATAGCAGCGCTAACGCTTTCAGCGACCAATTTCTGAACAGCTGCGGGAGTGATGGTGGATGAGGTAGCTTTCTTCTTGACAATTTTTCTAAAATTTTCCAAGAAATAAACACCAAGATTAAGATATTATCGATCGATGATAAAAGTGATTACATATTATAAATATCATAATAGTCAAGATCACCATTTTATATCAATGATATGATATCGTTATAAATGACAATAAGTGAATCATGATTTTTCTCAACAAATCATAACATATATAAGAGCATAAGGATCGGTTCGGCGTACATCACCGATGAATAAAATCACAACACAAGAATATAAGAAATACAACCATAGGATACATAGATTACATCATCACATAGTATTGTTCACAACCATAAGTTACGTCATCATAATTCTTGTTCCAATGTTACAAACAAAAAGGATACAAGCCTTAATGTCTCATATGGCGGATTTATGATACATACTAAGATAAAGATGACTAGGATCTACGCATCTCCCAATGCGTCATCATGATGACAGCGGATCTCCTCAACCATGGCTGTCAAGTCTTGGATCTGCTGCTCACGGGCTCGATCTCTAGACTCGAGATCATCAATCCTCTCCTCCAGAATAGCAGTGTGAGCATGAGCAGATGCAAGCTCGTGATGCAAGACTCTCTCTCGACCGAAAGCAGTCTCTCTCAAAGTACTAGCATCTCGAATAGTAGTCTCCAACCTCTGATTCAATCGGTTCATGGTCTCTCTCGCCTCCACAATCTGGGTACTCGTCATATCAAACACAATCTCAATGGAGTAGCGACCTATCACGAGGTTTTCGACCTTGTCCTCCAAACTCTCTATCCTAACCAGTGGAATCTCATCATAATGCGCCAGGAGCTCACTCAACTGGTCTTCGTGCCTAACGAGTCTCGTTGCCAACAGGGGGATATTGTGGTGTACCGGTTCACCGGTAACAGGTAGAACTGGAGCTGGTGCAGTGGTTGAGCTCTCTCCAAGCTCGAATGAACTAGGTACTCCCTCCTCTTCTCTCCAACAACGAAGCAAAGGTATCAAGAATGACCATCGCCTAGCACCGGATTTCTTCCTTGGTCCAGTCTCATTATCCACTTGAGTAGCCATATACGGATCAGTTGGTGATGGTGAATAGCACTTGATGCAGAGTGGTAAGAGTGGCTCACTAAAAGTGTCGAACGAAGGTGATGCTGTAGGCGGTGATGAAACAGGAACAATAGTGGTCTGACGGTAGAACACAGTAGGTGGTGGTGGTGAAGTAGCAGTAGGTGAAACTGGTGATGACTGAGTAGGTGGTGACTGAGCTGATGGTGACTGAGCTGGTGGTATCACACGAGTCATAGTGATGGATCGCACACGCTTCCTAGCGGTATGCATGACGATAGCACTCTTACGACGTGGTCTGTAAGGTACTCCAAACGGCTCAGGCTCATAAGGCTTAAGAACACGGATCCTACGTCGGCGACGACGGATCAGTAGGGAAGATGATCCAGAAGAGTCTGATGAAGCAGAGTCAGTGCTCTCTGATGACTTGGATGATCCATCATCTACAGCGACATCTGATGCAGGTAACCATTGCTGCGACTCGTAGTACTGATCTAGGGTCATAGAAGCAAAAGCATTGTGCTCTTGAGAGCGAGCAATCGGAGCTGTAGCAGTAGGATTTCGGGCAACTTCACCTTCCTCAAAAGGTTCGGTCTCGTCCGAAAAAGTAGCTGGTATGACTGGACTGGGATGAGCTGGCATAGTGACAGTCGTAGAGGACATAGTGTCTTCCATCTCAGTGTCTGAGGACAGAACAACCGGGTAGGATGCAGACATGGTACTGTAACAACCCATAAATTAATGTAAGTAAAATGCCAAGTAATATATTTAACAAGATTTTAGTTAGCTACACATATTTGCCAAGCAAATTTCTACGCCTAACTAAAATGAATGTAATTTACTTATGATCTAGTGATGCATTAATCCTAATGCATAGAGCGGTCACGGAAGGGCGTAAGGCAGTGGTGTATAGTAGTCCCGTTTTAAAAGTGCGGTTATAGTCCAAAATGTTTTCAAAAAACTGTTTGGTTCTCTATAACCTTGGCTCTGATGCTAATCTGTAACACCCCCGAAAATGTTAATGACAGCGGAAGACTAATTCGGGTGTTACTTGAATGGAGATCATAGTCAATAATTATAGAAAACGACTCGAAGGAGATATTTTATTAAAATAGTTATCATTCATCGAAAACTCATTGTTTGTTACAAAATATTGTAAATAGATCAAGTGTTTTTCCAAAAAGAAAGATCATGAGTTTGAAAGAAATGACAAATTTTATGTTTTTACACCACCAGATAAGCCTTGCCATGCCCCAATCCGCGCCTTGGTCAATCTTCACTGATTACCTGAGATAACATGCTTAAAAAGGTCAACAAAAATTGTTGAGTGAAATTCATAGGTTTAAAATAAGTTGAACACAAGTAGAAAATCATGATCATTATAAACTAACAATATCATAAGAAAAATCATAGATTATTATGCGCTAAGCTCATGAAACCAAGACTCAACTGCATACACCGAATTACCAGTGTACGTAAGTATGCACCAAAGGAGGTAATAGCCAATTACCTAAAGAAATCCAATATGGTGAGCCCCGGTTATTTCTCTATAACCGGAACGGGGTTCGTTAATCGCCATAGTACTATTCACGATATCTACGTTCACTCGCGGTGACTAATGGTTCATGATCAGGGGACTTGTGGCTAACAACTTAGGCAGTACCAATAATCAAGAAGATCAAGCATTTATGAAAAACCTTGTGTTCTAGTTTAGAGCATCTATCTCCCTCGCGAGGTTTATAAAAATAAAGTAAAAGCGAGGCTATGAACTCACCTTGATGATAGTGAACATGCACAAATAGATCAAGCACAATGTAGCGGAGGTTCCAACTCGAAACCTAAAATGATGAGATGGCGACTCTCAGTAAAATGAGCATTCTGGTTCGCGACCAAAATAATAGAGTATTGAATATTCTTATTCAATAGATCATTGGATTGTCCAATCCAATAGTGTGCGTGCGCGCTTAACGTTTTAAATTAATTTACATGCTACATTATCTTATTTAGTGATCCTCACTTACGCATAAGTGAAATGTTCCCCCGTTGTGATCTTAGTAAATTCGTTGAGTATTTTAACGTATTTAGATTCCCTGTATCTTTTTACATATACTTAATTATTTTCTAAAATATATATACATTTACATATATATTTGTACATGAAATAAATTTATCGTTATTCGAAAATATTACGCTCATGTGGTCAAAATACTCATTTTTACGGGGCAATGATGAAATCATAAGTTTTGCTAAAATTTACCCAAACTTACACTTTTTACCCTTGATTTACAAAAAGTACGAGTTTAGCCCCTAATTATCGATTTACAGAAAGTGACACTTTGTACCCATAATTATCTCATGCTTAAAGTTTTCAGATTTGCCGCTTTTAGTCCCCTGAAAAATCTGTTTTTGCAAAGCACTTTGAAAACTTAAATTTTGTTACACTTTTAATATTTACTTTAGTTATAAGTTTAATTGAAGTGGAGGTGTGAGTTTTGCCAAACTGTGATAGTTATAAAAAGGGAAGGAAAAAGAAAAAGTGCCATAAGTGAGATTCGAAACAGGGACCCCTCGCCCAATACCCATGCTTGTTAACCAACTGCTCTAGTGCTACTATATATTTTTCCTATGCACAACGTAATATTTAAGCGTAGCTTCTGTGTTAAAACTATTGTGTACATGGCTACCGATTTGGTCGTGGCATGCATGGATTTTATTTTTGTGTCCATTTCTTCTTCTCAAACTAGTTATGCATGTTAGTCTAATGTGCCATGGTTTTCAAGTGACAAAACAAGTTTTATTTAACCGAAACGTGACTCATAATCAAACGAACATGGCACGAGAGTTTATTTCAAGTTATGGTGTTAAGTTACCTAGTTAAGAATTTTTAACGAAGTTTCGATATATACTTCATTTTAACGAAACACTACTTGAAATGAGCTAAGTACGATATGAAATCTATCATTATCATTATGAGTCAAAACAAGTTTAGGTACTTACTAGGATGAGAAGGGTGTGACTACTCGAACTAGAAGTGAGTTGCCAAGAAAAACTCAACCAAATGCAACCCAAGTTATCTTCTCAAATAACCCAAACCAATTTCCTAGATTGCTTGTTACCCAAATACTTCTCCTTTCTTCTTGCTCGACAGAAACCAAAGGAAAGGAAATAAAATAATGTGAAGTGTTTGTGTTTGAGTTGTGATGAAAGGTTATGCATGGGTGTAGCTTTTATAGTGAAGCAAAGGCATGGTAACTTGTTTATTTTATTTGTGTTGCTCCTAGAATTCAAGGAAAGGAAATAAAAAAAATGTGAAGTCCATAAGCAGCATGCATGCTAGGATCGGCTAAGAACAAGGGCACACTTGGTGTTGTCATGTCACAATGAGGGAAGGGAACATTGTAGGACCTTAAATATATCAACCTTATCACACAAATACACACGTTTTGCTTAGAACACGTTAACACACAAACAAACTATGCGTGAAGATGAAAGAAATAAAAGATGAGAAAGATGGTGACTTGATGTTAAAACCGTGTATATGTGTAGAGAGAAGATGAACACAATATGTTGTATATTTCAAAGAAAAACACACACACACACACACACTCAAGCACACCCCTCAAATGAGACTTTGAGGGGTTTATATAGTTGGAATACATGATGCCCTAAAAGGCTTTCTATGGGCCGTGGATATGGACTTGGATTGGATTGGGTTACTTGGACTTATACAAGGAAAGCTTATCATAACGCCTAGCCATTTAGCTTAGCCCAATCCATGAGCCCGTTAACTATTCTATCACGATGTCTAACACACGTTATAAAGTTCCTAAATGTGAATGACCATCACTTCTAATAAAAACTATTAAGGATAACAATCTCCCCCTAAGGGGTGGTCATTCAAATGATGCTCCACTTGATTAGGTCTTTACTTTTCTCGAGCTTGAACTTTGTGTGTAGATATAGAATAGTCTTAATTCATTGTTCCTTCATGCTTTGTGATCAGTTAATGTGGTATAGAGCCATTGTCAACTTCGTTGGTTTTGTATCTCTACGTCTTTCTCCACCATGCTCACACTTCTATTTGTCTTTTGGTTACCAATGATGTAGTTCTCGAGTTTTTAAACTTTGTATATTCTTTGACATTGACGAAGAATCATCTTTAACTTTGAGTAGCCTTTGAGAACTTTCATGTGTTGTTGGTATGAGCATGTGTAGAATCTGCATGATCAATCCGCTCTGGAGCTCCCATAAGAAGAAAACATAAAAACAGGTTAGTAATAAGCGAATTCCGGCACTTACAAGTTTGAATTTCGAGGGTGTTAACAGCATAGTGTGAAAACACGTCTCTAATTCTCACAAGGGCCGTTCTTGAACTGGAGTCCCACAAGTGAGATAACGCGATGTACCGAAATGCACCTACAGTTCAGATGAGTCGCTGAGGTACACCGAAGCATCACCCCACGATTGTAGACCGTTTGAGACACACTAAGCGTAATCCACGGAGAATTACCGAAATGACCTTCTGTCAGGGCTGCTTGATGTTGACCCTGGCAGGAGTTTCCATTCAATCACTGAAGATCACAGAAGTGAAACTTCTCATAAATGTTCTGGCAGATTGCTAAGATCAGTGTAGGACTCTAGAATATATCACTTGTGTCCTTTTTGATGAACAACAAGCGATGTCATGTCATGTGTTCCTATGAGATCTTTTGATGAATCTCGTGGCTCTAGACTCAATAGTGCATTTTGGTTTTCCTGAGCGGAGACTAGGGAGAGGGTCTCCTTCTTCAATATCAACCATCTCTAAGAGAAAGTCAATAGATTATGTAGGGTTCCCAGTGAGAATGAAACAAATCCTTTTAAGAGGAATTGAGTGGCTAGAAGGTTAGGTGCAGTGCGTCACTGGGTCCATGACGTCTTTGTCTTCAATACCAGTGTCAATTTAGTGACAACCAGTAGCAGATGAATTGAACCCGGTTTCCGCCCTAAGGTTGAATATGGAGGGCTATTTCTTTTCACCCTTTTTCATTACATTTCTTTTTAATTCTTCAACCCCTTCTTTCTCCTTTCTCACATTAATCCTTTTTTCAATCATTCCTAAGGACTTCTAATACTAACTATTTGTGATGTCCTTGGGTAGATCCCTCCGGCTCTGGCGGATCATAGGACGAATTTCCTATCCTTAGTCACCTTATAACTCCATGACTGTCCCATGTTGCCATAAAACCATTTCTCTTGAAAATCTCACAGAGTGTTTATGATAGAAAACATGTTTGAGACACTCCGAGAGTTTTATATTTTCAGAAACACTTCACCTTCATATGTGCTTATAAGTTTTGACATAAATCTGCACATATAGGGTAGAGTTCGCACTTTTTGAATTGATCGGCTCATGATAGACAATTCCCCACGAGACACGGTTACGTTGCCTAGTTAAAGAGTTCCATTGTCAGTTTTTAGGTGACAAATAGCTCTAATAACTAACTTGAAGTTGTAAACACTCCTTGAAAAGGAGGTTAGACCCATAAAGGTGCATATCTATCACAAGTTTCTCGAGATGGTACATTTACTGACTTAGATTCCCGTCAATTCATTGGTTCCGTCTGAGTCGAGCTCATTTTGAGATTCAAACAACGATCATTAAAACTTTTAGATCACATTTTAATCACGTCTCCTCCCTCTCAAAAATAGCATATTCGTGATATTTTTGATATCAACGGATTAAACAACATTTTAGAATCTTTTGGGGAGACAAACGGATTTGAATTAAGCATGAATTTGGAACATTTTAGTTTTATACTCCCCCTTTAATAAAGCTTAATCAATTAAAGGGTTGTAGAGGGAGTTATCTTGAGCACAAAAATATTTTGAAAGATTTTGAAAAAACTTTTTGAACAATCTTGAAAAGGTGCTCAAGATGATGATGATTTCTCACCATTTTTAAATGTAGTGCACTGAAGCGTACACTTGATTTTTTCTATAAAAGCACGAGTTTTGATTTGAAAAATAATCAAAAGTCATCATTATAGTCCGGGTTTCGTACTAAAGTATACGAAAGCCATTTTTGAAGAAATTTTGAGAAACGACATGTTTTGAAAAACATTAAAGAACTCTCGCTCAAGCATCTGTACATACCCGTATCATTGTTGAATGACATTTCTAGAAACGTACAGAATATCGATTATACGAGAGACATGTCGTGAGAAGAATATTTTTGGATTTTTGATTTTATATTATTTTTGTATTTTTGAAAGTTTTATATTTTTATATTTTGCTTTTGTTGGTTTTTCAAATTTTGTATTTTGTTTTTCAAAAATATTTACAGCGAAGCTTGTTGGAAAATCATTTTCAAGAAGATTCGAGAAGACGTTCTAACTCCTCAGGGGTTAGGCTTCGCATTCCAAGTCGTCGAACTAAATCGTCAAACCTTTCTTTTGGAAGGGCTTTAGTAAATAGATCGGCGAGTTGGTAATCTGTCTTCACGAAGAATAATTCAACAGTACCATTTTCGACGTACTCTTTGATGAAGTGATATCGGACTCTGATGTGCTTAGTCTTTGAGTGATGAATAGGATTGCATGATATGGCTATGGCACTTTTCGAGTCACAATACATAGGTATTTTATCGAAAGTAAAGCCATAATCTGTGAGTTGTGTTCTCATACATAGAACTTGAGCACAACACGCAGATAGAGACACATACTCAGCTTCAGCGGTTGAAAGTGCAGTGCAATCTTGTTTCTTTGAAGATCAGCTTACTAAATTTTCACCCAAAAATTGTGCTCCTCCGGATGTACTTTTTGCTGTAACTTGATCACCTGCGTGGTCCGCATCTGAAAAGGCAATTAGATCAAATCCGGATTCCTTCGGATACCAAAGTCCCATGTGAATGGATGTCTTCAGGTACCGAAAGATCCGTTTAACCTCTTTGAGGTGCAGTTCGGTAGGCTTTGCCTGAAACCGTGCTAATAAGCAAACAACAAAATGAATATCTGGTCGACTAGCAGTGAGGTACATGAGAGAACCAATCATGCTCCGATATTTCTTCAGATCAATAGGTTTCCCAAACAAATCAGCTCCAATTTTTGGTGAAGTTACCATTGGTGTTCCGACCGAATCACAATTTTCCATACCATGATTTTTCAAAATCTCAGTCGTATATTTAGCTTGATTTATAAAAATTCCATGAGGGGATTGATGTATTTGTAAACCAAGAAAGAATTTTAGTTCCCCCATCATGGACATTTCAAATTTACTTTTCATGAGATTTTCAAAATGTTTTGAAAGATTCGGATTAGTGGACCCAAAGATGATGTCGTCCACGTAAATCTGAACAATCAAAATGTCGTTTTTGCATTTTTGTGTAAACAAGGTAGGATCAACTGTTCCTTTGGTGAAATTGTTTAGGATAAGGAAAGAGGACAGTTCGTCATACCACGCTCTCGGAGCTTGTTTCAATCCATAGATTTCCTTTTTGAGTTTGTAGACGTAGTCTGGATGTTCCAAGTCGATGAAGCCTTCTGGTGACTCACGTACACTTCTTCTTTCAGAGTTCCATTCAAGAACGCGGTCTTAATGTCCATCTGATAAACTTTGATGTTTTTGTGAGCGGCGTAGGCTAAGAATATCCTGACTGCTTCTAGTCTAGCTACCGGCGCGAATGACTCTTCAAAGTCTATCCCTTCCTCTTGTCTTTATCCTTTGGCCACAAGATGAGCTTTGTTGCGAATTACAGTCATCTCTTCGTCCCTTTTTTTCTTCCATAACCATTTGAGATCGATGACGCGAACGTCAATTGGTCTTGGAACCATTTCCCAAGAGTCATGTAGACGGTATTGGAGAAATTCCTCCTGCATTGCTTCTATCCATGCGGGATCTGCCATTGCCTCGCGAATGTTCTTTGGCTCTATATTGCTAATGGAGCAAAAGTAAATGCATAAGTCGCAATCGGTGGCAAGTTGGCGTCTCGTCTGAATTGGCCTTGAAGGTTCACCAATAACTTGTTCAATTGGGTGGTCTTTTGTCCACTTCAGAGTAGAAGGATACCGTTGGTTAAACGTATGCGAGTTAGATGGTTCTCGTAAGCTTGAAGAAGATTCAGCTGATTCTGTAGCAAACGGGTTTTCAAATAAGTCGTCATCTAACGTTGCATTGTTCTGGTTTTGGTTTTGCTCATCAACTGCTTGTAGAACGGGTGCAATAACTGTAGTAGATGTAGATGATGTAGATGGAGTTGGTGCATTGGTTTCGACCGTAGTAGATGCATCTTCTGTTGGTGGTGGTGGATGATTTTGAGCGGGTGCAGCGGAATGATGGTTTGATGCATTTGTCGAAGTTCCACCATAGTATTCATCGAACATTAACTCGAAGAAATTCTCCCATTCTTGTTCTTTAGGATTGTCAAGCGAAGTTGATTGAGGTCTTTGAGGTACGAGTCCTAAACTGATGTGTCCAGAAGTCTGCGGTTTAGTGCGGGTTCTAGAGCGAGTCTCTCAGAAGCCATTTGTGAAAGTTCGTCAAACTTCACATTCATCGTCTCCATGATCCTCCTAGTTCTTCTGTTATACACCCTGAATGCCCTCGAGTTATCTGAATATCCAATGAAGATTCCAATATCACCTTTTGCTTTTAGTTTTCCAAGATCTTCTCTGTCATTCGTAGGATAACACAAAGCGCCAAACACGTGAAAGTAAGAGATATCCGGTTTTCTGTTGTTCACAAGCTCATATGGGGTTTTATTGAATCTTGGATGGATAAGGGATCGGTTCTGAGTGAAACAAGCAGTGGCAACAACATCGGCCCATAGAAATAACGGTGCACTAGAGTAGATTAGCATTGTGCGAGCAGCTTCCACAAGTGTATGATTTCTTCTTTCAACTACCCCATTTTGCTGTAGAGTTCTAACAACTGATGTCTGATGTGTGATTCCAACATCTTCAAAATAAGATCGTAACTCCTGATTAGTGAATTCAGTGCCGTTGTCTGTTCTTACAACTCTTACTGGAGTTTGAAGAAGTACTTGAATTCGTTTCAGAAAGGTGATGATGATGCCTGGTGCTTCGTCTTTTGATCTCAGAAACCTAACCCATGTATATCTCGAATAATCATATACGATAACAAGAATATACTTTTTCCCATTAATGCTTTCAACTCTCATTGGGCCACATAAGTCCATGTGCAACACATGCAACTTTGCTTCCGAACTAGGTACGGATTTGGGTTTATATGATGCTCTTTTGCTTTTTCCTTGTTCGCATGATGGACATAAGTGATCCTTGGTGTATTTGAACTTTGGAAGTCCGTTGACGATGTTGTCTTTGGCAATTTTGTTGATGGTGTCGAAATTGAGATGGGATAACCTTCTATGCCACAACCAGGACTGTGTTCCAGATGCTCGTGTCATAAGACATATTGGAGATGAAGAGGCCATTTGATTGATGTCGATAGCATACAAGTTTGTATCACGATTCCCAGTTAAGAGATCAGTGCCATCCAAGTTTCTAACGAAGCAAGCATTTCTCCTAAAAGCAACCTCTAAATTTGCATCACAGAACTGCCCGACTGAAAACAAATTGTGTCCCAACCCTTCGACATAGTAAACCCGAGTGATCAAATAATTTCCAAAAGGTAGATCTCCATAACCCATGATAGCTGCTACATGATCATTTCCAAAGCGTACGGTTCCCATGAATTTCCAGATGAAATTGATCAGCAGCTTTTGATTCCCGGTCATGTGCTTGGAGCAACCCGAGTCGACGATCCAAAGACAAATTTTGATAACCTGCCAGTAACAGAAAAAGAATATTGTGGAAACCGTTTTGATTTTGGTTCCTTTGGGTTAGAGGTAAAATCCTGATCACACTCAAAGAGGTTTTCTATAGGGAATTCTGGTTTATCACTCATTTTACCATTCTAGAGTGTGAAAGTTCTACCCGTGGGTTTCTAAATATCATCCCTAAAGTATACACTATAGTTCCTGTCAGTAGTGTAAAGCCTAAGTTTTGCAACTAGTCTTCCTACTCGCTTAGCGTAAGATATTTTTGGAACGTTCTTCTTAACAGGCTTATCATTCACATTCTTAGAAACACAATCATCTTGATCATTAATTAAAGATTTCTTGCAAGTTAAACAAAGAGATTCAACACATTCATTAGACTTAGCAAGTTTCATAGGTTCAGTACATTCAGATGAAATGTCTTTCTTATTCAAAAATGGTAAATTCTTAGGGTGTTCTTCTACTTTCTTCTCTTTATTCAAGCTAATACTCCTAGAGGCAGTCGAGACTCTATTGTTCCTTGTATTGCTCTTAGGCTTTAGTCTGCTGCTCCTAGAGGTGCTTTCTAGTCCTGTAGAAGGTAAGGCACACGCATTAGGATTCACATTTTTATGAAAGGAGGTGGTTTTAGCTTTCCTAGTCTCTTTAGAGTGCTTTGCTAAACTTATGTCGTTTGTTCCATATGTTTTAGATGTGGAGGTAGACGCATTAGTGGTACTCATCTTAAAAAGGCCAGGTGCTAAAACTTTTGGTTTCTCGATAACCGCTGAGTGAGTGGTTTTGATGAAACATTTTTCTCATTGACTTTTGGAGGAGGCATAGAAACAGAAATTTTTGGTTTGGAAACCGGTTTGGGATCATTTGCTTTCTCCGCAGTCAATGGTTTTTTAATCACAATATCCACTGCCTTTCCTTTTTGACTTTCCAGCCGAGCCCTCAAAAGATCATTTTTCGCTTTCATGTCATTGTAGGCACGCTCATACGACAGTTTGTCATACTTGCATTCCTCAGTTTTTCGATCAAGTTGTTTAAAATATGAGACATTTTCTTTTTCAAGTTTTTCAAGAGCTTTTTCATATTTTGAAACAATTTCGGAGGTCTCAGACTGGAGTCTTTCATGATCTTCAACAGAATATGTTTGCAAAATAATGGACATAATATCAGTAGTCAGAACATCTTCGAAGAGAGAATCATTTAAATTTTCCAAAACTTTGATGTGTTCAACACTTTGATTAGCTTGCTTTACCAGGGATTTATGGTCCTTGACAAAGTCAGCTGTTTCTTTCCAAAAGGCTTGTTCAAAATAAATTACCCTTGAGTTGATGTTATTCAGCTGAGGGGCAATTTCAGTTTCAAAAACCTTTTTTTGTTCAATATCAAAACTATTAAACCGGATGTTGGTTGTAATATGAGTTTTAGTTTTAACAGTCTCCTGAAGTCGCCCAATTCTAGTTTTAACATTGTCTACAATGCTTCGCGCATCACTTGTGTTAAAAGGATTGTTTGAAGATATTTTTTCAATGTTTGAAAGAGATTTGGAGACAACAACTGGTTTTGAAACTGATTTTGAAACAGGTGTTGACACTTTGTTTGAAACACTTGGTTTGGTGGAAAACGTTGATTGAGAAACAAACAAAATACCATTAATTTTGTTCCATTTGTTATAATCAATAGGTCTGATTTCCAGATGTTTTTGTTTCATTTTTTATCTAGTCTCCTCAGATAGTTCCAACGTTTCAAGAGAATCACGAACAATTATGGGTTCATGCAAAGGTTTTCCATTGTTCAACACATTCCGTTCTTTCTGAGCTTTCTTGAGGAAACCAGGAGGTGAGTTACCAAGAGCCATTTTATGTGAAGTATGAAAAATTGGATTTACTTGATTAGAAAGCATCTTGTTTGTTTATAAGAAGTAAATTATCCAATTTTTTGATAGTTTCATTTTTATCCAGAATTTCATCAATAAGAGAATCTTCTCGTTTTGAAAAATCAGCAATCAACTGTTTCTTCTCTTTTTCAAGATCAGAAAACAGTGTTTTTTCTTTAGAAAGTTGGTCATTTAGTTCAGAAATTTCCTTTTTTAAAGATTTTATTTTCAAGTTCAGATTCACATCAAGTGTATCATACTTGATTTGCAATTGTTTTTCTCTTAAAACAGAATCTCGGTAACCAATTTCTAATTATGATATTTTGTTTGTATGAAATTCATATGCTCTGGCATTCTCTTTGTAACTCTCAAGCTCAGTGGTCAATTTAACATTCGCGGCCTTAACTTCGCGATTGACCTTACTCACTTTCTCAATTTCAATGCCACAGTTATTGATTAATGATTCAAAATAAGCACGTGTTTCCTCATCAATCTCAGTATTTTTTGCCACACAGCCTCCACTAGGATCCACATCTGGAGTTTCGGAGTTAGTATTGCTACAACTTGGATTGTCCAGGTATGTATCATAAGTAGGTGCTGGCGTCATAGAATGCTGTTCGTCATGAGTAAACACATAAAATATGACATTGTTCTAGCATGGATCAATGATTGGTACCTCAGATACTGCGTTGGCGTCATAGACAGGAAGTGCGTCGAGTCGTGTCGTACTTAGTCTCCTGAAGATTTGCCATGAATATGCAGTTCGCATTGATTTCCTCGAGGTCTTCCAAATCATCCACGATAGCGAAAAATCATTTTCCTCAGCACTCAACTGCATCCCGCTTCTTGCTTCGTGCTAACAGATAGCTTTCGAAGAAACTCAGCATTCTTCTTGTGTTGCTTAGTGGGACAGTTTCGTGCCATGTGACCCATTCCTTGACAGTTATAACACTTAATCGATTACCCGATTCACATTTCCATAATTCCCAATGATGGAGCTGCAACATTCCCATTCGATTACCTCTGCTCTATTCCCAACATTCATCCCATCGATTTCCAACATTTTGACCCAACTGATTACCCTGATACGGAACCGCCTGATTACCCATACGAAATCCAGTAGCATAGCCCTGCTGATTCCCAATAACTCCAACCATTTGTCCTTGATTACCCATATTCACACCCGGCTGTGCAATTTGCCTGTTGCGAGTGTTTGATGAAATCCTTTGATTGTTGTTAGTTGGTGTGGAATAGCGACTGCTGAATGCTTTACCCAATAAAGAAAATACTTGTCGCAAAGCTTCTTCTTGTTTAGTTTCAGGATCAGTGATTCCTTGTTCCTGGTATTGTGGATACGGTTTTTGAATGACTTGTTGTTCTGGTGGATAGAATTGTTGTTGTGGTTGTTGAATGTATTGCTGCAAGTTGTTGTTGGAAGATGATGAAGCTTGTTGTTGTGTATTCACTGAAGGTTGAGTCTTTGCAATAAGTGCCAATGGATCCTGATTCTTTGCCAATATTTCTTTCCTGACTTCATTCGTTTCAGCTTGGTTTTGTTTCAGAAAATCGTTTAGTTGATCAAAGTTCACCTTATGTAAGTCTTTTGTTTGGTTGACAATAGTGACATATCGTCCCCATTCTTTTGGAAGATTGTTCAGAACTTGATGTTTGGAGCGATAGTTCTGGGTGTCAACTTGTTTCGATAAGCTCATTCATCAAAGTGCAAAACCTTCCATAGTAGGATTCAATGGACTCTCCTGGAGTTGAAGTGAACTTTTCCCATTCAGTTAGCAGCTTGTTCTCCATGTCTTGTTGACCAATTTATGTTCCATGACAAAGCCGTCTAACACGTTCCCACATATCGAAAGCGGTTTCACAACTGTCTACCGCAGCAAAGATGTCTATTGGTAAACCCAGTTGGACAATATGAATTTCCATGTCATCTGCATCGACTTGCTTCCGATCCTCTTCAGTGTATTCTGATTCAGTTTGAGTATGATAAGATGGTGGGACGTCAGGAGTTCCAGGGTCTAGAATTTGTCGAGGCTTGAAGGGTCCATTCGTAATGTAGTTAATCATGAGTTTTCCATTAGGTTTGGTCTTGATGTAGCGAAACATACGACTTTTCCATTGAAGATAACCACCTTTTGCCAACATAGGAGGACGGTTTTCGGCACCGGCTGGATGAATGTCTTGTTGAGTTGCCATTGATGAAGGTATGATCTGATAAAGTTGATGTAGGATCGATTCAACGATAGAGGAGTTGAGGTTGATGAAGATTAAGCTCGGTTGAGGTTTTTCTGAAAGTCGTACTCGTAACCTTGGTTCTTAGGCGTAAAAAAAAATTTTCTCCCAAATATTGAAATTCACAATAAAACACAATTCTAAGGTCGTATGAAAAATTTGAGTTATGACAATTTTGACGCCAAATTTGACCTAAAAAATTTGAATTTGGGTCCAAAAATTTGAATTTTTGACCAAACTTTTCACAGTTAAACCAAAATTTGGATCTCGCGTAAAAATTGAATGTTTAGTGTCCTAAAAAATTTAAAATTTACTCAAGTTTTCCCGTAGGATTCTTTTTTTTACTCAAGTTTTCCGTTTAGTCCATTTTTTTTTAAAACCTTTATGCGTAGAAAGAGCTTAGGCGTAGACAACAGAAGTTACGAGTAGGATATGGTTACAAGTAGGATGGCTTAGGTGTAGGAATTGTGCTTAGGCGTAGGATTCTTAGGCGTAGGATTCCTTATGCGTAGACCAGTATCTTACGCGTAAACTTAAGGCTTAGGCGTAAACAAAAATGCTTAGGCGTAGAAATCTTATGCGTAGATTGTTACGCGTAGGCGTTTATGCTTATGCGTAAACGTAGGTTTAGAACCAAAAATCCTTTACACTGTCACAGCGTAAAAGATATCCACAAGTCGAAGTGTTCCACACACTTATCCAAGTGAGGGAAGCACTGAGTAACCTTTGATGCTCGAAGATTATTATCCAAAAAGTTATGCGTAGGAAGTTATGCGTAGACAGAGGACGTTGACTTTTCTTACGCGTAGAACTAGGGTTTTGACCTACGCGTAAAAAATTTCCAGTGATTCAAACGATTTCTCTTGCACAGATAGCCTTAAAAACACTCGAATAACACAAAACTGTTGACCATTTTCACCCAAAGTGCTTAGAAAGCTTACGAGTAGAAATGACCAATGAACCAAAAACGAGCTTAAAATGAAGAAAAACACGTAAAGCTTCGAACTTTTTGCAAAAAACTGAAACTTTAGCACCAAATAAACCTTAAACCACAAGAATCTGGAATTTTTAAGTGCAAAAATTAAAGCTTTAAGCGTGGCTAATATGAATAACGTGAGCCTTTACGCGTAACCCTTCAAAACAAACACAAACACTCCTAAACCATTGTTAGGCGATTGATACCAATTGTAGGACCTTAAATATATCAACCTTATTACACAAATACCCACGTTTTGCTTAGAACACGTTAACACACAAACAAACTATGCGTGAAGATGAAAGAAATAAAAGATGAGAAAGATGGTGACTTGATGTTAAAACCGTGTATATGTGTAGAGAGAAGATGAACACAATATGTTATATATTTCAAAGAAAAACACACACACACACACACTCAAGCACACCCCTCAAATGAGACTTTGAGGGGTTTATATAGTTGGAATACATGATGCCCTAAAAGGCTTTCTATGGGCCGTGGATATGGACTTGGATTGGATTGGGTTACTTGGACTTATACAAGGAAAGCTTATCATAACGCCTAGCCATTTAGCTTAGCCCAATCCACGAGCCCGTTGACTATTCTATCACGATATCTAACACACATTATAAAGTTCCTAAATGTGAATGACCATCACTTCTAATAAAAACTATTAAGGCTAACAAACATATTACTTGGTGGTTAACCAAGTCAAAAGTGGTCAAAGGGGAGTCCTAGGAATTGTTTAATACTTAGGGTAGCTCAAGAGAAGGCTTTGTCTCCTTGGTCATGTCTTCCTCAACTAAATGACACTACAACAATCGGAGGGACGGGCGAGGAGACTTTCGCCGGGGACACAATGTCCCCGGCGAAAGCCGCTAAACGAAAAAATAAAATCTGATGTGGCACATAAATACGCTGATCTGTTATGGAAAATTCAACCAATGTTTTCGGCAGGCACATGTCCCCGGTGAAAGCAGGTTTGATTTTTTCAAACTTTGACCAGACAGTCAAAAATTCAATGTTAACTTTCTCCGGGGACTTGTCCCCGCCTTAACATTATTTTGCGTTTACCAATATTTGACCAAAGTCCAAAGCATGGTAATTTTGCGCGGGAAAATTCCCGCAAAAACGTTTCCCGACGACATGTCCCCAGCAAAAGAAATATTTACTAAAATACACTTTACTGCAACTATTAATACATGACTAAACGCCGATGCTTGGAAAAACATAAATAACCCAATCGTCAATTCTCACAAAACACACGTAACAACATAATGGCTGATTACACGCCGGAAAAAGAGTGGTCACTGGTTTTATCGTCGATATATCTCTTTACTCGAGTTCTTAACACGTATGCGTCAGAAATAGGGTAACAAATCTTGAAGCATTGTTTGAATAGGGTAACAAATCTTGTTACGTATACGATAGCACCTTTAGTTGGTCGTTTAACATGATACGCACCTATACTCGGCCGTTTAACATGATACGTATACCATAGCACCTATAGTTGGTCGTTTAACATGATATGTATACCATAACACCTATAGTTGGTCATTTAACATGATACGTATACCATAGCACATATACTCGGCCGTTTAACATGATACGTATACCATAGCACCTATAGTTGGTTGTTTAACATGATACGTATACCATAACACCTATAGTTGGTCGTTTAACATGATACGCACCTATACTCGGCCGTTTAACATGATACGTATACAATAGCACCTATAGTTGGTCATTTAACATGATATGTATACCATAGCACCTTTAGTTGGTTGTTTAACATGATACGTCTACCATAGCACCTATAGTTGGTCGTTAACATGATACGTATACCATATCACCTATACTCGGCCGTTTAAAATGATACGTATACCATAGCACCTATAGTTGGTCGTTTAACATGATATGTATACCATAGCACCTTTAGTTGGTCGTTTAACATGATACGTATACCATAGCACCTATAGTTGGTCGTTTACCATGATACGTATACCATAGCACCTATAGTTGGTCGTTAACATGATACGTATACCATAGCACCTATACTCGGCCGGTTAACATGATACGTATACCATAGCACCTATAGTTGGTCGTTTAACATGATACGCACCTATACTCGGCCGTTTAACATGATACGTATACCATAGCACCTATAGTTGGTCGTTAACATGATACGTATACCATAGCACCTATACTCGGCTGTTTAACATGATACGTATACCATAGCACCTATAGTTGGTCGTTTAACATGATACGCACCTATACTCGGCCGTTTAACATGATAAGTATACCATAGCACCTATAGTTGGTCGTTAACATGATACGTATACCATAGCACCTATAGTTGGTCGTTTAACATGATACGTATACCATAGCACCTATAGTTGGTCGTTAACATGATACGTATACCATAGCACCTATACTCGGCCATTTAACATGATATGTATACCATAGCACCTATAGTTGGTCGTTTAACATGATACATACCTATACTCGGCCGTTTAACATGATACGTATACCATAGCACCTATAGTTGGTCGTTAACATGATACGTATACCATGGCACCTATAGTTGGTTGTTTAACATGATACGTATACCATATCACCTATAGTTGGTCGTTAGCATGATACGTATACCATAGCACCTATACTCGGCCGTTTAACATTATACGTATACCATAGCACCTATAGTTGGTCGTTTAACATGATACGCACCTATACTCGGCCGTTTAACATGATAAGTATACCATAGCACCTATAGTTGGTCGTTAACATGATACGTATACCATAGCACCTATAGTTGATCGTTTAACATGATACGTATACCATAGCACCTATAGTTGGTCGTTAACATGATACCTATACCATAGCACCTATACTCGGCCATTTAACATGATATGTATACTATAGCACCTATAGTTGGTCGTTTAACATGATACGCACCTATACTCGGCCGTTTAACATGATACGTATACCATAGCACCTATAGTTGGTCGTTAACATGATACGTATACCATAGCACCTATAGTTGGTCGTTTAACATGATACGTATACCATAGAACCTATAGTTGGTCGTTAGCATGATACGTATATCATAGCACCTATACTCGGCCGTTTAACATGATACGTATACCATAGCACCTATAGTTGGTCGTTTAACATGATACGCACCTATATTCGGCCGTTTAACATGATACGTATACCATAGCACCTATAGTTGGTCGTTTAACATGATATGTATACCATAGAAAATTTTTAGGTTAAATTTAAATTAATTTGTTATTAATTTAGTTATTGAAAATGATAATAAAGTTTTTTTTTATACCATATCACTTATACTTAAATTAATTTTATAATTTTTAGGTTAAATTTAAACTGATTTATTATTAAATTTAATTATTTAAAATGATAATAAAGAGTTTGTTGAAAAAGAAAATTAAATAATTAAAGCATTTCCCGGGGACATGTCCCCGCCAAAAGTTTCGCCAAAACTTTCATTTTCACTTCTGTCATTTTACTTTATCCCGCCATTTCTTTTCCCGGGGACTTGTCACTGTCAAATGTTGCACTAGAAGACAAACCACACTTTCTCCCGGGGACCTGTCCCCGGGAAAAGTGTAACGTAAAAAACACCTCACTTATTAACGCAGATCTGGTTCACTTTCAGATAAAAAAAAAACCACTCCTCACAACAACCCACTTCTCTCAGCTGCGCACCACCTCCTCCACCACCACTTCCTCACAACAACACCACCACCACCACAACAACGCACCACCTCCACCACATCATAGGGAATGTGTTTTGAAGATGATGGCTAAAGATTTTGAGGTGAGGCAAATGAGCTTGGTGGGGTTGGTCACTAATTATTTATATACCACACCTCTTATTAGTGTAATAATATTGAGTTGTATTTTATTTTCTTTTTCAGGTTCAGAAAATGGCTAATGGAGAGGATGGTGGTGTGTTGTGGCGGTGGAGGCTGGTGGTGTGTTGTGGCGGTGGAGAGGTGGTGGTGTGTTGTGGCGGTGGAGGCTGGTGGTGTGTTGTGGCGGTGGAGGCTGGTGGTGTGTTGTTCGCTATAAGGTATTAATGTTACTAATATTCTTTATCAAGTTAACCGGACAATGCGTTTGTTTTGTTGTTAAAAATATATCTAGTTAGCTGGAAATGATGTCATTTTATTAGCTGTTGAAAGTAGATTGATACTAGATTGCGTATGTGAAGTTAGATATTAGATTGCGTATTAGCTCCTAGTTTCTTTCGGCGACGATGTTCATTAAGTTAGATATTAAGTTGTTCCTATTATTATTTGTGTCATACATTGGTCATGTTGGACAGCTTATTATGTGCTTTGCTTTTTATACTTGTAGGAATATAGGGTGTCACGGGTGCCAAGCCAAGGCCAAACCGCGACCACAGCCGAGACCAAAAGGTAAGATATGTCGTTGCGTATTTTAATAGTTTATGGTTTTAGGTAATAAGAACTATCCAAGCATCGGGTATCAAAAAGACCCTTTAAACTATTAGGGTTGAATTGGTCATTTTAACAATTAGGGTAGGAGAGTAGGATGGTGGATTTTGGGACCTAAACCAAGATCTTGGTAAGGTGTTGGGGTCCACCCCCTTTCATGTGCAATAGCACTTTAACTATGTTAATGAGATCATGTTGTTTCATCTGCTCGTGATACAAAAGATTTGATCATGTTTGCTTAAGACTTTTTGAACACTGTGTCTAGGGTTGAGGGTTGCTGAAAACAAATGAATGATGTTAGTGTGTCTAGTTAAAGTGCTATTACAAAAGATTTCCCGACAACATTTCATTCTGTTTTTTACAATGTTCTTCTAAAAAACTCACCAAATTTCTTAAACAACATTGTTTGATCATAATGGATTTTTTTAACTTGCCTGTTGGAAAAAGAACTAGACATCAATGGCAACTCTATGCTCAAGGTAGTATAATCAGCCATTGTATTATATTATCAAACAACAAAAATGAACTTAGCGGCGATGACACGTGGCTTCATTGATGGTTTACGGCGAGGAGGTACACGGTTTCTTGGTCCACAAGATACAGGAAAGTGTACAGCCCGTATCTTGTTATGGTTTGTTATGGTTACCTGATGATGAGGGTTGAATCTTGAAGGGTAAAAAGGTGGTGCAAAAGGGTTTAGCTTGGTTTGAGAGTGTTTTTATTGTGTGTTTTTAGTGTGTGTTTTTTGGTGAGAAACTCCATGAGTTTGTGTGAGAGAGAGAGGGGTCAGAGATGATAAGAAGAGGTATGAAATGGTGTGTAATGATAGAGATATAATGGTGGCGAGAGATATGAAAGGGTTTGTGAGGGTGCCTCATTAACTCCACTTCACTCGCCATCACTATCATTACAAACCCTTTCATCTATCTTCTTATAATCTCCGACCCCTCTCTCTCTCACACACACATGGAGTTTCTCACCAAAAAACATACACTAAAAACATGCACACATTTATGAACTCTTAAAGCAGGGCTAAACCATTTTGCACCACCTTTTTACCCTTCAATATTCAACTCGCATCATCAGATAACCATTACAAACCGTAACAAGAAACGGGCTGTACACTTTCCTGTATCTTATGGACCAAGAAACCGTATACCTCCTCGCCGTAAACCATCAGAGAAGCCACGTGTCACCGCCGCTAAGTTCATTTTTGTTGTTTGATAAATATAATACAATGGCGGATTATACTACCTTGAGCATAGAGTTGCCATTGATGTCTAGTTCTTTTTCCGACAGGCAAGTTAAAAAAATCCATTATGATCAAACAATGTTGTTTAAGAAATTCAAACTCTTATATCCACAATAATATAAGAGAGAATTTGGTGAGTTTTTTGGAAGATCATTGTAAGAAACAGAATGAAATGTTGTCGGGAAATGGTGTAATAGCACTTTAACTAGACACACTAACATCATTCCTTTGTTTTCAGGAACCCTCAACTATATACACACTGTTCAAATAGTCGTACGCAAACACGATCAAATCTTTTGTATCACAAGCAGATCAACACAACATTATCTCATTAACCTAGTTAAAGTGCTATTACACATGAACGGGGGTGGACCCCCAACACCCTGCCAAGATCTTGGTTTAGGTCCCAAAATCTACCATCCTACCCTAATTGTTAAAATGACCAATTCAACCCTAATGGTTTAAAAGGTCTTTTTGATACCCGATGCTTGGATAGTTCTCATTACCTAAAACCCTAAACTATTTAAAATACGCAGGTTAAGCTTTGGACAAACCCGAAAAAGCAGAAGATATCGGAAGTCAACTGACAAAACCACCTGGCGAACACGAGTTCGAGCCTTATGTGTTAGGATATGTTTGTAGAGAATAACATGTTTATGATTCCCGTTAAATGGATAATACGTATAATTTTGGACCATTTGCGTATAGGTAGCTTATGTATAGTTTTGGACCATTGGCGATTTTAGGTTATTGATTGTGTTGTAGCGAATTTGGACCATTTGGTTATATATGATATTATGTTTAGCGATTTTGTGTTCTTGTAGCATAAAATAGGTTGAAAACAGGTTCTTACATTGTAGATTTTTTTTGGAGAAATTCCGGAAAAAAATATGGAAATTACCCATTTTGCAGCAATTTTCTGCAAAATGGGTCAAGGTCTTTCACCGGGGACAAGTCCCCGGCGAAAAGTGATATAGTTTTTTTGTTTCCCATTTCCCCGAGGACATGTTACCGGAGAAGAGGTGGCAGATAAACTTTAGTTACCATTTTCCCCGGGGACGTGTCCCCGGAAAACCCACGTGCCACGTCAGACATGTTTGACCGGTGACAATGGGCTGCGGGACCCACAAATCCCCGGTAAAAGTTGTAAACTGTCCCCGGGAAACGTATCCCCGAGAAGGTATTACCGGGGGATTTTTGGCGGGGACATGTCCCCGGGGAATGGTATAACAGGGGACATGTCCCCGGCGAAAGACCTGAAAGGTCGCCTGCGAAAGCGACGAATGTTGTAGTGTGAGTTTATGGTTAACAACTTATTTCATGTTTAGTTGACTTAGTTACATTCCTTTTTCTATTTTTGTTTAACCGAAAATCACAACACAAAAGGGAACAAGTTAATATTATTGGGCATGGGTTTTGTTAGGAATTGGAAATTCCATTGTGAAGCGTCGGTCACCCCAACTATTATCTAGCATAAATTAGCTCGTAGACATATCGTTATTTACTTGTTTATTAGTTAGTTAGTAGCGTAGATTAGTTTAGAGCAACACCGTGGAGGAAGGACGGGTCTTTACCCACTGTATGCCTGATCCATAGTCCGAAGGAGGACGTGTAGTATGTAACTATAAATACCCTCTACCTCCCAAGGTAGAGGGTTGGACCTTTCACTCAATCTAACCTTCTTTCTTTTGTTTACTTTCTCTCTCTAGAAAGGCTCCCATTCTACTTTCTCTCTCTAAACTCTCTATCTCATTCGATCCATACTAGTGTTTGTTATGTGTTTATGAAAACCAATATCTAACAATTGGTATCAAGAGCCATGGTTTGATCACTCATCTTTCATGTTCTTAGATTTCTAGTGGTTTTCATAAGGTTTTTGGGTTTGAATGAGTTTAGAGTAGTTTACATCATCTGGATCATTTCTTGTGTTAAAGTTTGGATTTTGATTGTACTTTTGTGTTTAGAATCATTATAAGTGTTTAGGTTTTGATTTGGAAGGCTTGAATCATCGTGGTTGGGTTGTTTTTGGATTGAAAAGTGGTGTTTCTTGAATGGTTATTGGATGCGAGTTGAGACACGTTATGAATTTCTTGGATGCGAGTTGTGGTTATTTTCATCAATGCGAGTTGACTGAATTTCTTTATGCGAGTTGACAGTTTTGACTGTGAGTTGTCCAGATTCAACGTATCTAAAGAGAGTTGCCTAAGCGAGTTATCAGCCTAAGCGAGTTGTCAGCCTAAGCGAGTTGCCTAAGCGAGTTGTCAGCCTAAGCGAGTTGTCAACTTATGCGTGTTGTGCTTTAAGCGAGTTGTCATTTAAGCGAGTTGTCTTGACTGCGAGTTGACTTGGGTGCGAGTTGTCTAAGGTGCGAGTTGTCTAAGGTGCGAGTTATCTCCAGTGCGTTTTGTTGACTTTTCCCGACAAAACTTCAAACGACCATAACTTTTGAACCGTAACTCCGTTTTCAGGGTTCTACCCATCAAAATGACCGTGAGAATGAGGAGAATGGCATGCCAAACCAACTAAAGTTCATTCGAGTAAAAATTTGAGGCCTAAATCTGCTCCGAACAAAAGTTATTGAGGTTTTTATGTTTTTAGACCTAAATTTCTTCGTAAAAACGGGCATAAACCAATCCAAATCTCAACCAAACAACATCTCTGCTAATCCTACAAACAATCATTTGTCCTAACACACAATTGTCTATCATTGTGTCGATCCACCAGTCATCTTAACACGTTCCATTGGTCATTGCTTAACGGTTTGTTCTTGATTTTAGTAAAATCCCGCGAAAGATTCTATTTCTCGGTTTAAATCACAGACTTATAAAATCTTGTGTACACAACAACATCATGTCTTTCACTCCTGATTCAGTGATTTCGGAAGTACTTAAATTGTATGATGCTGTGGACAACAATGATAATGTATGCTACACTGAACGGTTAAAGATGATTGAATCAATCAATGAGGATGTGAGATCTTCGTGTTCAGAGTCTGAAGAGAGAGAGTTGCACCTGTTTAGACTACAGAATGCCATGCAAAAGGAAAGCAGCATTGAACCTTATCAACAACTTCACTCTTACCTCATGTTACTTCTACCCACATCAATGGAACGAACATGTATTGCCCTCTTCCGTCAGGACTTATCCACATTAACAGGAACTTTGCTGTAAACCTAGAGTAATTGGAGCTACAACTTGACAAAGAGAAGCTTCAAAAGGATAGTTCCAATGCTGCAGTTCAAGTGATTTACAAACATTTTCAATCATTCATTAGAAGGGAATTCACATCAGATTATGATCAAGACATGACTGAAATGTCTTTCAAGAGACACACTAGAATGGAAATTTGCGTGTTCATAGATACATTTATCCATCTCAAGGATAATGTGGAGAAGTATATTGAGGAAGTTACTCAGAAAGATGAAAAAATGGATGAGAGTCTGGTGCAGTTGACAAATAATTGTAGTGTTGAGTCGGGTAAAGCACGAGATGATGGATCAGTTGACACTGAATATAGAGGCTCAGATATAGCTAAGCTTCAAACAGCCAGTAGTTCAGTGACTCTTGTTATACATGATGTGAATGCAAATATCAGATCGTCAAATGAACAGATGTCATGTGATGAGGTACCCTTAACTGATCAACATAGTGCATCTGCTAATGTACCTAAACAAACTGATCTTAATACTGAACATGATTCTGATAAATGTTCCTCGGTCGAGGCTGAGTCTAATAAATTCAAAACAAATGATATGGTTGATAAAAAGGCTTTTGATGAACTTTCAAACAAATTCTCAAAACTTGAAAAACATTACATTTCTCTTGAAATTGCAATACAAAGAAAGGAGGAAAGTTTTCAAACTAAGAAACCATGTAAAAATCCAGAATTCCCTGAATTTCGTGAATTTTTTGAAATTAACGATTTAAAAGCTCAGCTTCAAGCCAAAAACTCGACTATCAACAATTTGAAGAAACATATTTCTGGTATGCATGTGAAAAGTAATTCAGTCAAGACTGCACAAGACAGTGATTCTATTATAACAAGAAATAATGAACTGTGAATTTATGTGGCTAAATTACTAAAGGAAAATGAGACTCTGAGAATGCATCACATAGAACTAAGTGACTCTGTCAAAGAAGCTAGAACTATGTCAATGGAACAAACAAACTCTTTGATAGCAAAAATTGATGATCTCAAAGCTCAACTTCAGGAAAAGAGTTTCGCTATTGTTGCCTTAAAGAATGAGCTTAGAAAAACCATAGGGAAAAGTGTGAACACTAATTTTACAAAACCATCAACCTTGGGGAAGCCAGTTTCTAATCTCACTAGAGACCGGTCCATTGTGAAGCAGCCTACTGCATTTATATCTGAAAGAACAAAATCTTTAAAGACAAGTCTTGCCTCCCAAGTTGATGCGACACAAGTTTTGTCAAAACCAGTCACTTCACCTGAGTTACCTAAGAATAATGCTTCTAGCTCCGTTAACCCTGAACAAGTAGCTACTTCTACTCCCAGCACCTCTAGGAATAGTTCAAAAATAGTGTCAAAACCACACATTAAAACTCAGAATTCATATGATATAAATAACTTGTGGAAGAACTATTATCTAGAAGAAGCGAGGAAAAAGACACAAATTTGAAAAGATGAAATTTTAGGTGCAAGACCTAGGGTGATGCATTCCACGAGATTTTAAGGCACTGCTAGTAGTTGTAAACCATTACCTAGGAACAGTCAAAATACTAGGGGTTGGCTTGCATCTAAGAGTAGTTATATGAAGAAGAATGCTAAGCATGTAGAAAATGAAACTAGAAATTCTGAGTCTTTTCCGAATAAGAAACATTTTCCTAATTCACATGCTAAGGTAGAATCCACTAAGGCTACTAACATGGCTAAGGTTCAACATGTTATGAAGCCAAACAAACCGAAAAATTCACCTAGATGGATCCCAACTGCTAAATCTTTTGAGTCTAGGAATAACAATAAGTCTTCCACTGTGCATAAGTATATCAACAATCCTAGACCTTGCCATAAGTGGATACCGTCTGGTAGAATGTTTAAGGATGTTGGACTTAGATGGATACCTACCAGAAAACTGTTTACCGGTGGCAAAATCAAGGTTGACCGTGAAACCCCAAAGGGTTTGGATACTAATGTCACTAACCAATATATATGCAATCAAAGGTGTAATGTTAGTGCAGGTAGTCCTTACTCAGTTGCAGATACTTTGATCCTTCACTACATGGACTGGCTTAAAGTATGGATAACAAATGGATTGATATCTCATAACTCACGGGTTCAAGTAACTCAACCTTGATATTCAATCTGCAATGACGTTTGAACACAACAGTTCAAGCCTCGTACTCTAAAGAAAAGAAATGTGTATGCTTCAGTGCGCATTATCTTCTGAAGAAGAGAAATCTTCTTATTATGACCATTCTCATCAACATGCTTCATACTTTTTCCCCGCGCTTTCAGTTATCAAGTGAACCGGGCTACCGATGATTGTCTCTTATTCCACTTGCTCGATTATAATGACGATGGCGACATCATTTGCTACCTTTGAGGGGGAGAAGTGTGAATAGACTACATTTGGATGATGTTCACTTATTCAATCAAGAATGGCATCTCCGTATGCAATTCTTGAGGGGGAGAAGAAGTGTGAAACTGCTGCATGTTGAGTTATATCTGAGAATAAATTGTCAAACGGCTCCAAACTCATGTAAGAACCAAGCTTCTTCTTATCGGGTCATCTTCACATGGAGTTTTCTTCTAAGAGCCGTTGGTTGACATCTTCACACCGGCTGATATGATTAATGACAAAGTGCTTCCAGTTGCGGGGCTGATTTCCTTGATGAACATCTTTCTGTTCTTGTTTGATTGGGAGGGATTTGAGTTAAGGGGATTTGCTATATATAAGTTAACGGGAATGCATTTGGTGAGAAGAAGATGTTAACATTCTATTCCCTAATTGGACAATTGTGAAGAAGGTCGAGTCTGATCGGTTCTACATTTTCTACTACATGTTAGAAGACTAATGACAATTTACATTTAATGATCTAAAGACTTCTTCTTAATCTGGGCATGTATCAAATAGATTGTCGGTTTAGGGGAGAGCACTAATTGGGGAAGAGTGAAAAGTCAGATTTAATCCCCAATTAGACTTGCTCACACTCTTCAGCAAGTTGATTCTCACAAAGATTAAATGTGGTCTTCTTAAAAAGATTTCAAGTATTTGGGCTTATAATATGTTGTTGATTCTGAAGTGTCAAAACCAGCAAGGGGGAAGGAGACACACATCTAAACACAAAGCGAGTAAACTTGATGAACTTAATTCTTCTAAGTGATTGAATATATCCCGGGAAGACAAATGTCATGACCGCAGAGAAACTCAAGGTTTTACTCATCAAGGCTTTTAGTGTTATTATTCCAACTACGTGAGGGAAGTGATGTAATAGAAAGTTTCTGAAGATAAAAGAGGTACACAAGTGTGTGACGATTTCGATGTTATCGCAATCATCAGGGGAGAGAGAATTGTGTACATTGGGGGCTCTCAGCTGTTTCACTTGAGTGCTTAATCAGTGATTCAGAGATATAATCACTTATTCCGGAGTTGACATCCGAAGAGATAATCAGTGATTCGGCCTGCTTCTTCAATGTTATCAGTTATTCTCTCTTCGGGCATTCGGGTACTTCGGGTTCTTGAGCTTCATACACTAGCATCAGGGGAGAGAAAAGTATACATCGGGGTTATTCTTTGGCTATTGGACTTAATCTGCTACTTCGATGGTATAAGTTTCTCTGTCTTCGGGTATATGTGTATTCGGGTTCGTGAGCTCTAGTCTAAGAGACAGACTGCATCAATTCATCTACTTGGGGGAAAGTGGTCTCTTGACAACTTTTTGGTATGGATCGCTTCAGACTTCAGTTGAAAAGAAATATGAGAAGATTCATTCATGGATGGGATGATACGTTGCTGATCTATTTTGATGATATAACCCCGAACGGAGAATCTCGATTATCGTTCTTAAAAGGAGTAGTGGGATTTATGATAATGGTGTGCTTCTCTGCACTGGCTAAGGCAAGCTTGAAATAGAGCTTCGAATCTGCCCATCTAATGGATTTTCGGTTTGGGGGGAAGCTGCCAAAGTCTCTCTTTCTCAAAGGCTCATTTTCTATCTTCTATTCTGGAGCCTCGGAAGCTTTGGTGGTGGAAGTTTAAGAGATGACGAATTCTATCTTCTACGACGTGCTGTTCGATATTCTTATCTCGGTACTCGTATCATCATCCTCTTAAACTATATCATCTACTTTATCTATGTAAATATTTATCAAAAAGCAAATACAAAAATATAAAACCAACAAAAAGAAAATAGAAAAATATAAAACCAACAAAAACCCATAAAAATCAGAAAATTTTAAAAAGACCAAAAATATTGTTTTTCTAAGACATGTCTTCTGGTATCGATAACACCTACGGTCTTAGAAATGTCATTCAACAATGGCACGGGACCATAGATGAAGTTCGAGCAGGAGGCGTAAATATTCTTTTTCGAAACATGTCTATAAATATGGCTTGCAGTTTCTTATGACTGTAACCCGTGCTTAAATAATGGTTTGCTATTATTTCAGATAGCAACCCGCTCTTCAAGAAAGGAAAGTGCTGCGCTAAACCAATTTTCAAAAATTTCATGCACTTATCCTAAAAACAATTTGAGGAAAGTATGACGAAGGACTGCTGTTCCTACACAAATGTTTTTCTTTCTATAAATTCTTCAGAAAAATATTTGGTGTTTTCAAAATGGTGGAAAATGAGTTGCTTAAGAATCTATCAGATTTAGTGTTTTCGTAAAAATTTGAAAACTCAATTAATGACTTCAGTGCTTTTTAAACTTCTCAGAAAATGAGTCATTGATTGAGGGGGAGAATGTTTTCAAATCTATATCTTCTAACAGACTTGTCTAATTATTCTACATACTTAAATGTAAAACATGTTAACCTACGTTGAAGGACTAGGTGCCTAGGATATGATCCTTAGGATTAGATGATTAGAGTTTGATAAACACATTATTCCCATTCCTTACATGATCTGATTGATATGTTGAATTGACTTTTATTAGTCGATTGTTGTTTGGGTGATGTCGAGCACCATATATCTGTTTGTATGTCTACTAACGTATGCAGATAGATGGTTTATAAGAATGTTCCCGATCCGGATCCCACAATAGAAGATGATTGGATGCCCGAAAGGAAAGGGTAACTATATCTTGGGTTGACAAATGAAGAAACGGAGCTTAATTTGACCTCTATGGAGAGTTGGCATGAAAAAATGCAATGTAAGAGGTCTCACTGCATCAGCAGACGGTTTTCTTCCAACCTTCAGCAACAACAACAAAAGCAGCTCAACCACCTAACGTATCTTTGTACAGGATAATAGTGATGATACCATTTCTTTTAAAAATTTTTGAATAATATTGTTTTGAAAAATGGAAAAATGTTGGTTTTTAAAATAAACTGAACTCAAATTTTGGAAACCACTGGACTTTATTTTTTTTTAAACTTAAGTCACTCAATCAACGACTATGGTCATTGATTGAGGGGGAGAGTGATTTCAAATTGAATAGTTTCAAATAATATTTCTTCATAAAAGTCCGGATTGTAAAAAATAAGTGGTGATCTAAAGATTTAATGTTATGTCATGGTATGATTTTTTTAAACTCAAAGATCTTTCAAAATGAAATTTTTTTTCTATTCTTGTTTAATTGTGAAATTGTTTTATTTTACTTAAAGATCTCTTAAAACTATCTTACCTGACACTAACAATCTTTATTGTCTAAAATTGGTCCTTATATGTCATTTTTCAAAATTAAATCTTGCCACGTCTTTCCCGAAACTTTTCTAAATGATTTAAATCAATCGGGATCCAAAATCTCAATTGGTTTGCAATTTTTGATCAGGGGAGAGATCGTGATTTAAATCTCAAATCGGTTTTAAAGGGTGATTGTTTCAAAAGCACTCCTTCCTTCATGTGCCAAACGATTTTGAAATACATAATGCACATGATTGTGGAGGAGCATTTAACCAAAAACCAGAAGAGTATTTGAACAAGGCCACATATTCTCCCATGTTTTCCAAACCTTATTAAATCACTTGGGATCCAAAATCTCAAAGGGTTTGATATTTTTGATCGGGGGAGAATTTGTGATTTAATATGAAATTTGATAAAAGATGATCGTTTTGATTCAAAGTGCAAGTTCTCTCTAATATGTGCCAAACTCTTTCGTATATCGATGCACATATTGAGGGGGAGCGAATGGTTTCTATTGGCAATCGTGAAAAGTGCTTCAAAAACCTCTTGCCTCTATGTGAAAAAATTATTTCAAATATCCTACGCACATATTGAGGGGGAGAATTTACCAAAGAAAGTCAAATGGCTTTTTCTACGAAAATTGTGATCAAGAATACATTTCAAAGATCTCTTGCCTCCATGTCCTAAACAATTTCAAAATCATAAGAGCACATGTTGAGGGGGAGCATTTCTAAATGATCAAAACAGTTAAGGTACAAAATGCTTTGATATTATATCACAAGTACCTTGATTGATTTTCCAAATGATTTTTCAATTGGTTTCAAGAAGGAATGAACAATACCAAAAGACCGACCAATTTACTTTATGCATGGTGTTATAAGGATGGTTAGGTAAGGTATTCGTTCCCACGATCCCACCAAAGCCGGAGGGATCAACCCAGGGACAATTGATATGTGCTAAAACACATATCATTTCTTTACAAATATAGACCCAAAATAACCAACAAAGAGCCGTTAATACTTAATATTTGCGTGTTTCTTGAGTTTTTGTATGTGCAGGTACAGATATGACAAAACAGACAAAAGAGAGCAAAAACCAAAGAAAACCGGGCACGAGAGAAAGAAGAGTGCAAAAGCCGATGCCGGGGATGCTATTTATTGGATTTGGAAGCTCAAAGTTATATTTTACGGAGTTCGGGATCATCATTGGGAATTTCACAAATAAACCCTCAAGTTATTCAAATTTACACATTCTACCCTAAACTTTCCCTAAATTACCAAACTCACCCCTCATAAATTTCACTTACCCATTTTACCCAATTCACCCTCACCATTTCACAATTCACAGCATTGGTCCTTATAAGTTTCAAATTTACATGTATGGTCCTTAGTAGTTAAAAATACACTAAATCCAATATACCAACAAAGTCCAATCTATTCCATTTTACTACTTTGGCCCATAACCAATCCAAGCCTACCAAAAAATAACACACCCGGTTAACACTTATCCATCCTCAAAGTCAAAATAAAATAAAATAAAGTCCTCAAGCCAGAAACCCAGTGCGCCAAAAACAAATAAACACCCAATTACTGTTTCACCTCAACCCCATTTACCCTGCTCATCCCCACGTTTTACCCAAGTTAAATAGCTTCTAGAACACTCTGACAACGTGTCAGAGGGTGTGACTCAAGGGGATTGCCAAGGTGGACAAAGGCTGCAATCTTATTGGCTAGAACACCTCATCAAGATTGATCCAATGGCTGTGATTAGAAGTTGTGAGGAGATGAAGAATCAATGGACATGATTAGAATCTCATAAGCTCCCAGAAGCATCCCAAGCCATTTGCTCAAGCTATAAAAGACCCTTTTCCATCACAAGATATCTCGTCCAATTTTCCTGTATTTAGAAAATTGTAACCAATTTAATTACCTGTCATTTAATTACTTTGTTTAGTTTAATAGATTTAATTTCAGTTGTTACTTCATATGTTAAGCTTTGTAATCCTTCCATTTTCTTAATAAAAGTCATTTTACTTTTAAGTGATTCTTAAATTCTGTTGGAATACTTGTGATTATTATTAGTTTATAAGCTCAGATAAGCTTAACAATAGTTTATGCTAAGCTTATTCTTAGTTCTATTTCACTCTCTCTAAATTTTGGAAAAAGTCAACGAAAGTCAAAGAGGGTCAAATTGCATTGGTCAACTGAGTTGTGGGTTGAACTCTGATTCTAGTATTAGCTATTGTTTTATTATTAAGTTCTAATCAGTTTTTGTCTAATTTTATCCTAAACTAGGAGTAGAATTACATTTTCATGCTTCTTAAAGTGTGTTTGGTTTAATCATTGAAACTGAGTTTAAGTAGTAAAATCTGGAAAGATCAGTCTGTATTAGGTTCATGTTAGTTAGTAGTAGGATAGCACATATAGTTTTCTTTTTGCATCAAAAGTCAATATCCTTTTTATCCATAATTTTCTGCATCAAAATTGTAAATCAGCTTGTGCATTCATTAAGATGATTGCATAAGTTGATTTGATTGCTTAATCTAGTTTTCATTCAGCTTATTAAACCAATTCTCATCAATTAGGATAGATTGTAGCTCATTATAGTCAAAATTTCAAAAAAAACTGAAAAGGTCAAAAGTATTTCATCCTTAACCAAGTCCATTTTAGTTTTGATTTTTAATTTCCTTAGTTGTCATTCAAATCAGTTAATATTTTGGGATATTAATATTCAGTTGCTTGTCTTTTCAACCTATATTTTTGTTTATTTTTGTGATTTTTTCTGCATAGCCTTTGATAAGCTAGAAGATGGTGGTTTGGATCCTTTTCTGCCCTGCTCACCATATCAGTATGTTCACAGTTTTCAAGTCTGTTAAGTAATTTGAAATTCGAGCCTGATTTCTGTTTTCCTCTATAGATGTAGGTAGAATCTTAAACTGGTGATGCCTTTAGAATCCCTGTAGGAGCTTATAATCATCAGTTTATTCATTAATACATCTCTGTTTGTTCACATGCTGAGATGACTTGAAATCAGTTTCCATATGTAGAATTGAATGAATCCTTGATTCAGGATAGCTCTCTGAAATGATAGATGTGGATTTAGATGGTTATAAGGTTCTGCAATGATCCCCCTTAGGATGCTTTAAGTTTTGTTCTGCTGCACTTCAGTTTCACTAGTGTCCCAAATCACTTTTAGTTTTGATTTTTAATTTCTTCACCTTAAGTCCTTTTTAGCTATAATTTTGGATATAAGCTCTTTGGTTGGTTTTGGACATCATGGCCATTTTATTTTATTTTTAGGAATTTTTCTAGCTAGCTTAATCTAGGCTTAAAGTAGGTGATTAAGGGCCGTTTGGATATTAAGATTTTAACCTGAATTTGTGCTTAGTTGCTTTCTGCTTATGCTGATTGGACTCAAATCAGTTGCTGTAGGTTTATTTCTGTTAGTTTAAGTTAGTTTTAGGCTGTAGTAGCTTATTGTAGCTTTTAGAGGCTTTTAGCTTATTTTATGTGCTTATTCATATAAGTTGTGTGCCCAAATCATAGTTCCTGATCTCCTAAGTTGTTTCTATTATTTTTCCCTGCATCTTAGTATTATTTTATAATTTTCTGGAAGTTTTCATATTTTCCCATTCTCTTTTGTTATTTTTCTGCATTTAAAATCATTTTTTAAGCTTTTTAATTAGATTTTAATCCAAATAATTCAGAAAAAGGTCCAAAAAATAAAATTTAAATTTTCCTAGTTTTATAAAAATAAAAATTTCCTAAAAAGTATTTTTCCAGATTTTTCCTAGTAATTTTAGTATTTTCTAGCATTTTAATTAGATTTAAAGAGTTTAAAATTCATAATAAATAGAGAAAAAGTTAAAAAAATGTGATTCCAGTTTCCAAAATTCTTTTTAGTTATTTAAGATTTTTGAAAAATAGTTTTGTAATTTTCTTGCATCTTTTCCTAATTGTTAGCATTTTAGCTCTATTTTAAGTGTTTAAAATTAGTTTTTAATTCAAAATAAATCAAGAAAAAACCAAAAAAATTTAAAATAAATTTCAAATATCATTCTTGGCTGTAGTAAAATAGTAGTTCATTTTTATGGGTTAAAATAGAGTAGTTTGCATTTTATTCGCGTTTTATAAATTACGTTTTTCACGTTTTTAGTTATCAATTGCATAATTAGTCTTGATTACTTGTCTTAATCATAGATTCAGTAGTTTTATTTGCTTTCCTTTATTATTGCTTGCCTTATAATTTAGAAATCAATCAAAATCCTTTTTACCCATTCGAATCCCGAATCATGCGACGTGTGTTGTTTACTCCATTCATCCCTCGTTGGGAAAACGACCCGGGAAATACATACCTTTGTATTTCTTCGGAAAATATCTTGTATGAAAACGAAAAATCAAAAAATGGCGCCGCTGCCGAGGAGGGCATGTAGTGAGTTTCCGATTCCGTCACGATTCGCGTGTATTTGAAGATCCCTCACCGAGAAGTTATCGTTGTTTTTGTAAACATCTCTTTTATAAAAGCCCAAAAAGATTTTCCTTTTCAAAATTTTTTTTCCTTTTATGTTTTCTTTTATCAAAAACCAAAAAAATAATCGTCTTTACCCTCTGAACCGTCAATTCTTTATCTCTTTACCCTCTTATCCGTGTAATTCTTCTCGATGTCTTCGTCTTACCATTATGGTTGTCAATGGTGTGGGGGACCTCAAAATTGTGGGAATTGCCCCGGTTGTAGCATTGTGAATACGGGAAATGAGTTTATCTATAACCAAAATCCCTATAATGAGACAATCAATTTCCTTAACCAACCCCCATATCATGAGACGGAGTCATACTCTTGTGAGTACTGTGGAGGTCCTCACCAAGGTTTTCAATGCCAAACTCAATATAACAATCAGACCTTTGGTTATGAACCTTATCCATATACTTCACCAAACCCGTCACAACAATCATACTGTTGTGAGTATTGTGGAGGTCCGTATGTTAACTCCGATTGTCAAATGCAGAACCCGCTTGTTTACGAGAAAGTTCCTTATAACAATTATGACTATTCTTATGACCCACCTCCACAATACCAAGAGATTCAACCACAACATCCGCAAATTCCTGAAGATAGTTTCCAACGATGTATTAATATACTCGAAGAATTTATGGATAAACATGGTATCGAGAAAGATCATCATCAGAAAACTTATGGTGAATTACTTGCCGAAGATCGAGCATCTCGCAACGAAAGATCTATGTTAGAATTACTCGAAGAAGAAAAACGAGCAGCTTAGATTGAAAAGTGTCTTGAAGAAATACGAATTGAGGAGCAAGCACTTGAAAGACGTGCCCGATGGCTCGCGACTTACATTGACGATGATGATGAGGATTCCATTCAAATGAAAGAGTATTATGCGAGTTTGTCGGCTGAAACCACTCCGGTTTCTGAGCCTTTCATTTCCGACTCTTCCCCTTCACTCACGCTGGTTGAGAGAAGTGACGTCATTTTTGGAAGAGGTCAATGATCATATTTCTACAAACATTATTGATCCCGTTGACTCTCTCATAATGGGGGACGAGCCTCTTAACACTATTCCGGAAACGGAATCGTCTAGTGTTGAGAGCCTTGACCCAATCCCAAGTGAGTCCGAGGATGTATCTGACAGTGATTGTGATTCGCTTTTATGTGATTCTCTTGACGTCTCCGAGGTTACTTCTGGGATTTTGTCAAATCCACTTTTTGGATTCAAGGACGACTATACCTTTTGCGAAGTTAATCCTCTTTTCAACATAGATTTAGAGTCCGATTCAGAGACCACAACGGAAGTGGTGGATATTGCTAGCTCTCAGAGCACACCACTTTTCCCATCTCTGTGTTCCGACCTTTCTCTCCCGTCATGTGATATTCTGCAAGATGAAAAAAGTGATGAATCTGACACTAAAGATATTATGGAGATTGATTTCGAAATGAGGCCCGAGATGAACGAATCAGCTAAAGTGGTTGACGATGATATTCTTGATAATCTACCTTATGATTCTGATATGGAAGAAATCGACTTATTTCTTGATGATCCAATACTGCCGGGTATTGAGAGTGACGGGTGCGACTCTAATCAAGATGTCCTTTTTCTTGCAAGCTTGCTTAATGATGATTCTCCTTCCTCTGTTGAGTCGAACCTCACCTATCCCGTTGAGCCCTCATGTGAAGACAAAATCTCTAATCCTGGGATATTTGGCATATATGAGCTTTATGCTACAAACATCATTCGAGATAAGGTTCCTCCGATGGATGCCTTCATTGTTGAGCCTACACATCTTATCCCTTACCATTAGCACCCATCTTCTTTGGAGTTTTCTCATTTCGATCCATCATCCTTTCGTCCACCCGCAAAACCACCGGATGATGGATCATTCTTTCATGATATACCTTATCCACCCATTTTCTTCTCCATCCAACCCACCCAGTCTCATTCTTTCGGGAATGAGGACACCGTTTTTGACCCTGGTATCTCTACCATTTTCTTCCCCAAGGACAAATGAATTCGGGGACGAGTCAGGCTAGCGACTCGTAGAAGAAAAACAGTTGCGCTTCGTGGGAGGCACCCCATGCTTATCCTTCTATCTTCTTTCTATTTTCTAATAAATGACGTGAAGGGGTTAGCCTCTTCTATTTCTCGTGTTTGGTTGTTTGTGATGTTTTGTCCAGGATTTTCCCGATATGAAGACTCTCGTGCTCGAAGTTTGTCTTTTCTCCACTCGAGTTTCATGATCGTTGCTTATGGAGATCCGATATCCTAAATCTTATCGACTAACGTTTATCTTTTAGCATAATTAATAAACGGCTTTTAGATTTTCGTTGACACCCTTGCCTTTAAACATTGAGGACAATGTTTCGTTTTAGTTTGGGGTGGGTAATCTTCGATTTGATTTGACCGCACTTGCTTATTTTTTGTCATATACTCTCGCAACCCCGTTTTTCCTTAGAAAATGAAAAAATTGTGCAAAAATGAGAAAATTTAATATTTTTTTTGTAAGCTTTTGCTAGTTTTATGATTGAAAAGTCTTTGCGAGTTTCTTAGAAGTTACTTTAATTATGCGTTTTCTTGAAAAAGTATTTGCTAATTTCTTAGACAAGAGGCTATAAAATGCGATTCTAGCTCAAAAGGCCAAGAATTTGCAAGCTTCCCTAGGTGATTTTAAATATGCGAAGCTTAAACAAGAATTTGCTAGTTTCTAATAAGTGACTTTAAAAATGCGAGACTTGAGATTATTTTACGAAGCATTTGCTAAGTTAATATATGTTTTGAAACCTTGTTGACTTTCATTTGGTGAGAGTAGGAATAGAATTCGACTTGACCGGCGTGTTGAGCCTTAGCTTGTTCCCTTAACCATAGATAATTAAAATTATCGGCTAAGCATCCGCGGATCTCATTATTTGGGATTTTAAATTTGCGGAGATCGAGGAATGATAGAGTTACTTATGAGTTTAGATGCTAAGCGTGGAGTAGATGGATCTCTTTAGAGCCCATCGAAGGTACTTATGGCTTTTTGCTCCCACAAAATTGTTTCACCCCATATCTGTGAATAAATAATTAGAGATGTTGAGTTTTTGACGATAGTTAGTTCTTTATTTTTCTTTAGAAAATCATTGCCCAAGAGAGTTGGGTACACATCAAGGTACTGTCAGTGTTGCGGTGTAATAGACAACTGATTCCTGATAGTTTGCTGCTATTGTTTCTATTGTTATAAAAGCTGTAGGATTCGGAGTTTGGCACAAAAATTAACATGAAATAAAGCCCAAATGTATTAAAGTGAAAAATCCAAAGCCATAAAATTTTTCTATGTCCGACGGTACCCCCGTTGTCATGGACTTCTATAAAGGTTGAGGAAATTCCAAAGTTATAATAAGACTTCTGATAAAACGGTAATCCCGTTGAGCTAGTGGTTGAAAAGACCAACGGCCTAAATTGCAAAAATGCAAATGTGCTGAAATAAGTGTTAAGCCAAACTTTGAATCCGGGAGATATCTCCCTAAATCGTGCGAAATTAGGACCTTGATGTGGACCTCATTCTTGTGTGCAATGGTTTTCGAGGGAAGATGGATAACTAATTATCGACTTAGCTTCATATCTTTATCGGAATAAAAATTATCGAAACGAGAAATTTGAAGAAATTCATTTCTCACAAAAATAAAATAATTATAGGAAAATAGGAAAATGGGAGCAAAAGGTAATTACAAAAGTAACTTCCATGGGTAGTGTTAGCATCTAGAATCATATTTAACAATGATTTCGATTTTACGCTTAGTTTGGGGACTTGTGAAAAATTAGGGACGAAGTATTCTATCCGTATGGTCACTTCACACTGTGTTGTGTTTCCTACTCCGTGATCCTAACGTGTCGTTTGAAAAATGTTGGAGTTATTGATCGACATGAAAGTTCAACAAACCGTCACTCATAACCGGAATGTGCTTAATCGTAATATCTATACATGTGAATAAAAAGGAAAACGGGGCGTTTTTAGAATTAAGGATTCTTAATCTCTTTTGAGGAATCTTTGCTACTTCTTCATAGGTTTAGTAGAAAGAGATTGAAATCCTTGGTTTTAGAAGCGTAAGTTGATTGCATTGCGTGGGGACACGACAATGGTCTCGTCTGGGGTATTTTGATATGTGCTAAAACACATATCATTTCTTTACAAATATAGACCCAAAATAACCAAGAAAGAGCCGTTAATGCTTAATATTTGCGTTTTTCTTGAGTTTTTGTATGTGCAGGTACGGATATGACAAAACAGACAAAAGAGAGCCAAAACCAAAGAAAACCGGGCAAGAGAGAAAGAAGAGTGCAAAAGCCGATGCCGGGGATGCTATTTATTGGATTTGGAAGCTCAAAGTTATATTTTACGGAGTTCGGGATCATCATTGGGAATTTCACAGATAAACCCTCAAGTTATTCAAATTTACACATTCTACCCTCAACTTTCCCTAAATAACCAAACTCACCCCTCATAAATTTCACTTACCCATTTTACCCAATTCACCCTCACCATTTCACAATTCACAGTATTGGTCCTTATAAGTTTCAAATTTACATGTATGGTCCTTAGTAGTTAAAAATACACTTAATCCAATATACCTACACCCGGTTAACACTTATCCATCCTCAAATTCAAAATAAAATAAAAAAAAGTCCTCAAGCCAGAAACCCAGTGCCCCAAAAACAGATAAACACCCAATTATTGTTTCACCTCAACCCCATTTACCCTGCTCATCCCCACGTTTTACCCAACTTAAATAGCTTCTAGAACCCTCTGACAACGTGTCAGAGGGTGTGACTCAACGGGATTGCCAAGGTGGACAAAGGCTGCAATCTCATTGGCTAGAACACCTCATCAAGATTGATCCAATGGCTGTGATTAGAAGTAGTGACGAGATGAAGAATCAATGGACATGATTAGAATCTGAGAAGCTCCCAGAAGCATCCCAAGCCATCTGCTCAAGCTATAAAAGACCCTTTTCCATCACAAGATAGCTCGTCCAATTTTCCTGTATTTAGAAAATTGTAACCAATTTAATTACCTATCATTTAATTACTTTGTTTAGTTTAATAGATTTAATTTCAGTTGTTAGTTCATATGTTAAGCTTTGTAATCCTTCCATTTTCTTAATAAAAGTCATTTTACTTTTAAGTGATTCTTAAATTCTGTTGGAATACTTGTGATTATTATTGGTTTATAAGCTCAGATAAGCTTAACAATAGTTTATGCTAAGCTTATTCTTAGTTCTATTTCACTCTCTCTAAATTTTGGAAAAAGTCAACGAAAGTCAAAGAGGGTCAAATTGGATTGGTCAACTGAGTTGTGGGTTGAACTCTGATTCTAGTATTAGTTACTGTTTTATTATTAAGTTCTAATCAGTTTTTGTCTAATTTTATCCTAAACTAGGAGTAGAATTACATTTTCATGCTTCTTAAGGTGTGTTTGGTTTAATCATTGAAACTGAGTTTAAGTAGTAAAATCTGGAAAGATCAGTCTGTATTAGGTTCATGTTAATTAGTAGTAGCATAGCACATATAGTTTTCTTTTTGCATCAAAAGTCAATATCCTTTTTTTCCATAATTTTACGCATCAAAATTGTAAATCAGCTTGTGCATTCATTAAGATGATTGCATAAGTTGATTTGATTGCTTAATCTAGTTTTCATTCAGCTTATTAAACCAATTCTCATCAATTAGGATAGATTGTAGCTCATTATAGTCAAAATTTCAAAAAAAACTGAAAAGGTCAAAAGTATTTCATCCTTAACCAAGTCCATTTTAGTTTTGATTTTTAATTTCCTTAGTTGTCATTCAAATCAGTTAATATTTTGGGATATTAATATTCAGTTGCTTGTCTTTTCAACCCATATTTTTGTTTATTTTTGTGATTTTTTCTGCATAGCCTTTGATAAGCTAGAAGATGGTGGTTTGGATCCTTTTCTGCCCTGCTCACCATATCAGTATGTTCACAGTTTTCAAGTCTGTTAAGTAATTTGAAATTTGAGCCTGATTTCTATTTTCCTCTATAGATGTAGGTAGAAGCTTAAACTAGTGATGCCTTTAGAATCCCTGTAGGAGCTTATAATCATCAGTTTATTCATTAATACATCTCTGTTTGTTCACATGCTGAGATGACTTGAAATCAGTTTCCATATGTAGAATTGAATGAATCCTTGATTCAGGATAGCTCTCTGAAATGATAGATGTGGATTTAAATGGTTATAAGGTTCTGCAATGATCCCCCTTAGGATGCTTTAAGTTCTGTTCTGCTACACTTCAGTTTCACTAGTGTCCCAAATCACTTTTAGTTTTGATTTTTAATTTCTTCACCTTAAGTCCTTTTTATCTATAATTCTGGATATAAGCTCTTTGGTTGGTTTTGGACATCATGGCCATTTTATTTTATTTTTAGGAATTTTTCTAGCTAGCTTAATCTAGGCTTAAAGTAGGTGATTAAGGGCCGTTTGGATATTAAGATTTTAACCTGAATTTGTGCTTAGTTGCTTTCTGCTTGTGCTTATTGGACTCAAATCAGTTGCTGTAGGTTTATTTCAGTTAGTTTAAGTTAGTTTTAGGCTGTAGTAGCTTATTGTAGCTTTTAGAGGCTTTTAGCTTATTTCATGTGCTTATTCATATAAGTTGTGTGCCCAAATCATAGTTCCTGATCTCCTAAGTTGTTTCTATTATTTTTCCCTGCATCTTAGTATTATTTTATAATTTTATGGAATTTTTCATATTTTCCTATGCTCTTTTGTTATTTTTCTGCATTTAAAATCATTTTTTAAGCTTTTTAATTAGATTTTAATCCAAATAATTCAGAAAAAGGTCCAAAAAATAAAATTTAAATTTTCTCAGTTTTATGAAAATAAAAATTTCCTAAAAAGTATTTTTCCAGATTTTTCCTAGTAATTTTAGTATTTTCTAGAATTTTAATTAGATTTAAATAATTTAAAATTCATAATAAATAGAGAAAAAGTTAAAAAATGTGATTCCAGTTTATAAAATTCTTTTTAGTTATTTAAGATTTTTGAAAAATATTTTTGTTATTTTCTTGCATATTTTCCTAATTTTTAGCATTTTAGCTCTATTTTAAATGTTTAAAATTAGTTTTTAATTCAAAATAAATGAAGAAAAAACCAAAAAAATTAGTTTTAAATTTAAAATAAATTTCAAATATCATTCTTAGCTGTAGTAAAATGGTAGTTCATTTTTATGGGTTAAAATAGAGTAGTTTGCATTTTATTCGCGTTTTATAAATTACGTTTTTCACGTTTTTAGTTATCAATTGCATAATTAGTCTTAATTACTTGTCTTAATCATAGATTCAGTAGTTTTATTTGCTTTCCTTTATTATTGCTTGCCTTATAATTTAGAAATCAATCAAAATCCTTTTTACCCATTCGAATCCCGAATCACGCGACGTGAGTTGTTTACTCCATTCATCCCTCGTTGGGAAAACGACCCGGGAAATACATATCTTTGTATTTCTTCGGAAAATATCGTGTACGAAAACGACAAATCAACAATCCACTAGATAGTGAAGAAGTCCTTAGGTATGATGAAAAAAGGAGAAAAGAGAGATATGGGAAGAGTGCGGACTGAGATAAAGCTAAAACTGGAATAAACCCAACAAGGTTCTAGTTATGAAGTCTCGGTAAGCACTGAAGGGGTTGAAGAATGAAAAAGAATTAAATGTGAAAAGGGTGAAAAGAAATAGCCCTCCATTAATTCAACCTTAGGGCAGAAACCGGGTTCAATACATATGCTACTGGTGTCTACTAAGGTAACACTGGTATTGAAGACAAGACGTCATGGACCCAGTGACGCACTGCACCTAACTTCCCAAGCTACTCAAGTTCCTCTTAAAAGGGCTTGTTCCATTCTCACGGGGAACTGTTGGATCGATATACTCTAACCAAACTAACTTATGTAGCTTGTAAGGTCTTAACAACCTCGGATAAATCCTAAGTTACTAACAATGAAACACTGAATTTACTCTATTAAGTATGCGGAAACTACTTTAATAAAACTAAGAAGAATTAACTTTAACTTCAACGATTTTATTAATACTTAGAACCTGCTCGATACACAGATTCACCAACAACCCTAACAACTCTAATATTCTCTGATACTGCGTATGAATTCGTACCTCTAATGCCAATCTAGGGGTCCTTTTATAGGCATAAGGATAACCCTAGTCAGTTTACAACTTTAATCCTTGTACGACAAGTAATACTAAACTAAGAATATTCTAGAATAACAAAGCTTTCCATAAATGATATAACAGTTTTAAGCTTTGCAGTACTTTGATGTTGAGCAGTACTTTGACTTTCTTCATTAGCAGTACTTTGACTTTCTTCAGCACTTTGAATTTCTTCAGTACTTTATCATTCTTCAGCACTTTATCTTTCTATATCCCAACAATCCTCCCCTAACTTGAATTCTACTTGCTTGATTTCAAGTTCATTTGTATATTCGTCTTTAATATCTTTGTCTTCAAGGAAAGATTGTGTCTTTATCTCCAGATTTTGTCTTTGTACTCTCTGTGCTTGTACTATCATCATCAAAGTAGTCTTTAGAAACATTCCTTTCGGCAACAGTCAGCAATCTTCAGCTTTTCAGCTACTCAGCAACATATGGCAAATTGTACATCAGTTCATAAAGTTTCAGTCTATTCTCATCACTTCCAGGTGTGTAAACTCCTGTGAGAGGTGAATCATTGAAATTTTAATGGATTTTGATGTCTCTTTACCAAAGCCATTAACTCTGGAGTAGCCAATGTTTAGGTGTGTAAAACCATGGTACATTGATAACCATATGATTTTTAGCAAATCATCAGCTATCAACGGATTTGTTTTGTCTTTACCAAAATCCGTACCCTTTTGGACTAGTTAGTTCTTGCAACCATGGTAAACTAATTACCATATAAATGGTTTTTCCACAGCCTTTACCACACGCCATTTTTTCTTGTGGGCTAGTCAACTCTTTACTATTACAGATATGGTGAGTTGATTACCATACAACTTATTGGCAAGATGTCAACCGTCAACGGATTTGAGATATCTTTACCAGAGCCGTTTGCTCATGGATTAGCCAATCCTTTTGTTAGACATGGTGGATTGATAACCTTTTGTTATAACCATCTCAAAAAACATTGGTTGCTGTTAACTTTTGTTTCAAAATATTTTGCACTTTAACAAAAGTTTGCTTATTCATTATTAAAAATCATTTACTGGTTTTGTGCTGCAAGCAGTACTTTGGTTAAAGTACTGTTTGATCAGCAGTACTTTGAATAAAGTACTGATTTTTCAAAACATTTATACAATTATAAATCATACCAGTATTTATGCATCATCATCAGCCATAGTTGTCCATCTGATAAATAATTCAATCACCATAAGGGAAGTTTTATTATCCTCTTCAACCTCCATACCATGATCTAGCATTCTTCTCATAAGTTCTGATGTAAGCGGATATCTTCTTTCTGCTAACATATGAATCATGATCCCATCTTCCAGCTCCAAAACATGCACTCCAGATTCTTCAAAGAATCTCCAGCTAGTAATCTCCCAAACTTCTTGGTTTTGCCAGATTTCATCAGTGCTTGTTTCTTCTGTTTACCAGATAGTTTTGAGGTCTCCAAGCAAGACTAAGCCAACTCCTTCTGATGGAATGTGTTCAAAATATTCTTGCACCAGTTGGTATAAATGCCACAAATCCTCTCTGTTGATGATGTGCAATATGTCCTATAGCAAATTAAATACTCTGAAACTTTCATCTTCTCTATGGAACATCAGATAATTTCCTTCCTTTGATTCTACGACTTCAAATGTAGATATCTTTGACTTTTTATTTTCTACAATATCTTTAGACTTAGGATGCTCAAAGTCTACAACTCTTAAGTAATTTCTCAGCTCATCAACTGTATCTGATCTCAATTCTACCTTCTCTGATGGCTGTTTATCTTCAGTTGTTCTTTTTCTCTTTAAGCTTCTTTTTCTAGCATCCTCCTTCAGCTTATCATCATCTTTAAAAGAAATAATACTATCAACTTGCTTTTGATAAGCTTCTCTAACAGCTTCATATAAATCTTTCATCTCCAAATACTTCAGACGTAATCCAGTATATCCTTGACCTTTTAGATAAGCCATCATGGCATTTCTTTCCCTAGCAATACTTGGTCGTCTTTATGATATAACAGCTGGATTTTCTGGTATAGCAGGTTCAGGTTCTTTCACTGGTATAGCAACCTCAGCATCATATTCGGCTTGAAACTTCTTAGCAACTTCTTCATTCTTAGCCACTTCAATAGCTCTTATTTCAGCCAAAGTAAGCTTCTTCTTCTTCTTAGTTTCAACCAATTTACCTTTACCTTTGTCTTTAGGATCTAAAGCAAGTTGAGAAGCTTGAGGTTGTTCTTCAGCAACTCCTGGAATACTAAAACCCCTTGGTCTTGATAGATTTTGCAATATTTGAGCAACAGTCTCATCATCACTTGCAGTGTGCTCTACTTTGGGTGTATTAGCTTCCTCTTTTTGTAGAACTGTTGAAGGACAAGCTTGTTCGTCAAAATTTAGAATCCTTGGTGTAATTAGCTCTTGTCTATGTGTTCCTTGAAGAGCAGTACCTTGATCACCAACACCTTGATCATTAGTACTTTCTACCCCAGTACTTTGAATATTTATTTGTGCTTCAGAAATTTGAGGTTCATCTTCTTTATCTGCATAAAACTCAGCATCTTCTTTCAAATTAGCTTGCTCCAGATTCCTCCCCAATTGGAATGAAGATTGTTGGTGAACCTTCTTTCCCTTTGAAGGCTTCTTTAACTTCCTTCCTTTCTTCTTTTGAGACTTTACCCATAATCTATGATGTTGAACTAAAGGCCATACAAATTTCTTCAATCTTCTAAATTTGTTGTTCAACTTCATCAGTTGTGCAACTTGAGCCTCAGTAGCTTTCTTCAATCTCACCAATTCTCTTGTTAAGACATAGTTATCCAGAATTAATCCTTTAGGAGGTATATCTCCCTCATCTCCTCCAGATGTTTGATTCCCATCTGTGGAAGTGTAATCATTGGGAGTGGATGGTGGGTTTACCTCTGGTTCTGAATCACCATGAGCAATTTCTTGTTGAGATGCTGTAGGTGAAGCTGCAGTACCTTCTTATGCAGCAGTACCTTGTGAAGAAGCAGTATGTTGAGAAGCAGTACCTTGGGGTGATGCAGTACCTTCTCGTTCTTCACTTGCGGCAGCCTCATCTCTAATTGCTTGCACAATCTCCATCATAGAAGTAGTCAAAGGAGTATTCCTTCCAGAGAACTTATCACTTTTCCTAGCCATGAAGGTGAAAATCTTTGGAGGTTGTACCACAACAGGTAATAAGCTAGAAGGTTTTGGTACATTATGAAGTTGTTTGTTCAAGAAAACTTGAACAAATCTTGGATACATTAACCAGGGTGATCCATTAGAGATATGAGATAGCATATCATCCAGAATTAATCTTGAAAAGTTGAAGAGACGACTTGTAGCCAATCCCACTAAAGCAGATGCTATATTTGAACCAAATTGCTCCCATGGAGTACTTTTTTGCTGAAAGTACTGTTTGTTCCCCATCAGTGCTTTCTTTCTTAACCCAGCTGGTTTTAACTTTTTGAGGAGATGTCTTCGATCTAAATACTCTTTTTGAGGTGTAACGCCTTCTAGATTGATAGTAATTAGATCTCCTAGGGCTTCCATTCCAAAAAGTACTAGCAGTACCTTGATTAGGTGAAACTTTTGGCTTATCAGTACCTTGAAAAGTGCTTGAAGGTACTGGTGGTTTTGAAAAAGGTCTTCTCTGGTGAGGGTACCTATAGTATTTTGAGTAGTTTCTATGGTTAACCCTATGTGAGTGATTCCAAACTGGTTTATTTTCCCTTGGCTTATGGTTGGTAGATCTGGTCTTTGGGAATTTGCTTAGATAATCTGAGTGAAAGTCACAGTCCTTAATCAAATGATTAGGACTATAACAAACAAAACACAATTTTTGACCCATACTCCCAAAATTTCTTCCTTCTGTTCTATGACAAAACCTAACCTGACTTTTTGGTGAATTATGAAAATTATTTTGACCAAAGTTATCCCAAAAAGGTTTAGCAGTATTTTGAAAAGTGTTTCTTGAAGGTACTGCTAAACGTCTAGCAATACTTTGAGTTGAAGGTACTGCTTGATTCTTAACATTATCATCCTTAGGTTTCTCAACTGTTTCTTTTGGGGTTTCAGAACTAGATGGACCTGAATTAGATTGACCAATAAGCTTTTTCCTAAACTCTAAATTATCTACTCCAAAACTAGAAACATCTGTCCTAAGTGGTTGAAAACTACAAGTGGGATGAGGGACTGCATGATAACCCTTGTCTTTCTTAAATTCAGGAGGTGTTTGACTAATAGATTCCTCATTACTAGATGTGTTATCTACACAGTTAATGATTTCATCATCACTAGTTGTTATATCCTCAGAATCAAGTTGTTCCTGATCACTAGGTGGGTTCTCTTTTATGCTACTAAAATCCATACCAAAACCTAGGCCAGTTTTAATGTGTGCTCTTTTCTGTTTTTCAACAAAACTAACATGTAAAAGGCCAGATTCTCCCCAAGCAGCAAACTTTTCTAGTAATTCATCCCTTTCTTTAGTTATCTTTTCAAGTTCAGAAACCTTACATCCTAACTTCCATTCACTCAATTTTAATTGATAATCCTGTTGTTCATACTTTTCTGCCCAAGCCATTTCATTATTTTCATGTGTTATAATTTTGGCTTCCATAGACTCTAAAGTAATTTGATAACCAGCTACCTCAGACCTAGCCCTTCTATAATTATCTCTTTCAGTTACATAATCTTTAAGCACTTTTTGATAAAAATCATGACACTTAGAACATACCTCAGAGATAGGGGGTGAACTTGGTGAAGTAGCTACCATAGCGAGCAGAACAGGTTCTTCTTCACTTTCCATGCTCCAATCAAAGCTTCCAAGACCATCTCTAGATTCCATAACAGCAAATCCTGGTTCCTCATCAAAAGTTGTGCTCCAATCAAACTCTTCCACTGCGACCATAGAGTAGGTTACTGGTTCATCATCAAATTCAGCACTCTAGTCAACCTCTGATAGATTTTCTTGAGCAACCAAAGCTTTTGTTTCAGTGATAGGAATTTCCTTGAGTTCAAGCTTGGGTTTCTCAATCATTTTGTTTGCCTGATATTTAGCAAACTTGCATTCTCTTGCAAAGTGTTCAGTTCTTTGACAATTAAAGCATTCAATCTTGGACTTGTCAAACGTTATACCCTGTTTGGGTTTGAAGTCAATGCCTCTTCCTGTTTTCTTCATGAACTTCTTGATCCTAGCAGTGATCATAGCAACTTGCCACCTTATATCAATTTCTTCAAGAGCATCATCTTCAATTTGTGACAAATCTTCTTCATAAGTGACGGGTAAAGTGGCTTGTTGAGCAAAGAATGAGCATACAACTTCATCAGAATGGATGGTGTTTGTTGATGATGAGGTGGGGGAAGGATAAGCAACAGTACTTTGAGTAGGATAAGCAGTACTTTTAGTGGAAGTAATGCTTCTCTTTTCAGAAGACACAAAAGCAATAACATGAGGTTTTGAACTTGTTTGGCCATTCATCTCATGCTCATACACCTTTAAGTGGTTGTAAAGATCATCAAAGTCCATAGTGTCCAAACCAGGTTTTCCTCTGATCATAGTAGCAATCATATGCCATACGGATGGCAAACTTCTTAAGAACTTCAGGTTTGCATCTTCAACATATACCTCTGCTTTGTATAACTCCAGCATACTAAGGAGATTTTGGAATCTGTCATAGGCAGCATCAAGACTTTCTCTTTCACCAACAGTGAAAGTTTCAAACTGTTGCTTCAACAGATTTCTGTGCATCTTCTTGGAAGCATCATTACCTCCAAATCTTGTCTTGCGAGCAGCCCATAGTTGTTTTGCATCCTTAGCATCATGGAACTTGAGTAGGTGACCATCAGTAATAGCAGAGAATAGTATGTTGAGAGCCTTTTCTTGATTTCTTACTGTAACTGCTGGCAAGACAGCCTTAGGTGGTTTAGGTTGTCCAGGAATTTCTACAGGATCTTCAATAACTTCATTCCCATTGACAATTACATTCCACGGTGCATGGTCTGTATTAGCAATGTACTGCCTCATCTTCATGCTCCAGAGATCATATTCTCCCTTCTTGATGATAGGAATTCTGAGTGTGGTGATGGATGAGGGTGGTGAAGCTTCAGTCGACATCTTTAGGGTTTGTTGTTAACTAGGTTTAAAGAGTTTCTTCTTAATCAGAGTTTCCACACAAGCTATGATACCACTTGTTGGATCGATATACTCTAACCAAAATAACTTATGTAGCTTGTAAGGGCTTAGCAACCTTTGATAAATCCTAAGTTACTAACAATGAAACACTGAATTTACTCTATTAAGTATGCGAAAACTACTTTAATAAAGCTAAGAAGAATTAACTTTAACTTCAACGATTTTATTAATACTTAGAACCTGCTTGATACACAGATTCACTAACAACCCTAGCAACTCTAATATTCTCTAATACTGCGTATGAATTCGTACCTCTAATGCCAATCTAGGGGTCCTTTTATAGGCATAAGGATAACCCTAGTCGGTTTACAACTTTAATCCTTGTACTACAAGTAATACTAAACTAAGAATATTCTAGAATCACAAAGCTTTCCATAAACAATATAACAGTTTTAAGCTTTGCACTACTTTGATGTTGAGCAATACTTTGGCTTTCTTCATTAGCAGTACTTTGACTTTCTTCAGCACTTTGAATTTCTTCAGTACTTTATCATTCTTCAGCACTTTATCTTTCTATATCCCAACAGGAACCTACATAATCTATCGACTTTCTCTTAGATATTGTTGATATTGAAGAAGGAGACCCTCTCCCTAGTCTCCGGCATAGGAAACCAAATGTGCACAATTGAGTCTAGAGCTAAGAGATCATCTACAAAATCTCATTAGGACACAAAATTAATGAAGACTTGCTGTTTCACACAATGTGGAAAGTAAGTATATATTGAGAGTCCTACGCATTATCCTTGTGTTTTTGCCAGAACATCCGAGTGATATGTAAAAGTATTCACGATGAAGATGGAAATCCTTTTAGAGCCAACATCAAACAAGCTCTTGGTGGGTGACATGTGAGATCTTACATAAGATCAAGCTTGTGACAACTGGATAGAAACGATGGGGCGATTCACTCTTGAATCAACCTTGGTCCAGGAATGGAATTGACGAATACTTTTGGAAAAACCGTTCGATGTGCAAATCTTCTTTTCTCTAGCACATCGAATGTGTATTCTCTTTCAAATACAAAAGGTATTTTTGATTAAAAATTGATCTTTCTCAAAAAACCTTCGTCGTATTGCAAAACTCTTTCTTCTAAGCAGTACGTGATTGTTTTCAAATCAATTTTTCATCAATTAGTGAATCTCAATTCGCTGGTTTACTCACTCCGTGTTATATTCTTTTAGAGATTCCGGTTTGAGAACAGCTAGAACAGCTGCGAAACCCTGTCAAGGAGATTCTTGGGAATTATACCTGATCACAGGCAGTACTTGTACTGATCAACTGGGAACCATGGGCCGTGTACCTCAATTCAACGAAACTGATCAAAGACACTTTCGTGTGTTTTATTGCTAACTGTTGTTTGCAGGTACATTTGGACGGTTGCAGCTGATCAGAATTGAGAAGTCAATCGAAAGACGCATGCTCACAGCATCCACACTTAATTGAAGAAATCATGACTAGTGCATATCTACATAACCTGGCTATGATATTTTTATATACTATGCTTCTGCTACGCTGCTGCAAATAGCATGAACCAGTAAAGCTTCCGCTACTCTGATGGAAAGATGTCATGATCCTGAAAGTGTGAGCATGTCGGTCCAAAAGTCACAACATCACATGATGGCAACACAATAAAGGGTGATCCAGAGATTAACTGTGGCTGATGATCTCAAAGAAGGCTTGAAGATCATCAAAGATGTGGATAAGTTCAAAGACCTCCACTGAAAGTACAAAATAATCAGACAATGAAGAGTCATTACTCAAGCACAAAGATTGTGGTACTAAAGAATTGAAGTCTACGAGCTCAAGACTGAAGATAAAATAGAATGCTAGGATTCGAAATGTAAAACATGGGGTGACCTCCCTTAGGGGGAGATTGTTAGGAATTGGAAATTCCATTGTGAAGTGTCGGTCACCCCAACTATTATATAGCATAAGTTAGCTCGTAGACATATCGTTATTTAATTGTTTATTAGTTAGTTAGTAGCGTAGATTAGTTTAGAGCAACACCGTGGAGGAAGAACGGGTCTTTACCCACTGTATGCCTGATCCACAGTCCGAAGGAGGACGTGTAGTATGTAACTATAAATACCCTCTACCTCCCAAAGTAGAGGGTTGGACCTTTCACTCAATCTAACCTTCTTTTTTTTGTTTACTTTCTCTCTCTAGAAAGGCTCCCATTCTACTTTCTCTCTCTAAACTCTCTATCTCATTCGATCCATACTAGTGTTTGTTATGTGTTTATGAAAACCAATATCTAACAGGTTTCGTGTTTGCTTCGTGGGTTAGTTACTGAAATGAAAGTATACATAGTTATGTTAGTTGCTTTAGTATGTTTCTCACATATTTGGTCACGTTTTTGACGTACAGAAAGAAAGAAAACCAAGAAAATTAAATCTCATTTGTTACTAACTTTCATTTGAAAGGTATTGGTACTTGGGCTAGTTAAGAAATCGGAAAGGGCCCAAAAGGTAAAAAAACATGTATGGTGTTGGGCTAGTGAAACAATTCGACAAGGGCCCAAGGTAAAAGGGTGTTTCGTTGGGCTTGGCATGGTTCAAAGGCCCAAAAAGTTATCGTGTATGAGTTGGGCTCAGATCAAATGGAGGTCCAAAGAAATCATGGGTGGGTGTTTTAGGCCCGGCCCAAGTTAATTATAATTTACATTTATTTATTATATATATTTTTATTTTTATAAAATTTTTATATATCAAGTATTAAAAATATCGAGATCGTGAGGAATTTTGTTTAGATCACAACGGTGTATTTTTGAACGCTCAGGTCGCGTTGATCATGCACATGCCAAATGATATACAAAAGTCATACTTAGAAAATTTCATGACGAAATAGATCGTGTTTAATTTCTGATTAAAGATTTAAGTACATTGAAAATTTCCGGGTGCTTACAGTAGTATAATAGATTCTAGAACTTGTTTTGTGATGCATTCCGAGATCGCTAGTGAGATTACATTTGTGTAGTTAGGAATAACTAAATGAAAAGAGGCATTAGTATAACCCTTGTTTGAAACCTGTATTATAATTACTTCTTCCACATCGGTTGAGTAATTACCCCACACCCTTGCGATGTACTCATCTTTAGTACACGATACCCCTAGTTAACCCCTCAGAGCCTATCCTTTTTGCGGTTCTCGTGATGTTTCGGTTTTCCGGAATATCAATGAAGAGCATTGTTTACAATCTACCCCCAAATGTACACCCAAATCACCTTAGCCTACCTTGTATGTACTCACCTTTAGTGCATTATTGTTATCATTACTTAACCCTTAGTTCAAATATCTAGTTAATTGCATTGTTGCTAAGTCGAGTCATATCTTTTGTACACTGACTCATGGGTAAAAAGTAATATTTTATGGAGTAACGGGAAAGAACGATAAATTCAAATTCCCTTTGCCTACGTAATTAAATACTCCAAGTGTTTTGATCTTTTCAAATCGGGTCAATTAGTGTTAGAGAAATAAAAACTCAAAAGTAGGGATGCTCCTATAAATCCCTTATATTTTGATGTTATCGTAGAGGATGGTGGAGTAAAAATGTATGCAAAAAAAAAAAAAAAAAAGGGGCTATCATCCTTCATCTATCTTTATGTTTATGTGTTTAAATTTACGTTTGTTTCAAGTTATCTGGAGTTTAGTGAGTCGAGTCTTGGCTTAACAAAGCCACGCTTTTCATGCTTGTAACATAAGATTTTTAACTTGCCACCACTAAATATCGCCTATTCAACAAAACCCTTTGTTTTCCTACCGTAATCCTACATTACAACCCTTTTAAAGACCTCTTGAATAGTTGTTCCTAGGTGCTTACGCCAAAGCGGCGGAGGTTTGATCTAGTCTCAAGCTTATGGTAATCTATGTACTAAGCCAGGTAATGAGTGTTTATCTTCCATTTACATTTGTTATATTTCATATAAACCCGATAGATGAGAGAATCCAAACACCCCTTGTGAGGTGTTAGTATATAATTTCCATTCTTGTTATAACTATTGCGGTGCTTTTACTTGTTATGAATTATTTTAAACCAATGCTTCATGCCCCTAACTTATAAATTGATTGGCCAAAAGCACATTTGCTTGAGGACAAGCAAATACCAAGTGTAGGGATATTTCATAAGGATTTAAAACGTACGCTTTTAGGGGGTCATTTAAGCCCTAAATAGACCACTTTTATATCCGTTACTGCTTAATTTCGTTCCTTTTCGGTTTTTAGGTCTCTTGGAAGCAAAATGATGGAATGAAGCATATTTGGACGAAAAGGAGCAAATACATGAAGAAAATGGCAAAGTCAAGATCGAAGCCACTCAAGCTGCTTAAACAGAACCTGATGGCGTCCCAATCAAAGAGCGACGCCGTCACTCTATGAAGATTTGATCAAAACATGCACGCGACGGCTCAGTGGAATTTCTGATCCTAAAGCCTGAAGGCGTCACGCCTTAATTCTGGAAGGCGTCACTCACAAAATATACACCAGATGCCCAAGATCAAAGACTCAAACAATGTCGCTACTAAAGACTGAAGGCGTCACACATCTCAACTGACGCGCGCGAAGTAGCTGACACTGTTTTGGCAATAACTTTTGCACACGAACTCGGATTTAGGTGATTCAAAATCCCACGCGACCGGAACGAGAAAATATACATTTTGGTGAAAAAAAGTCATCGTGACAATGTCACCTTGTCGAGCTGACACCGCCATTTTTGTCGACAGAAAATCTGCCTATAAATAGAACATTATTTTTTTTGAAACGGCATAAATAGAACATTATTACTTCAGTTTTTGTAGGCTCAAAACCCTAAATCTGATTCCAGAGTTTAGATAGGTGTTTTTCCAGCAACTTAGAAGGTTTCTATCACTCCAAAAACATCTTGTAATGGTTTGTTGATTATATCTTAATCTATATCTTCAATTTATCATTATGCCTACCCCATGTTCAATTGATTGTGTTTGTGCTTGCTTGTCTATCATGTCTAGCTAAATTACTTGTGTGTTTGCTTATATCTATGAAACCTAGTTATTGATTGTTGTTAGGTTTTTTCTTTACTTAATTGATATAGGCTTAATTAGTGCGTTTAGGCTTTTGTTGTATTTAATTCTTAGATATGCTTTATGATGATATGGTGATCGGATGGAATAGCTTAGGTTTGTCGATTCTGTGAATCATATACAAGAGATAACCTCAAAGACCTAGGGACCACACATACCCTATGACCTTTAGGAATACAACGTGTTAAGATAAGGTGTGATAATTCAACCGACCAATAAAAGATAACTAGGGAGTAATAGTATCTAGGTAAACACATTTTTAATCATCATACGAGCACACATAAACTAGACATAAGACTACCCGTAGTAATAGATAACTAGATAACTAGATAAGTAGAAGTAATCGGTAGAAGTACCACCCCACAACCAATTGCCCTGAGATATTTACCTTAGCTTTCTAAAAACCAATAAAAAGATAAAAAAAGAATCATCCTCAACCCCCACCTTCTCGTCGTACATTTCTTGCTAGCATTCCTATTCACCTAGAGAACGATATCAACCCCGAGGCTTACCCAATACTACACTACAACGATTGGGTTCACTGCTAGGTGGCTGAAAAACTTTCTCGACGAAAAGGAAGTTCCTTTGACCCTGAACGCGCTTCGTTTGCGCATCAAACAACTTCTAGTCTCAATGATCAAAAAGTGGTTATATCAATCACAACCACGATATATAAAGTGTGTAAAGAGACATCACGATATAAACTGGTTCAGGATAGGGGTTTATACCATGTACGTCTAGTTGCGAGTCCATGACACTGATACTATTACTCTAGTATAATCTTTATGGTGGATTATAAACTGTTATAACTTCACTCCACTGATATGCACAAAGATCGGCGCTCACTAAGAAAAGCTACTCCCAACGGTATTCCACCCTCGAAAACCACCCAAAAGAATCTCACAATTTGACTTAACCACTAAGAGTACAAAGACCACTAAGACCACGAAGACTTACCCACCGGAAGTATCAAACCCCAACTAGATTTTCGCCGATCTAGGCTTGACCCCCAAGGTACAAGACTTCACAACTTACAACCAAATCGAATGTTTGATAGTTTTTTTATACAAATCAAGCCCTAACCAAACTTAGAGATTCAATTATAATAGAAAGGTTATAGAGATGAAGACCCTCGACATAATTCAAAAGAGTAGATTAGGTTCTTGTGAATCTCTTTTGCAGAAGATAAGGGTACTTTCAATTGATGATAAGATGAGAAGTTAGAACACAATTATGAAGTAGACTTAGAGGGTAGAGAGAAAAGAAAACAATAGAAATAAAGAATGTTTTGCAAGAGGTGAGATGTAAAAGACAAGATTTGAGTATTTATAGGCAAAACTTGGAAAATAACTTACAAGACTGGTGCGCTGGGTAGGGTGTGACCCGTGCGAGCCAGGGAGTCCGGTACTCTGGGAATTTTTCCATTTTTTCTTATTTGTATTCAACTCTTGTTAAACCCCCAATTGCACTTTACCTTTGTTCTTTCCAATAAAATTTAAGCACTCAAAATGTGATAAGGTCAAACAACTCATTTAGCCGAGGGTTTTATATTTAAAACATTTGGTAAAGTGAAAAATAGATAGTTAGGGGTTTAGTCCAATTTCAAATAGAAAGAGAAGAGCCATTGGATAATGGATATTGGGTAATAACCTTTGAGTGTTCTCCAAGCTTTTGTTATTACATGATGGATAAAGCTTTTCCTCCCATATTTGAAATTCAAATTTCAAATTCAAAAACTAGTTGTTGGTGATGTGAATTGTATGATGTGAAGTGTGTAAGAGAGGATGACAAACGTATAATATCATATTTGTAAATATGTAAGAAAGGTTGGCAAAACTTGGAGAGGAAGGAGTTGCAAGTTTGTGAGTTGTCATTTGAATTTCAAATTCAAATTGAAAGAGTTATGAGTTTGTGAGTTAGGCGTTTGATTGTGTGTGCGTGTGGGGGGGGGGGAAGATTCAAATTTAAATTTCAGGGTTAAGAGTGTATGAGAAGGTTGAGTGTATAAGTAAAGTGTAAGAGTATGTCATAACATTGGCTGGCAATCTTTAGCTTGGAGAGGAAGGAGTAGAAGTATGTGAGTGTAATTTAAAACATAAAATCAAGCTTGTTGGTGAGTGTGAGAGGGAAGTGTATTGGAGAAGCAAAGGTATAACACATTGTTGGAATGTGTAAGATATGCGAGTTAACAATGAATGTGTAAGGAAACTTAGAGAAGGGAGAGATGGGGAAGGGTTTATCTAAATTCAAATTTAAATTGAAAGAGTTGTGAGTGAGTATCTGTAAGGTGTGCGTGTGAGGGTGATTCAAACTTGAATGTTTGTGTATTGTGAGAAAGAAGCAATGTATAGTTAGCTAAGATGGGAATGAAGGGGACACACAAAAGGATGTTTTGGTTTACGGGACACATGTACAATTGTGTAAGAAAGAATGTAAGGGAATGTTTGTGTGGGATTTATTTAAAAACATTCAAAAGATGTTTATATTGCTAGAACTTGAAAGCAAGTATTTGAACTTGATAATCCTTGATGAAACCACAATTAAATCATCAAATAATCATCTTGTGCAAGTAAGAAGAGTGCTTTACATTATGGTAAATCAACTTCTCATAAATGAGTAAATTACGTCTACACAAAGTGACCTCGACTTAAATGATCAATAAGGGAGTAAACTCGTTACATAGTTAGTAAAGATAGATGTAAGGACTATGGTCACTTAAATACTTTCCCTTGAAGTTTTAGTGAAAGTATAAACATCCTAGGTTTGAGGAAAACATTTTTTCCTTGGCTAGAGGACTTCGTAAAAATGTTTATGAGTTGGCGTTTTGGGGCACCTCTCTAAGTCTAAATCATAAAGTAAACTTCTAAAATATCATGTACGAACCTTAATTGAAAGAAGCACCTTAGTTGTGTAAGAGGAAATCTGACTTGGAAAAACTAAACGCACCAAATTGACGAGGCTGGCACATTGGGGAGGTGTGGCTCACGCCAGGCCCAGACTATATGGGTTTCCGGTTGTTGGCTATCGGTTTTAATTTTAAGTTCCCAAATATGTATTTGTCATCATTCAAATATTATAAGGGCCTTGGTTCTCATTGCACCAACAATCTCCCCCTTTTTATGATGACAAATATATTTTCTAATGAAAATAAAATTTCTTACAAAGCATGATGAAGACGCCGTTGATGTAGTCTCGCGTCTTGATCTTTCCTAGCTTGAAGGTCTTTGAATCTTCTACACTTGAAGATACCCAGTCATGGTTTAGTTGTTCGTACATAATTTGGTGAAGATCTTAAGCATCTTGGGCATATTTCCATCTTCACTTTTTCGTTCCTTCACCCACTTTTGTCGAAGCAAAAAGGGTCTTCAAATTAAGAAGTCGATAGAATGGGATGCCAACCGTATGGTATAAAAGATGTCAATTGAATGTAGACTTCATTCGAGCTCCCCCCAGATCATTTCTCCCCTTGTTCTAATGCGGCGATCCATGGATCAACGAGCACCACCTTTGCGGTGTCTTGGCTACAAAATGATCACACAACACAAGCAAAATCAGAGGTGACAATTTGTGCTCAGAATAAAAAAATGGGCTAATTTGGGAAAATTTTAAAAAGATTCGGGCACATTTAGCCCCCTTATTTTTTTGAAATAGGCATATATTGCCCATTTAAAAGTTAAATGGCACAAATAGGAACATATTTTCTATCAGTTAGAGAACATTAAAACTATTTTTAAAGAAAAACTTGTAGATATAATATATTTATTTTTTAAAATATAAATGAGGTGTTACGTTTGATGAATTTATTTCGTCATTTTGGGTCTTTTCTAAAGACATTCGTATAACATGCACCCATTTAGCTCGTGCCCGTTTAGTCCATAGCCCATTTAGCCCGTAGCCTGCGCCCTCCCATTTTGCCATCTCTAGTAAAACCCAAAAATGCGAATTCACATTTTACATCTAATTTGAATTTAACCTAAGTGTGACTAATAATTAAATGTTATATAATTAGATACATTATTAAAATTGTGCAAAACTATATTAATTTGAACCTTTTCTAAACTAATCTTGTATGACCTAAGATAAATAAGCTAAGTAATTTTTGTCCTAGTCCTTCCCCCTAGCTCCTATTCACGGCAAACCCTCACCCGCTCCCCCCCATTGCACCCTTTCACACGTTTTTCACAAGGAGACAAGATAAGGACAAATTAAACCAAGATATATAACCATAATAATAGAATATTTGGTCCCCTCTAGCCCTAAAAATATACCCGAATATTTCCCCTCCCATTTATCACTTAATCGGCCTCCTATCCTCCTTCCATAACTGAATATTAACACCCCCTAAACACATTACAGTTTGCTCACAATCTAGAAGAAGAAGAAGGCTAAAAGAGAGGTGTTGTGTGGTGGTCTCGTGGCTCTATTTTTCTCTCTTGTTTTCTTCTTTATTCGGCTTGTTAGGTATTTCATAATCCCTTTTGTTTTCCTCCTTTATACGCCTCTTAAGACATACAAGAAGATTTTAAATCAGATTCATGTTATGCTTGCTATGTGTTACCATCATGTTGTCATGATTGGTGCATGTCGAATTATGGCCATGTTCTTTACTTAAATCAGTTGCTATAAACCCTAATATGATCATTTAATGTGGGTTTAATATGTCTTTGAAGACCTATAAACCCTAGGGAATGAATGAATGGGCGCACGGATTATTTAAAGGGTTAAGAGTGTTGTGATTTTATGTGAATAATCTGTAGATTTTGGGTCAGATTGATGGGTGTTTTAACGGATGATGCCAATGTGTTTTTAAGTGATTTTTGAGTCTAAACATGTTTATTTTGTCTACTTTCTGAATATGTAAGATTCATAGCAGTTAGAGGTCAAGAAGTTAGCTTTCCGATTTTTAGAAAATTCGTTGTCGAACCTGAGAATCTGAGTCTGAAAATCAGTTGATGTTCTTGATTTTTATTTTTAAAACCATAAGGAGTTAAGAGCTCTAATTTTACAGCGATGATTTTTATGTTATTTTGGACTTTCTAGAATTTTTGTAGATTTTTCTGAGGTATCTAAATGGGTTAATTAAAGGAAAACTTTCTATGCGTATCTGAAGTTAACTTTCTGGGTTGGTATGGAAAGATGATTTTTTAAACATTACTTATTCTTGGTAATAAAATATATAATTGTTTTTGAAAATACTTGACTGATATGGGATCATAGATAATTTTCTTAGAATTTCTGAAGCTTATTTGCAGGTCATAAAAATTGTGAGAATGTGGTCCAGAATTGGAATATAAACCCTAAAATGTGTTATAAGTATAAGTATACATCATTAAAAACCATTTGTAACTTATGAAATGAACTTGTAAGTAATATATGATCCCTATTCATGTAGATTTGGTAAAGAAGGATTCGTCCTTGTTCTTTGTGTTCCGTCCTCCATTTCTCTTCTATTAAGGTACACAGATATCTCATCCTTTCAGTAAGGACATCTCATTCATGACTTTTGATCTTATACATTGCTATGATTCACTTAAGTTGGTTTTACCTTGTTGGGTAATTATTACATTATCCCTGATGCATATTTATGTCATTGCTTTATTCTTGCCCGAGCTATTTGTTTTATTTACTAGCCATGGGGGCTCCATGGCTATGTCACTGAGGCACCGGTGGCATGATACTATATGTAGCGGTGTGATTAGTCCACAGCGTTCTCATTTGTTTAGCATTGCTATATATAGCGTACTTGGCACGTATATATTTACATATGTACAGTCCCGTACTTGTATATGTATATTTTTTTGGAGGGAGCTTATGGATGCATCCTAGGTATCAGTTATGTTAAGATATATTTGGTGAATGGATGTGTGCGTGCCATAAACCTCATATCACATTTGGTTCATAGAGTCTACAACCTCCATGTACATACTATTATTGCAGGAGATACATATGATATGATTTGACGGATATTATGCCATGATATTATATATGTTAGGTCACCATAAGTTAACACAAGTATCAATATGAAAGAAATAAGGTAGAGATGATCAGATGAACACGATACACATACGTATGAAAAATAAAGAGTTATGCGTAGATTGTGTAAAGTGAACAACCAACCTCTCAAATGAGAGGATACAATGTATTTATAGGGGAAGGGAGCTAGGGCAACACTTCTAGTCCCTTCCTTAGCCACATGGCCTTTTGCATAGGCTCAAGGGCTTTCTACATAAGCATAGCCATAATTACTCACATAAAAGCCTAATTAAGCAACCTATTACATATTAATGACTAACACTTGAAATACTAGTTAAGAGTGATTCCAACAATCTCCCCCTAAGTGTTAGTGATGAATTCAACAATCTTGAGTAAGTTGTTGCCGATGATGTAATAGCGATTGGTTTGACGTCTTCTAGCATTCTTCTTTCTTGTGAGAATAAGTGCCTTGATTCCAACAATCTCCCCATAATAAGGATCTTGTTTCTTTTGAAGTTTTCAGGTTTTACGTCTTTGTATTCTTTGTTCTTTGTTCATTTGGTGGATGTAGTGATAGTATGTGATGTAGTTCTCTAGTCTTTAAACTTTGTAAAGTCTTTGGCTTGACGAAGATTCCTTTTGACTTTTGAGTTGCCTTTTGAGAGAACTTCATTTATCTTGTTGTTGGTATGAGCATGTGGAGAATCAACACGATCTTTCATCCCACGAACATCCATCAACAGCTGCACAAATAGTAATAAGCACCAATCGATGATTGTGGTCTTTTCTCAGAGAATTGACCACTACGATAGTTATACTAATGAATGTCTCAATTCCATTCACCTTGGTCGGGCGAATCAGACGTTCGAATCTCATGGAGGGACAGTTGGCATTACTTTGAACAAGTTCAAGTAATGACCCACATCTTCAGGACTCGATTCTTGAAAGGAATCTCCTTAGCGGGATTTAAAGCACTTACAAGTTCGAACTTTGAGGGTGTTAACAACATAGTGTAAAACAAATCTCTAATTCTAGAAAAGGCTGTTTCTGAACTAGAGTCCTTCAAGTAGGATAACACGATGTACCGAAGTACATCTACAGTTCAGGTGAGTCGCTGAGGTACACCGAAGCATCACCTCACAACTGTGGACCGTTTGAGACAGCACTAAACGTAACCCACAAGGAGTTACCGAAGTGACCTGCTGTCAGGGCTGTTTGATGTTGACCCTGGCAGGAGTTTCCATTCAATCACTGAGGATCACAGTTGTGAATCCCCTCATAAATGTTCTCGGCAGATTGCTAGGATCTGCGAAGGAATCTAGAATGTATCACTTGCGTCCTTGATGTTGAACGACAAGTGATGAAGGTTCAAGTGTTCCTAAGAGATCTTTTGATGAATCTCGTGGCTCTAGATTCAATAGTGCGCTTTGGTTTTCCTGAGCGGAGACTAGGGAGAGGGTCTCCTTCTACAATACCAATAATCTCTAAGAGAAAGTCGATAGTTGACGTAGGGTTCCCTGTAAGAATGAAACAAGCTTCTGTTGAGAGAAACTTAAGTGCCTAAGAAGGTTTAGTGTAGTGCGTCGCTGGGTCCATGACGACTTTTTCTTCAATACCGGTGTCATCTAGTGACAGCCAGTAGCATATGAATTGAACCCGATGTCTGCCCTAAGTTGAATAATTTGGAGGGCTATTTCTTTTCACCCTTTTCATTACTTTTCTTTTTAATTCTTCAACTCCTTCTTTCTTCGATATTCATTTCTCCTTTTTATAATCATACGTAAGGACTTCTAAATACTAACTATTGGTAGTGTCCTTAGGTAGATCCCTCCGCTTTGGCGGATCATAGGACGTTTATCCCTAAACTTAGTCACCTTATAACTCCATGACTATCCTATGTTGCCATAAAACCATTTTCTCGAAAATCTCTCAACGTGTTTATAAATGAAAGCATGTTTTTAAAACTTGAGAGTTTTGTATTTTCAGAAATACTCCCCCTCCACATGTGCTTAATAGTTTTGACAGAAATCTGCACAGTGAGGGTAGAGCGCACACTTTTGAATTGATCGACTCAAGATAGATAATTCCCCGTGAGACACGGTTACGTTGCATAGTTAAAGAGATACATTGTCAGCTTTTAGGTGACAACTAGCTCTAATAACTACCTTGAAGATGTGGACAAACCTAGGAAAGGTTGTCAAACCCGTCAAAGTTCATGCCTATCAAGAGTTTCTCAAATAGGTACAATCTACTCGGATAAGTCTTGGAAGACAAATCTTTTCGATTTATGAAAGTTCAGAGCTCGTCAATTCATGGGTTAAGTCTTAGCACACGAAGATTCAATTACAATCCAATATATTTGTATCACACATTTTTTCTCCCCCTAAAAAATGGCATATAAATGTTATTTTTGATGAAATTTGATATCGAATATGACCATTTTGAGTTTTGTGGGAAGATTTCCATGAAGAACATTTTGTGAACAAAGATAGTTTTGCAAATACTCCCCCTCAACAAGTAATATTAACTTTTGAGGTTTTCAAAACACGAGAGGAAGTAGTTGTTCTTTTGAGCAAAATTGTGAAAATTTTGAAAGTTTGATAAATTTTACTCAAAAGTAAGAAGCTTTCGCTCCTTTTATAAGGATTGTGGCACTGATGCGTACCCCAGGGTCCTTTCATTACAAGTTCGGGTTGTACACTGTTATGTGTGCACATGCCATTATGAATAAATAAATCAATCATCAAAATAACAATCAAGAGTTTTTAAGGAGTACCCAGCAATTAGACAATTAGAGTCGGGACTCTCTCTTCATGTTGACACGTTGTAATAGAGAAACTATGTCGTCCTCCCACATAACTTTCCAATCTCCTCATCTGATCCCTATAGAACATCCTTTTATCAAGGCTTATGATTATCCTGTGAGCTTCCTTTCTTTCTTCTGAATTCCACCTCTTCTTCGACCCAATACCTTCCTGGATGTCCTTTAATTGGTAAGCTAACCCATCCTGAACTATCTTCAATGTATGATCACAAAATTTGTAGATTTCGTCGTATGCCATGAAGCAAGTATGATGAAGTTCACTGCGGTAGACGACCCCATATTTTGGTTTCTTCACGATAGTGTACTGAGGTAGTTGATTGATGTTTGGAATGTGTAGCAATGGTTGTGTAAGGTTAATCTGCTTTTGGTATGATTCGACCACAAGTTGTAAATCTTCAACACGTTCTTGAATCACCTTGCTTCGAATGAAGATCAATAGGGCCGTGATGTACTAAAGTTGAACATTTGTAGAGAATTGTCTCATCCTACCTTGTACCATTGCGAGGTACATATCTTCGATGTCATTGAGTGAAAATCTCGAGAAATCAGTCTCAGTGAAGTCATATTCTTGTTCATCCAGTCGCTTGACCTTGATTTTTGACAAGAATGAATAACCCCACTTAGTCGCCAATGTGAGCTTCATGATAGCAACCATCTTCTTATCACTTTTAACCTCCTTGTTTGACTTTTGCACTTGACAGCTCCTGTAGTACAATCTTCTCCTTGATGGCTAATGATGAATTCCATACTTTGCATCAAGATCATAGACCAACACTGTTAGGAATTGGAAATTCCATGTTAAAGTGTCGATCACCCCAATTATGGTCTAGCATATTGTGGAAAACTAGAAAGGGGGGGGGGTTGAATTGTTTTGCCGATTTTAAGTTAGTATCAAAAACTTTAGATTCGTTAATATGTGAGATCTTATGGATGTAGAGAAAGTATAGATCTAATGATAAAGCAAGTAAATAAAGTAAAGCGAAGGGAAAGAAAAGGACCCCTTGCTTGGATGACTTGTAGAATGCTCATGATCTCGCCTTAGAGAAGGACCTATATGAGGATTACAATAGAAAGAAAGAAGAACAACTCTCTAGATCAAGTGATCTATATATTGGAAATTCCATGTTAGAATGAAGAAATGGCTCTCTATTTATAGGCAAATTTCTCCTCTGTTCCACGGATCCCACGGATCCCTACCACTTGGGATCCGTCTAGTGTAATCCTAAGGATCCGTGGTACGCTCCTCTTTGCCCATGGGTTTTTTGGTTATGGGTTGGTCCATGGGTTTTCTTTAGATTCAATGTATCTAAGTATACATTGTATCTAGCCAACTTGGGTATGGATTATGATCCATGGGTTATGGTTTTTACCCATCCTAATAAACTATTACAACAAATGCTTAATTATTACATTTTGTATTTAAATGGCTCATATGTAAATGCTTTATAAAAATAACATGTATCCTTATAATTATACTTAAGATAACATTATATTTGTTATCAACAAAACACAAAGAGATCGCAAAATATTAATAAACGTTTTTACGGTTTATTTGTATTAACAATCTCCCCCTTTTTGTTGATGACAAAACATAATGTTATGATGAGTAAAACTTAAGAATAGACGTAAGTTTTGAAAGCCTCTAAGTTTTACTTCTTCTCATCCTTTTTGTCGAAACAAAAAGTTAACCTTTGGAAGAAATAAAAGTGTGGATAAATAAATCCATGTATTGCTAACTCCCCCTTGACGGTAGCTCCCCCTAGTTTGGGGCGTCAAGTGAAGAAAAATAAAAATCCTACAAAAAGAAAAGTTAGTAACATGCTTAAGTAATCTTGTGATTGCTGAGAATCAAGATTGGGAGCCAAGGTATGTAAACAAGGCCTTGTAATAAAACAACAAAGTGTAGTCGTTTTTATGCCACCTACAAGCATGTAAAAATAAGAACAAGACTTGTTCTTGAAAATGACTTCAAAAGAAAAAGTACTAAAAATAGAAAATAGTAGTAATGATTCCTTCCATGCTTGCATAAGGTTATGGATGGAGGTTTGGATGTGTAATGGTATTGATGCGATCAAGGATGAGGTTGAGTATGAATCGCATTTCTTCCCTAACTTCTATTGCAATTTCCCTAGTGGATTGGCAATGTTCACAACGTAAGTGATGTGGGTAATGAGTGCGGAAGTTTTCCAGGTTGTTTTGATTTGAGTTATGCGGAAGATGTGGTGGAAAAATAGGAAAATATGGATCAACATCCGGAATGTTTGTAAGTGGTGGTGGAAAAGAACCTAGATGTTCTTGTAATGTAATGGGAGCCAATGGTGGTGATGTGTCAACATCTTGAAAAATAGTATTTGGAGATGTGGGGGGTGTTGAAAAGACTATTTCTTTTTGTTTAGGTTGTTTAGATCTTGTTGGAGTCTTAAGGAGTTCCAAAAGAGTGACTTTAGGTGATGATGAAGTTGGTGTACTTGTTGGTGATGAGGGAGGTGCTATGATGGAAGCATCTTGTGGTGCGTTATTTGATGGTGATGAGCTATTAGATGATGGTTTTGCTAAGCAACAAGGTCGGATACTAATCCGTGCAGATATCCTAGAGTGTGATTGTGGTATTTTGGATGGTGGAAGTACAAAGGTTTGGGTATCATGAAGATGATTGTTTGTACTAGGTGATTCATCTAAGTTGTAAGAGTTTGTGAGTGACATGGTGTTGTATGTTTTTGAGGATGGGGTGAGTATGCAAGCATTTTGGGAGTTCTATATATAGAAAAACAATGCATTGTAATGAATGCTTGACCGTAAAATGTGGATTAAAATCTAATGATTAGATATGAATTTAAGGCATATGATTATGAGAACATAAGCATTCAAGAGCATACTCCAAAACTAAAACAAATGTGAATTTTTCATCCAAAGTGAGAAAAATAGAAGGTAAAAACAGCTTCTGTCTCACGGATCCCACGGATCCTTCCCTTGAGGGATCTGTCCAGCATGAAGGCTGGGATCCATGGGTCTGGTGATGCAGGCAGCACAAAATTTTCCTTTTTGGAAACATTTTACCTAGTGTGTGCCTATATGCAAAATATTTGGAGTTACGGTTATCTCGACCCCTAAAAAGAAAAAGAAAAATAAACTAGAAGTAGAAAAGCATCCTATTGAGATAACCCGAAAACACATATTTAGTACATAAGTACGTAATTTAGTGTTATCAATGCTCCTAATTCATTGTTGCTTAAATTAATGTACCCAAAAACACATATTAGTTATGTGTCCCCTTTAGCATTCAAAAGTCATGAGATGCAATGAAAACGGGTTTTTACTTTTTATTAATAATGAAAAAGCGATTTGTCCTAGGCGTGAGAAATTGATTTTGTGAAATTGATACGGGAAGGTATCATCTGTTTAGAAAACATTTTGAAAAGAGGTTTTCTATGAAAATGTGTATGTAGTTATGAAAAAAAATAAGAAAGCTATAAGTGGAAAACTTATCTTGGGTTTTGAAAATTCCCGTATTGTTTGTGAGTTGTGCATGAAATACAATCCCTAGACTCAGAAAGAAGAAGGCTAGTGTTTACATACCTTGTAGAGTCAAATAAGTTACGACGTTTGTTCCATTAGACCAAGACCAAGACGAAGTAGGTTGAATTGTTCCCTCTTTAACGGTTTGGTGAGGACGTCGGCTATGTTGCCTTCGGATGCTACCTTCTCAATAGAGATGTTCCCTTTTTGAACATTGTCTCTTAGGAAGTGATGACGAATCTCTATATGCTTTGTGCGAGAATGCAATACCAGATTCTTGCTTAAGTCGATGGCACCTTTGTTGTCACATAGGATGGCTATGTCGCTTAGATGAATGTCGTAGTCGACTAAAGCTTGTTTCATCCATAGTGCTTGTTGGCATGCTTTGCCGTCGGAGACGTACTCGGCTTCGGTTGTTGATATTGCTAGTGCCGTTTGTTTCTTAGAAAACCAAGATGTTAACCAACATCCCATGAAAGTACATACCCCACTTGTGCTTTTTCTATCAACGTAATCACCTGCATGGTCAGAATATGCATATACAATTGTTTCTACTCCCGTGCCTTTAGGATACCATAATCCTAATTGTGTTGTACCCTTAATATATCTAAATATCCTTTTTACGGCTTCTAGGTCTGATGTTTTAGGGTCTTCTTGAAACCTATCACATAAGCAAACACTAAACATGATATCCGGCCTACTTGCCGTGAGGTAGAGAAGACTAGCTATCATGCCACAATATTTAGTATTATCTACGGATTCGCCGTCTTCATCTTTTGTGAGTTTGGTGTCGGATGACATTGGAGTCTGGTATGTACTAAAACACATACCTTTTTGTTATCAAAACTGACCCAAAATAACCAAGAAAGAGCCGTTTATTGCTAATATTTGCTGTTTTCTTGAGTTTGTGCTTGTGCAGGTACGGATATGTAAAAACACGCAAAAAGGAACCAAATCAGACATAAATCCGAGCACGGGAGATCAAGAGAGCTCTAGCCGAGCCGGAAGAGCAAAATTAAGCATTTATGAAGATTTTATTCTCTGAGGATGATTTGTGAAGATTTGATCAAAGTTTGAAGAAATGTCAGAAATAGTCCCTGAACTTTCAACAACTGACAGAAAACACCCTTGAAGATTCAGAAATTTGCAAATTAGCCCTTGGTTTATTTGAAGATTGACAAAATGGTCCTTGAAGATATTTTCAGAAGTAGCATCTCTGGTCCCTGAAGTTTCAGAAAATACATCATTAGTCCCTTATTACACACTTGGATCATATATTAGTCCTAATCCAATCCTTTATCCAATCCAATATTCACTTAACACCACCCACGGCCCAAAACAACATCCAAAGCCCAACCATATCAAAATAAAACTCGTTACCCAATTATCCCAACACCCGGCTATCCAACCAATCCCATTGACCCGATATTTTACCCGAAGTCAACACCCAAGTACCCGGTCAAAGCTTTTAAAGAATATTAAACAATTCCAAACGCGCCCTTTAACCCTCCCTGTCTTCCCCACACCCAAACACCACCATTTCTTCCCAAATCCCAAACACCAAGCATAGTACTTAGCATCTTTCCCAACCTTATCCACCTCTGATGTGTCAGATAAGGTGCCACGTGGACAAATGGCGCTCTTCCATTGGATACGACACCTCATTGAGTGAATTGGAGCTCGTTGATTGGATATGATGACAATGGATGAATTAGTGGCTGTGGATAGCCTTCTAGGCGCTTCTGAAAGGATCCCAAGGCCTCTCCTCTCAGCTATATAAAGGACCCTTGGCTCACTTTGCAAATCATCCAATTCCTTATGTATTAGAGGGATTTTGATCTTCATTCTTCTGTCATTTTAATGTTTTCAGTAGTTAGTTAGTTACTTTTTATTGCTTTCACTAATCAGTTGTATTGTTAAATTCAGTTTTTGATTAATGCAATTTAAGTTTCTTTTGAATTTCTGCTCAATCAATCCTTTATCTGTTTCAAGCTTTGTTTTCTGATTTCAAGAACTCACAGAAGCTTGTTTAAGCTTTTGTGAGCTTTTCATGGCTTACAAGTTTCTTAAATTTCAGTTTTTTCAATAAAGTCAAAGAAAAGTCAAAGATCAAAAGTCAATCTATTTCATGTTAATTTCTGGTTTTAGTTTGTTAAAATGATGAGTTTCATGTTTATATAAGTTTTTAATTCAGTTTTAGTAAGATTCTCATCAAGTTTTTATTAAAAAAGTGTAGATTAGGATATTAAAGGGGTGTTTGGATTGCTTGTTTAAACTGTGATAGAGGTTCAATCATAGCAGTAGTTCAATTGCTTTAAGCTTGTTATAGGTTATTGATGTTATATCTGTCTTTGGTTTGCTGAAATTTGTGCTCTAAGTCAACATTGGTTTAAATCTGTTCTTATATGCAATTCTGTTGGAATCAGTTGAGCTTGTTAAGCATATAGGTTTAGAATCAGTTAAACAAGGTTGCTATAGTCTTATTTCATCATCTTTCATCTTTATCAGTCCAAAATTTGCTTCCAATTCTCATTAAAGTCAAACCTTTATAACTGTTTTAGAAAGTCAAAAGTCATGTGAAGATCAGTTTATGCAGAACTTGCAGCTCTTGCACAGAGTCCATTACAGCTAATTAGGGTCTGAAATTTGGTGTAGTCTTAGTCTCCTAGGTGGTCTTGAGGACTGTATTTCTGCTTTTCACATTTGCTTCTCTGATAAGCAGTTTGCAGTAGCTTAAAGTAGGGTCCAGAATCTGTTTTGGCTCATGTAGCAGTTTTCTTAAATCATTGGTAAATTGCTTATCAGAGGTTAGGAGTAGCAATAGACAGTTGCCTTAGAGTATTTTCACTATTATTTAGCTTATATGATCAGTTGGAGCATTGTAGTGCTTATTAGCTTATTTTCTAGAGCTTATTTCATTTCAGTTTACACTGCAGCCCTAAATTCCCTCACATAAGCCCAAGTTTTTATATTTTTCTCAGCTTTAGATTATTATTTTAGAATTTCCCTGAATTTTTCATAATTTTTAGACACTGTTTAGTATTTTTCGTATTTAAAAACAGTTTTTAATCATTTTTAATTAGCTTTGATTGCAATTAATTGAGAAAAAGTTCCAAAAAATAATTTTTCAATTTTAATAGATTAAGATAAATATAAAAATCATAAAAAATATTTTTCCTTATTTTTCTCCTTTTATTTGGTATTTTTCACAATTTAAATTAGATTTAAATAGATTTAAATTCATAGAAAATAGAAAATTAATCAGAAAATTACAAAAATAGTTTTGAAAAGTCTTTATTGATATATTAGATTTTTGAAAAGTAATTCCATATTTTTCCCTCTCTCTTTCATAATTTTTAGATAATTAGTTGTATTTTTAAAGTTAAAAATTAGTTTTTAATTAGAATTAATTCAAGAAAATTCCTAAAAAACAGTTTTAATTCTTATTTAGTTTTCTAATATCATTTTTAGAGTAAAAGTAATTTTAGGTTATTTTTAGGATTTAGAATAGACGTCCTTGCATTTTATTCGCGTTTCGTTTAATTTCGTATTTGCGTTTTAATGTAGATTTGCGTAGTTTGCCTTAGTTCTTAGGTTTTTCCCATAGATTTTAGTTCCCTATGCTTTCCTTATCCCGTAGTTTAGATAATATCATTTTACCCCCTTCTCTTATTCAAATCCCGATAATTGAGACGTGAGTTGGAAATTCCATTCAACCCTCGTTCGGAACGATCTCGGTGCTCAAACCTAACACGTTTGAGTTACCCGTATACTACACACTTCTCATCTATTATTGATCAGTGTCCGAACCATTTTAAGTTTCTTACGGTTAGTCATTCACAAGTGGCTAGCTTGTGTGAGTAAGCTTGACGTGTTTCGTCCACAGAAATCAATTTTTGGCGCCGCTGCCGGGGAGGGCTTGTAGCGAGTTTTCGTATTCCGTCTCGAATCGTGTGCATTTGAAGATCTTTCCTCGTGAATTTATCGTTGATATTTGTACATATCCCTTTTATAAAAACCCAAAAAGATTTTCCTTTTCAAAATATGTTTTCAAAAAACCCAAAAATATTCTTCTTTACCCTCTGAACCGTCAATTCTTTATCCCTTAACCCTCTTATTCGTATAATTCTTATCAATGTCTTCGTCTTACCATTATGGTTGTCAATGGTGTGGTGGACCTCAAAATGGTGGGAATTGTCACGGTTGTAGCATTGTGAATACGGGAAACGAGTTTGTCTACGACCAACATCCCTACAATGATACGACCGATTTCCTTAACCAATCCCCATACCATGAGACGGAGTCATACTCGTGTGAGTACTGTGGAGGTCCTCACCAAGGTTTTCAATGTCAAGCCCAATTTAACAATACAACCTTTGGTTATGAACCTTATCCATATACTTCACCCAACCCGTCACAACAATCATACTGTTGTGACTATTGTGGAGGTCCGCACTTTAATTCCGATTGTCAAATGCAGAATCCAATTGTTTACGAGCAAGTTCCTTATGACTATTCTTATAACCCACCTCCACAATACCAAGAAATTCAACCACAACCTCCGATAATTTCTCCAGAAATTCAAAGATGTTTTAAAATACTCGAAGAATTTGTTAATGAACATGCCGAAGATCGAGCATCTCGAAACGAAAGATCTATGATAGAATTACTCGAAGAAGAAAAACGAGCAGCTCATATTGAAAAGTGTCTTGAAGAAATACGAATTGAGGAGCAAGCACTTAAGAGACGTGCCCGATGGCTCGAGACTTACATCGATGATGATGATGAGGATTCCATCCAAATGAAAGAATATTATGAAAGTTTGTCGGTTGAACCCACTCCCGTTTCTGAGCCTTTCATTTCTGACCCTTCCCCTTCACTCACGCCAGTTGAGAGAAGTGACGTCATTTTGGAAGAGGTCGATGATTCTATTTCTTCAAACATTGTTGAACCCGTTGACTCTCTCATAATGGGGGACGAGCCTCTTAGTACTATTCCTGAAACGGAATCTTCTTGTGTTGAGAGCCTTATCCCAATCCCAAGAGAGTCCAAGGTTGTAGATGATATCTGTGATGAGCTTTCTCTTGATATTTCGAATGATCATGATGAGATGTTTTCCGATTCCGAGGATCTATCTGACAGTGATTGTGATTCGCTTTTATGTGATTCTCTTGACATTTCCGAGGTTACTTCCGGGATTTTCTCAAATCCTCTTTTTGAACTCAAAGATGACTACACCTTTTGTGAAGTTAATCCTCTTTTCGACCAAGATTTTGAGTCCGATTCAGAGACCACAACGGAAGTGGTGGATATTGCTAGCTCTAAGAGCACACCATTTGTCCCATCTCTGTGTTCCGACCTTTCTCTCCCGTCATGTGACATTATGCAAGACGAAGAAAGTGATGAATCCGACAATGAAGATATTATGGAGATTGATGAATTGACTAAAGTGGTTGAAGACGATATTCTTGATGATCCGCCTTATGATTCCGATATGGAAGAAATCGACTTATTTCTTGATGATCCAATACCACCGGGTATTGAGAGTGACGGGTGCGACTCTAATCAAGATCTCCTTTTTCTTGAAAGCTTGCTTAATGATGATTCTCCCTCCTCTGTTGAGTCGACCCTCACTTATCCCGTTGAGCACACATGTGAGGACAAGATTTTCAACCCCGGGATACGCGTTGATGAGTTTTATGCTAAAAATGTCATTCGAGATAAGGATCCTCCCTTGGATGCCTTCGTTGATGAGCCTTTGAGCCACACCTTTCAGTACCATAGACTCCGTTCTTCTTTGGAGTATTCTCTTATTGATCCTTCATCCCTTCGTCGCGCAAAACCGCCGGATGATTGATCGATCTTTCATATGCCTTATGTGAGTTTGGGAGGAATTATCCTTTATGTGCTGATGCCCGACATTTTCTTTCCCTCCCAAACCACCCAGCCTCATTCTTTCGGGAATGAGGACACCGTTTTTGACCCTCGTATCTCTACCACTTTCTTCCCCAAGGACAAATGAATTCGGGGACGAGTCAGGCTAGCGACTCGTTTAAGAAAAACAGTAGCGCTTCGTGGGAGGCACCCCATGCTTATCCATCTATCTTCTTTCTATTTTCTAATAAGTGACGCGAAGGGGTCTGCCTCTTTGATTTCTCGTGTTTGGTTGTTTGTGATGTTGTGTAGGATTTTCCCGATATGAAGACTCTCGTGCTCGAAGTTTTTCATTTTCTCTACTCGAGTTTCATGATCGATGCTGATGGAAATACGATATCCTAATCTTATCGACTAACGTTTATCTTCTAGCATACTTAATAAACGGCTTTTAGATTTTCGTGATACCCTTGTTTTTAAACATTGAGGACAATGTTTCGTTCTAGTCTGGGGTAGGGAAATCTTCGATTTGATTTGACCGCACTTGCTTATTTCTGTTGTGTTTCTCTCGTAACCCCGTTTTTCCTTAGAAAATGTAAAATTGTGCAAAAATGAGCAAAATTTAAAAATTTTTGAAGCTTTTGTTAAGTCTTTTTGATTGAAAAGTTTTGCTAGTCTCTTAGATAAGAAGCTATAAAAAGCGAATTCTAGCTCACAAGGCCAAGATTTTGCAAGTTTCCCTTAGTGACTTTAAATATGCATAACTTAATTTCATTAGACGAAGCATTTGCTAAGTTAATATATGTTTTGACACCTTGTTGACTTTCCGCTGGTGAGAGTAGGAATAGAATTCTGACTTGACCGGGCGTGTTGAGCCCTAGCTTGTTCCCTTAACCATAGATAATCTAAAAATTATAGGCTAAGCATCTGCGGATCTCATTATTTGGGATTTTAAATTTGCAGAGATCGAGAAATGATAGAGTTACTTATGAGTTTAGATGCTAAGCGTGGAGTAGTTGGTTCTCTTTAGAGCCCATCGAAGGTACTTATGGCTTTTTGTTCCCACAAAATTGTTTCACCCCATATCTGTCTAAATAATTAGAGATGTCGAGTTTTTGGCGATAGTTAGTTCTTTATCTTCTTAAAAGAATCTTTGTTTTAAAAATTGGGTACACATCAAGGATCCGTAATAAATAAATGAGTAATCAGTGATAAGTGATAATGTAATAAGTAAAGTTGTGAGCTGCGGTGTCGAGATCGGACCCTTGGATCTTTAGCCGGGATTGAGTGAGGTCTTAGCCTAGCCAGCCGGGATCCTCATTTCATGAAGCCTATAGTCTTGGAATTACCCCGTGAAGCTCCGTGGTTCACAGCTCATATAAGTAAAAGTAAAAGCTCATGTAAAAAAAAAAAAAATGTTGAAAAATATTGAAAAATGAAAATGAAAAATCAAGTATAAGTGAATAAAAATCCCTTGATGTGGACCTCATTTTTACGACAATGGTTCTTGAGGGAAGGCGGATAACTAATTATAGACTTAGCTTTGTATCTTTATCGGAATAAAAGTTATCGAAACGAGAATTTGAAGAAATTCATTTCTCACAAAAAAAAAATAAAAAATTCTAGAGGAAAATAGGAAAATGGGAACAAAAGGTAATTACACAAGTAACTTCCATGGGTAGTGTTAGCATCTAGAATCATTTGTAACAATGATTTCGGTTTTACGCTTAGTTTGGGACTTGTGAAAAAATCAGGGACGATGTATTCTATCCGTATGGTCACTTCACGCTGTGTTGTGTTTTCTACTCTGTGATCCTAACGTGTCGTTTGAAAAATGTTGGAGTTATTAATCGACATGAAAGTTCAACAAACCGTCATTCATAACCAGAATGTGCTTAATCGTAATATCTATACATGTGAATTAAAAGGTAAACGGGGCATTTTTAGAATTAAGGCTTTCTTAATCTCTTTTGAGGAATCTTTGCTACTTCTTCTCTAATTGGTTTGTCTGAACTGTTTGAAGTTTCTTACGGTTAGTCATTCACAAGTGGCTAGCTTGTGTGAGATAACTTGACGGTTTGGACATATCAATGGTTTAGTAGAAAGAGATTGAAATCCTTGGTTTTAGAAGCGTGAGTTGATTGCATTGCGTGAGGACACGGCAATGGTTTCGTCTGGGGTATTTTGGTATGTGCTAAAACACATACCTTTTTGTTATCAAAACTGACCCAAAATAACCAAGAAAGAGCCGTTTATTGCTAATATTTGCTGTTTTCTTGAGTTTGTGCTTGTGCAGGTACGGATATGTAAAAACACGCAAAAAGGAACCAAATCAGACATAAATCCGAGCACGGGAGATCAAGAGAGCTCTAGCCGAGCCGGAAGAGCAAAATTAAGCATTTATGAAGATTTTATTCTCTGAGGATGATTTGTGAAGATTTGATCAAAGTTTGAAGAAATGTCAGAAATAGTCCCTGAACTTTCAACAACTGACAGAAAACACCCTTGAAGATTCAAAAATTTGCAAATTAGCCCTTGGTTTATTTGAAGATTGACAAAATGGTCCTTGAAGATATTTTCAGAAGTAGCATCTCTGGTCCCTGAAGTTTCAGAAAATACATCATTAGTCCCTTATTACACACTTGGATCATATATTAGTCCTAATCCAATCCTTTATCCAATCCAATATTCACTTAACACCACCCACGGCCCAAAACAACATCCAAAGCCCAACCATATCAAAATAAAACTCGTTACCCAATTATCCCAACACCCGGCTATCCAACCAATCCCATTGACCCGGTATTTTACCCGAAGTCAACACCCAAGTACCCGGTCAAAGCTTTTAAAGAATATTAAACAATTCCAAACGCGCCCTTTAACCCTCCCTGTCTTCCCCACACCCAAACACCACCATTTCTTCCCAAATCCCAAACACCAAGCATAGTACTTAGCATCTTTCCCAACCTTATCCACCTCTGATGTGTCAGATAAGGTGCCACGTGGACAAATGGCGCTCTTCCATTGGATACGACACCTCATTGAGTGAATTGGAGCTCGTTGATTGGATATGATGACAATAGATGAATTAGTGGCTGTGGATAGCCTTCTAGGCGCTTCTGAAAGGATCCCAAGGCCTCTCCTCTCAGCTATATAAAGGACCCTTGGCTCACTTTGCAAATCATCCAATTCCTTATGTATTAGAGGGATTTTGATCTTCATTCTTCTGTCATTTTAATGTTTTCAGTAGTTAGTTAGTTACTTTTTATTGCTTTCACTAATCAGTTGTATTGTTAAATTCAGTTTTTGATTAATGCAATTTAAGTTTCTTTTGAATTTCTGCTCAATCAATCCTTTATCTGTTTCAAGCTTTGTTTTCTGATTTCAAGAACTCACAGAAGCTTGTTTAAGCTTTTGTGAGCTTTTCATGGCTTACAAGTTTCTTAAATTTCAGTTTTTTCAATAAAGTCAAAGAAAAGTCAAAGATCAAAAGTCAATCTATTTCATGTTAATTTCTGGTTTTAGTTTGTTAAAATGATGAGTTTCATGTTTATATAAGTTTTTAATTCAGTTTTAGTAAGATTCTCATCAAGTTTTTATTAAAAAAGTGTAGATTAGGATATTAAAGGGGTGTTTGGATTGCTTGTTTAAACTGTGATAGAGGTTCAATCATAGCAGTAGTTCAATTGCTTTAAGCTTGTTATAGGTTATTGATGTCATATCTGTCTTTGGTTTGCTGAAATTTGTGCTCTAAGTCAACATTGGCTTAAATCTGTTCTTATATGCAATTCTGTTGGAATCAGTTGAGCTTGTTAAGCATATAGGTTTAGAATCAGTTAAACAAGGTTGCTATAGTCTTATTTCATCATCTTTCATCTTTATCAGTCCAAAATTTGCTTCCAATTCTCATTAAAGTCAAACCTTTATAACTGTTTTAGAAAGTCAAAAGTCATGTGAAGATCAGTTTATGCAGAACTTGCAGCTCTTGCACAGAGTCCATTACAGCTAATTAGGGTCTGAAATTTGGTGTAGTCTTAGTCTGCTAGGTGGTCTTGAGGACTGTATTTCTGCTTTTCACATTTGCTTCTCTGATAAGCAGTTTGCAGTAGCTTAAAGTAGGGTCCAGAATCTGTTTTGGCTTATGTAGCAGTTTTCTTAAATCATTGGTAAATTGCTTATCAGAGGTTAGGAGTAGCAATAGACAGTTGCCTTAGAGTATTTTCACTATTATTTAGCTTATATGATCAGTTGGAGCATTGTAGTGCTTATTAGCTTATTTTCTAGAGCTTATTTCATTTCAGTTTACACTGCAGCCCTAAATTCCCTCACATAAGCCCAAGTTTTTATATTTTTCTCAGCTTTAGATTATTATTTTAGAATTTCCCTGAATTTTTCATAATTTTTAGACACTGTTTAGTATTTTTCGTATTTAAAAACAGTTTTTAATCATTTTTAATTAGCTTTAATTGCAATTAATTGAGAAAAAGTTCCAAAAAATAATTTTTCAATTTTAATAGATTAAGATAAATATAAAAATCATAAAAAATATTTTTCCTTATTTTTCTCCTTTTATTTGGTATTTTTCACAATTTAAATTAGATTTAAATAGATTTAAATTCATAGAAAATAGGAAATTAATCAGAAAATTACAAAAATAGTTTTGAAAAGTCTTTATTGATATATTAGATTTTTGAAAAGTAATTCCATATTTTTCCCTCTCTCTTTCATAATTTTTAGATAATTAGTTGTATTTTTAAAGTTAAAAATTAGTTTTTAATTAGAATTAATTCAAGAAAATCCCTAAAAAACAGTTTTAATTTTATTTAGTTTTCTAATATCATTTTTAGAGTAAAAGTAATTTTAGGTTATTTTTAGGATTTAGAATAGACGTCCTTGCATTTTATTCAAGCTTTCGTTTAATTTCGATTTGCTTTTAATGTAGATTTGCGTAGTTTGCCTTAGTTCTTAGGTTTTTCCCATAGATTTTAGTTCCCTATGCTTTCCTTATCCCGTAGTTTAGATAATATCATTTTACCCCCTTCTCTTATTCAAATCCCGATAATTGAGACGTGAGTTGGAAATTCCATTCAACCCTCGTTCGTAACGATCTCGGTGCTCAAACCTAACACGTTTGAGTTACCCGTATACTACACACTTCTCATCTATTATTGATCAGTGTCCGAACCGTTTTAAGTTTCTTACGGTTAGTCATTCACAAGTGGCTAGCTTGTGTGAGTAAGCTTGACGTGTTTCGTCCACAGTAATCAGAGTCCTAATTGGTTTCGACTCTTCTAGACCGAATTTCTTTAACATCTCCTTTATGTATTTAGATTGATTGAAGAAGATACCATCTTTTACTTGTTTTATTTGTAGACCAAGAAAGAAACTAAGTTCTCCCATCATACTCATCTCGAACTCGTCATGCATGATTTTAGAGAAATCATCACACATGTCTTGACAAGTGGATCCGAATATAATATCATCTACGTATATTTGTACTATGATTATATGTGACTCTCTTTTCTTAGTAAAAAGTGTGTTGTCAACTAACCCCATGGTATAGTTGTGTTTAATTAGAAATGACTTGAGTCTATCATACCAAGCTTTTGGAGCTTGTTTAAAACCGTAAAGGGCTTTCTTTAATTTATACACATGTTTGGGTTTTTCAAAATTGATGAAGCCAGGAGGTTGAGCTACATATACTTCTTCATTAATGAAACCATTTAGAAAAGTGCTTTTGACATCCATTTGATAAAGCTTTAGATCATTAGCACAAGCATACCCAAGAAGTATTCTTATAGACTCTAATCTAGCCACGGGGGCGTAGGTCTCATCAAAGTCTATTCCCTCTTGTTGGTTATACCCTTGAGCAACGAGTCTAGCCTTGTTTCTAGACACTAGTCCATTTGCATCTAATTTGTGTTTATAAACCCATTTGGTTCCTATTATGGTTTGATTACTAGGTGGAGGGACAAGTGTCCAAACATCATTAGAAACAAATTGATTTAGTTCTTCTTGCATAGCCATTACCCAACTCTCATCTTTTATGGCTTCTTGTGTATTCTTAGGTTCTATGGTTGAAACGAAACAAAACAAGCTACTTTGGTTTTGAACTTGAGACCTTAATGTTCGTTCGTTTAGCTTTCCTATGACTTTATCTATGGGGTGATCTTTGGACTCTTTAATGTTTATTATTTCATCACTTAGAGGTTCTTCTTCTTCATTTATCTTTTTCTTTATTATTAAAGCTTCGCTTTCTATAATCTCGTCATCGACAAGAGGTGGAGAGGGTTTGAGTGGACTTTCATCAAATTTTATATTTAATGACTCTTCTACCTTCATTGTTTCTTTGTTTAATATGACGTAAGCTTTGCTATTTGGCGAGTAACCTAGAAAGATACCTTCGGTTGATTTAGGATCAAATTTTGTAAGGTAATCTTTAGTGTTAAGAATAAATCATTTACTACCAAAGACTCTAAAGTGATTTAACGTCGGCTTTTTGCCTCGAAGTAACTCATATGGAGTTTTTCCTAAGATTGGTGTAATTAAGACTCGATTGAGTATGTACGTTGAAGTATCAACGACATTGCACCAAAACTTTTGAGGTATGGATTGCTCATTAAGCATGGTTCGACTCATTTCTTGTAGGGTTCTATTCTTTCTTTCTACTACCCCATTCGATTGTGGAGTGCGTGGAGCCGAGAGGTTGTGAGTAATACCATTAACGTCACAAAAAGCTCCAAATTGCACTTCATTATCGAATTCCCTACCATGATCCGTCCTAATAGACACTATGGGACTTCCTAGTTATCTTTAGATATTTTTGCTTAATATTTCAAAATAATTAAAGGTTTCCGTTTTGTTCTTTAAGAATTTTGTCCATGTATACCTAGAATAGTCATCCACTATGACCAAAGTATAGTAGTTGCCTCCATAACTTTGGATAGCGGATGGACCAAATAAATCCATATGTAGTAATTCTAGACACCTAGTTGTAGACACCATGTTTTTAGCTTTATGACTAGAATGAGCTTGTTTTCCTACAATACAAGCATCACAAAAGTGATGTTCATATTTCAACTTAGGTAGATCTCTTACTAGATCTTTGGATGATAGCGATTGAAGAAGTCGCATGTTGGTGTGACCTAATCTTCGATGCGATAAGGTCGAAGTATCATCCATAGAGGTAAGACATAGTTTGTCTTTAGGTTCATTACCGATTTTAATGACATAGACTCCATGTTTCCTAATTCCTTTTCCTATGGTTATGCCATGTTTTAATATCTTACTACCGGTTTCGGTAAAAAGTACATTGCACTTTTTATCACATATTTGCCCTATACTTAAGAGGTTAAAGTTTAGGTTTTCTACGTGACACACATCGTTAATGGTTAGAGATTTGTTAAAAATCATACCTTTACGGATGATTCTACTTTTGCTATTTCCAAACACCACATTACCTCCATTGAAGGATTCATATGTGGAGAATAGATCTCTATTGCCGGTCATGTACCTCGTGCACCCGCTATCCTTTACCCATTCATCGGGGTCTAGGTCGACCTTTAAGCACACCTAAAACAATAATAAACTCAAAAGTTTGGTCCCCATTTGTTCATGGGTCCATTAGTGTTAAACATTCCATTCATGTTAGACATGTATGGATAAGGTGAGTATGCATTCCATGGAGCAAGGTTTTGAAAAGGAAAGCCATTTTGCATTTTTGGGTTCCATCCTATTTTATGATTACTTTTCGGGTAAACGTTATTAGCTCTCCTAAATGAATTAGGTTTTGAAAAAGATGGAGCTTTGTTTCTTGCAAAAGTAGGATTATATTTTGGAGGTGGTTGTCTAGTGGTGACGTGAGTTGGTTTCTTCCTATTAATGATAACAAAATCAGTTCTAGATGAAGAAGCTACGCTATTACTACTGTTTGCTACAGCAGACGCACGGATCCCTGGCTGTACACTAGCCGGTTCCCTTTTTAAGGGATCCGTGGGATCCGCCATAACAGTGGCTGGTCTCTCTAGTGCCTTAACAAATTTTGTTTCTTTATTTTCACTAGTTGATGGATCAAGTTGTTGGATCCCTAAACCTTCTCGGTTGTCTTCAGTTTTAATACTATCTAGCATTATATTTAACGTATTCGTGCTCATTCTAGCAATCTTAGTATCTAGTTGATCAACTAGTGTTTGAAGTTGAACGCAAAGTTCACATTCACCACTTGCTATTTTACCCTTTTCTAAACGTTTTAGTTTTGCTTTTATTTCTATGACTTCTTTATCTAAACGTTGATTTTGACTCTTTAAAAGCTTGTTTTTGTTAATTAGTTTTAAGCTAATATTGCATAGTTTGTCATATTCATTATGCAATGAGTCGTCATCAAGTGATGAGCTACTATAGTATTCGTGACATACCTTGTTATTTTCCGTGGGACAAATTTATTCGTCCTCCTCATCGATCATTCCCCACGTGCCGCTCACGAACGCCTTTTGATCATCCCGTTTTGGGACACTTACTAATAAAGTGGTTTGGGTCCCCACATTTAAAGCAAGTACGATCATCTTTCGGCTTCTCGTCCTCTTTGCTTTTGCGAAAGCCTTTCTTATCGTCATACGGTTGTTTGACGTATCTTCCCTTTCTTCTAAAGAACTTTTTAAAGTCCCTTACCGCCATAGCATACTCCTCATCATCACTATTTGAAAATGAGTTCTCTTCATCGCTTGAAGCCTTTTTGGCTTTAAGGGCAAGAGATTTTTGTTTCTCTTTCACTTTTGTGGCTTCGGAGTCTTTAGCAAGGACAAGCTCGTAGATTTTTAAGTTGCCTATGAGTTCATCAAGGGTGAGGATTGTCAAATCCTTTGACTCTTCGATCGCCGTCACCTTAGATCTCCACTTAGATGGAAGTGCCCTTAGGTATCTCCTAACATGGTTACGACTAGAAAAAGATTCATCAAGTGCTTGTAAAGATGTAATAATAGTATTAAAATTAGCAAATGAATGATCTATAGTTTCCTCATCCGATATTGAAAATTGTTCATATTGTTGAACAAATAAATCAATTTTATTATTTTTAACTTGTTGATTACCTTGATGAGTTACAACTAAAGAATCCAAATTTCTTTAGAGGTTTTAAGCATAGAAATTCTTTCAAATTCCTTTTTGGGTAAAGCATTATATAAAACCATTTTTGCTTCACTATTCTTAGAAAGCTTTTTCTTTAAATCATCACTTAGTTTATCTTGAGGTACGTTAACTAAATTTCCTTTATCATCTTTTGAGGTAGCCTCAAAATCTCCATCAACAATAATGTACCAAAGATCAATATCTTTAGATTTCACATATGTTTCGAATCTATTTTTCCAGTATATAAAACCATTAGTTTCAAGTACTGGTGGTCGTTGCATAGATTGCCCTTCCTTATAATTTTCAGAACCCATAGTGATCGAAAAGTTTTTAAAATACAAATTTATTTAAAATTTTTATAAACTTAGCTCTTGATGCCAATTGTGGAAAACTAGAGAGAGGGGGAGGGGGTTGAATAGTTTTGCCGATTTTAAGTTAGTTTCAAAAACTTTAGATTCGTTAATATGTGAGATCTTATGGATGTAGAGAAAGTATGGATCTAATGATAAAGCAAGTAAATAAAGTAAAGCGAAGGGAAAGAAAAGACACAACCGATGTATAGTGGTTCGGCTACATGGACACCTTCCTTATCCTACTCCACTCCCCGAGTCACCTACTCGAGAGTTCAAGCACTATGTCAACAAACTCCTTCACTCGGTGGAGAAGCCTTCACAACGTTGCTTACACTTTTTCCGGTACAAAGCTAGATACCGAGTCCGTAGCACGATGGACCAAACCAACACGACTATTACACAACAAATATGTGAAATATCAAATACAAGATCTTCGCTACAGAAATCTTGCGGAGTGACAAATCAATCAAGGACCCCTTGCTTGGATGACTTGTAGAATGCTCATGATCTCGCCTTAGAGAAGGACCTATATGAGGATTACAATAGAAAGAAAGAAGAACAACTCTCTAGATCAAGTGATCTATATGTTAGAAGAGAATGAGAGTGTTTGAGAAATTTAGTAAGAAGAGGGGTGAGTTAGAATGAAGAAATGGCTCTCTATTTATAGGCAAATTTCTCCTCTGTTCCACGGATCCCACGGATCCCTACCACTTGGGATCCGTCTAGTGTAATCCTAGGGATCCGTGGTACGCTCCTCTTTGCCCATGGGTTTTTTGGTTATGGGTTGGTCCATGGGTTTTCTTTAGATTCAATGTATCTAAGTATACATTGTATCTAGCCAACTTGGGTATGGATTATGATCCATGGCTTATGGTCCATGGGTTATGGTTTTTACCCATCCTAATAAACTATTACAACAAATGCTTAATTATAACATTTTTGTATTTAAATGGCTATATGTAAATGCTTTACAAAAATAACATGTATCCTTCTAATTATACTTAAGATAACATTATATTTGTTATCAACAAAACACAAAGAGATCGCAAAATATTAATAAACGTTTTTACGGTTTATTTGTATTAACACATATGTTAGCTCGTAGACGTGTCATTATTTACGTTATTTAGTAGTTAATTAGTTAGTTTGTAGCGTAGTTTAGTTTAGTGTAACACCGTGGAGGAAGTACGGGTCTTTACCCACTGTATGCTTGATCCACAGCCCGTCAGGAGGGCGTATTGTTTGTAATCAAATACCCTTTCCATCCTTGGAAGGGGTGGTGCTTCTCATAATCTAACCTTTCATTTTTGTAAAGCAAGTCTCTACCAAGAACACCCATCTCTTATTTTTCTCTCTCTAAATGGCTAACATGTATTTCCGTCATCCAATACCACCCGAATCATTCAACACAATAATATTTACGACCCTACAAATGGTAACAGAGCCATGGTTATTGTGTTGTGTTTATTTGTTGCGGTTTTTTGTACCTTGTTAAATCTATTTTGGTACTTTTCTTGGTCGGAAATTAGTGTTTTTACCATATTCATATGATAAACAGTTTTTTTAACATTGTTTTACTTATTCCTTTGATTTGGTCAAACAGTCCTCGTCCCAACAAATGTTACATTTTCTGGTTTGTGTCATTTAGTCCAAACAGGTTGTGTATCTCTTTGTATTTGACTTTGTACCAATATGTGAAAACGGGTCATCTGGTCATTATAGAGGTTAAAATGGGTCAAAAAGTTGCATCTTTATGATATTTTTCTGGGCTTCTATGAAGATAGCCGGAATACTTGGTTGAAAAAAGCCAGAAAAAGTCAAATAATCTTGCTAGCGACTTGTCTTTACAGGTTAGCGATTTGTGATGTAAATGAAGTAGCGACTTGCCATGAGTCTTTACTCATGGTAGCGACTTGACAAGTAGCGACTTGACAAGTAGCGAGTTGACTAAAACAAGGTGAAGAAAAAATTTAATGAAGCGACTTGTGACCACATAACCAACATCCAAAAGCCTCTAAACCAACATCAACAAATGCTAAAACCCACAGCTAATCTTCTTCAACAAATACCACTTCAAACAAGACTCAAAGGATATTGAAATGCAAGTGAATCTCAGAATGTTCTCTCTTTGTATTCGAAGATACATAAAGACTTATGAAATTCTACAAACAAGAGAATCATTCATCATTAAAACGGACTCATAAAGAAAAATCATTTACAACTCAGATCTATTTCGTGAATAATGAATGAAAAATTAAAACCATGTTAGGTTAAATCACGAAATAGTTTATCATCACAGTTTGCGAAGTGTAAAAGGGTTAAAAAAATCAAGATCTCACAAAAAAAATTCTATCACTATCGATTGTTTGAAGCTTTTATGTCAATTGATTTTCGAACTCAGAAATAAGAGAAATAACAAGAGTGTTATTCCCTTTGTGTTTTTCTTGGTTCGCTAAAACTTAAACAACACAAGTTTAATCTTACCTACCTCACGTCCTTTCAATTGACCTTGTTGCCATGATGTTATTTCAAGCCATCCCTGTGGCTATGTCGATTTACCAAAACCACATGCCATCCCTGTGGCAAGGTTAATATGAGAATCAAAAGAGAGGAATGGAACGATTAATGAAATGATTAATTTCAGCACGAGAGGTCAAGATGGAGGCGTACTATTAGAGTATTTTTAGTGTTTGGAGATGTTTGCATGTGACTGCGTTTGAGAGATGAATTAGGGTAAAGGAGTTTTTATTATTTTGGATTAGGGTTTGTATATAATGTGTGAGGCGTTAATATACCTCTTGATTTTAGGGTATTAGTGTGTATGAGTGAGATGGGCCGAATACTATTTGAAAGCTGATATGTTGATAGTTTTTGCTTAGGCCGAGAGAGCTAACATGGGCCGCATATGACTGAATGGGCTTGGGAGGTGTTGATTCATTGAACGGGTAAGAGTTCACATGGGCTGTATATGTGGTTCGGATCCAAGCTGGTTATTGGAATGGTGGTGAATCTTACTCTAATATTCGTGGGCTAATATATTCAAAACATAACATAATTTTGATAAGGATATTCATGGAATTTGTGTTTTGGATGTTACGTTTGGATCGGAAGTGGTAAGAATGTTCGTGCGACTTGTAATTTGTTGATGCATCATATCACTCAAGCTACGAGTTAGATTGGACTTGAGCCTAATGCCGGAATATTACTTAAAATATTCGACTGAATTGTTTGATTTGGATCGTGTCTCAAGTGGTACTTTATTCATGGGCCGATTAGATTTATTAAGATATTTGGGCTTTAATTTGGGATGTTTAATTGTTTTCATGAATCAGATATACTTGGGTTGCGGTTTGTAATCTAATGATGCATTTTAATGAGATTTGGATAACTTGAGATGTGATTATGAGTTTTGATGACGAGCTTTGTTGAAGTGATTTAACAACGAGATTTGGTATGATGCTGAGATTTGTTGGGTTATGTTGTATGGTACTTTGGTGTATACATTTTCACGAATAATATTTTGTCACGGCTCGAACTAAAAAGTAGAACAATATTGACTACGAGGTTGTTTGGACGGTATTTCTTATTTGGACTTGAAGTGAGGTTTTCCGGGCACGTTTACTTATTTCGTCTCCTTTCTTTCTACCCTTCCGTGAAGATGACTTGTTTGGGCATTCATAGAGTGTGATAAAGACTTGGCTATTTACTTACGGTTGTGATTCTTTCTCGCTTAACCCACAACGCAACTATCACTTCGGTGTCTCACGCAGTTGAGGATACGTCAAGAGGTTTTGTACATTGGATACACCGTTTCTTCTTCACAAGGATTAATACAAGTTTAAGTAACAAATCTGGGGAAGTTCACTTCATGATCAAGTTCGGCATATCGAGTTTACTTCACCATGTTGTCACTGCAATAGCCGACATAATGCGTGAATGATGTGTTTACCAATGTGTTTATTGGATGGTTGATGATATTGACGATGTTGGAAAATGAACCGTTGATGAACCGTTGCGTATTCCCCTAAAACAGATATTCACCGAAACCAATGCTGTCTGAACACATTCAAATTAACATTGCTTATGGTTTTGTCTTGATTTTGTAAAATCCCGCGAAAGAACCTATTTCTCGGTTTGAATCATAGACTTATAAAATCCTGTGACAATGGAAACATCCTGGTAATTGTAAAGTGCATTTCCGGATCTATCTTACGGTTTATTCTTGGTTTTGTAAAATGTCACACCCCCAAATTACCTGTTTTGCAGCGGAATGGAATTCCTGGGGATTGACTGTCATAGCATCACAGTTACAGATATATTGAACGACCTAAAGTGTCGTTTGGAAAACACATCGCTTGATTTAATAAAACAATCAGAGTTTACAAAGTGTAGGTCCCAAATGAAAATCAACTTGTGCGGAAATAAGTTTGTACAATTCAAACGATGTTTTAATGTGCGTAAAACCCAAATGAGAGCCGCGCCGCCACCACGACTCCATGATGTGTCCAAATGCATGTCATGAAGTGAATACCTTAGATACCTGAGATAAAACATGCTAAAGTGTCAACACAAAGGTTGAGTGAGTTCATAGAGTTTGTTTTGAAATATAAATCCTTCCAAAATCGTTTATGCAGCAAAGGCATTGTAAATCCACTCAGCCCAAGTTCCGCCCATACAAAACTTGCAACCTGTGGTGTTCACAACCCACAAATGTGTAAAGTTTATGTTCAAATGCATGATGTCCAATGAATTCACAATAGTACCTAACTCGACGTAGAACAATAGCACATAATCAATAGTACTAGACTCAATGTATCAGAGTCAACCTGATTTAGAACGTTATATAATTTTAAGAACTGTAGCACATAATCAATAGCACCTAACTCAATGTATTAGTAGTCAACTGACATAGTACTTTATTCGACGATGTATCGTAGTCAATGATATAGAACGCTTATACGACGAAGCACTATAGCACGCAAACAAGAACAATTGATATAGTATAACATTTGATTTAGAAACAATGATGATCATGGTAGCATTTAGCCTTAAAAGTCAAAAGTACTTGTGAAAAATAGTTAAGCATGTATCTCCCCCAAAATAGTACAAACAATTGAAAATGGGGCTATGAAAACTCACGGTAATCCATAAAAGTTAAAGTACTTGTGAAGTAAATGAAAACAGTTTGAGCATGTATCTCCTCCAAAACAGTTATGAAAACAAGTAAAAGTAGGGGCTATGGAACTCACTTGGTAAACTGAGGCGATGACAAAAGTGAGTACACCGAGGTATAACGTGAAACTTTAATCTGACCTATTACGAATGATATGATATGTCATGAGTTGCAATGTAATGTTATGCATGCATTTCGTATGTTATTTATACCATTCAATGGGTTTTGAAAATAATATTCGCTAAATCGAAAAATACTCGTTTGACGTCTTGACCCTTCAAAATTCACTTTTCAAGTTTTTACGTCAAAATGTCATCCTACAACGGTTATATAATGATTTTTGGTGAAATTACCACTTTTCGTCGCAAAACAATGTCGACGGAATTTTCATAAAAGTGACAAAATGGCTTTGGAGAACTAGCCGTAACGCGGTAATCGGTGTACGCCGATCGTTAGAGAACTTAACTCGACGGTTTTGGAAAGTTTGTATCGATATCTAAAAGTTTCAGTTCAGGAGTTTTCGTCCAAAAGGTCTCGATCATAAAGATATCAAGGGTTAAAGATAGTGATTTTGTTGAATTGTTGTGCAGAAAATGAGTTTCGGCCAAGTTTGAACATCCGTAAATAATTTACTATAACTCCGCTTTACAAACAGCTTTTTGTTCTGAAAAATATGGCCGATGAACTTGATTTTACTAGAAGACAATCCGTTCCAAAAAGTTTCACAACCTCGTTAAAAACAGCCGCAAACATGGTCGTTACAGCTAATGTAACATTTGTAACGTAAAAATAATATAGTTTTTCAGAAAATAGTAGTTACGGCAACTTTATGAAAACGTGCATATCTTTGTCGTTTCAAATCCGTTTTCTAAGTATAATATGTCCTTAGCTTCATATCGAAGTAAACTAATATATTTTTGACTAGTCGAAATGATTTGTGAAGCTTAAGGCTCGTTTTTGACTCGACAAAGTAAAACAAAGAAGCTGAATTTTCTGAAAATATACGTTTCGCCGTCAAACTTTAAAATCCATAACTTCTTCGTTATAAGTCCGCTTTTATCCGCTCAAACGCCACGGATTCGCTTTTTAAAGTATATTTTCTAAATATCAAGGCCAAATTTTCGTACCAACTGTCGGTTTTTCCAGAAAATCGAAATAAGGACAGAACATTAATTATAGTTATCGAAAATAGTTTTTCTCGGACAAAACCTATTCTAATCCCTTCAAATCAACTCCAAAGCTAATCTAATCCTACCATACACCTTCTTAGGGTGTCATGGGTTCCTAATCATCATCAAGACCAATGAATACCATGGGAATATTTATAGGATGACCAATATGTATATATAACTCAATAAATCATGAAAAATGGTATAAATCACATATCATGCATACTTTCTCCAAAAATGAAAAGATGAATATGAAATAAAAAAGGAAACATGAAAATGAAAGAAACAAGCTTACAAATGAATATGATGAGGTGCTAGTAACAAGGATTATCCTAAATACTCTTGGTTTTTATTTCAAAACCATAAAAAGAGTATAAACTAGATTGATTATAACACTTGATCTTGAGAAAATATTTTGATCCCTTTGAGCTCTTGTATGTGACCGGTTAGGAGAGGAGAGAAACAAAGGAGAGAAAACTTTTTCAATCTATGTGAATTATTTGAGGTGGATGAGTAAAGAAAATGTAAGCAAGACTTTTATGCATTGTGTATATACATAAACATTCAAAGACCATGCATTATTAATTGCCAACCATCCTTGTGGCCGGTTTTTGTGGCTTCTTGTTCCTCAAGATATATATTTTTTTTTATCAAATGTATAATGTAACATTTACTTGTATATAATTTGTGAGAAAGTGTAGTAATAACTTTGTAAGGTAAATGGTACTTTTAGGTGCAAGTAAAATTTTAATAGATCAAAATAGAGTATAATGATATTATAAAAATTGTAAAAATACATTCCTTGTGAAATTTGAGTGATAAAATAATTATAGTGTAATTTTTAAGAAAAACGCCGTAATAATTTAACTTTAACGATTTATGTACCAAATAAATTTGAAACACTAGGAAAACTAAAAATATAGTTTTTATAAACTAAATGTAAGTATCAAAATACATCGGGATCATTTTTGAAAGTAACGGATTAATTATTCAAAATAATAACTCACGCGATAAAGTTTATTAAATATAAAAAAAATTACGCGTTGAATGTGAAATGAAATGTTATGAATGAACCAATGAGATACAAATGATGTCAATGAAATGTAGACTAATCTTAGTCCATATGAAATGTACGTGATGTTATGATCATGAATTCGCCGCTAAACCTTTAAGGTTACGCGAATTTGAAACACGTAAACCAAGTTATGATAAATGTTGAAATAGTGAGGCATAAAATGTGTCGAGAAATGACCTGAAAGTACGGGTTGTCACATTCGCCCATCAAAAGGAATTCACCCCGAATTCAGTTCAGGTTGGTCTCTGGTTTAGGGTTTGATGTGGCAAACTTTCCCATTCCCAAGCAAAACCCTCAAAAGACTTTTTACCAACCAATTTTCACTTAATCTCACAACTCATCAAACAAGAACTGTCATGAGATTAGGCTAAATTGGTTTGAAGGAGGACTTTGAAAATTTGGCTCGATTACGGAATTGCTTACACATATAAGCCTACTACTCCCTTCATTGCATGATTCTTCCTGAATTAGACATAGGTGATCAGGCTATGTATAATTTAGGAGTTACTATGCAATGCTTGGACTAATCGACTCATATGTTGTTTGGTGTTGAGTCAACTGATGTTAAAATTGTGATGAGCATCGAGGAGAGAAGACATGGAGAAGTGTCGTTAAAATGATAGTTAAAGTAAAAAGAATTAAAATCCTCGTAAATGATAACAAATCGGAAAGAAAATAAAGTACGATAGATGAGAATATTTTACAACGAGTGGTTTAGCAAAAGTAGTACATCTTAGGTTATAAAGATTCGGATACGATGGAAAACATAAACTTAGTACGGCATAGTACATAAGGAGAAATAAGACTGTTAGTTTCCGAACTTCTTCAGCTTCTTCCGCTTGTTGATACCTTGACGAGCTCCTCATCCTCCTTCTAACATATATACATTCCCATGAGCACCTTCGACTTGTTGACCTTGGTTTTGAGGACATTGGTGCCGATAGTGTCCTTGTTCCCACATCCTAAGCACGTAACTATGGTCTTGCCCTTACAGTCCTTAGCAAGGTGTCCTACTTTGTGACAGCTAAAGCATACACCACATGGACCATTATGATGTAGCGTGCATTGGTGGCATCGCGGTAAGTTTCCTGCATAAGCTCTTCCCTTTGTTGGTGCAGCAACATAGACCCCGCGACTTCTTGTCTTCTATTCTGTTGTTGATGATGGTTAGTGTTACGGTTTTGGTTGTTGTTGTTATAACCTCCTTGGTCGTCTTCCCATTTTCTTTTGTTGTTGTTGGTTTGGTTATCATTGTTGTTGTTGTTTTGGTTGGTGTTGGTGTACTTGCCTCTCTTCACTACCTGGTCCATGAGCTTTTGAGTCAATCGAATAGCTTCCTCAATCGTTTTCTTCATGGTCGAAGAAGTCACGCCACCTTGAATAATTTCAGGAAGTCCTTCAATGAAAGCCTCCAGTAGCTTCTCATTATCCGAAACCATAGATGGGCATAACACGGCCAATTCTTGAAACCTTCGAATGTAAGTGTCAATATCGTAACCAATAGTTTCCAACTCATAGAATTCGGTCTCCAACTTCTTCACCTCCTCCACGCGGACAAAACTTCTTAGTCACTAAACCCTTAAATTCCTCCCAAGTAAGCTTGAAAGCATTCTCCATTCCAATCGGTTGAGCATAAGAATTCCACCAAGACAATGCCCCATCGAGTAATGTGCTCGAGAACTTAATCCTTACTGTCATCCCGACAGCGTTACAAAGCAAAACACCGATTCCAATTTTTCAAACCATCGAACCATGGTCGTAGCTCCTCGGTACCTCGAAACTTAGTGGGATCTCCACTCTTGAAATCCTTGTAAGAACAGCTCTTAACTCCGGATCCTCCGCATTTCCAATAGTAGCAGCAAGCCTAGCGGCAGCCAGCCGCGGCCTCCGCAGCAGCAGCCACTGTTTCCCTTTCAATCCTTAATGCCTCTGCTACACTATCCCTTACCAACTTTTGAATAGCCGCTTGGGTCATTACCGGTGTGGCTTTCTTCGGCGCCATATCTTCTTTAAAACAAGAGGAAATGTGAGACGTAGCAAAATCCGATGTTAATAATAAGCGCTCTAAAGAGATGTGATAAGAGATGATAAGTTTGAGGTTATGTTTCAAAAATGATCGTCGGTTTCCGAAAATATGAGTTATGAGGTGTTGTGAGTGCTTCAAATATATGATGGTTTAGAGACTTAATGTGTGAATAAAGTGTAACTCGACATGTTAGTGGTGAAACAAAGGAGTGAGAGCGACTTCGCCTTATTTAAAAGTTTATCTCGGCATTCGTCGTTATCGATGATGAATCAGATATAAAAATTGTGATAGGGAATGACAAGGAATTCTCCACGTTAGAGTATGGGGAAAAGATAATGGGATGGGTATTTAAGGGCATCCATGTGACAATCGTTTTGAAATGAAAGTAAATAACTCAAAATGTACGTTATAACTCGCATGCAAAGTGAACATGCACTTGTGATGAATTGATGAGATGCTATGATAATGTAGTTATAGTCTAGGGTCAATGATGCAACCTAGTTCTCTATAATCAAGCTCGATACCAATCGTCACACCCCAATTACTGTTTTGCGGAATGGAATTCCCGGGGATTGATCGTCATAGCATCACAGCTACATAGATATATATTGAACGACCTAAAGTGTCGTTTGGAAAACACATCGTTTGATTTAATAAAACAATCAGAGTTTACAAAGTGTAGGTCCCAAATGAAAATCAACTTGTGCGGAAATAAGTTTGTTACAATTCAAACGATGTTTTAAAGTGCGTAAAACCCAAATGAGACGCGTCGCCACCACGACTCCATGATGTGTCCAAATGCATGTCATGAAGTGAATACCTTAGATACCTGAGATAAAAACATGCTAAAGTGTCAACACAAAGGTTGAGTGAGTTCATAGAGTTTGTTTTGAAATATAAAGCCTTCCAAAATCGTTTATGCAGCAAAGGCATTGTAAATCCACTCACCCAAGTTCCCATACAAAACTTGCAACCTGTGTGTTCACAACCCACTGCCGAAATGTGTAAAGTTTATGTTCAAATGCATGATGTCCAATGAATTCACAATAGTACCTAACTCGACGTAGAACAATAGCACATAATCAATAGGACTAGACTCAATGTATCGGAGTCAAGCGATTTAGAACGCTATACTTCTGAACGAAGAACCGTAGCACATAATCAATAGCACCTAACTCAATGTATTAGTAGTCAACTGACATAGTACTTTATTCGACGATGTATCAGTAGTCAACTGATATAGAACGTTATACGACGAAGCACTATAGCACGCAAACAAGAACAATTGATATAGTATAACATTTGATTTAGAAACAATCATGATCATGGTAGCATTTAGCCTTAAAAGTCAAAAGTACTTGTGAAAAATAGTTAAGCATGTATCTCCCCCAAAATAGTACAAACAATTGAAAATGGGGCTATGAAAACTCACGGTAATCCATAAAAGTTAAAGTACTTGTGAAGTAAATGAAAACAGTTTGAGCATGTATCTCCCCAAAACAGCTTATGAAAACAAGTAAAAGTAGGGGCTATGGAACTCACTTGGTAACCGAGGCGATGACAAAGTGAGTACACCGAGGTATAATGTGAAACTTTAATCTGGACCTATTACGAATGATATGATATGTCATGAGTTGCAATGTAATGTTATGCATGCATTTCATATGTTATTTATACCATTTGTGAGTTTTGAAAATAATATTCGTCGAATACTCGTTTGACGTCTTGACCCTTCAAAATTCACTTTTCAAGTTTTTACGTCAAAATGTCATCCTACAACGGTTATATAATGATTTTTGGTGAAATTACCACTTTTCGTCGCAAAACAATGTCGACGGAATTTTCATAAAAGTGACAAAAATGGCTTTGGAGAACTAGCCGTAAAACGGTGTACGTCGATCGTTAGAGAACGAACTCGACGGTTTTGGAAAGTTTGTATCGATATCTAAAAGTTTCAGTTCAGGAGTTTTCGTCCAAAAGGTCTCGATCATAAAGATATCAAGGGTTAAAGATAGTGATTTTGTTGAATTGTTGTGCAGAAAATGAGTTTCGGCCAAGTTTGAACATCCATAAATAATTTACTATAACTCTGCTTTACAAACAGCTTTTGTTCTAAAAAAATATGGCCGATGAACTTGATTTTACTAGAAGACAATCCGTTCCAAAAAGTTTCACAACCTCGTTAAAAACAGCCGCAAACATGGTCGTTACAGCTAATGTAACATTTGTAACGTAAAAATAATATAGTTTTTCAGAAAATAGTAGTTACGGCAACTTTATGAAAACGTGCATATCTTTGTCGTTTCAAATCCGTTTTCTAAGTATAATATGTCCTTAGCTTCATATCGAAGTAAACTAATATATTTTTGACTAGTCGAAATGATTTGTGAATCTTAAGGCTCGTTTTTGACTCGGACAAAGTAAAAACAGCAAGCTGAATTTTCTAAAATATACGTTTGGTCGTCAAACTTTAAAATCCATAACTTCTTCGTTATAAGTCCGTTTTTATCCGTTCAAACGGCCACGGATTCGTTTTAAAGTATATTTTCTAAATATCAAGGCCAAATTTTCGTACCAACTGTCGGTTTTTCCAGAAAATCGAAATAAGGTCAGAACATTAATTATAGTTATCGAAAATAGTTTTTCTCGGACAAAACCTATTCTAATCCCTTCAAATCAACTCCAAAGCTAATCTAATCCTACCATACACCTTCTTAGGATGTCATGGGTTCCTAATCATCATCAAGACCAATGAATACCATGGGAATATTTATAGGATGACCAATATGTATATATAACTCAATAAATCATGAAAAATGGTATAAATCACATATCATGCATACTTTCTCCAAAAATGAAAAGATGAATATGAAATGAAAAAGAAAACAAGAAAATGAAAGAAACAAGCTTACAAATGAATATGATGAGGTGCTAGTAACAAGGATTATCCTAAATACTCTTGGTTTTTATTTCAAAACCATAAAAAGAGTATAAACTAGATTGATTATAACACTTGATCTTGAGAAAATATTTTGATCCCTTTGAGCTCTTGTATGTGACCGGTTAGGAGAGGAGAGAAACAAAGGAGAGAAAACTTTTTCAATCTATGTGAATTATTTGAGGTGGATGAGTAAAGAAAATGTAAGCAAGACTTTTATGCATTGTGTATATACATAAACATTCAAAGACCATGCATTATTAATTGCCAACCATCCTTGTGGCCGGTTTTTGTGGCTTCTTGTTCCTCAAGATATATTTTTTTTTTATCAAATGTATAATGTAACATTTACTTGTATATAATTTGTGAGAAAGTGTAGTAATAACTTTGTAAGGTAAATGGTACTTTTAGGTGCAAGTAAAATTTTAATAGATCAAAATAGAGTATAATGATATTATAAAAATTGTAAAAATACATTCCTTGTGAAATTTGAGTGATAAAATAATTATAGTGTAATTTTTAAGAAAAACGTCGTAATAATTTAACTTTAACGATTTATGTACCAAATAAATTTGAAACACTAGGAAAACTAAAAATATAGTTTTTATAAACTAAATGTAAGTATCAAAATACATCGGGATCATTTTTGAAAGTAACGGATTAATTATTCAAAATAATAACTCACGCGATAAAGTTTATTAAATATAAAAAAATTACGCGTTGAATGTGAAATGAAATGTTATGAATGAACCAATGAGATACAAATGATGTCAATGAAATGTAGACTAATCTTAGTCCATATGAAATGTACGTGATGTTATGATCATGAATTCGCCGCTAAACCTTTAAGGTTACGCGAATTTGAAACACGTAAACCAAGTTACGATAAATGTTGAAATAGTTAGGCATAAAATGTGTCTGAACACATTCAAATTAACATTGCTTATGGTTTTGTCTTGATTTTGTAAAATCCCGCGAAAGAACCTATTTCTCGGTTTGAATCATAGACTTATAAAATCCTGTGACAATGGAAACATCCTGGTAATTGTAAAGTGCATTTCCGGATCTATCTTACGGTTTATTCTTGGTTTTGTAAAATCCCACGAAAGAAACTATTTCTCGGTTTAAACCATAGAGTTGTAAAATCCCCGTAATGTTGGAACCATCCTGGAGAAAGGAAAGTGTATTTCGGGATCTTTTCTGATGCTGGTGCCATGGTTTCTACTTCCAAGAAGGGATAAAAGGGTGTATGTAGGATCGTGAATATTATGTTGTTTAATGATTCGGGTGGTCTAGGATTATGATAATATAAGAAAGCCATTAGAGAGATGAAGAGAGTAGAGAGGATGTTTCTTGAAAGACAGTTCCTTTACAAAAAGTGAAAGGTTAGATTCAAGAAGCACCACCCCTTCCAAGGATGGAAGGGGTATTTATAGTTACAAATACTACGTCCTCCTATCGGACTGTGGATCAGGCATACAGTGGGTAAAGACCCGTCCTTCCTCCACGGTGTTACACTAAACAAAACTACGCTACAAACTAACTAATAAACTTACAAATAACGTAACTAACGATATATCTACGAGCTAACTTATGATAGATAATATTTGGGGTGACCGACACTTCACTATGGAATTTCTAATTCCTAACAATCTCCCCCTAAGGGAGGTCAACCCATGTTTTACATTTCGAATTCTAGCATTCTATTTTGACTTTTTTTCTGAGCTCGTAGACTTCAATTCTTCAATGTCCGCATTCTTTGTGCTTTTGTAGCGACTCTTCATAGTCTGATTATTTTGTACTTTCAGTGGAGGTCTTTGAACTGATCCACATCTTGATGATCTTCGAGCTTTCTTCTGATCATCAGCCACAGTAAATCTTTGGATCACCCTTTGTTGTGTTGCCTTCATGTGATGTTGTGACTTTTGGACCGACATGCTCACACTTTCAGGATCATGACATATTTTCATCAGAGTAGCGGAAGCTTTACTGGCTCATGATATTTGCAGCAGCATAGCAGAAACATAGTATAAAATTATCGAGCCGGTTCGTAGATATGCACAAGTCATGATTTCTTCAATTAAGTGTGGATGTTGTGAGCATGTGGCTTTGCATTGACTTCTCAATTCGATCACTGCAAATCCAAATGTACCTGCAAACAATAGTTAGCAATAAAACATACGAAAGTGTCTTTGATCACTATCGTTGAATTGAGGTACACGACCCACGGTTCCTCGTTGATCAGCATACAAGTACTGCTTGTGATCGGTATAATTCGAAGAATCTCCTTGACAGGTTTCGCAAATGTTCTAGCGTTTCTCAAACCGAACGTCTCAAAGAAGACAACACGAAATGAGTGAACCAGCGAATCGAGATTCACTGATTGATGAAAAATTGATTTGAAAACAATCGCGTATTGCTTAGAAGAAAGATTTTTGCAATACGACGAAGGTTTTATGAAAAAGATCAATTTTCAATCAAAAATACCTTTTGTATTTGAAAAGAGTACACATTCGATGTGCTAGAGAAAAGAAGAAATTTGCACATCGAACGGTTTTTCCAAAAGTATTTTTTTCAATCAGAGTATACTTTTTGAATTTGAAATATGAATACACATTCGATGTGCTAGAGAAAAGAAGATTTGCACATCGTACAGTTTTTCCAAAATTATTCTCAAGAATGAATCCCCCCATCGTTTCTATCCAGTTGTCACAAGCTTGATCTCTTGGAAAGATCTCACATGTTACCCACCAAGAGTTTGTTTGATGTTGGCTCTAGAAGGATTTCCATCTTCATCGTGAATATTTTTACATATCACTCAGATGTTCTGGCAATACCACAAGGATAATGCGTAGGTCTCTTAATATATTCTTACTTTCCACATTGTGTGAAACCACAAGTCTTCATTAATTTAGTGCCCTAATGAGATATTGTGGACGATATCTTGGCTCTAGACTCAATTGTGCACATTTGGTTCCTATGCCAGAGACTAGGGAGAGGGTCTCCTTCTTCATTGATCAACAATATCTAAGAGAAAGTCGATAGATTATGTAGGTTCCCCGTGAGAATGAAACAAGCCCTTTTAAGAGGAACTTGAGTAGCTTGGGAAGTTAGTGCAGTGCGTCACTGGGTCCATGACGTCTTGTCTTCAATACCGGCGTTACCTTGGTAACCACTAGTAGTATATGTATTGAATCCGGTTTCTGCCCTAAGGTTGAATTAATGGAGGGCTATTTCTTTTCACCCTTTTTTTCATTCAATTCTTTTTCATTCTTCAACCCCTTCAGTACTTATCGAGACTTCATAACTAGAAACTTGTTGGGTTTATTCCAGTTCTAGCTCTATCTCAGTCCGCACTTTTCCCATATCTCACTTTTCTCCTTTTTTCATCATACCTAAGGAGTTCTACACTATCTAGTGAATTGTCCCTGGGTAGATCCCTCCGGCTCTGGCGGGATCGTAGGAACGAATACCTAACCTAACCATCCTTATAACACCATGCATAAAGTAAATTGGTCGGTCTTTTGGTATTGTTCTTTCCTTCTCGAAACCAATTGAAAAATCAATCAAGGTACTTGTGATATAAAATCCAAACATTTGGTACCTTAAATGTTTTTGATCATTTAGAAATGCTCCCCCTCAACATGTGCATATGATCTTGAAATTGTTTAGCACATGGAGGCAAGAGATCTTTGAAATAATTTGTTGATCACAATTTCCGTAGAAAAAGCCATTTGATTTTCTTGGTAAATTCTTCCCCTTAATATGTGCGTAGGATATTTGAAATTATTTTATCACATAGAGAAAAGAGTTCATTTAAAGTACATCCACGATCACAAAATCCATTTAGAAACCATTAGAAAAATCAATCAACGTACTTATGTTAAAACATAGAAATCATTGTACCTTGAAAGTTTATTTTCTTTAGAACTGCTCCCCCTCAATACATGCTTCAAGATTCAAAAGTGTTTTGCACATATGGGAGAGCAGCATGCACATCTAAATCAAAACTATCATCTTTTATCAAATTTCATATTAAATCACAAATTCTCCCCCGATCAAAAGTATCAAACCCTTTGAGATTTTGGATCCCAAGTGATTTAATAAGGTTTGGAAAACATGGGAGAAAATGTGCCTGATTTAAAAGCTCTTCTGGTTTATGGTTAAATGCTCCTCCACAATCATGTGTATTATGTATTTCAAAATCGTTTGGCACATGAAGGAATGAGTGATTTTAAAACAATCACCCTTTTAAAACCGATTTGAGATTTAAATCATGATCTCTCCCACAATCAAAAATTTCAAACCTTTTGAGATTTGTCATCCCAATTGATTTAAATCATTTAGAAAATTTTAGGGGAAAGACGTGGCATGATTTACTATTAAAAAAATGACTGAAGAGGATCAATTTAAGACGTTAAATATTGTTAGTGTCAGGTATGACAGTTTTAAGATATCTTTAAGTAAAATAAAACAATTTCACAATCAAACAAGAAAAGAAAAAATTTCATTTTGAAAGATCTTTGAGTTTTAAAGAAAATCATACCATGACATAACATTAAATTTTTAGATCACCACTTATTTTTGTACAAACCGGACTTTTATGAAGAAATATCGTTTGAAAATATTTTATTTTAAATCACTCTCCCCCTCAATCGATGACCGTAGTCGATGATTAAGTGACTTAAGTTTTGATAAAATGAAGTCCGGTGATTTTCAAAATTAAGTCCAATTTATTTTCAAAACCAATATTTTTCCATTTTTTAAAACAATATTATTTAAAAATCATTTAAAAAAATGGTATCATCACTATTTTCCTACAAAAAGATACGTTAGGTGATGTAGAAGCTGCTTATATTGTTGTTGTTGTAGGGCTTGGAAGAAAACCGTCTGCAGATGCGGTGAGACATCTGACGTTGCATTTGTCATGCCAACTCTTCATAAAGGTCCAATTAAGCTCCGTTTCTTCATTTGATGATGAAGAAAACCATCTGCTGATGCAAAGGAGACTTCTTACGTTGCATTTTTTCATGCCAACTCTTCATAGAGGTCCAATTAAGCTCCGTTTCTTCATTTGATGTTGAAGAAAACCATCTGCTGATGCAGTGAGACCTCTTACGCTGCATTTCATGCCAACTCTCCATAGAAGTCAAATTAAGCTCCGTTCTTCATTTTTCGACCCAAGATATAGTTGCCCTTTCCTTTTGGCATCCAATCATATTCAATTGTGGGATCCAGATCGGGAACATTCTTATATACTGTTAGATCACTAGATTTACAACACAAGCTTACAAGAAAGATAGAGAGGCGATTGAACAATATCCAAACAAACACACGCGTATGAATGTAGCCGGTTATGCGTAAGGAGTGAATGAAAGGAATAAATTGAACAACCAACCCTCAAGTGAGGGTTATTACATAGTATTTATAGGAGGTAAGCTAGGGCAACACTCCTAGTCCCTTCCTTTCCTCTATGGGCTTGGGCCTAAGCTCATGGGCCTTCTACATAAGCTTAAGGCTAATAACAAACATAAAGGCCATAATAAGCTACCTATTACATATGAGTAACTAACACTTGAATAAGGATTAGGAGTGATTCCAACAATCTCCCCTTCAAGTGTTATTACATATGAGTAACAAACACTCAAGTGTTGGTGATGAAAACGGTGAAGGCGTTGATGTAATAGTATCTTTGACGTCTTCTGACATTCTTCTTTCTTGTGAGAAGAATTGCCTTGATTTGAACCATCTCCCCAGTGTAGCGAGATAGTTTTCTTTGAACAGTTATGCTTTGACGTCATCTTTAACTTTGTTCTTTGATCATTGTTCTTTGTGATGAAAGTATAGTATGTTGTTGTCTCGCATCAAGTCTCTCAGTTCGCTTCGCTGCTAAAGTGTTCCACGTCATTCTTCAACATGCTCACACGCCTTTATGACGTTGGAAATCAAGATGATGAAGTTCTTTATGTCTTTAACTTTGTAGATTCTTTGTATTGACGAAGAATCATTCGATCGTTGTGTTGCTTTTGGATAGAACTTCCATTAGTGATGATGTTGGCGTGAGCATGAGAAGAATCTGCACGATCATTCCGCTCCGGAGCTTCCATAAGAAGAAAACATAAAACGGTTAGTAATAAGCGGATTCCGGCACTTACAAGTTTGAACTTCGAGAGTGTTAACAAAATAGTGTGAAAACACAACTCTAATTCTTACAAAGGCCATTCCTGAATCCGAGTCCCACAAGTGAGATAACACGATGTACCGAAGTACACCTACGATTCAGATGAGTCGCTGAGGTACACCCAAGCATCACCTCACGACTGTAGACCGTTTGAGACCACTAAGCGCAATCCACGGGAGTTTCCGGCGAATTGCCAAGGTGCTTTTGATGTTGACCCGCAGGGAGTTTCCATTCAATCACTGAGGATCACAAATGTGAACCTCTCATAAATGTTCTCGACATATTGCTAAGATCTGTGAAGGACTCGATAATGTACCATTGAAATTCTTATTGTTGAATATCAAGTGATGAAATGTCAAGTATACCTAAGAGATCTTTTGATGAATCTCGTGGCTCTAGACTTAATAGTGTGTTTTGGTTTTCCGAGCGAGACTAGGAGAGGGTCTCCTTCTTCAATACCAACAATCTCTAAGAGAAAGCCGATAGTTTACGTAGGGTTCCTGTGAGAATGAAACAAGCTTCTGTTGAGAGAAACTTGAGTGGTTAAGAAGGTTTAGTGCATGCGCCACTGGGTCCATGACGACTTTTAATCTTCAATACCGGTGTCATCTAGTGACAACCAAGAGCATATGAATTGAACCCGGTTCCGCCCTAAGTTGAATAACTGGAGGGCTATTTCTTTTCACCCTTTTCTTTGCATTTCTTTTTAATTCTCATTTTCTCCTTTTACAATCATACCTAAGGACTTCTAAATACTAACTATTGGTGGTGTCCTTGGGTAGATCCCTCCGGCGGATCATAGGACGGTTATTCCTAACCTTAGTCACCTTATAGCTCCATGACTAACCTATGTTGCCATAAAACCATTGTTGGTGAAAAATCTCTCAAAGTGTTTGTGAATGAAAAACATTTTAGTACCACTGTTGAGATAAGATTTTGCATAAATACTCTCCCTCCACATGTGCTTAAGAGTTTTAGCGGTTAAAATGCACAAGGAGGAAAGAGCGCACATTTTGAATTGATCAACTCAAGATATACATTCTCCCGCGAGACACGGTTACGTGGCATAGTTAAAGAGTTGCATTGTCAGCTTTTAGGTGACAATTAGCTCTATTAACTACCTTGAAGGTGTAGACAATCCTTGAAAGGTTGTCAAACCCGTCAGAGTTCATGTCTACCAAGAGTTTCTCAAATGGTACATTCTACTCGACAAGTCCTTTATGAGACACGCTACATCACTAGCTAACTAGCTTGAAATTATTACCCCCCGGACAAGTCTTTTCGAAGTTACTCACAGCTTAAGATCTCGTCAATTCATAGGTTAAGTCTATAGCACAAAGATTCATTTGCATTTACACAACATATTTCTTATCACGTATTTTCTCCCCCTCCAAAATGGCATATGTGATGTTATTTTTGAAAAGTTGAGAATAAATATGACCATTTCGAAAGGTTAAGGGAAGAATGACCACTGTGAACAATTTTTGAACAAAGTTTTAATTCAAGTACTCCCCCTCAACAAGTGATATAAACGGTTGAGGTTTTGAAAATCATAAGGAAAGTACTTGTTCTTTTGAGCAAAACCTTGAAAAATGAAAGGTTTGATAGGTTTTACTCAATAGTAAGAAGCTTTCGCCTTCCATATAAGGATTGTGGCAATCACGCACCACGTGGTCCTTTATTTACAAGTACGGGTTGTATAATCGTAATGTGCACAAGCCAATGACATAAACAATCATACATCCAAATTTATAATGAAAGAAGCAGCCTCAAGGGTACCGTGTAGTCCGAGATGTCGCCAGAGTGTGAGTCGGGCGTTGAAAGCCGATGATGTTTCTCCCGGGTCGACCACCAACATAGCTTTCCAATCTTCTCGAATGATCCCTTCTATACAACCGCTCATCAATCATGGTGATGATCCTCTTCACGCACCTTCAATCCTCGAGAATTCCATCGCTTAGGAGACCCGATCTTTGGTGTATATCCTTCAACCGTAGCCAATCCGCCCTAACCATCTTCAAAGTGTGATCTCCAAACTTATGAAGATCTTTGCACGCCATCAAGCAATTTCTTTGAAGTTCACTGCGGTGAACGACGCCGAAAGGTTTGCTGATGAGCGTATATTGTGGAAGTTGGTTGATATCGTAGATCAAGCCGCTGGAGTGAAGTTGACACGGTCGATAAGATTCAACCGCCACCGAGATCTTCTACACGCTCTTGGATAACTATGCCCGATGAAGATGAGCACCAATTGATGAATTCACGTTGTACGCAGGAGAATTGTCTCATAAGACCCTGTACTTTGGCAAGGTACATGTCTTCGATGTCGTTGATAGACAAATTCTCAAAGTCAGCTTTAGAGAATGCATAATCCCTTTCATCTTGTCGCTTGACCACGATATTCTTTAGGAAGGTGTAGTCCCACTTAGATGAAAGATCGACGTGTTTGATGGCAACGATACTTTTAGAACTGAATATCGATGTTGAGACTTCAACCTCGCGCTTCTGAGTAGATTCTTCTGTTCCGCCAATGATGAATCCTTCAATGCATCTCGGTCGTAGGCTTCCACTTTGTTGGAGAACAAGTGATTGGCAAGTTCCTCGATGGCTATGCGTTTGAGTATATAGCTACCGGGAATGGAAGTGTCAACGATGTAGCGTATTTCCTTGAACCATCACCACCATGTAGAAGAAAATCCAAGTCTCTGTTGAAGAAATATCGAATGGAATCCTTCGTTCATCCTGATTGGCCAATTGTTGGTAGAGGTTTTGACCCGCGGTGTAATATGGAGGGTTGTCCCGTTTGGTGAAGTCGATGTTTGCTTCGGGTTGAGCCAATCCATGTTGTTAGACATAGCTCGAGCAATGTTTTCAAGGTGATATTCACCCATGGCACTTTCTCGAGCTATCTTTCCACAGCTTGAAAAGCTTCATTCTTGATTCGCTCAACTCGATTTCGCCATCTTCTTCACATGGAACTTTTCTTGCATAATCTTAGCATGCTCCAATGTATTACCGTCTACCATATCTTGACCTTATTCAGTGGTAGGAGTGGAATTGACAAGTGTAGAAACCATTCAAATTCCTCTCAGGTGTCTTCATCTAGCCATGATAGGACGCCTCGCCTTGCCTTTTCTTTTGTTTCTTAGGCCTAGATGAGGGTTCACGTTTCTTTACTTGTTTGGGAGAGGTGGGTTGTTGTAGGGGCTCATGGTGTTCTTCATCTTCACCACCCGTATACTCAAAGTATTCACCGTTTTTGAGTCAGTGGTGTCTCGTAATCACGAGGTTTATCGGTAGAAGAACGAGGAGGAAACTTTTGTTGAGCAGGAGACCGTTGGGGAGGTGGTGGCATGGAAGATGATTCATCAGACTTCTTTTGTCGTTTAGCTTCATCATTCTTATCCTGATCCTTATCTTCATCGCCTCTAGGACGCTTGGATTTTTCAGTCGAATCTGATGCTTCTTGGAGTTGGTAGTCCAACAATGCTTGAAACAACTTTCCTTCATCAGAAGTAAATGTCCCTGATCGTGTAGACATTTGTGTGACAAGCTTGGCCACCAATTCATTATCCGAGAAAACTACAGGATCCGATGGATTGATTGTGATGGTTAAGGGTGTTGATCTTATAGTTTGCTTGGCTATCCGGTCAATAAGATTCGGATATAATTGTCTCTGGTAAACATCTCCTTTGTGACTTTAGGAACGATATCCGTAAGGTACTTCTGAGTGTAGCCTTCGATCATTCTGTCCATTTTCCCTTGTAGATCATCCCGCATGAGCTCAGATGTATTCCCTTTCATTCTCGCATCTTGTCATTCTCATCATGTAGATACGTGCATTTGGTCAAAGAAACCAATTCAGCTTTTCTGTAGAGCATGTCCTTCTTTCCGACTTGTTGGACAGTTTCACAATTCTTTCATGAGTATGAGAAATCCAAGATCGAGGTGGCTTCTTCAATGATCTGGATGATGATTTGGTTGATCTTTTGATGGTGGTGGTGAAGAGTGAGAAGAAGAATCTGATGATGATGAGATGTGAGGAGAATCCGAGTCCTTTGGTGGTTCGTAAGTTTCTTCCTTTGATCGGGCAGGACTATCTAGAAGAAACGTATCATACTCAACATCTTCTTCATTGCTATACTTAGCTTGTTCATCGCCTTTGGCTTTGACTCGCAGCTTCTTCATCGCCTTTAACCTTCTCCAGCCTTCTCAGATTTTGGTTCTTCAAAATCATACTCAATAGTGTCTTCAACACGTATTTGTTGTTGTACCAGTGGTGGCAACCGATCCCTTATCGGGTTGATTAACCGCATCGGATCTCGTGAAGGTTGAGCTGCACCACTTGACCCTCCGGGCCACCCATTTGTTCTTGAGCAAATTGTTGTGCAACGTGTTGAAGTCGAACGAATTTGAACTTCTTCTTGTATGATTTATCCAGTTGCTCTTCATCACTTTCTGAGCCTTCATCATATGGCACAAGTACAGAGTCTTTCCTTTGCCATGTTCAGCTATTGGACTAGGAGGTTTTGGTACTGGTGGAGAGTCATCCTTGCAGCTTTCAGAGTAGTGTACCTCCTCGCCCTGATTGTGTATCTTCGTGAGCTTTGCCCAAGAAGCTTTCTTTGTGGTTCGTGTGTAGCAATAGGAGCAGCTTCCTTGAGGGAACTTTCTTCCTTGGAGTAGGTTTCTCTTTGGGACCTTCCTTTGACTCTCTCAGGCTTATTGCACCCAAAGACTTCCTCTTCTCGGGTTCTCCGAGTAGGAGTTCCATAAGGCTTTTCATCGAGATGACCAACTTTGCCTTCTCGTACTGCTACTTGATACCTTTTGTATGTTTCAATCTTTTTGATTTCATTGGTCGGGTGATCAGCAAAGACAAGCACCTTGTTTTGTTGTTTCGATTCCTTGATTCGATAGAAAGGATAGTTCGACAACACATGATTGTTAGGTCATTGAGCCTCTTGGGAATATCGTGATTAAGTTCCCAAGTGCTCTCTCGATCAAAAGCTTCGTGTATCCGACATAGGGAATCTTTGAGCCAAGCTTCTTGTGAAATGTCATGATGTCATCCCATATCGCTAAGCTTCGATTTCAATGTCCTTCTTATTGATCAATGACCAGAAGACTTTCAGTTCCATGAGCTTGGGATGCTCATAGCCACTGCCACGCACCGAGACAGACTTAGTGATGATGATGTAGAGTGTTCTCCACGGTTGAGGAATGTTCTTAAGATCCACATGAGAGTGCTTGTTAATAATTCCCGACGCTTCATCATAGCCAATATTAAGTAGAAATTGCAGAACTGTCTCTTCAAAGAGGTGTAAGCAAAGAAGTCAGTAGGCACGATGTCTGGAATGATGAGTACAACCCGTAAGTCTGCAGGAGTGATAGTGACTTGTTTGTGATTAAGTGTCACTTTCAAGCACTTTGACCGCTGATCCTCTCGCATAGAATCCCGAATTGTTGAATGTAGACCTTTGGAACGTGGCAGAGTGTGAGAGCATGTTTGGTAGGGATGATTCCGAGAATATCCAACGCAATGAGACAAGAAGATTCTGAGCATGTGAGGGTGTCAAAGTCAACCCTAAGGTTGTTCTTTCCAATCTTTCTCGGATAATCTTCTGGAAAGATATCGCGAATTGTAAGAACTTCTGATGCATCCACATTCATTTGTTCAACCATGTCGTGATCTGAAATAACATTAGCCAAAAGAACCAACATATCGAAAGACATAATGTTAGTCAACTGAAGGTCTTATTGTCCCGTTATTGAATGTACAAAGGTCAACGATTGTTACGAGTCCTAAGTCACTTGTTTGTCCAATAGTCCAATGACGTCGGGAAATGTTTCGTGAGTTAGTTAACTTTAAGTTTTAAAGTTTATGTTATCACTTATTGTTCACAACATATCAAACGCTTAAGTTTATTAGTGACATTATTGGATTCGTGACGTTATGATAAGTTTATTAACAAGTTTGTACACGTAACAATTCATAATGAAGGTCAATCAAGGCATGGGCGTAGAATTGGCAAAGTTAAGCGTGAACAGAGAATGACATACGCGTAGACGAAAGCTTATGCATAGGATCTTAACTTACGCGTAAGAAATGTTACGCGTAGGAAAAGGGGACCTTATGCGTAGAGCTTACGCGTAGGCGTATTTATACCTTACGCCTAAGGCTTACTCGTAAGAGTAGACCTTATGCGTAGAGGTCATCGCTACGATATCCTTCACAGGATACGCGTAGTCCCATTGTAGAACCTTACGCGTAATAGTTATGAATAGGATTTATTCTTACGCGATAACATGACTACGCCGTAGGGTAATCCTTATGCGTAGAGATTCAAATGACCTTGATTCTAAATTTTAAGCGTAGCAAGCCTGAAATAAATTCATCAAATCATCAATATTAACACAAAAGTTCATTTTAATAACAAATCATGGCATGAACATTCGTTAAACAGTTATGAGTAGAAAGTCATACGCTTAGGTCAAAACCCTAAGGGTTATGAATTACGCATAAAATTTCTAGCCATGGGATTTGCACCAAACAACCTGGTGGTAGTTCTAAGATGTTGTGAGAGTCTATAAACCAAGTTATAACATCTAAATCGTTGAGAATCAAAAATGCCCAAACTTATGAACTTTAAACCCTAATTCCAAATTTTAATCATTTAGAGTTTCTGGGTGGTTATAGAGCTTGGAAATCCTCAATTCATCATCATATAAACATTACACAACAACCTTTTTGAACAAAACTCTTCACATTTGTAAACACCCAAATCAACTCATAAACCCTAATATGCAAAAACCATCAATTGTTTCGTGGATTTAGAGGGCAAAAATAGTATCCTTGTTGTTAAAAACACGTTTTGACACTTTTTTTTCAACCAAAAACACACTCACATTGATTGTGTGTTCATACGCTATGTAGAACACATAATCACGCATAACTAACGTTTTAGCCGTAGGATTTTCTTCAAATTCAAAACCTTTGCTTGTATTAACGTTAAGATCGTGAAGACACTTACAAAATGATGATCTAAAGCACGGATTTCTTGAACGATTTTATGCGAGGATGTTTTAGGTTAAGAGTAATAAATGGAAGTTAAAGGTAGGGGAGGTGTTTTTATTTAAAGTAACTTTAAGATTTTGACCATTTTGGTCCCTCCACCTTTTCCTTTTTCAAACAAAGCCATTTAACTTCCATTTTGGTTTCCAAACAAAGATTTTAAGAAAGAATTTTGACGACACTCCCCCTTAAGAAAATGATGAAAGGTTATTAATTTTAGTCCGAGGAGTGTCATTGAACCAGAAAATTTACCACCATTGATAAAAGAAACAACCGAGATATGATAACATGCAAGTACACAGATGTTTTTGAAATAGTTAAATCTTATTTCTCCCTCAACACTTGATCGGAAAAATAATGAATTTTGAAAGATTAAAGTGTTGACGGAAGAAATGTACTTGCCATGTTGAAAAAAGTATATAGAAGAATATTTTTGTTGTTTTATCGTTTTTATATTTTTGTATTTTGTTTTTGAAAAATTTATTTACAAAAGATATTTTGGTGTTTGACAGGTTTTTAAGACTGCTTTAGGAGGTCATCCAATTCCTCTTGAGTCAAACACCTCATACCAATCCGGTGGACCAACTCATTAAACCTAGCGGAGGCAAGGCTTTGGTGAGAAGATCTGCCAATTGGTATTCTGTACCCACAAAATATAATTCAACAGTACCCTGCTCCACGTGATCCTTGATGAAATGATATCGAAGATCGATGTGCTTTGATTTCGAGAGCTGAATCGAAGCTGCACGAGATCGCAATGGCACTGATTGTCGCAGCTACATCGGGATTCTGTCAAATACAGAACCATAGTCTTTGAGTTGTGTTCTCATCCAAATGACTTGAGCACAACACGCGGTCATGGCTACATATTCTCGCCGGTTGAGGACAGCGATGTACAATCCTCGCTTCTTCGATTGCCATGACACCGCTTATCACCAAGAAATTGTAAAGCCTCAAGTACTTTTCCGTGAGTCTAAGCATCCATCCCGGTCACGCCCTGAAAAAGCGATTAGTTCAAAACCTAATCCTTCGGATACCGATCCCCAAGTTAATGGTTCCCTTTATGTATCGGAGGATTCTTTTAGCCTCAAAGAGGTGGGTTTCAATTGGTCGCGACTGATAACGAGAGCAAAGATATACGGCAAAGACAATATCAGTCTGCTAGCTGTTAGATACATGAGAGACCCAATAATACTACGGTATTTGTAGGGTCCACCAATTTCCCATGTAAATCAATGTCTAGCTTCTTGGTATGAGCCATTGGTGTGGCATAGGTGTCACGTGTTTCATTCCAAATTTGTTTAACAATTCAAGGGCATATTTGGACTGACTCAAGAAAATACCACGGGGTGATTGATGAACTTGCAGTCCGAGAAAGAACGTGAGTTCACCCATCATGGACATTTCAAAATTTTTCTTCATTAGTTTTGCAAAAGCGATTGAAAACTTTTTATGTTTAGACCCAAAAATGATGTCATCCACGTAAATTTGAACAATTAAGATATGTGCCCCGTGATATTGTATAAAAAGAGTTGGGTCAACCGAACCTTTGGTGAAATTATTAGCAATGAGGAAAGATGATAGCTTATCGTACCATGCCCGAGGAGCTTGTTTGAGACCATACAGAGCTTTTTTCAGTTTATAGACGGATTCGAAACTCGGATCAACGAATCCATCCGGTTGGTCGACATAAACCGCTTTAAGTTGTCCATTGAGAAACGCAGCTTTGACATCCATCTGATAGACCGTCATATTCATATGAGCCGCGAACGCTAGAAATATCCGAATAGCCTCAAGACGAGAAACCGGAGCAAAAGATTCTTCAAAGTCTATTCTCTTCCGACGATAACCCTTAGCCACCGACGTGACTTATTTCGATAACATTTCCTTCAGCATCCAATTTGTTTTTCCAAATCCATTTGAGACCAATGACGTGACCCTTGTTGGTCTTTCAACCGTTCCCATACTTCAAACGCTTGAATTGGTTGAGTTCTTCTTGCATGGATTCAATCCAGCTGTCTTTTGTCATTGCGTCTTTGATATTTTTAGGTTCAGATTGGGCATGCTGAGTGCATAAATGCAATGTTCACCATCTGTGTGAAGACGTTGTCTTGTTACGAATGGTTGATTCGTTGCCAATAATGTTTTCCAGAGGATGGTCTTTCGTCCATCTATGTGTGGAGGGTTGATGTTGGTATATATTGTGCGATTCGAGGATTCAAATGGTTTGTTGAAGATTCTCGCGACATCCGTGCAGCAGTCTCATTAGCAAACGGGTTAAAGAACGATTTGGATCAAAATCGCAGGTGGGGGTACTTCATTCAACATCATCACCGTTCATCATTGTTGGAAGCGGTTTGTTCAATCGTGTGTTGAGTCAACCGGTGGTGCTTCTTCAACAAGTAGTTGTTGTAGCAGTGTATCGTATAAGTATTATCAGGTTGAGCGCGGAAACAATGGATACACCTGAGCACGCTCATCAATATCGTCACTGAACAAATGGAGCAAATAACCTTTCCATTTGTTGACGAGTAAGTCAGGGGCTTTGTTCACCTGATGATGGGGTTTGGGGGAAGTTTAAGCGGTTGTGTCCGGGTTCCAAGCTGTTATACTCCGAAGCCATTTCCGTAAGTTCATCAAAATGAGCATGAATCGTTTCCATAACCTCCTTTGTTCGACGATTCCAGATTCAGAAACCTTTAGAATTATCACAATATCCTATAAAGACTCCAATGTCAGCTTTTGCTTTGAGCTTTCCAAAGTCATCACGATCATTATTCGGATAGCAAAGAGATCCAAATACATGAAAGTGTTTGAGATTCGGTTTTCTATTGTGGACAAGCTCAAAAGGTGTTTTGTTGTGGCGTTTTGTAATCATAGAACGGTTTTGAGTATAGCATGCAGAGATACAGCTTCGCCCATAAGTAATCTGGAAGTTTAGCATTGATTAACATTGTTCTTGCAGCTTCCACTAACGTTCGGTTTCGTGTTTCAACAACTCCGCTTTGTTCTGGTGTCGTGCGTAATAGATGTCCGATGCTGAATTCCCACTTTCTCATAAAATTCACGAAGAGTTTGGTTAACAAATTAAGTGCCTCTGTCTGTTTCGATTAGTCGAACGGTGTTTCAGAGCTGAACTTGTATTTTCGTGAGAAAGGTGATGATCATTTGTGGAGCTTGATCTTTGCTTCCAAGAAAGTAGACCCAAGTCCAGCGTGAATAGTCATCAACAATTACTAAGATGTAGCGTTTGCCATTGATCATTTGCACACGCATCGGGCCACACAAATCCATGTAAAGAAGATGAAGCACATGCTGAGAACTGTGTTCCACCTTTGAAGGAAATTGAGCACGAGTGCTTTTGCCTTGTTCATAAGCTGAGCAAAGGTGATCTTTTGAGTACCGAAATCTGGGGAGTCCTTCAACTAGTTTGTGTCGAGCAAGGTTGGTGATGGTTTGAAAGTTTAGATGTGAGAGACGACGGTGCCATAGCTAGGATTTTGTTGATGTTGCCTTTGAAAGTAAGCAGATGGGAGAAGAAGCAACCATGTCTTGCATAGAGATAGTGTAAAGACTTGAATTACGCGAGCCATACATAAGGTCGTTTCCTTGTAGATCACGAATGAAACATGTTTTCTCCCTGAAAGCAACCTCCAAATCTCCATCACAGAACTGACCTACTGAAAACAGATTATGACCGAGACCTTCCACATAATAAAACCTGCTAATTTCGATGTTCCCATTGATATAGTCTCCGTAGCCCATGATAGCTGCGAAGTGATCATTCCCTAACCTGACAGTGCCAATGAACTTTGAAATAAAGTTTGATAACAGCTTTAAGGTTGCCGTCATGTGTCGGAACATCCGCTATCAACAATCCAGAGAATGATCTGTATCACCTGCATTACACACAAACGACACAGATGGAATAGAAGTATATGTGGAACCCCAAATGTTAGAGGGTTCCGTAGCAGTTATAGTAGATATACACACATCAATAGCTTTAGGTATCCACTTAAATCCTAGTGTATTATATATCCATTTCTGCCATCTCTAACTAGTATTTGCTTTAGTCTTAGTGAATGCACTAGGTGGTACTACATTCCTAGGAGGTGAAATTGGAGCTACAGGGACAGCAATGCGTTTCTTAGAATCTAAAGAGGGCGGTCTACAAAGCACAGACTTAGAAAGATTAATGGGCCTAGAGGTATTCCGGTTCTTAGGATTGTTTAAACGAGAGATGATAGCTTTAGCAACACATTTATCATGATAATCAGAATTCATACTTTTACGACAAATAACACAAGGTGCATCGACCAATATCAAAAGTACTTAATTAGCATTATGTTACATCACTATTTCTATTACATGTGCCAGACGCAATATCTATAGTGGAAGCAACGTGAGTCTTATTCATAGTCCTAGGGTGTTCTTCTACTTTAGCATTCCTTAGTGATCTTTTCTTAGGTCGCAACTTCCTATTCTTCGATGTAGTGCGCCTAGGCTGTGAAGTGCAGACGTTTAGAAAAGACGCAACTAGTCCTGTTTCAGTAGAAGGAAGCACGTTAGCAACTTGTGATTTGGCAGTAGGGATTCTAGGTTCATGAGTACTAAGTGTTACTGGGCTAATCTCTTAATGATGGTTGGTGGAAGTTGTTCATACTTTCCTAACATTTCTCTTAACTTGAAGATAGTGTGAATCAGGTCTTGATTTTCAGAGCTAATGTTACCAAAGCAAAATGCATAACTTCTTTAGTGTGTGCAAGATAATGATCAAGTTCATTTGATGCTTCATCACGAGTCTTTTGAGTAAATCAAATATGACACCATATTCCTTTTAACTTTTACAAGTTCTTGTTCATATTTTGAGATTTGACACTTAAAAGACACGCTTTGATCATCTAATTGCTCAATTTTAGGATCGAAGATTTTGCACGAATCGCGATTTTGTGTTGAAAAACAAGTTGTTGATCGTGAATATCTTTTTGACACCAATTAAGACGACGAGTTGCATTTGAAAGTTCGTTTGACAATCGCTTGTTTTCAACTTTTAAGGACTCGACCAAGCACATTATCGTTGTTCTCAACATTTACCACGTAATCAACAAGATCGCAGAGATATAATCAAATGCATATGACAAAGAATTCAATAACACAGATTATCGGACATCACAGATGACATCTTCCAAGAGTCGATCAACATCTTTTCTCAACAGTTTCTTTTACGTTTAGTGTTAGAAATAGATGTTTCTGTTTTCTCGAAAACGAACTTCATTAATCCAAGTTCCTTATGAAAGTCCTTTTCCCTAGACAATGCACAACTTTTCAAATTTTAACATTTGGTAAAAGATTTTTCTAAAAAAAGTCTCTTTGTTCTCGCGCTAGAGGCGATTGAAAGTGTTGAACTTTGATTTCGGAATGATATTCTATCTCATGTTGTAAAGTTTTGAGGTCAGCCATGAAAATGTCAAAATATCAAGAATTTTGCGATTTTCGTGTTTTGAGTTTACTTCACCGATGGAAGGTAAAGGACCATAAGTTTGTGCATAATCTGGTTGGGGATTAACATTAGAAGACTCTGTGTTTTATGATTATCCTTGGTGTGTTAGAAGAACTCCTGGTGTGACGAAGTGACCGCTTTTGAATAGTTAAAAGGTTTGTTGTAAACAACTTTTTCTTATTTTGATCGACTCTCGCCTTCGTGCATCTAATTCCTCTTGACGATGATACTCAACAACAACTCATAATGACTTATCAACTTTATATTCTCGCACTGACCGAAACTTCAGGATTTGTTTGAATGCTTTGTTGAAAGCTTAGGTTTGTAATCAGCAAGATTCGGTCCATATCCATTTGGATTGTGTTTTAAAGTAAACTTTTCAATGGCTGTGACCGACTCGCCATGTTTGTAAACAACAGCTTTAAACTCTTTAAGTTTGTTTTGCAAGCCGATGATTTCTTCAAGATGATCATCTATTCGCTTCGTTGAATGCTTTTTGTATGCAGAGAACTGTTTTTGACAAGTTAACAACTCTTAGCTTTTTGATTTTCCAAGGTGAGAGCGTTAATTTGCTTTTTATGTTCATGTTTCAGCTTGTTCTATTTCGCATAACAAAGTATTCTTCGAAGGCTAGATCAATGATCCTGTCTTTCTAAATATTTTTCGCTTTGATAAGATTTGGCAAAGGTCGCTTCAAAACCGCTTTCACGCTTTTCTTGAGTTTTGAAAAAGTTGAGTTGCTTTTGTAAACATTCAAAATCCTTGGTTAACAGTGCATTTTTGCATTTCAAGTCCCGATTAATGGCATGACATTTTTCCACTATGGTCTGTTGGTCTTGTATTAAACGAGGAAAATCTGGATGAGGCAAAAGTTCGGCGTGTTCAACGTGAGTCTCAACATGATCATTACTGAGATCCTCAAGTATAACCACGGAGTCAATTTGATTATCAAGGGAAACCGGTTGGTCATCTTGATCGCCAAATATAACTACGGGGTCTAGTTGAAAATCGTCGGAATGAGATGTGGACGGCGGATTTTGAACATTCTGAGCCTTGCCGGATTCAGATGTTGGCGGAGATATGAGATTCGAGATAAATATGGTTTGTTCGGGTACCTGAGACAAGCCATCAGTGTCATACACCGGGCCTGTGTCACTCATGTGTAACTCATGCATATTAGCCATCAACATAACAAATGCATTGGCCCTGCAAGTCCTCCATATCATCATCCGAGTCGCAAGATTTGCCATAAAGCTCGTTCTTTGTCCTGTGAGAGTTCCACCACCTTCATCCTTAAGAGCCAAAAGAAGAGCCTCTTTGAAATAAGCACTGCCCTAGTCCTTGGCTTTGGGCATGCATTAGCCAGGTGTCCCTTCTCATTGCAGTTGTAGCATCGAAGACCATTCAACCCATTCTGAGCATTTCCCTGTTCCACCACTGGAGCTCGATTGTCATTCCTACCCACAGCATTAAACCCTTGACCACCGCCCATCGCACCTACCATAACCACGATTCTCAACTTCAACTCGTCCATTGTTCACAACAGCTTGATTCCTTGTATTAGATGAGGAACTAATACGGTTGTTGGATTTGTTGGTATAACGGCTAAAGGCATTAGCAATCATAGCAAATACTTGTTGCAGTGCTTCAAACGGATCAGATTCCTCATTAGCTTCACCGACAAGGGCTTGAGCATTGTTGTTGTTGTATGGAACCAATTGAGTTTGTTGAGATTGAGGCTGTGAAGGATTATGTTGTGTGATTGTAGCAGTTGGTTGAGTTGCTGGTTGAGGAGAATAACTGTTTTGAGCATATAAGGCAAGTTGTTGATTTTCCGGATGTGTCGGTGGAGCAATTTGAGCACGAAGAATCCTTTCCCTATCAACTTCCTTTTCATGAGGCTTCAAGTAATCGTATAACAATCCATATGTAGAATGATGCAAATTCTTCGCTTGACGGAGAAAAATGACATATTTCTCCCATTCAGGACCAAGACTACTCAGGAACTTAGTATTCACTGCGATTCTTGGCATGATGATGTTGTGTTTATCCAAATCATTGATGATGTCTGAAAAACTATGATGATAGGACTCTAATGTCTCTCCAGATTCAATCATGAAGTGTTCATAAGCCAAGTAAATTTTGGATTCCAAATCCTCCCGATTGAGTACAGATCCTTCCATAAGAAGATGAATATGATCCCACATTTCCTTTGCAGCCTTTTGAGCATCAACACTTCGAAGAATTGGGTTAGGTAATCCTAAGAGGATGTATTGCATTGCAAGTTCATCAGCTTCATAGTGTACAAGTTCTTGAGGATTCAAGTCTGCAACAGTAGCAATGTTTGTTTGTTCATCTCTTGGTGGAATAGCATTTGGATCTCCGGGTACAATGACAGTAGGCATCTCAAATGGACCTTCCAAGATAACCTTCTTTAAGAACTTTCCATGTGGCTTCTTCAGATCCCAAAACCTAAAGAACCTTATTACCCATTGATCGTAGTTTCCTGGAGTGAGCATTGGAGGTCTATCAAGTGATCCAGCCTCATGAATTGATTGTTGGCTACTTAAAGCTTCACACATCTTTGCAAACCAAGTGGGTTCCTTCATAGTGTTCCTGGATGGATGTTGATTGAATTCGTTTGTGTAGGGTTGAACTTGAAGACTTGGTGGTGGTTGAACTATTTGAGGTTGTGGATTTGCAGCAAGTTGTGGAGTATGTTGTTGATTAAATTGCTTGTTGTTGATTCCATTGTTGATGTTGTGGACTTAATTGTTGTTGACGTTGAGGATAAGTGTAAGGGAAATAGTTAGAGTATGGTGGTTGTGACATGTTGATAAACTTGTGTTGGTAAAAATGGATCTTTGTAGTCGAATGAACCTTGGTTGATGAAGTATCCTTAGGCGTAGAAATCACAATAGCCAAGTAGCACTAATGCGTAAAAACACCAAAGTTACGCGTAACAATCAAGAGTTACGCGTAGATTTAGCTTACGCGTAAGTAGGGAAAAGACGCTAAAGTTATGCGTAGACACAAAGTTAGGCGTAGAAAGTTAGGCGTAGGATTATCTTATGCGTAAGACGAGGCTTAGGCGTAAGATGAATCTTAGGCGTAGGATTTCTACGCGTAAGCTTTATGCTTATGCGTAATTTTAGGTTTTATCCAAGTGATCTTTTACACTTCACAGTGCAAAAGATATCCAAAGTCGACGTATTTTCAGGCTTATCCAAGCAAGAAAACACGGAGTAAACCACTATATCGAAGATCAAACCAAGGATAAAGTTACGCGTAAGATTAGGGTTTTCTTACGCGTAGACTTACTCGTAAAAATGATTTTGCCCAAATATGTTTCTAAACCAGTTTTTGTGTGATGAAATAGCTTCAATAACACCAAAAGACACAAAAGTGTGAAACTTGATGATCCAAAGCTCTTAAAACTGTTACGCGTAGGATGAAACCCTCGTATAAAAACTAGTTTAAAAAACATGATCCACGCATAAAGTTTGAAACTTTTTGCCAAAAACATTTATTTTAACACCTTAAAACGTTGAAAGTACAAGAATCTTGGATTGAAAAGTGAAAAAATTGAGTTTTTAAGCGAGCCAAAGCTCTCGTTACTTTTACGCGTAAGACCGAAATAAAAAACTTCAAAAAAACAAAAGTGTTTACCCAACTATTTGGCGATTGATACCACTGTTAGGTCACTAGATTTACAACACAAGCTTACAAGAAAGATAGAGAGGCGATTGAACAATATCCAAACAAACACACGCGTATGAATGTAGCCGGTTATGCGTAAGGAGTGAATGAAAGGAATAAATTGAACAACCAACCCTCAAGTGAGGGTTATTACATAGTATTTATAGGAGGGAAGCTAGGGCAACACTCCTAGTCCCTTCCTTTCTCCTATGGGCTTGGGCCTAAGCTCATGGGCCTTCTACATAAGCTTAAGGCTAATAACAAACATAAAGGCCATAATAAGCTACCTATTACATATGAGTAACTAACACTTGAATAAGGATTAGGAGTGATTCCAACATATACCAATATACCTACGTACGTTAGTAGACATACAAACAGATATATGGTGGTCGACATCACCCAAACAGCAATCGACTAATAACAGTCAATTCAACATACCAATCAGATCATATAAAGCATGGGATTATGTGTTCATCAAAATCTAATCATCTAAACCTAACAATCATATCCTAGGCACCTAGTCCTTCAACGTAGGTTAACATCATTTTTCAGTTAAGCATTTAGGATAATTAAGAAAGCCCGTTAGATGATATAGATTTGAAAACATTCTCCCCCTCAATCTTTACGAAAACTATGAATCTGATTGATTTACAAGCAACTCATTTACCACCATTTTGTTAAAACAAATATTTTTCTGAAGAATTTTTTAAGGAAAAATATTTGAGTAGGAACAGCAGTCCTTCGACATACTTTCCTCATTTTGTTTTAAGATAAGTGCACGAAATATTTGAAAATTGCTTTAGCGCAATACTTTCCTTCTTTTGAAGAGCGGGTTGCTATCTGAAATAATAGCAAACCATGGTTTAAGCACGGGTTACAGTCTGAAGTAACTGCAAGTCATCATTTTGGAAGCGCGGGTTACAGTCTGAAATAACTGTAAGCCATTAGATTTGAAACATGTTTTGAAAAGAAATATTTACACCTTTCGCTCGAACTTCATCTATGGTCCCGTGCCATTGTTGAATGACATTTCTAAGATCGCAGATGTTATCGATACCAGAAGACATGTCAGAGAAAAACAATATTTTTGGTATTTTCAAATTTTCTGATTTTTATGGGTTTTTGTTGGTTTTATATTTTTCTATTTTCTTTTTGTTGGTTTTATATTTTTGTATTTGGTTTTTAATAATTTTTTACAAAGATAGAGAAGATGATATAGTTTAAGAAGATGATGATACGAGTACTGAGATAAGGATATCGAACAGCCCCGTTGTAGAAGATAGAAATCATCATCTCTTAAACATCCACCACCAAAGCTTCCGAGGCTCCAGAATAGAAGATAGAACACGAGCCTTTGAGAAAAAGAGACTTTGGCAGCTTCCCCCCAAACCGAAGATCCATTAGATGAGCAGATTCGAAGCTCTATTTCAAGCTTGCCTTAGCCAGGTGCACAGAAAATCACACCATTATCATAAATCCCGCTGCTCCTTTTAAGAACGATAATCGAGATTCTCCGTTCGGGGTTATATCATCAAAATAGATCAGCAACGTATCATCCTACATATGAATAACTATTCTCAAATTCCTTTTCCACTGAAGTCTGAAGCAATCCATTCCAAAAGGTTTCAAGAGAAAAATTCCCCCAAGTAGTTAAATTGATGCAGTCAGTCTCTTTGTATAATGCTCAAGAACTCTCCCGAATACACATCATTTTTGGGTAATGAAAACACCTCCCCAATGTTCAAATTTTTCTTCCCAGATGATCGTGTATGAAGCTCAAGAACCCGAAGTACACCAATACCCAAGAAGTCTCCCGAATACACATCATGAGGGGAATGAAAACACCTCCACAATGTTCACATTTTTCTTCCCTGATGATCGTGTATGAAGCTCAAGAATCCGAAGCACACACATTCCCAAAGAGAGAATAACTGATAACACCTCCCTCATGTTACACATTTATCTCCCCTGAGTATGTCATACTTGTATACCTCTTTTATCTTCAGAAACTTTCTCTTACATCACTTCCCCCATGTAGTTGGAGTAATAACACTAAAAGCCTTGATGAGTAAAACCTTGAGTTTCTCTGCGGTAATGACATTTGTCTTCCCGGGATATCTTCAATCACTTAGAAGAATTTTGTTCATCAAGTTTACTCGCGTTTAGATGTGTGTCTCCTTCCCCAGTGCTGGTTTTGATGCTTCAAAATCAGCAACACATAATAAGCCCGTATACTAGAAATCTGTTGAGAAGAACATCATAAGCTCAGATGTATCTGTGAGAATCAACTTGCTGAAGAATATGAGCAAGTCTAATTGGGGATTAAGTTTTGTCTTTTCAATCTCCCCCAATTATTGCTCTCCCCTAAACTGACGAAGATTTTCAAGTGTTCTTCTCAGCCCGGATTAAGAAGAAGTATTTAGATCATCAAATGCAATTCGTCTTTAGCCTTCTAACATGTAGCAGAAAATGTAGAACAGACTGTAGACTCGACCTTCTTCAAGATTGTCCGAATGGGGAAATAGACAGTTAACATCTTCTTCACACCAAAGGCATTCCCGTTAACTTGTAAATAGCAAATCCCCTTAATTAAAATCCCTCCCAATCAAACAAGAACAGAAAGATGTTCATCAAAGAAATCAGCCCAGCAACTAGAAGCAGTTTGTCATTTAATCATATCAGCCCGTGTGAAGATGTCAACCAACGGCTCTTAGAAGAAACTACATGTGAAGATGATCCGATAAGAAGAAGCTCGGTTCTTACATGAGTTAGGAGCCGTTTGACCATATATTCTCAAATATCCATCAACCGTGCATAAAATTCACACTTCTTCTCCCCCTCAAGAATTGCATACGGAGATGCCATTCTTGATTAAACAAGTGATTATCATCCAAATGTATTCTATTGACACTTCTCCCCCGAAAAACTAGCACATGATGTCGCCACATTTCTTTTCTTTAGATTACGAGGCATGAACTGTTGTGTTCAAACGTCATAAGAAGATTTTCTCTTCTTTCGAAGATAAAGCTCACTGAAACGTACACCTTTCTTTTCTTTAGAGTACGAGGCTTGAACTGTTGTGTTCAAACGTCATTAATCTCTCTCTTTTCATCTACTCTTGGCAAACTTGTAATCAACGCATGATCATTCAGTAGGCTCTTTATCGTGACAACTGATGGAGAAAAACCAATATGATGAATTTGGCCCTGAAGTAAACTAACCCGAACTCGTGACTTAAACTTGCACATATTTAACAAAGAACGGTGTCGAGACTTCATCCTCCATTGAATCTCTAAGTACTCTATACTCTTCATCCAACCAACCATCAAGTATTAGACGTACATCACCTCTTGAAAATCCACAATTGAATGTGACACTGAGCACTACAACGTAACTCCTTAAAGTGATAGTTATTTTGAGGTGATAAGAGCCCAATTCCCCCAAGTGGTAAAAGAAAAGGAAAAAGTCACTCAACAATAACTAGATTTCCAAGTCTTCGTTTTTGATAATAAGCTCGAACAAGGATCTTGAAGAATCTTCATTCAACCATCCCCGATACCTTCAGATACTAAGTACACTCGCCCGTGATATTTCACTTCAACCTCAAATAAATGATAGTGAATTAACGCCGCTGTCACATCTTCTGGTTAAAAGCTCAAATATAGCCTTCTTTGACGTTTTAAGTGAACTATGATAATGGTTTTCATCCCGACCATGGTTAAAAGCACATAACCCCGTAAAACCTTGTAATAGCCAAACTGCCATGAGGACAATCCAAACAAACACCCCAATTCTTGAAGTACACCCTTTTATCCCTTCTTCGAAGCAGAAACCATAGCTCCAGCATCATATAAGATCCCGAAATACGCTTTCCTTTCTCCAGGATGGTTCCATCATTATGGGATTTTACAACTCTATGGTTTAAACCGAGAAATAGTTTCTTTTGCGGGATTTTACAAAACCAAGAATAAACCGTAAGATAGATCCGGAAATGCAACTACAATTACCGGGATGTTTCCATTGTCATGGGATTTTACAAGTATATGATTTAAACCGAGAAATAGATTCTTTCGTGGGATTTTACAAAATCAAGACAAAACCATAAATAATGTCAGCTTGAATGTGTTATGACAACTTTGGTTTCGGTGAATATCAGTTTTAGGGTTACATGAAGCAGTTCATCAGCGGTTCATTATCCAACATCAACACTATCATCAACAATTCTTTACTCATATGTAGACAACTTCACAAACCATACTAAGTCAGGTAGTATAACCTACGTCCCCCTGGAGGTTGTCCGTAAACCAAGGTACATGTTTCTCCCCCATGATGGTTTCGAACTTTCGGAAGCATCATAACGTGTACAACCATTTGCACGAAAAGTTCTTGTCATAAGGAATCATCTTGAGAAGTCATGAAAAACACTAAGGATTCTTGAAAAAATTGCTTAGACTGTGAAGTATCTTAAACATTCAGAATATCTCATGGGAATTGCTGATCACATCTCATCCATTCAATACTTTGGTAAACACACCATTCACGTAATCTGACGGCTATAGCAATGACCATTTGGTGAAGTAAACCCGATATACCAAACTTCATCATGAAGTAGAATTCCCCAGATATGTTACTTAAACTTGTACTAATCCACGTGAAAAAGAAATGGTGTACCCAATGTACAAAACCTCTTGACATATCCTCAACTGCGTGAGACACCGAAGTGATAGCTACGTTGTGGGTTAAGTGAGAAAGAATCAAAAAAGTAACTAATTAGCCAAGTCTTTATCACACTCTATAAATGCCCAAACAAGTCATCTTCGCGAAAGGGTAGAAAGAAAGAAGACGAAATAAGTAAACGCCCCCGGAAAACCTCACTTCAAATCCAAATAAGAAATACCGACCACAAATAACCCCGTAGTCATCCTAGTTTCAATAACAATTCACACCGTGACAAAATGTTCTCCGTGAATGTGTATATACCAAAGTACCAAACCGCATATCTCATTGAATCACACCAAATATCATCATCAAAACTCATTGTCATGCAAAAACTTACACTGGATCCAACACATCTGATATTAAAAGCCCATCCAGAATTAATTTTACTTAAGATTCAGTTTTTCCACAGACATGGCAAAAACTCATGTAGAATATCTGAATTATAACGCCAATTTCACAACATTAGTTTTCGTTAAGAATATGATTCTGTGAATATTCTGTTCAAATCATTAAAACCGAGGCCCAAAACTTACCACATAACCCGTACCAAAATTAATACAACTTATCACATGGTCCGTTGAGATCATATATCCCATCCAATCGATCAAATAACTCACAAACGACTAAGGATAAAATGTGATTAACCGGAAATCTCGTGTTCACAGTTCTCAAACCCAAATCACAAATAACTCAAATAACTTGAAATATGATTTCATCTCATACTTAAGTGATTTCACGATTGCCAATAATTCTCAAGTCCAAATCCTACACATAATAAAATTCGTCCCATGTGAAAAATAATTTGATAAGCCCACTTCATTGAAATACACGGATGTCCATCAGCTTAAGTCATGGCCCAAGATTTGACTACCCTAAATTTCGGGGTTACAAAATGCCACAAACCCTCTCACAACCCTAATAATAATCTTATCAAACCCTAAGATTGCTTCTTTATCCTCCGCCCCCATATCTTCTTAGTGTCACACTAATCTAATCACAACAATCCAATCTCCACACTTCAAATAGCTATCCAAACCAGCTCAAAATTACCTCAGGAATAATCTGCTCCCATGAAAACAATACTTATACCAAACCTCACACAAGACTCGTCTCCATCAGAACATACGACTACAAGAATCATTCACAAGATAAGCTCGCCATAGGGATGGTACCAAGATTGTGACTCGTTTGACCTCGCCACAGGGATGGCTAGAGGGTTTTAAAGAGATGGTGTAGGCATCACGATCTATCCAAGGAACTCAGGTAGCTTTATGATTCGGCTCATCTTTAGCCTTCAATCGAAACTAGGAGAAGGTTAAAACCGATTTGGTTTTGATCTCTCTTTTCCCTTCGAATATTATTTTAGAAGCTTTGACTTCGAAAAGATCAATGAGGACATAAGTTCAAAAGAACTCATTAACGAGTACAATTTATGGACTTTTCTGAGATCAGTAATAGTTTTCATTTCAATGATGTATCATTTTATTCGAGTCTTGAATAGAAAAGTAGTGGATCTATGATGTTATAAGTTTTTCATGAATTCGACCCGTCATGGTCTAGATTAAGTAGTGAAAACTTTGCTGAGATCATTATTAGTCATGGTAGATGTAGATGTAATCATGTAGTATGATGATGGTTGATGTAGTTGATTGACAATGAATGTGTGTTGTTGATGTTTTGAGCAAGTCTAATGATGCATTATGATTTAAATTCGTGTATGCTGTTTGAATAAGGACCAATGATGGATTAAGCCTGAGGTCAAATGATGTTTCTTAAATGGTATTAGTTATGGTCGTTTGTTGTCGAGATCATGGTCTTTTACATCTTCATCTTCTTTTCAACCAAGTCGCTTCTTAACCTGTCTAACTCGCTTTTGACTTGTACAACTCGCTTTTAACCGTTGTCTTTAAACACAAAAATCACAACTCGCATATGACAAGTCGCTTAGCACATAACTCACACAACTCGATTTTGGTTTTTGGTTAACAACTCGCTCACTTTATCTGGTTAACAACTCGCTTATGACTCAAACGTCAAGAAGCATAGGCTCAACTCGCATCATGATTGTAGGACAGGTTTGAGGCAAGTCGCTTTAAATAAAATGATTTAGACAAGTCGCTTCCCATACATAGAATCTGGACATGTTATGACAACTCGCATTTAAAAAAGCCAGTACACAACTCGCATTAGTACAAGTTATCCCAACTCGCATTCGAACATTAACCCAACTCGCATTCAAGACTGAACCAGAATAAACCCAGTTGCAAAACCCAGAAAAGGAACGGTTTAAAATACCCATTATGACCTTATATGTGACAGATTGACCACACAAAGTTAACTGATGTAGTAACAAAAGGTCATTAAAAGATGAACAAAAATTGACTTGGACAAAATATCGACACAAGACAGTTTTTTCACATATATCACAAGACTTTTTGAACCAAAAGGATACTCATCAACCATGTTCTAAACTGTTTTCCGAAAATAATATGAAAAAAACATTTTTCACCATGAAAATGATTAAAACAGCTCAAGAACATGATTCGACACCATAATAGTCAATCAACACGAACAAACTTTATCAAACCGCATCAAATCACTAATAACCCGCATATAAGAACCGCTCAAAAACCATAGGAATCATTAAAACAACACAACCTTGGCTCTGGTACCAATTGTAGGATCGTGAATATTATGTTGTTTAATGATTCGGGTGGTTTAGGATTATGATGATATAAGAAAGCCATTAGAGAGATGAAGAGAGTAGAGAGGATGTTTCTTGAAAGAGAGTTGCTTTACAAAAAGTGAAAGGTTAGATTCAAGAAGCACCACCCCTTCCAAGGATGGAAGGGGTATTTATAGTTACAAATACTACATCCTCCTATCGGACTGTGGATCAGGCATACTGTGGGTAAAGACCCGTCCTTCCTCCACGGTGTTACACTAAACTAAACTACGCTACAAATTAACTAATAAACTAACAAATAACGTAACTAACGCTATATCTACAAGCTAACTTATGATAGATAATATTTGGGGTGACCGACACTTCACTATGGAATTTCTAATTCCTAACAGTGTACTTCATGAATTGGATGTGTGTTTGGATATTCGTCATGGTAGTTTGGCTATTACATGGTTTTATGGGGTTATGTGCTTTTAACCATGGTCGGGATGAAAACCATTATCATAGTTCACTTAAAACGTCAAAGGAGGATAGATTTGAGCTTTTAACCAGAAGATGTGACAACGGCGTTAATTCAGTATTATTTATTTGAGGTTGAAGTGAAATATCACGGGCGAGTGTACTTAGTATCTGAAGGTATCGGGGATGGTTGGATGAAGATTCATCAAGATCCTTGTTTGAGCTTATTATCAAAAAACGAAGACTTGGAAATCTAGTTATTGTTGGGTGGATTTTTCCTTTTCTTTTACCACTTGGGGGATTTGGGCTCTTATCACCACAAAATAACTATCACTTTAAGGTGTTACGTTGTAGTGCTCAGTGTCACATTTAATTGTGGATTTTTAAGAGGTGATGTACGCCTTATACTTGATGGTCGGTTGGTTGAAGTGTATAGAGTACTTAGAGAATACTTAGAGATGCTAATGGAAATCAGCAGCGCACTTTGTTACATATGTACAAGTTTAAGTCACGAGTTCGGGTTAGTTTACTTCAGGGTCAAATTCATCATACTGGGTTTTCTCCATCAGCTGTCACGACAAAGAGCCTACTGAATGATAATGGGGTGATTACATGTTTTGCCAAGAGATGATGAAAAGGGAGAGATTATGACGTTTGAACACAACAGTTCAAGCCTCGTACTCTAAAGAAAAGAAAAGTGTACGTTTCAATGCGCTTTATCTTCTGAAGAAGAGAAATCTTCTTATGACGTTTGAACACAACAGTTCAAGCCTCGTTCCTCAAAGAAAAGAAAAGTGTACGTGTCAGTGCGCTTTATCTTCTGAAGAAGAGAAATCTTCTCTATTATGACCATTCTCATCAACATGCTTCATGCTTTTTCCATGTGCTTTCGATTATCAAGTGAACCGGGATACCGTTGATTGTTTTCTTATTCCACTTGCTCAACTATAATGACGATGGCGACATCATGTGCTAATTTTGCGGGGGAGAAGTGTGAACAGACTACATTGTTGAAGATATTCACTTGCTTAATCAAGAATGGCAACTATGTATGCAATTCTTGAGGGGGAGAAAGAGTGTGAAACTACTGCATGATTATTGATATATGAGAATAAATGGTCAAACGACTCCTAACTCATGTAAGAACCGAGCTTCTTCTTATCGGGTCATCTTTACATGGAGTTTCTTCTAAGAGTCGTTGGTTGACATCCTCTTATGGACTGATGAGTTTAACGACAAAGTGCTTCCAGTTGCGGGGTTGATTTCCTTGATGAACATCTTTCTGTTCTTGTTTAATTGGGAGGGATTTGAATTAAGGATATTTGCTATATACAAGTTAACGGGAATGCATGTGGTGAGAAGAAGATGTTAACTTTCTATTCCCCATTCGGAAAATCTTGAAGAAGGTCGAGTCTATAGTCGGTTCTACATTCTCTGCTACATGTTATAAGATTAAAGACGAGTTGCATTTGATTATTTAAAGAATTCTTCTTAATCTGGGCATTTATCAAACAGATTGTCTATTTAGGGGAGAGCACTAATTGGGGGAGAGTGAAAAGTCATATTCAATCCCAATTAGAATTGCTCATATTCTTCAACAAGTTGATTCTCACAATGATTTAATGTGGTCTTCTCTAAAAGATTTCAAGTATTTTGGCTTATAATATGTTGTTGATTCTGAAGTGTCAAAACTAGCAAGGGGGAAGGAGACTCACATCTAAACACAAAGCGATTAAACTTGATGAACTTAACTCTTCTAAGTGATTGAAGATATCCTGGGAAGACAAATGTCATGACCGCAGAGAAACTCAAGGTTTTACTCATCAAGGCTTTTAGTGTTATTATTCCAACTAAATGGGGGAATTGATGTAATAGAAAGTTTCTGAAGATAAAAGAGGTACACAAGTGTGTGATGATTTCAATGTTATCGCAATCATCAGGGGAGAGAGAATTGTGTACATTGGGGGCGCTCAGCTGATTCACTTGAGTGCTTAATCAGTGATTCAGAGATATAATCACTTATTCCGGAGTTGAAATCCGCAGAGATAGTCCTCTGCAGAGATAATCAGTGATCCAGCCTGCTTCTTCAATGTTATCGGTTATTCTCTCTTGGGGCATTCGGGTACTTCGGGTTCTTGAGCTTCATACACTTTCTTCAAGGGGAGAGAAAAGTATACATCGGGGTTATTCTTTGGCTATTGGACTTAATCTACTACTTCGATGGTATAAGTTTCTTTGTCTTTAGGTATATGTGTATTCGGGTTCGTGAGCTCTAGTATAAGAGATTGACTGCATCAATTCAACTATTCGGGGGAAGTGGTCTCTTGACACCTTTTGGAATTGATTGCTTTAGACTTCAGTGGAATGAAATTTGAGAAGGATTATTTAAATGTGGGATGATACGTTGCTGTTGTTCTATTGGATGATATAACCTCGAACGAAGAATCACGGTGATTATTCTTAAAAGGAGCAGCAAGATCGATGATAATGGTGTGCTTCTATGTGCACCTGGCTAATGGAAGCTTGAAAGAAAGCTTTGAATCTGCTCAGCTAAAGGATTTTCGGTTTGGGGGGAAGCTGCCAAAGTCTCTCATTCTTAAAGGCTCAATTTCTTTTATTCTGATGCCTCGAAAGCTTTGGTGGTGGATGTTTAAGAGATGACGATTTCTATCTTCAACAACGGGGCTGTTCGATATCCTTATCTCGGTACTCGTATCATCATCTTTCTTAAACTATATCATCCATTCTATCTGTAAATATTTATCAAAAACCAAATACAAAAATATAAATCCAGAAAAAGAAAATAGAGAATTATAAAACCAACAAAAACCCATAAAAATCAGAAAAATTTAAAAAATACCAAAAATATGTTTTCTCAAGACATGTCTTCTGGTATCGATAACATATACGGTCTTAGAAATGTCATTCAATAATGGCATGGGACCACATATGAAGTTCGAGCAGGAGGTGTAAATATTCTTTTTCAAAACATGTCTCAAAATATGGCTTACAGTTATTTTAGACTGTAACCCGCGCTTTAAAAATGGCTTACAGTTATTTCTGACTGTGACCCGCGCTTAAACCATGGTTTGCTATTATTTTTGATAGCAACCCCCTCTTCAAGAAAGGAAAGTGCTGCGCTAAACCAATTTTTCAAAATATTTCATGCACTTATCCTAAAACAAAATGAGGAAAGTATGTGGAAGGACTGCTGTTCCTACTCAAATATTTTTCCTTCAAAAATTCTTCAGTAAAATATTTGTTTTAACAAAATGGTGGTAAATGAGTTGCTTTAAAAATAATCAGATTCAGAGTTTTTTTTAAATTTGCAAACTCAATCAATGACTTCAGTGCTTGTAAAATTTTCAGAAAATGAGTCATTGATTGAGGGGGAGAATGTTTTCAAATTTATATCATCTAACGGGCTTTCTTAATTATCCTACGTGCTTAATTAAAAATGATATTAGCCTATGTTGAAGGACTAGGAATTTAGGATATGATTGTTAGGATTAGATGATTAGAGTTTGATAAACACATAAATCCTATACCTTATATAAACTGACTGTTATGTTGAATTGACTTTTATTAGTCGATTGTTGTTTGGGTGATGTCGACCACCATATATCTGTATGTGTGTTCACTAACGTATGCAGGTATATTGGTATATAAGAATCTTCCCGATCTGGATCCCATAATTGATTATGATTGGATGCCGAAAGGAAAGGGTAACTATATCTTGGCTTGACAAATGAAGAAACGGAGCTTAATTTGACTTCTATGGAAAGTTGGCATGAAAAAATGCAACGTAAAAGGTCTCACTGCATCAGCAGATGGTTTTATTCATCATCAAATGAAGAAACGGGGCTTAATTGGACCTCTATGAAGAGTTGGCATGACAAATGCAACGTCAGAAGTCTCACTGCATCAGCAGACGGTTTTCTTCCAGCCCTACAGCAACAACAGAAGCTTCTGAACCACCTAACGTATCTTTGTGCATGATAAATAGTGATGATACAATTTTTAAAAAATCTTTAAAATATTGTTTTGAAAATGGAAAAATATTGTTTTGAAAATAAATTGGACTAAATTTTGAAAATCACCGGACTTCATTTTATCAAAACTTAAGTCACTCAATCATCGACTACGGTCATCGATTGAGGGGGAGAGTGATTTAAAATAAAATATTTTCAAACAATATTTCATCAATCAAGTCTGTTTGTACAAAATAAGTGGTGATCTAAAGATTTAATGTTATGTCATGGTATGATTTTCTTTAAAACCCAAAGATCATTCAAAATGAAATTTTTTCTGTTCTGGTTTGATTGTGAAATTTTTTTTATTTTACTTAAAGATCTCTTAAAAACTATCATACCTGACACTAACAATCTTTAATTTCTTAAATTGATCCTTATCAGTCTATTTCAAAAATTAAATCTTGCCACGTCTTTCCCCAAAGTTTTCTAAAAGATTTAAATCAATTGGGATCACAAATCTCAAATGGTTTGATATTTTTGATCGGGGGAGAGATTGTGATTTAAATCTCAAATTTGTTTTAGTCCTTTAAAGGCACTCCTGCCTCTGTTGGAATCACTCCTAAACCTTTATTCAAGTGTTAGTTACTCATGTGTAATAGTTAGTTTAATTATGGCCTTTATGTTTGTTATTAGCCTTAAGCTTATGTAGAAGGCCCATGAGCTTAGGCCCATGTCCAATAAGGAAAGGATGGGAACTAGGAGTGTTGCCCTAGCTTCCCTCCTATAAATACTCTTATAAACCTTCATTTGAAGGTTGGTTGTTCAAGTTATTCCCTTCACTCACTCTCTACGCATAACCGTCTTCATCATAACGTGTGTGTGTGTTTGGTTTACTTGTTCAATCGCCTTTATCTCTTTCTATTAAGCTTGTGTTGTAAATCTAGTGACCTAACAGTGGTATCAATCGCCAAATAGTTGGGTGAATCGTTATTGCTTTTGAAGTAAGTTTTTGGTCTTACGCGTAAAGGTAACGAGAGCTTTGCTTCGCTTAAAAACTCGTTTTTTACACTTTTTAATCCAAGATTCTTGTACTTTCAATGTTTTAAGGTGTTAAAATAACTGTTTTTGGCAAAAAGTTTCAAACTTTACGCGTAGATTTACGTTTTTAAGCTTATTTTTGTTCGTGGGTGACGTTCTACGCGTAACCTGTTTAGCCATTTTAATTCATCAAGTTTCACACTTTTGTGTTATTTTGGTGATATTGACGCTATTCCATAACAAAAATCTGGTTTAGAAACAACTTTGGGCAAAATCATTTTACGAGTAAGCTACGCGTAAGTGAAACCCTAATCTTACGCGTAACTTTATCCGTGGTTTGATCTTCAGTTTCGTGGTTTACTCCGTGTTTTCTTGCTTGGATAAGCCTGAAAATACGTCGAATTTGGATATCTTTTGCACTGTGATAGTGTAAAAGATCATTTGGGATAAAACCCTAAACTTACGCATAAGCATAAAGCTTACGCGTAGAAATCCTACGCTTAAGATTCATCTTACGCATAAGGTAATCCTACGCATAAGTTTCTACGCCTAACTTTGTGTCTACGCATAACTTTAGTGCCTTTACCCTACTTACGCGTAAGCTAAATCTACGCGTAACTCTTGATTGTTACGCGTAACTTTGGTGTTTTTACGCATAAGTTCTACTTGGTTTCTTGTGATTTCTACGCCTAAGGACACTTCATCAACAAAGGTTCATTCAACTACAAAGATCCATTTTTACCAACACAAGTTTTCAACATGTCACAACCACCATACTCTAATTATTTCCCTTACACTTATTCTCAACGTCAACAACAACTAACTCGACAACATCAACAATGGAATCAACAACAAGCAATTTATCAACAAAAATTTTATCAACAACATACTCCACAACTTGCTGCAATTCCACAACCTCAAATGGTTCAACCACCACCAAGTCTTCAAGTTCAACCCTACACAAACGAATTCAATCAACATCCATCAAGGAACACTATGAAGGAACCCACTTGGTTTGCAAAGATGTGTGAAGCTTTAAGTAGCCAACAATCAATTCATGAGGCTGGATCACTAGATAGACCTCCAATGCTCACTCTAGGAAACTACGATCAATGGGTGATAAGGTTCTGTAGATTTTGTGATCTGAAGAAGCAACATGGAAAGTTCTTAAAGAAGGTTATCTTGGAAGGTCCATTTCAGATGCCTACTGTTATCGTACCCGCCAATCCAAATGCTAATCCACCAAGAGATGAACAATCCAACATTGCTACTGTTGCCGACCTGAATACAGAGGAACTTCTACACTATGAAGCTGATGAACTTGCAATGCAATATATCCTCTTAGGATTACCTAACCCAATTCTTCGAAGTGTTGATGCTCAAAAAACTACAAAGGAAATGTGGGATCATATTCATCTTCTTATGGAAGGATCTGTACTCAATCAGGAGGATTTGGAATCCAAAATTTACTTGGCTTATGAACACTTCATGATTGAACCTGGAGAGACACTAGAGTCTTATCATCATCGTTTTTCAGACATCATCGATGATTTGAATAAACACAACATCATCATGCCAAGAATTGCAGTGAATACTAAGTTCCTGAGTAGTCTTGGTCCTGAATGGGAGAAGTATGTCATTTTTCTCCGTCAAGCGAAGAATATGCATCATTCTACATATGGATTGTTGTACGATTACTTGAAGCCTCATGAAAAGGAAGTTGATAGCGAAAGGATTCTCCGTGCTCAAATTGCTCCACCGACACATCCGGAAAATCAACAACTTGCCTTATATGCTCAAAACAGTTATTCTCCTCAACCAGCAACTCAACCAACTGCTACAATCACACCATATGATCCTTCACAGCCTCAATCTCAACAAACTCAATTGGTTCCATACAACAACAACAATGCTCAAGCACTTGTCAGTGAAGCTAATGAGGAATCTGATCCGTTCGAAGCACTGCAACAAGGATTTGCTATGATTGCTAATGCCTTTAGCCGTTATACCAACAAGTCCAACAACCGTATTCGTTCCTCATCTAACACAAGGAATCAAGCTGTTGTAAACAATGGACGAGTTGAAGTTCAGAATCGTGGTTATGGTCGTCAGATGGGCGGTGGTCAAGGGTTTCATGCTGTGGGTAGGAATAACAATCTCAAGTGGTGGAATAGGGAAATGCTCAAAATGGGTTGTATGGTCTTCGATGCTACAACTGCAATGAGAAGGGACATCTGGCTAATGCATGCCCAAAGCCTAGGACTCGGGGCAGTGCTTACCAAAAAGAGGCTCTTCTTTTGGCTCTTAAGGATGAAGCTGGTGGAACTCTCACAGACAAAGAACAGAGCTTTATGGAAAATGCAGACTCAGATGATGATATGGAGGACTTGCAGGCCAATGCAGCTGTTATGTTGATGGCTAATATGCATGAGTTACACATGAGTGACACAGACCCAGTGTATGACACTGATGGCTTGTCTCACGTACCCGAACAAACCATATTTATCTCCGATCTCATATCTCCGCCAACATCTGAATCCGGCAAGGCTCAGAATGTTCAAAATGAGTCGTCCACATCTCATTCCGACGATTTTCTACTAGACCCCGTCGTTATATTTGACGATCAAGATGACCTTATGGTTTCCTTTGATACTCAAATTGACTCCGTGGTTATACTTGAGGATCTAAGTAATGATCATGTTGTGACTCACGTTGAACACACCGAACTTTTGCCTCATCCAGATTTTGCTCGTTTAATACAAGACCAACAGACCATAGTGGAAAAATGTCATGCCTTTAATCAGGACTTGAAAACCAAAAATGCACTGTTAACCAAGGATTTTGAATGTTTACAAAAGCAACTCAACTTTTTCAAAACTCAAGAAAAACGTGAAAACGGTTTTGAAGCAGCCTTTGCCAAATCTCATCAAAACGAAAAATATTTAGAGAGACAGATGCGTGATCTAGCCGCTTCGAAGAATGCTTTGTTGTCTGAAATGGAACAACTGAAACATGAACATAAAAAGCAAATTAATGCTCTCACCTTGGAAAATCAAAAAGCTAAGGCTGAGCTGTTAACTTGTCAAAAACAGTTCTCTGCATACAAAAAGCATTCAATGAAATGAATAGATGATCATCTTGAAGAAATCATCGGCTTGCAAAACAAACTTAAAGAGTTTAAAACTATTGTTTACAAACATGGCGAGTCGGTCACAGCTATTGAAAAGTTTACTTTAAAACCCAATCCAAATGGATATGGACCGAATCTCGCTGATTACAAACTTAAGCTTTCAACCAAAGCATTCAAACCAAATCCTGAAGTTTCCAGTGCAGAATATAAAATTGATAATTCTGTTATGAGTGTTGTTGAATATCATCGTCAAGAGGAATTAGATGCAGAAGACGAGAGTCGATCAAAATTAGAAAAAGTTGTTTACAACAAACCTTTTAACTATTCAAAAGCGGTCACTTTCGTCACACCAACGGATTCTTCTAACACACCAAGGATTATCATAAAACGTCTGAGTCTTCTAATGACAATCCCAAACCAGATTATGCACAAACTTATGGTCCTTTACCTTCCATCAATGAAGTAAACTCAAAACCTGAAAATCGCAAAATTCTTCGATATTTTGACCTTTTCATGGCTGACCTCAAAACTTTACAACATGAGATAGAATATCATTCTGAAATCAAAGTTCAACATTTTCAATCGCTCTGGCGCGAGAACAAAGAGACATTTTTAGAAAAATCTTTTACCAAATGTTAAAAATTTGAAAAGTTGTGCATTGTCTTGGGAAAGGGACTTTCATAAAGAACTTGGATTGATGAAGGTCGTTTTCGAGAAAACAGAAACATCTATTTCTAATACTAAACGTAAAAAGAAAATGTTGAGAAAAGATGTTGATCGACTCTTGGAAGATGTCATCCGTACTGATGTCCATAATGTTGTGCTATTGAATTATTTGTCGTATGCATTTGATTATATCTCTGCTGATACTGTTGATTATGTGGTAAATGTTGAGAACACTGATAATGTGCTTCAGATCGAGTCCTTAAAAGTGAAAAATAAACGATTGTCAAACGAACTTTCAAATGCAATACGTCGTCTTAATTGGTGTCAAAAAGATATTCACGATCAACAACTTGCTATTCAACACAAAATCGCCAGCTTGCGTGACAAATCTTCTGATCCAAAAATTGAGCAACTGGATGATCAAAACGTGTGTTTTAAGTGTCAAATCTCAAAATATGAACAAGAACTTGTAAAAGTTAAAAAGGAATATGGTGTCATATTTGATTTACTCAAAAAGACTTGTGATGAAGCATAAAATGAACTTGATCATTATCTTGCACACACTAAAGAAGTTATGCATTTTGCTGGAAATATTCAGTCTGAAAATCAAGATCTGATTCACACTATCTTCAAGTTAAGAGAAATGTTAGGAAAGTATGAACAACTTTCGCCTACCGTGATTAAGAGAATAGCCCCAGTAACACTTAGTACTCGTGAACCTAGAATCACTACTGCTAAATCACAAGTTGCTAACGTGCTTCATTCTACTGAAACTGGAATAATTGCGTCTTTTCCAAACGTCCGCACTTCACAGCCTAGGAGCACTACATCGAAGAATAAGAAGTTGCGACCTAAGAAAAGATCAATAAAGAATGCTAAAGTAGAAGAACACCCTAGGACTATGAATAAGACTCACGTTGCTTCCACTATAGATATTGCGTTTGGCACATGTAATAGAAATAGTGATGTAACGAATGCTAAACCTTTAAGCACTTTTGATATTCTATCTGATGCACCTTGTGTTATTTGTCGTAAAAGTATGAATTCTGATTGTCATGATAAATGTGTTGCTAAAGCTATCATCTCTCGTTTAAGGAATCCTAAGAACCTGAATACCTATAGGCCCACTAATCTTTCTAAGTCTGTGCTTGGTAGACCGCCCCCTTTAGATTCTAAGAAACGCTTTTGTCCCTATAGCTCCAGTTTCACCTCCTTGGAATGTAGTACCACCTAGTGCATTCACTAAGACTAAAGCAAATACTAGTTGGAGATGGCAGAAATGGATATATAACACACTAGGATTTAAATGGATACCTAAAGCTATTGATGTGTGTATGTCTACTATAACTGCTCCGGAACCCTCTAACATTTCGGGTTCCACATCTACTTCTATTCCGTCTGTGTGTAATGCAGGTGATACAGATCATTCTCTGGATTGTTGATAGCGGATGTTCCCGACACATGACAGGCAACCTTAAACTGTTATCAAACTTTATTGCAAAGTTCATTGGCACTGTCAGATTCAGGAATGATCACTTCACAGCTATCATGGGCTACGGAGACTATATCAATGGGAACATCGAAATTAGCAGGGTTTATTATGTGGAAGGCCTCGGTCACAATCTGTTTTCAGTAGGTCAGTTCTGTGATGGAGATTTGGAGGTTGCTTTCAGGGAGAAAACTTGTTTCATTCGTGATCTACAAGGAAACGACCTTATGTCTGGCTCGCGTAATTCCAGTCTTTACACTATCTCTATGCAAGACATGGTTGCTTCTTCTCCCATCTGCTTACTTTCAAAGGCAACATCAACAAAATCCTGGCTATGGCACAGTCGTCTCTCACATCTAAACTTTCAAACCATCACCAACCTTGCTCGACACAAACTAGTTGAAGGACTCCCACAATTTCGGTATTCTAAAGATCACCTTTGCTCAGCTTGTGAACAAGGCAAAAGCACTCGTGCTCATTTTCCTTCAAAGGTGGAACACAGCTCTCAGCATGTGCTTCATCTTCTTCACATGGATTTGTGTGGCCCGATGCGCGTGCAAACGATCAATGGCAAACGCTACATCTTAGTAATTGTTGATGACTATTCACGCTAGACTTGGGTCTACTTTCTTCGAAGAAAAGATCAAGCTCCACAGATGATCATCACCTTTCTCACGAAAATACAAGTTCAGCTACGAAACATCGTTCGACAAATCAAATGCAGAGGCAACTGAATTTGTTAACCAAACTCTTTTTGAATTTTATGAGAAAGTGGGAATTCAGATCGACATCTATTGCACGTACACCAGAACAAAACGGAGTTGTTGAAAGACGAAACCGAACGTTAGTGGAAGATGCAAGAACAATGTTAATCAATGCTAAACTTCCAGATTACTTATGGGCAGAAGCTGTATCTACTTCATGCTATACTCAAAACCGTTCTATGATTACAAAACGCCACAACAAAACACCTTTTGAGCTTGTCCACAAAAGAAAACCGAATCTCAAACACTTTCATGTATTTGGATCTCTTTGCTATCCGAATAATGATCGTGATGACTTTGGAAAGCTCAAAGCCAAAGCTGACATTGGAGTCTTTATAGGATATTGTGATAATTCTAAAGGTTTCGGAATCTGGAATCGTCGAACAAAGGAGGTTATGGAAACGATTCATGCTCATTTTGATGAACTTACGGAAATGGCTTCTGAGTATAACAGCTTGGAACCCGGACACAACCGCTTAAATTTCCCCCAAACCCCATCATCAGCTGAACAAAGCCCCAGCTTACTCGTCAACAAATGGAAAGGTTATTTGCTCCACTGCTCAGTGACGATATTGATGAACGTGCTCCACGTGTATCCGCTGTTTCCGCTGCTCAACCTGATAATACTCTTATACCTGATACACCTACTACAACAACTACGGTTGAAGAAGCACCACCAGTTGACTCCAACACAACAGTTGAACAAACCGCTTCCAACAATGATGAACCGGCTGATGATGTTCTGAATGAAGTACCCCCACCTGCAGATTTTGATCCAAATGCGTTCTTTAACCCGTTTGCTAATGAGACTGCTACACCTGATGTCGCAGAATCTTCAACAAGCCATTTGAATCCTCAAAATCTGCACAATGTATACCAACATCAACCCTCCACACATAGATGGACAAAAGACCATCCTCTGGAAAATATTATTGGCAATCCGAATCAACCAGTCGTTACGAGACAACGTCTTCACACAGACGGTGAACATTGCATTTATGCACTCACTGTTTGCCAATCTGAACCTAAAAACATCAAAGACGCAATGACAAAGGACAACTGGATTGAATCCATGCAGGAAGAACTCAACCAATTTAAATGTCTTGAAGTATGGGAACTGGTTGAAAGACCAACAGGGGTCTTCGTCGTTGGTCTTAAATGGATTTGGAAAAAAAAATTGGATGCTGAAGGAAACATTATCAGAAACAAGTCACGTCTGGTGGCTAAGGGTTATCGTCAGGAAGAGGGTATTGACTTTGAAGAATCTTTTGCTCCGGTTGCTCGTCTTGAGGCTGTTTGGATTTTTCTGGCATTTGCGGCTCACATGAACATCACGGTCTTTCAGATGGATGTCAAAACTGCTTTTCTCAATGGATAACTGAAAGAAACGGTTTATGTCACCACCAGAAGGATTCATTGATCCAGAGTTCCCTAATCATGTCTAAAAACTGAAGAAAGCTCTCTACGGTCTCAAACAAGCCCCTCGGGCATGGTATGATAAGCTATCATCTTTCCTCATTACCAATAACTTTACCAAAGGTTCGGTCGACCCAACTCTTTTCATACAATATCACGGGGAACATATTTTAATTGTTCAAATTTATGTGGATGACATCATTTTTGGGTCAACTCATAAAAAGTACTCAATCGCTTTTGAAAAACTAATGAAGAAACATTTTGAAATGTCCATGATGGGTGAACTTACGTTCTTTCTAGGACTGCAAGTTCATCAATCACCCTATGGTATTTTCTTGAGTCAGTCCAAATATGCCCTTGAATTACTACACAAATTTGGAATGCAAACCTGTGACACCTATGCCACACCAATGGCTCATACCAAGAAGCTAGACGCTGATTTACATGGGAAATTGGTGGACCCTACAAAATACCGTAGTATTATTGGGTCTCTCATGTATCTAACAGCTAGCAGACCTGATATTGTCTTTGCCGTATATCTTTGCTCTCGTTATCAGTCGCGACCAACTGAAACCCACCTCTCTGAGGCTAAAAGAATCCTCCGATACATAAAGGGAACCATTAACTTGGGGATCTGGTATCCGAAGGATTCTGGTTTTGAACTAATCGCTTTTTCAGACGCTGACCACGCAGGATGCTTAGACTCACGGAAAAGTACTTCAGGAGCTTTACAATTTCTTGGTGATAAACTGGTGTCATGGCAATCGAAGAAGCATGATTGTACATCGCTGTCCTCAACCGAAGCAGAATATGTAGCCATGTCGGCGTGTTGTGCTCAAGTCATTTGGATGAGAACACAACTCAAAGACTATGGTTACGTATTTGACAGAATCCCGATGTACTGCGACAATCGGAGTGCCATTGCGATCTCGTGCAACTCAGTTCAGCACTCGAAATCAAAGCACATCGATCTTCGATATCATTTCATCAAGGATCACGTGGAACATGGTACTGTTGAATTATATTTTGTGGGTACAGAATACCAATTGGCAGATCTTCTCACCAAAGCCTTGCCTCCCGCTAGGTTTAATGAGTTGGTCCACCGGATTGGTATGAGGTGTTTGACTCAAGAGGAATTGGATGAACTCCTAAAACAGTCTTAAAAACCTGTCAAACACCAAAATCTCTTTTGTAAATATTTTTCAAAAACAAAATACAAAAATATAAAATCTGATAAAACAACAAAAATATTCTTCTATCTATTTTCTTTCAACATTGCAAGTACATTTCTTCCGTCAACACTATAATCTTTCAAAATTCAGTATTTTTTTTCTGATCAAGTGTTGAGGGGGAGAAAATTAATTCTTAACTGTTTCAAAAACATCCGTGTACTTGCATGTTACTCTATTCTGGTTGTTTCTTGTATCAATGGTGGTAAATTTTTCTGGTTCAACTGACACTCCTCGGACTAAAATTTATAACCTTTCATTATTTTCTTAAGTCGAGGGGGAGTGTCGTCAAAGTTCTTTCTTAAAATCTTTGTTTGGTAACCAAAATGGAAGTTAAATGGCTTTGTATGAAAAAGGAAAAGGTGGAGGGACCAAAACTGCAAAAAGTTTAAAGTTACTTTTAATAAAAACTGTTCCACCTAACTTTTTCATCACATTTATTACTCCTAACCAACATATCCTACGCATATAATTTGTTCAAGAAATATGTGTTTTGGATCATCATTTTGTAAGTTGTTTCATAATCTTAACGTGTTTTTAAACATTGGTTTTGATTTTTACATGAATGCAACGGTCGAAACGTTGTATAATCTTGTTTTTGTGTTCTACGCGTATGTGTGTGAACACATGATCAAGATTGTGTGTTTATGGTTAAAAGGACAGTGTCAAAACGTTTCCAAGACATAAATGATACCATTTTAATCATCAAAACTCACCCAGAATCACGAATTAAATGATTTGTGAAATTAGGGTTTATGCGTTGTTTTGGGTATTTTCAAATGTGATTATTTTTGGTCAAAAAGATTGTTGTGTAATGTTAATATCATGTTGAATTGATGATATCCTAACTCTATAACAACCCAAAAACACTAATTGATGGTGAATTAGAAATTAGGGTTTAAAGTTCTTGAGTTTGGGTATTTTTGATTCACTACGAATTGGATGTTAAAACTTGGTTAATAGACTCTCACAACACCTAAGACCTACCAGAAACGTTTGGTGAAAATCCTATGGTTAGAAATCTTATGCGTAATTCATAAACTTTAGGGTTTTGACTTGCGCGTATGTGTTTCTACGCGTAAACAGTTTAACATGTTTTCATGCCATAATCTGTTTTAAAATGAAGATATGTGTTAAGATTGATGATATGATGATTTTATTTCAGGCTTGCTACGCATAAAACTTAGAATCAAGGTCCTTGTTACTCTACGCATAAGGATCACCTTACGCGTAGAAAGTTATGCGTAAGAGAAATTTTACGCGTAACTGTTACGCGTAAGGGTCTACAATGGGACTACGCGTATCCTATGAAGGATATGCGTAAACAGTGAGTCTACGCATAAGTTTTACTCTTACGAGTAATCCTTACGCGTAAGGTTTATATACGCCTACGCTTAAGTTTTACGCATAAGGTTCTTCTGTTCCTACGCGTAATATTTCTTACGCGTAAGTCAGGATCCTACGCGTAAGCTTACATCTACGCGTATACTTATCTTGTTTACGCATAAGCTACTATTCCTACGCATAAGCCTTGATCAAACCTTCGTTTTGAATTGTTACGCGTGCAAACTTGTAAATAAATGAATCATAACGTCACGAATCCAATAATGTCACTAATGAAATTAAACGTTTGATATGTTGTGAACTATAAGTGATAACATAAACTTTAATACTTAAAGTTAACTAACTCACGAAACGTTTCATGACGTCATTGAACTATTGGACAAACAAGTGACTTAGGACTCGTAACAATCATTAACACTGTACATTCAATAATTAGACAATAAAAACCTTCTGTTGACTAACATTATGTCTTTCGATATGTTGGTTCTTTTGGCTAATGTTATTTCAGATCGCGACATGGCTGCTCAAATGAATGTGGATGCACCTGAGGTTCTCACAATTGCTGAGATCTTCCCTAATGGCTATCCAAGAAAGATTGTAAAGAACAATCTCAGAGTTGACTTTGAAACCCTCACATGCTCAGAATCTTCTTGCTTGATTGCTGTGGATATTCTTAAGAACCATCCGTACCAGAATATGCTCTCACACTCTGCTACAGTACCGGAGATCTACATACAACAATTCTGGAATTCAATGCAAAGGATCAAAGGTCAAAGTGCGGTGACTGTGATGCTCAATCACAAACAAATCACCATCACACAAGCGGATCTATGGGCTGTTCTTCTAATTCCTGAAATCGAGCCAACCGACTTCTATGCCACACCTACTGAAGAGACAGTTCTGAAATTCCTGATTGATATTGGCTATGATGAAGCTTCAGGAATAATCACTAAGCATTCTCATGTGGAGCTTAAGAACATTCCTCAACCGTGGAGAACCCTCTACATCATCATTACCAAATCGGTCTCTGGTCGTGATAGTGGTTATGAGCATCCCAAGCTCATGGAACTACAAATCTTCTGGTCTTTAATCAAAAAAAAGACATCGAAATTGAAGCACTGCTATGGGAAGACATGATGTCATTTCACAAGAAACTTGGCTCAAAGATTCCCTATGTCAGATACACGAAATTGTTGATCCAGAGAGCACTTGGACTTCATCTCGACATTCCACAGAGGCTCAATGACCCAGATAATCACGATATGTTGACTGAGCCTACCCTATTAGTCAGAATCAAGAAATCGTCAACAAAGAAACAGGGTGCCGTGCTGCCTGATCACCTTCTGACAAATGAAATCAAAAAGCTTGAAACATACAAAAGGTATCAAGTAGCAGTACGAGAAGGCAAATTTGGCCATCTCGATGATAAGCCTTCTGGAACACCTACTAGGAGAACCAGAAGAGGAAGTGCTGGAAGTGCGGCAAGCATTGAGAGTCAGAGGATGTTTCCCAGGAGGAATCGTCCACGAAAGGGGACAGTTCCCACCAAGGAAGCTGTTCCTATTCCCGTATCTAAGCCTGAACCGCAGAGAAAGCTAATGGACGAGGACTCCGAGGCTACTAAATCAGATGAAGAGACTTTCTACTCTGAATCTGCAACCGAAACACCTCCTTCAGCAGCTAAACCTCCAAGTCCACCAGCTGACAAAGGAAAAGGGAAGACTCCTGTACTTGTGCCTTATGAAGAAAGATTAGATGAAGAAGAAGAGCAACTAGATACTTCATACAGGAAGAAGTTCAAATTCCTTAGACTCCAACACGTGGCAAAAGAATTTGCAAAAGAACAAATGGGTGGCCCCGGAGGGTCAAGTGGTGCAGCTCAACCTTCACCAGGTCCTGATGCGGTTAATCAACCCGATAAGGGATCTGGTGCCACCACTTTGGTACAACAACAGACACGTGTCGAAGATACTCTTGAGTATGATTTTGAAGAACCAGAATTAGAGAAGTTAGAGAAGGTAAATGCTGATGAAGAAGCTGCAGCCAAAGCTAAAGCTGATGAACAAGCTAAGTCTGGCAATGAAGAAGATGTTGAGTATGATACGTTTCTTCTAGATAGTCCTGCACGATCAAAGGAAGAAACTTCTGAACCACCAAAGGACCCGGAGTCTCCTTACATCTCATCATCATCAGATTCTTCTTCTCACTCTTCACCACCACCATCAAAGAAATCAACAAAATCATCATCCAGATCAGTAAAGAAGCCAACTCCATCTTGGATCTCTCAATCTAAGAATCAAATCATTAAAGCTGTCAAACGAGTCAGAGAGAAAAATATTACTAAGAAGAAGTTAGATTTTCTTGCTGACCAGATACAGTATCTTCATGATGAGCAAGACGAGATGAAAGTTGAAAGGGAGTATGTCCAGAAGCTCATGAAGGATGATCTTCAAGGGAGCATGGACGAGATGATAAAAGGATACACTCACAAGTTCTTAATGGAGGTCATTCCGAAACTGACAAAGGAGATGTATACCAGACAACTTTATCCGAATCTCTTACACTTAGCCAAGCAAGCCATGAAATCAACTCCGATGAATTTGAGCATCAATCCAGTTGAAACTACAATCTTCTCAGATGATGAATTAGTAAACCGGCTGGTAGCGCAAATGTCAACACGCTCTGCAACATTTGCCTCCCATGAAACTAAACTGTTTGAAGCATTGCTGGAATACCAACTCAAGTCATCATTCAGAGAAGAGGCTATAAGGCCTAAGCGTTCAAGAGATGATGAAGACAAAGATCAAGATAAGGATAAGGAGCCTAAACGCACAAAGAAGTCTGGTGAATCATCTTCTATTCAGTACTCAATGCCGCCTCCACCACAAAGGACTCCAGCTCAACAAAGATCTCCTCCCCGCTCTTCTGCTGATAAACCTCAGGATTCTGAGTTACCACCCCAGACTCAAAAAACCGGTGACCACTTTGAGTATACGGGTGGTGACGATGAAGAATACCATGAGCCCCAACAACAACCCGCCTCACCCGACAAAGTACAGAAACCAGAATCCTCATCTAGGCCTACGAAAAAGAAGAAGAAGCGCTTCAAGGCGACGTCCTATCCTGGCTAAATGAAGATAACACAGAGGAATTTGAATGCTTCTCTACTCTTGTTAATTCCACTCCCTACCCTGATGAAGGTCAAGATCTGGTAGACGGTAATACATTGGAGCATGCAAAGATACTGCAAGAAAAATTCTGAGTAAAGAAGATGACGAAATCTGAGTTGCGCGAATCAAGAATGAAGCTTTTCAACTGTGGAAAGATAGCTCAGAAAGTGCCATCGAGGTCGAATATCACCTTGACAACATTGCTCGAGCTATGTCTAATAACATGGATTGGCTCAACCCAGAAGCAAACATCGACTTTACAAAGCGGGACAACCCTCCATATTACACCGACTGGTCTAAACCACTACCAATGATCGGCCAACCAGATCAGCCTAGGACCCCATTCAGATATTTCTTCAACAAAGACTTGGAATTTCTTCTTCACGGTGGCGATGGTTCAAGGAAATACGCTACATCCTTGACACTTCCATTCCCAGCAGCCGAATACTCAAACTGCATAGCTATCGAGGAAAGAGCTAATCACTTGTTCTCCAACAAAGTGGAAGCATACGACCGAGATGCAATATACGGGATTCATCATTGGCCGGAACGCCGAAGAATCTACTACAGAAGCTGCCAGGTCCAGAAGTCTCAACATGCAATGTTCAGTACTAAAAACATCGTTGCCATCAAACACGTTGATCTTTCGTCCAAATGGGACTACACTTATCTCAAGAATATTGTGGTCAAAAGACAAGACGAAAGGGATTATGCATTCTCTGAAGCTGACTTTGAGAATTTGTCTATCAACGACATCGAAGATATGTACCTTGCCAAAGTACAGGGTCGTATGAGACAATTCTCCACTGAAGTACAACGTGAATTCATAAAGTCAGTGCTCATCTTCATCAGACGCATAGTCATCAAAGAACGTGTAGAAGATCTCCAGCTTGCAGTAGAATCTTATCAGACCCGTGTCAACTTCACTCCACCGCAGCTTAATCTTCCCGACATCAACCAGCTTTCACAATTTACACTCATCAACACACCATTCGGCGTCGTTTACCGTAGTGAACTTCAAAGAAATTGCTTGATGGCGTGCAGAGATCTACACAAATTTGGAGATCACACTTTGAAGTTGGTTAGAGACGGATTGGCTTATCAGTTGAAGGATATACATCAGAAGATTGGGTCTCCTAAGCGATGGAATTCTCAGGAAAGAAGGGACGTGAAGAGGATCATCACCATGATTGATGAACGGTTGTATAGAAGGGATCAGTTCAGAAGATTGGAAAGCTATGTTGGTGGTCGACCCAGGAGAAACATCATCGGCTTTCAACGCCCGATTCACATTCCTGGCGACATCTCTGGACTACCTGGTACCCCTTGAACTGCTTCTTTCATTATAAATTTGGATGTATGATCTATTATGTCTGTGGCTTGTGCACACATTACAGTGTACAACCCGTACTTGTAAATAAAGGACCCTGTGGTACGCTTCAGTGCCACAATCCTTATAAAAGGAGCGAAAGCTTCTTACTTTTGAGTAAAACCTATCAAACCTTTCACTTTTCAAGGTTTTTCTCAAAAGAACAAGTACTTTCCCTTATGATTTTCAAAACCTCAACCGTTTATATCACTTGTTGAGGGGGAGTACTTGACTTAAAACTTTGTTCACAAATTGTTCACAGTGGTCATTCTTCCCGCAACACTCGAAATGGTCATATTTATTCTCAACTTTTCAAAAATAACATTTTATATGCCATTTTTGAGGGGGAGAAAATACGTGATAAGAAATATGTTGTGTTTTGCTATATGAACTCTCGTGTGAAAAGACTTTAACCCAAGAATTGACGAGATCTTAACTGTTAGTAACTCGAAAAGACTTGTCCGGGACGGGTAATAATTTCAAGCTAGTTCGCTAGTGATGTAAACGTGTCTCGCAAAGGACTTGTCCGAGTAGAATGTACCACTCAAGAAACTCTTGGTAGACATGAACCTTGACGGGTTTGACAACCTTTCGGGGTTGTCCACACCTTCAAGATAGTTATTAGAGTTAGTTGTCACCTAAAAGCTGATAATGCAACTCTTTAACTATGCCACGTAACCGTGTCTCATGGGGGAATGTCTATCTTAAGTCGATCAATTCAAAAGTTCGCGCTCTTTCCTCACTATGCAGTTTACCGTCAAAACTCCAAAGCACATGTGGAGGGGGAGTATTTCTGCTAAAAGATAAAACTCTCACAGTGGTGCAAACATGTTTTTCATTTATAAACCCTTTGAGAGATTTTCTTCAAAATGGTTTTATGGCAACATAGGTTAGTCATGGAGTTATAAGGTGACTAAGGTTAGGAATAACCGTCCTATGATCCGCCAGAGCCGGAGGAATCTACCCAAGGACACCACAAATAGTTAGAATTTAGAAGTCCTTAGGTGTGATTGTAAAAAGGAGAGAATGAGAATCGGAGAAAGAAGGAGTTAAAGAATTAAAAAGAAATGTAAAGAAAAGGGTGAAAAGAAATAGCCCTCCAGATTATTCAACTTAGGGCAGACACCGGGTTCAATTCATATGCTACTGGTTGTCCCTAGATGACACCGGTATTGAAGATTAAAAGTCGTCATGGACCCAATGACGCATGCACTAAACCTTCTTAACCACTCAAGTTTCTCTCAACAGAAGCTTGTTTCATTCTCACAGGGAACCCTACGTAAACTATCGGCTTTCTCTTAGAGATTGCTGGTATTGAAGAAGGAGACCCTCTCCCTAGTCTCCGCTCAGGAAAACCAAAATTCACTATTGAGTCTAGAGCCACGAGATTCATCAAAAGATCTCTTAGGTACACTTGACATTTCATCACTTGATATTCAACAATAAGAATTTCAGTGGTACATTATCGAGTCCTTCACAGATCTTAGCAATCTGTCGAGAACATTTATGAGAGGTTCACATTTGTGATCCTCAGTGATTGAATGGAAACTCTGCCAGGGTCAACATCAAACAGCCCCGACAGCAGGTCGCTTCGGCAACTCCCCGTGGATTGCGCTTAGTGGTCTCAAACGGTCTACATACGTGAGGTGATGCTTCGGTGTACCTCAATGACTCATCTGAATCGTAGGTGTACTTCGGTACATCGTGTTATCTCACTTGTGGGACTCCGATTCAGGAACAACCTTTGTAAGAATTAGAGTTGTGTTTTCACACTATCCTGTCAACACTCTCGAAGTTCAAACTTGTAAGTGCCGGAATCCGCTTATTACTAACCGTTTTAATGTTTACTTCTTATGGAAGCTCTGGAGCGGAATGATCGTGCGATTCTCCACTTGTTCACACCAACAACATCATCAAAGATGTTCTATCTTAAAGCAACACATCGAATGATTCTTCGTCAAATCAAAGAATCTACAAAGTTAAAGACTTAAAGAACTTCATCAGTACCGTAATCCAACGCTAAAGAGTGTGTGAGCATGTTGGAGAAAGACGTGGAGACACTGGCAAAGCGAAGCACTGAGGCGACTTGATGCGATAACAACATACTATCACTTTCATCACAAAGAACAATGATCAAAGAACAAAGTTAAAGATGACGTCAAAGCATAACTGTTCAAAGAAAACTATCTCGCTACACTGGGGAGATGGTTCAAATCAAGGAAATTCTTCTCACAAGAAAGAAGAATGTCAGAAGACGTCAAAGCTACTATTACATCAACGCCTTCACCGTTTTTCATCACCAACACTTGAGGGGGAGATTGTTGGAATCACTCCTAAACCTTTATTCAAGTGTTAGTTACTCATGTGTAATAGTTAGTTTAATTATGGCCTTTATGTTTGTTATGCCTTAAGCTTATGTAGAAGGCCCATGAGCTTAGGCCCATGTCCAATAAGGAAAGGATGGGAACTAGGAGTGTTGCCCTAGCTTCCCTCCTATAAATACTCTTGTAAACCTTCATTTGAAGGTTGGTTGTTCAAGTTATTCTCTTCACTCACTCTCTACGCATAACCGTCTTAATCATAACGTTTGTGTGTGTTTGGTTTACTTGTTCAATCGCCTTTATCTCTTTCTATTAAGCTTGTGTTGTAAATCTAGTGACCTAACAGCCTCCATGTGCCAAACAATTTCATATGATGCACATGATTGAGGAGGAGCATTTATCCAAAAACAAGATGAGTATTTAAACCAGGCCATATTTTCTCCCATGTTTTCTAAACCTGATTAAATCACTTGAGATCCAAAATCTCAAAGGGTTTGATATTTTTGATCGGGGGAGAATTTGTGATTTAATTATGAAATCTGATATGAGATGATCGTTTTGATTCAAAGTGCAAGTTCTCTCTAATATGTGCTAAACTCATTCGTATATCGATGCACATATTGAGGGGGAGCAAATGGTTTCTTTATGGCTTTTGTGATCGTGAATGTACTTCAAAAGAACTCTTTCCTCTATGTGATAAAATGATTTCAAATATCCTATGCACATATTGAGGGGGAGAATTTACCAAAGAAAATCAAATGGCTTTTTCCATGAGAAATTATTTCAAAGAACTCTTGCCTCCAAGTGCTAAACAATTGCAAGATCATATGCACATGTTGAGGGGGAGCATTTCAAAATGATCAAAACTATTAAGGTACAAAATGTTTTGATTTCGTATGACAAGTACCTTGATTGATTTTCCAAATGATTTTTCAATTGGTTTTATGGAAGAATGAACTGTACCAAAAGACCGACCATTTTACTTTATGCATGGAGTTATAAGGATGGTAAGGTTAGGTATTAGTTCCCACGATCTGCCAGAACCGGAGGGATCTACCCAGGGACAATCTACTAGATAGTGTAGAGTCCTTAGGTATGATGAAAAAAAGGAGAAAAGTAAGAAATGCGAAGAGTGCCGACTGAGATTGAGCTAGAACTGGAATAAACCCAACAAGGTTCTAGTTATTAATTCTCGGTAAGCACTGAAGGGGTTGAAGAATGAAAAAGAAATAAATGTGAAAAGGGTGAAAAGAAATAGCCCTCCAATAATTCAACCTTAGGGCAGAAACCGGGTTCAATACATATGCTACTGGTGTTTACTAAGGTAACACTAGTATTAAAGACAAGACGACATGGACCCAGTGACGCATTGCACTAAACTTCCCAAGCTACTCAATTCCTCTTAAAAGGACGTGTTTCATTCTCACGGGGAACCTACATAATCTATCGACTTTCTCTTACAGATTGTTGATATTGAAGAAGGAGACCCTCTCCCTAGTCTCCGACATAGGAACCAAATGTGCACTATTAAGTCTAAAGCCAAGAGATCATCCACAATATCTCATTAGGACACATTATTCTTGAAGACTTACTGTTTCACACAATGTGGAAAGTGAGTATATATTAAGAGTCCTACGCATTATCCTTGTGGTATTGCCAGAACATCCGAGTGATATATTAAATATATTCACGATGAAGATGGAAAGCCTTCTAGAGACAACATCAAACAAGCTCTTGGTGGGTGACATGTGAGATCTTTTCAAAAGGTCAAGCTTGTAACAACTGGATAGAAACGATAGGGCGATTCATTCTTGAATCAACCTTGGTCCAGGAAATGAGTTGACGAATACTTTTGGAAAAACCGTTCGATGTGCAAATCTTCTTTTCTCTAGCGCATCGAATGTGTATTCATATTTCTACACAAAAAGTATCTCTGATTGAAAAAAAAAACTTTTGGAAAAACCGTTCGATGTGCAAATCTCTTCTTTTCTCTAGAACATTGAATGTGTACTCTTTTCAAATACAAAAAGTATTTTTGATTGAAAATTGATCTGTCTCATAAAACCTTCGTCGTATTGCAAAACTCTTTCTTCAAGCAATACACGATTGTTTTTCAAATCATTTTTTCATCAATAAGTGAATCTCAATTCGCTGGTTCACTCACTCCGTGTTGTCTTCTTTGAGACATTCCGGTTTGAGAATGGCCTGAGTAGCTGCGAAACCCTGTCAAGGAGATTCTTTGGAATTATACCTGATCACAGGCAGTACTTGTACTGATCAACAGGGAACCGTGGGCCATGTACCTCATTTCAACGAAAGTGATCAAAGACACTTTCGTATGTTTTATTGCTAACTGTTGGTTGCAGGTACATTTGGACGGTTGCAGCTGATCAGAATTGAGAAGTCAATCCAAAGCCGCATGCTCACAACATCCACACTTAATTGAAGAAATCATGACTTGTGCATATTTACATAACCTGGCTCTGATATTTTTATACTATGCTTTTGCTACGCTGCTTCAAATATCATGAACCAGTAAAGCTTTCACTACTCTGATGGAAAGATGTCATGATCCAAAAGGTGTGAGCATGTCGGTCCAAATGTCACAACATCACATGAAGGCAACACAATAAAGGGTGATCCAGAGATTTACTGTGGCTGATGATCTCGAAGAAAGCTCGAAGATCATCAAAGATGTGGATCAGTTCAAAGGCCTCCACTGAAAGTACAAAGTAATCGAACTTTGAAGAATCACTACTAAAGAACAAAGATTGCAGAACTTGAAGAATAGAAGTCTACGAGCTCAGAACTAAAGACAAATATAGAATGCTAGGATGCAAAATATATTTCATGGGGTGACCTCCTTTAGGGGGAGATTGTTAGGAATTGGAAATTCCATGTTAAAGTGTCGGTCACCCCAATTATGGTCTAGCATATGTTAGCTCGTAGACGTGTCGTTATTTACGTTATTTAGTAGTTAATTAGTTAGTTTGTAGCGTATTTTAGTTTAGTGTAACACCGTGGAGGAAGGACGGGTCTTTACCCACTGTATGCCTGATCCACAGCCCGTCAGGAGGGCGTATTGTTTGTAACTATAAATACCTCTTCCATCCTTGGAAGGGGTGGTGCTTCTCATAATCTAACCTTTTATTTTTGTAAAGCAAGTCTCTACCAAGAACACCCATCTCTTATTTTTCTCTCTCTAAATGGCTAACATGTATTTCCATCATCCAAGACCACCCGAATCATTCAACACAATAATATTTACGATCCTACAACCACGTTATCAACGAACAATTTGGTGGCATCTTCTTCAATGGCTATGTTTGTGGAGAAGACTGGTGTTGGTATGTTGAAGGTGAGTGATGTAGCATACTTTTTGTTGACGCTACTTCCGTGTTAGAGAAACTCGAGGTCGTTGTTGAAGAAGAAGCGGTATGGAATCTTAAGTTGCTCAAGTCAGCCAATAGTTGGTAGTGGTTTTGTCCAATCGGTGTAGTATGGAGTGTTATCCTTTCTTGAAAAATCGATGTTAGATTCGGGATTTAGCCAGTCGATGTTATTGGACATTGCACGGGCAATGTTGTCCAAATGATATTCAAATTCAATTGCGCTGTTTGATCTTTCTTTCAGCAAGTTGAACGCGTCGTTCTTTATTTGCTCCATTGTACGACTATCTACTGGTTCTTGACCTTTCGGTAATCTAGGCGTCACATCAACTAACTGACTAAACCAGTGATACTCCATTGTGTCGTCTTCATCTAGCCAGGAGACGACCAAACTTGGTTTCTTCTTTTTTGGTCTGGAGGATGATTCATGTTGTTGTTGAGATGATGGTTGTTGTTGGGGCTTAGGATTTTCTTCATCTTCACCACCGGTATAGGTAAAGTAATCACCGGTTTTCTCAAATGGTAGTGGAGAATCAGTATCCTGAGGTTTCTCAGACGAAGGAGGTTGTTGAGAAGCTTGACTTGTTGGTGTGGTGGTGGTCTTAGGCGGTGGTGGTGGCATGGATGATGATGACTCGCCAGTTTTCTTTGGACGTTTTGCATTTGGGTCTTTATCTGTGTCATCATCATCTCTTGGTCGCTTCTTCTGGCCAGCTGCTTCTTCGTACGTTGTCTTCAGTTGATATGCAAGAAGTGCCTATAAAAGCTTTGATTCATCAGATGTGAAAGTAGGAGACCGAGGAGACATATGTGTAATCAACTGTGACATCAGATCAGCTTCAGTGACAATAGGAGGCGGGACTGGTCGGGTTTGCATGGCCACCGGTGTTGTTGTAATTGTCTGCCTGACCAATGTCTAAAGTGTTGGGTAGAGTTGTCTTGAGAACATTTCTTTAGTTACTCCAAGGACAGTTTAGAGAAAGAATTGATGAGTATAGTTCCTAATCTGCTCGTCCATTTCTCCTTAAACGTCTCTGTTGAGGAATAATTTTATCTCATCTCTTTCCTCCATGAACGTGTTCATCTCTTGACAAAGTTTATTGACCCTGTCAGCTAGCATGTTCAATTTTTGGTCCTGAAGACTTTGTTTACGTTTCCTGGATTGATGCATGGCTTTCTGGATCTTGACCTTGGTTCGAGATGCCCATGTATCCTCCCTTTTCTTGACTGATTTCGACGATGATTTTGTTGTTGTTTCTTTTGATGGTGGTGGTGATGAGTGAGAAGATGATTCTGTAGTGGAAGTGTCATGGGGTTGCTCCGAGGATTGCTCAGGATTGTGTTCAGGATTGTCCAGAATGTAGTCATCTGTTTCCTTTCTGATCCTTACTTCTTCGGCCTTCTTAGCAAGTTCTTCTTCAGCAGCCCTTTCTTTTGCAGCTTCCTCCACATCTTTCTCTGTTATTTTCTCAGTCTCTTGCTCTTCATGTTCAAATTCGAACATCATCTGATCCTCGTGCTGCTCTTGCTCCGCATATTCCTTGGTGGTGGCACCAGTTCCCTTACCGGGTTGATTAACCGTATCAAGAACTGATGTAAGAGGAACACCACCGCTGGAACCTCCAGGGCCTTTCAGTTGTTGAAGATTGAACTCTTTAGCAGCATGCTCCATCCTTAGCTGATTCAGAGTTTTGTAATACTGCTTTTCACCATCTTTAGGATCAATCTCATCATCTGAATCTTCTTCTTCTTCTTCCTCCACTGGATTCTTTCCTTTGTCGGATGAGGGACTGGGAGGTTTGTCTTCTGACTTCTGGGTTGAAGTATCATCTTTTTGCTCTTCAGAATAGATAGTCACCTCATCTGACTCAGTTTCAGAGTCGTCGTTATGTAGAATTGGTTCCAATTCAACTTTAGGACGAACGATCTGAGTTGGGACTCTTTTGTTTAGGCTTGGATGCCTTTTCTTATACTTGGTAGTGCTGCCAGTGATTCTAGCTCTTCCTACCCTTATGGTAGCCACTGAAGTTGTCTTTTCATCCATGAACCCAACTTTCCCAGCACGCGCATCTTCCTTATAACGAAGGTATGATGGAAGAACCTTGATTTCATCAGTGATCAAGCAATCAAGTAATTCTGCACCTTGTTTCCGTGTTGAGGAATCTTTGAATCTGACAGTATTCAAGGTCGGCTCATACAACATTGAGTGTGTGTTAGGGTCATTGATTCTCATTGGGATGTCTTGGTGCTTCCTGAGTTGATTGTGGATTAGCAACTTTGTATATCTGATGAAAGGTATTTTGGAACCAGCCTTCCTGTAGTGTTGCATCATGTCTTCCTAAATCAAGCTTGCATAGTCAATTTGTTCTTTGTTGACCATTCCCCAAAAGGTTTGAAGGTGCATCAGCTTAGGGTGTTTATGTCCACTATCTCTCCCTGAGACAGACTTGGCAATCATGATATAAAGAGTTCTCAAGGGCTATGGGATGTTCTTGAGATCAACACTGGAATGTTTGGTGATGATGCCAGAAGCTTCTTCATATCCAATGTCAACCATGAACTGCAATACTTCCTCTTCACTTGGAGTTCGAACATATTCAGAAGAGCGAATAAATGGTAGAAGAAGAATAATTCGAAGATCTGCCATTGTAACTTTGACTTCTTTCGTGCCAATGGTCACATTCATAGCATCTTGACCATTGATTTTGTCCATAGTGTGCCAGAATTGATGAATGCAGATTTCAGGCACAGAAGCAGAGTTAGATAGCATGAGACGGTAGGGATGATCTTTGAGTATGTCAACTGCAACTCTGTACAAGGATTCAGAACAAGTGAAGTTTTCGAAGTCAACTCTGAGATTTTTCTTTCCAATAGTTTTGTGGTAGTCCGCAGGGAAGATATCTGCCATCGGGAGTTCATTTGAAGCATTGAGATTTTCCTGATTGACGTCCATTTCGCGATCTGAAAGGTATTGAGACAAAAGAACCAACATATCGAAAGACATTATGTTAGTCTAAGTTTGATTTTATTGTCCAGTTATTTTGATTGAATGTAATCATGTATATGAACGTTACGAGTCCAAAGTCACATTAATTCCAATTGTCTGAAGTTGAAGAGATAAGTTACGTGAGTATGTTAATTGTTAATACAAATAAACCGTAAAAACGTTTATTAATATTTTGCGATCTCTTTGTGTTTTATTGATAACAAATGTAATGTTATATTAAGTCAAATTATAAGGATACATGTTATTTTTGTAAAGCATTTACATATAGCAATTTAAATACAAAAATGTAATAATTAAGCATTTGTTGTAATAGTTTATTAGGATGGGTAAAAGCTATAACCCATGGACCATAACCCATGGATCTTAAACCCATACCAAAGAAAACTTGATACAATGTATACTTAGATACATTGAATCTAGAGAAAACCCATGGACCAACCCATAACCCATGACCCATAACCAAAAAACCCATGGGCAAAGAGGAGCGTACCATGGATCCCTAGGATTACACTAGACGGATCCCAAGTGGAAGGGATCCGTGGGATCCGTGGAACAGAGGAGAAATTTGCCTATAAATAGAGAGCCATTTCTTCATTCTAACTCACCCCTCTTCTTACTAAATCTCTCATACACTCTCATTCTCTTCTAACATATAGATCACTTGATCTAGAGAGTTGTTCTTCTTTCTTTCTATTTGTGATCCTCATATAGGTCCTTCTCTAAGGCGAGATCACGAGCATTCTACAAGTCATCCAAGCAAGGGGTCCTTGATTGATTTGTCACTCCGCAAGATTTCTGTAGCGAAGATCTTGTATTTGATATTTCACATATTTGTTGTGTAATAGTTGTGTTGGTTTGGTCCACCGTGCTACGGACTCGGTATCTAGCTTTGTACCGGAAAAAGTGTAAGCAACGTTGTGAAGGCTTCTCCGCCAAGTGAAGGAGTTTGTTGACATAGTGCTTGAACTCTCGAGTAGGTGACTCGGGGAGTGGAGTAGGGCAAGGAAGGTGACCTTGTAGCCGAACCACTATAAATCGGTTGTGTCATTTCTATCCCTTAACTTTATCTATTTGCTTGCATTATCATTAGATCTATACATTCTCAACATCCATACGATTTCACATAATATCGAATCTAAAAGTTTTTGAAATCAACTAAAAATCGGCAAAACTATTCAACCCCCCTTCTAGTTTTCCACAATTGGCATCAAGAGCTAAGTTTATAAAAGTTTTAAAATAAAATTGTATTTTAAAAACTTTTCGATCACTATGGGTTCTGAAAATTATAAGGAAGGGCAATCTATGCAACGACCACCACTACTTGAAACTAATGGTTTTATATATTGGAAAAATAGATTCGAAACATATGTGAAGTCTAAAGATATTGATCTTTGGTACATTATTGTTGAAGGTGATTTTGAGGCTACCTCAAATGATGATAAAGGAAATTTAGTTCACATACCTCATGATAAACTAAATGATGAAATGAAGAAAAAGCTTTCTAAAAATAGTGAAGCAAAAATGGTTTTATATAATGCTTTACCGAAAAAGGAATTCGAAAGAATTTCTATGCTAAAAACCTCTAAAGAAATTTGGAATTCTTTAGTTGTAACTCATCATGGCAACCAACAAGTTAAAAATAATAAAATTGATTTATTTGTTCAACAATATGAACAATTTTCAATATCGGATGAGGAAACTATAGATCATTCATTTGCTAACTTTAATACTATTATTACATCTTTACAAGCACTTGATGAATCTTTCTCTAGCCATAACCATGTTAGGAGATATCTAAGGGCACTTCCATCGAAGAGGAGATCCAAGGTGACGGCAATCGAAGAGTCAAAAGATTTGACAATCCTCACCCTCGATGAACTCATAGGCAACCTAAAAGTCTACGAGCTTGTCCTTGCTAAAGATTCCGAAGCCTCAAAGGTGAAAGAGAAACACAAATCTCTTGCCCTTAAAGCCAAAAGGCTTCGAGCGATGAGGAGAATTCATCTTCGAGTAGTGACGACGAAGAGTACGCTATGGAGGTAAGGGACTTTAAAAAGTTCTTTAGAAGAAAGGGTAGATACGTCAAACAACCGTATGATGATAAGAAAGGCTTTCGGAAAAGCAAAGAGGACGAGAAGCCAAAGGATGATCGCACTTGCTTTAAGTGTGGGGACCCAAACCACTTTATTAGTAAGTGTCCCAAACGGGATGATCAAAAGGCGTTCGTGAGCGGCACGTGGGGAATGAGCGACGAGGAGGATGAAGAAATTTGTCTTATGGCAAATGACGAGGTATGTGCTGAATACTATAGTAGCTCATCACTTGATGACGACTCATTGCATAATGAATATGATAAACTATGCAATATTAGCTTAAAACTAGTTAACAAAAACAAGCTTTTAAAGAGTCAAAATAAACGTTTAGATAAAGAAGTCATAGAATTAAAAGCAAAACTAAAACGTTTAGAGAAAGGTAAAATAGCAAGTGGTGAATGTGAACTTTGCGTTCAACTTCAAACACTAGTGGATCACTTAGATTCTAAAATTGCTAGAATGAGCATGAACACTTTAGATACAATACTCGATAGCATTAAAACTGGTAACAATCAAAAGGGTCTAGGTAGTCAACAACTTGATCCATCAACTAGTGAAAGTAAAGAAACAAAATTTGTTAAAGAACTAGAAAAACCAGCCACTGTTGTGGCGGATCCCACTCCCCTAAAAATGGAACCGGCTAGTGTAGAAAAAGGGATCCGTGGATCTGCTGTAAGCAATAATGTAGCTTCTTCATCTAGAACTGAGTTTGTCATAGTTAATAGGAAGAAACCAAATCATGTCACCACTAGACAACCACCTCCAAAATATAATCCTACTTTTGCAAGAAACAAAGCTCCAACTTTTTCAAAACCTAATTCATTTAGGAGACTTAATAGCGTTTACCCAAAAAGTAACCATCAAATGGGATGGAATCAAAACATGCAAAACGGTTTTCCTTTTCAAAACTTTGCTCCATGGAATGCATACTCATCTTATCCATACATGTCTAACATGAATGGAATGTTTAACACTAATGGACCCATGAACAAATGGGGACCAAACTTTTGAGTTTATTATTGTTTTAGGTGTGCTTAAAGGTCGACCTAGACCCCGATGAATGGGTCAAGGATAGCGGGTGCACAAGGCACATGACCGGGAATAGGGATCTATTCTCCACATATGAATCCATTAATGGAGGTAATGTGGTGTTTGGAAATAGCAAAGTAGAATCATCGGTAAAGGTACGATTTCTAACAAATCTCTAACCATTAACGATGTGTGTCACGTAGAAAACCTAAACTTTAATCTCTTAAGTATAGGACAAATATGTGATAAAAAGTGCAATGTACTTTTACCGAAACCGGTAGTAAGATACTTAAAATGGCATAACCATAGGAAGAGGAATTAGGAAACATGGAGTCTATGTCATTAAAATCGGTAATGAACCTAAAGACAAATTATGTCTTACCTCTATGGATGATACTTCGACCTTATGGCATCGAAGATTGGGTCACGCCAACATGCGACTTCTTCAATCGCTATCATCCAAAGATCTAGTAAGAGATCTACCTAAGTTAAAATATGAACATCATTTTTGTGATGCGTGTAATATAGGAAAACAAGCTCATTCGAGTCATAAAGCTAAAAACATGGTGTCCACAACTAGGTGTCTAGAATTACTACAAATGGATTTATTTGGTCCATCCACTATCCAAAGTTATGGAGGCAACTACTACACTTTGGTAATAGTGATGACTACTCTAGGTATACATGGACAAAATTTTTAAAGAACAAAACGGAAACCTTTAACTATTTTGAAATATTAAGCAAAAAGATCCAAAGACAACTAGGAAGTCCCATAGTGTCTATTAGGACGGATCATGGTAGGGAATTCGATAATGAAGTGCAATTCGGAGCTTTTTGTGACGCTAATGGTATTACTCACAACTTCTCGGCTCCACGCACTCCACAATCGAATGGGGTAGTAGAAAGAAAGAATAGAACTCTACAAGAAATGAGTCGAACCATGCTTAATGAACAATCCATACCTCAAAAAATTTGGTGTAATGCCGTTGATACTTCAACGTATATACTCAATCGAGTCTTGATTAGACCAATCTTAGGAAAAACTCCATATGAGTTACTTCGAGGCAAAAAGCCTACGTTAAATCATTTTAGAGTCTTTGGTAGTAAATGTTTTATTCTTAACACTAAAGATTACCTTACAAAATTTGATCCTAAATCAACCGAAGGTATCTTTTTAGGTTATTCGCCAAATAGCAAAGCTTACGTCATATTAAACAAAGAAACAATGAAGGTAGAAGAGTCATTAAATATAAAATTTGATGAAAGTCCACCCAAACCCTCTCCACCTCTTGTCGATGACGAGATTATAGAAAGTGAAGCCATAGTAATAAAGAAAAAGATAAGTGAAGAAGAAGAACCTCTAAGTGATGAAATAGTAAACATTAAAGAGTCCAAAGATCACCCCGTAGATAAAGTCATAGGAAAACTAAATGAACGAACATTAAGATCTCAAGTTCAAAACCAAAGTAGCTTGTTTTGTTTCGTTTCAACCTTAGAACCTAAGAATATACAAGAAGCCATAAAAGATGAAAGTTGGGTAATGGCTATGCAAGAAGAACTAAATCAATTTGTTTCTAATGATGTTTGGACACTTGTCCCTCCACCTAGTAATCAAACCATAATAGGAACCAAATGGGTTTATAAAAACAAATTAGATGCAAACGGAGTAGTGTCTAGGAACAAGGCTAGACTCGTTGCTCAAGGGTATAACCAACAAGAGGGAATAGACTTTGATGAGACCTACGCCCCCGTGGCTAGATTAGAGTCTATAAGAATACTTCTTGCGTATGCTTGTGCTAATGATCTAAAGCTTTATCAAATTGAATTCAAAAGCGCTTTTCTAAATGGTGTCATAAATGAAGAAGTATATGTAGCTCAACCTCCAGGCTTCATTGATTTTGAAAATCCCAAACATGTGTATAAATTAAAGAAAGCCCTTTATGGTCTTAAACAAGCTCCAAAAGCTTGGCATGATAGACTCAAGTCATTTCTAGTTAAAGACAACTACACCATGGGGTTAGTTGACAACACACTTTTTACTAAGAAAAGAGAGTCACATATAATCATAGTACAAATATATGTAGATGATATTTTATTCGGATCCACTTGTCAAGACATGTGTGATGATTTCTCTAAAATCATGCATGACGAGTTCGAGATGAGTATGATGGGAGAACTTAGTTTCTTTCTTGGTCTACAAATAAAACAAGTAGAAGATGGTATCTTCTTTAATCAATCTAAATACATCAAGGAGATGTTAAAGAAATTCGGTCTAGAAGAGTCAAAACCAATTAGGACTCCAATGTCATCCGACACCAAACTCACAAAAGATGAGGACGGAGAATCCGTAGATAATACTAAATATCGTGGCATGATAGGTAGCCTTCTCTACCTCACGGCAAGTAGGCCGGATATCATGTTTAGTGTTTGCTTATGTGCTAGGTTTCAAGAAGACCCCAAAATATCACACCTAGAAGCCGTAAAAAGGATATTTAGATATATTAAGGGTACAACACAATTAGGATTATGGTATCCTAAGGGCACGGGAGTAGAAACAATTGTATATGCAGATTCTGACCATGCAGGTGATTACGTTGATAGAAAAAGTACAAGTGGGTATGTACTTTTATGGGATGTTGTTTAACATCATGGTTTTCTAAGAAACAAACGGCACTTGCAATATCAACAACCGAAGCCGAGTACGTCTCCGCCGGCAAAGCATGCCAACAAGCACTATGGATGAAACAAGCGTTAGTAGACTAAGACATCCATCTAAGCAACATAGCCATCCTATGTGACAACAAAGGTGCAATCGATCTAAGCAAGAATCCGGTATTGCATTCTCGCACAAAGCATATAGAGATTCATCATCACTTCCTAAGAGACAATGTTCAAAAGGGGAACATCTCTATTGAGAAGGTAGCATCCGAAGACAACATAGCCGACGTCCTCACCAAACCGTTGAAGCGGGAACAATTCAACCTACTTCGTCTTGGTCTTGGTCAAATGGAACAAACGTCGTAATTTAATTGACTCTACAAGGTATGTAAACACTAGCCTTCTTCGTTCTCAAGGGCTATGGGATGTTCTTGAGATCAACACTGGAATGTTTGGTGATGATGCCAGAAGCTTCTTCATATCCAATGTCAACCATGAACTGCAATACTTCCTCTTCACTTGGAGTTTGAACATATTCAGAAGAGCGAATAAATGGTAGAAGAAGAATAATTCGAAGATCTGCCATTGTAACTTTGAATTCTTTCGTGCCAATGGTCACATTCATAGCATCTTGACCATTGATTTTGTCCATAGTGTGCCAGAATTGATGAATGTAGATTTCAGGCACAGAAGCAGAGTTAGATAGCATGAGACGGTAGGGATGATCTTTGAGTATGTCAACTGCAACTCTGTACAAGGATTCAGAACAAGTGAAGTTTTCGAAGTCAACTCTGAGATTGTTCTTTCCAATAGTTTTGTGGTAGTCCGCAGGGAAGATATCTGCCATCGTGAGTTCATTTGAAGCATTGAGATTTTCCTGATTGACGTCCATTTCGCGATCTGAAAGGTATTGAGACAAAAGAACCAACATACCGAAAGACATTATGTTAGTCTAAGTTTGATTTTATTGTCCAGTTATTTTGATTGAATGTAATCATGTATATGAACGTTACGAGTCCAAAGTCACATTAATTCCAATTGTCTGAAGTTGAAGAGATAAGTTACGTGAGTATGTTAATTGTTAATACAAATAAACCGTAAAAACGTTTATTAATATTTTGCGATCTCTTTGTGTTTTATTGATAACAAATGTAATGTTATATTAAGTCAAATTATAAGGATACATGTTATTTTTGTAAAGCATTTACATATAGCCATTTAAATACAAAAATGTAATAATTAAGCATTTGTTGTAATAGTTTATTAGGATGGGTAAAAGCTATAACCCATGGACCATAACCCATGGATCTTAAACCCATACCAAAGACAACTTGATACAATGTATACTTAGATACATTGAATCTAGAGAAAACCCATGGACCAACCCATAACCCATGACCCATAACCAAAAAACCCATGGGCAAAGAGGAGCGTACCATGGATCCCTAGGATTACACTAGCCGGATCCCAAGTGGAAGGGATCCGTGGGATCCGTGGAACAGAGGAGAAATTTGCCTATAAATAGAGAGCCATTTCTTCATTCTAACTCACCCCTCTTCTTACTAAATCTCTCATACACTCTCATTCTCTTCTAACATATAGATCACTTGATCTAGAGAGTTGTTCTTCTTTCTTTCTATTTGTGATCCTCATATAGGTCCTTCTCTAAGGCGAGATCACAAGCATTCTACAAGTCATCCAAGCAAGGGGTCCTTGATTGATTTGTCACTCCGCAAGATTTCTGTAGCGAAGATCTTGTATTTGATATTTCACATATTTGTTGTGTAATAGTTGTGTTGGTTTGGTCCACCGTGCTACGGACTCGGTATCTAGCTTTGTACCAGAAAAAGTGTAAGCAACGTTGTGAAGGCTTCTCCGCCGAGTGAAGGAGTTTGTTGACATAGTGCTTGAACTCTCGAGTAGGTGACACGGGGAGTGGAGTAGGGAAAGGAAGGTGACCTTGTAGCCGAACCACTATAAATCGGTTGTGTCATTTCTATCCCTTAACTTTATCTATTTGCTTGCATTATCATTAGATCTATACATTCTCAACATGCATACGATTTCACATAATATCGAATCTAAAAGTTTTTGAAATCAACTAAAACTCGGCAAAACTATTCAACCCCCCCTTCTAGTTTTCCACAATTGGCATCAAGAGCTAAGTTTATAAAAGTTTTAAAATAAAATTGTATTTTAAAAACTTTTCGATCACTATGGGTTCTGAAAATTATAAGGAAGGGCAATCTATGCAACGACCACCACTACTTGAAACTAATGGTTTTATATATTGGAAAAATAGATTCGAAACATATGTGAAGTCTAAAGATATTGATCTTTGGTACATTATTGTTGAAGGTGATTTTGAGGCTACCTCAAATGATGATAAAGGAAATTTAGTTCACATACCTCATGATAAACTAAATGATGAAATGAAGAAAAAGCTTTCTAAAAATAGTGAAGCAAAAATGGTTTTATATAATGCTTTACCGAAAAAGGAATTTCAAAAGAATTTCTATGCTAAAAACCTCTAAAGAAATTTGGAATTCTTTAGTTGTAACTCATCAAGGCAACCAACAAGTTAAAAATAATAAAATTGATTTATTTGTTCAACAATATGAACAATTTTCAATATCGGATGAGGAAACTATAGATCATTCATTTGCTAACTTTAATACTATTATTACATCTTTACAAGCACTTGATGAATCTTTCTCTAGCCGTAACCATGTTAGGAGATATCTAAGGGCACTTCCATCGAAGAGGAGATCCAAGGTGACGGCAATCGAAGAGTCAAAAGATTTGACAATCCTCACCCTCGATGAACTCATAGGCAACCTAAAAGTCTACGAGCTTGTCCTTGCTAAAGATTCCGAAGCCTCAAAGGTGAAAGAGAAACACAAATCTCTTGCCCTTAAAGCCAAAAAGGCTTCGAGCGATGAGGAGAATTCATCTTCGAGTAGTGACGACGAAGAGTACGCTATGGAGGTAAGGGACTTTAAAAAGTTCTTTAGAAGAAAGGGTAGATACGTCAAACAACCGTATGATGATAAGAAAGGCTTTCGGAAAAGCAAAGAGGACGAGAAGCCAAAAGATGATCGTACTTGCTTTAATGTGGGGACCCAAACCACTTTATTAGTAAGTGTCCCAAACGGGATGATCAAAAAGCGTTCGTGAGCGGCACGTGGGGAATGAGCGACGAGGAGGATGAAGAAATTTGTCTTATGGCAAATGACGAGGTATGTGCTGAATACTATAGTAGCTCATCACTTGATGACGACTCATTGCATAATGAATATGATAAACTATGCAATATTAGCTTAAAACTAGTTAACAAAAACAAGCTTTTAAAGAGTCAAAATAAACGTTTAGATAAAGAAGTCATAAAATTAAAAGCAAAACTAAAACGTTTAGAGAAAGGTAAAATAGCAAGTGGTGAATGTGAACTTTGCGTTCAACTTCAAACACTAGTGGATCACTTAGATTCTAAAATTGCTAGAATGAGCATGAACACTTTAGATACAATACTCGATAGCGTTAAAACTGGTAACAATCAAAAGGGTCTAGGTAGTCAACAACTTGATCCATCAACTAGTGAAAGTAAAGAAACAAAATTTGTTAAAGAACTAGAAAAACCAACCACTGTTGTGGCGGATCCCACTCCCCTAAAAATGGAACCGGCTAGTGTAGAAAAAGGGATCCGTGGATCTGCTGTAAGCAATAATGTAGCTTCTTCATCTAGAACTGAGTTTGTCATAGTTAATAGGAAGAAACCAAATCATGTCACCACTAGACAACCACCTCCAAAATATAATCCTACTTTTGCAAGAAACAAAGCTCCAACTTTTTCAAAACCTAATTCATTTAGGAGACTTAATAGCGTTTACCCAAAAAGTAACCATCAAATGGGATGGAATCAAAACATGCAAAACGGTTTTCCTTTTCAAAACTTTGCTTCATGGAATGCATACTCATCTTATCCATACATGTCTAACATGAATGGAATGTTTAACACTAATGGACCCATGAACAAATGGGGACCAAACTTTTGAGTTTATTATTGTTTTAGGTGTGCTTAAAGGTCGACCTAGACCCCGACGAATGGGTCAAGGATAGCGGGTGCACAAGGCACATGACCGGGAATAGGGATCTATTCTCCACATATGAATCCATTAATGGAGGTAATGTGGTGTTTGGAAATAGCAAAGTAGAATCATCGGTAAAGGTACGATTTCTAACAAATCTCTAACCATTAACGATGTGTGTCACGTAGAAAACCTAAACTTTAATCTCTTAAGTATAGGACAAATATGTGATAAAAGTGCAATGTACTTTTTACCGAAACCGGTAGTAAGATTCTTAAAAATGGCATAACCATAGGAAGAGGAATTAGGAAACATGGAGTCTATGTCATTAAAATCGGTAATGAACCTAAAGACAAATTATGTCTTACCTCTATGGATGATACTTCGACCTTATGGCATCGAAGATTGGGTCACGCCAACATGCGACTTCTTCAATCGCTATCATCCAAAGATCTAGTAAGAGATCTACCTAAGTTAAAATATGAACATCATTTTTGTGATGCTTGTAATATAGGAAAACAAGCTCATTCGAGTCATAAAGCTAAAAACATGGTGTCCACAACTAGGTGTCTAGAATTACTACATATGGATTTATTTGGTCCATCCGCTATCCAAAGTTATGGAGGCAACTACTACACTTTGGTAATAGTGGATGACTACTCTAGGTATACATGGACAAAATTTTTAAAGAACAAAACGGAAACCTTTAACTATTTTGAAATATTAAGCAAAAAGATCCAAAGACAACTAGGAAGTCCCATAGTGTCTATTAGGACGGATCATGGTAGGGAATTCGATAATGAAGTGAAATTCGGAGCTTTTTGTGACGCTAATGGTATTACTCACAACTTCTCGGCTCCACGCACTCCACAATCGAATGGGGTAGTAGAAAGAAAGAATAGAACTCTACAAGAAATGAGTCGAACCATGCTTAATGAACAATCCATACCTCAAAAAATTTGGTGTAATGCCGTTGATACTTCAACGTATATACTCAATCGAGTCTTGATTAGACCAATCTTAGGAAAAACTCCATATGAGTTACTTCGAGGCAAAAGCCTACGTTAAATCATTTTAGAGTCTTTGGTAGTAAATGTTTTATTCTTAACACTAAAGATTACCTTACAAAATTTGATCCTAAATCAACCGAAGGTATCTTTTAGGTTATTCGCCAAATAGCAAAGCTTACGTCATATTAAACAAAGAAACAATGAAGGTAGAAGAGTCATTAAATATAAAATTTGATGAAAGTCCACCCAAACCCTCTCCACCTCTTGTCGATGACGAGATTATAGAAAGTGAAGCCATAGTAATAAAGAAAAAGATAAGTGAAGAAGAAGAACCTCTAAGTGATGAAATAGTAAACATTAAAGAGTCCAAAGATCACCCGTAGATAAAGTCATAGGAAAACTAAACGAACGAACATTAAGATCTCAAGTTCAAAACCAAAGTAGCTTGTTTTGTTTCGTTTCAACCTTAGAACCTAAGAATACACAAGAAGCCATAAAAGATGAAAGTTGGGTAATGGCTATGCAAGAAGAACTAAATCAATTTGTTTCTAATGATGTTTGGACACTTGTCCCTCCACCTAGTAATCAAACCATAATAGGAACCAAATGGGTTTATAAAACAAATTAGATGCAAACGGAGTAGTGTCTAGGAACAAGGCTAGACTCGTTGCTCAAGGGTATAACCAACAAGAGGGAATAGACTTTGATGAGACCTATGCCCCGTGGCTAGATTAGAGTCTATAAGAATACTTCTTGCGTATGCTTGTGCTAATGATCTAAAGCTTTATCAAATGGATGTCAAAAGAGCTTTTCTAAATGGTGTCATAAATGAAGAAGTATATGTAGCTCAACCTCCGGGCTTCATTGATTTTGAAAAACCCAAACATGTGTATAAATTAAAGAAAGCCCTTTATGGTCTTAAACAAGCTCCAAAAGCTTGGTATGATAGACTCAAGTCATTTCTAGTTAAACACAACTACACCATGGGGTTAGTTGACAACACACTTTTACTAAGAAAAGAGAGTCACATATAATCATAGTACAAATATATGTAGATGATATTATATTCGGATCCACTTGTCAAGACATGTGTGATGATTTCTCTAAAATCATGCATGACGAGTTCGAGATGAGTATGATGGGAGAACTTAGTTTCTTTCTTGGTCTACAAATAAAACAAGTAGAAGATGGTATCTTCTTTAATCAATCTAAATACATCAAGGAGATGTTAAAGAAATTCGGTCTAGAAGAGTCAAAACCAATTAGGACTCCAATGTCATCCGACACCAAACTCACAAAAGACGAGGACGGAGAATCCGTAGATAATACTAAATATCGTGGCATGATAGGTAGCCTTCTCTACCTCACGGCAAGTAGGCCGGATATCATGTTTAGTGTTTGCTTATGTGCTAGGTTTCAAGAAGACCCCAAAATATCACACCTAGAAGCCGTAAAAAGGATATTTCGATATATTAAGGGTACAACACAATTAGGATTATGGTATCCTAAGGGCACGGGAGTAGAAACAATTGTATATGCAGATTCTGACCATGCAGGTGATTACGTTGATAGAAAAAGTACAAGTGGGTATGTACTTTTATGGGATGTTGTTTAACATCATGGTTTTCTAAGAAACAAACGGCACTTACAATATCAACAACCGGTTTAGCGAGTACGTCTCCGCCGGCAAAGCATGCCAACAAGCACTATGGATGAAACAAGCGTTAGTAGACTACGACATCCATCTAAGCAACATAGCCATCCTATGTGACAACAAAGGTGCAATCGATCTAAGCAAGAATCCGGTATTGCATTCTCGCACAAAGCATATAGAGATTCATCATCACTTCCTAAGAGACAATGTTCAAAAGGGGAACATCTCTATTGAGAAGGTAGCATCCGAAGACAACATAGCCGACGTCCTCACCAAACCGTTGAAGCGGGAACAATTCAACCTACTTCGTCTTGGTCTTGGTCTAATGGAACAAACGTCATAATTTAATTGACTCTACAAGGTATGTAAACACTAGCCTTCTTCTTTTCGAGTCTAGGATTTCTATTTCACGCACAACTCACAAACAATACGGGAATTTTCAAAACCCAAGATGAGTTTTTTTTTTTTTTTACTTATAATTTTCTTATTTTTAAGCCTACTTTCACAATGTTTTCTAAAAGGATGATACCTTCCAGTATCAATTTCACAAAAGCAATTTCTCACGTCTAGGACAAATCGCTTTTTCAATATTAATACAAAGTAAAACCCGCTTTCATTGCATCTCATGTCTTTTGAATGCTAAAGGGGACACATAACTAATATGTGTTTTCGGGTACATTCATTTAAGCAACAATGAATTAGGAGCATTGATAACACAAAAATTACGTACTCATGTACTAAATATGTGTTTTCGGGTTATCTCAATAGGATGCTTTTACACTTCTAGTTTATTTTCTATTCCTTTTAGGGGTCGAGATAACCGAAACTCCAAATAGTTTGCATATAGGCACACACTAGGCAAAAATGTTTCCAAAAAAAAAATTTTGTGCTGCTCGAAACACCGCCCACGGATCCCAGCCTTTATCTTTGGATGGATCCCTCAAGGGAAGGATCCGTGGGATCCGTGGTAACAAGCTGTTTTCAACTTCTATTTTTTCACTTTGGATGAAAAATCCACATTTGCTTCATTTTTGGGAGTATGCTCTTTAATGCTTGTGTTCTCATGATCACATGCCTTGAATTCATATCTAATCATTAGATTTTAATCCACATTTTGGGTCAAGCATTCATTACAATGCTTTGTTTTTCTATATATATAACTCCCAAAATGCTTGCATACTCCATCTCCTTCTCACAAACACACTTCATCATGTCATCCAAAAACCCTTTAGGAGAATCATCTAGTACAAACAATCATGATATCCAAACCTTTGTACTTCCACCATCCAAAATACCACAATCAAATGCTAGGATATCCGCACGGATTAGTATCCGATCTTGTTGTTTAGCAAAACCAACCTCAAATGGTTCATCCTCAACAAATAATTCACCACAAGATGCTTCCATTATAGCACCACCCTCATCACCAACAAGTACACCAACTTCATCACCACCTAAAATAACTCTTTTGGAACTCCTTAAGACTCCAACAAGATCTAACCAACCTAAAGAAAAGAATTAGTCTTTTCAACACCCCCACATCTCCAAATACTATCTTTCAAGATCTTGAAACATCACCACCATTAGCTCCCATCACATTACAAGAACATCTAGGTTCTTTTCCACCACCACTTATTAACATTCCGGATTATGATCCATATTTTCCTATTTTTCCACCACAACTTCCGCAAAACTCAAATCAAAACAACCCGGAAAACTTCCGCACTCATTACCCACATCATTTACATTGTGAACATTGCCAATCCACTAGGGAAATTGCAATAGAAGTTAGGGAAGAAATGCGTTTCATACTCAACCTCATCCTTGATCGCATCAATACCATTACTCATCAAAATCTCCATCCATAACCTTATGCAAGCATGGAAGGAATCACTACTACTACCTTTTCTACCTTTAGTATTATTTTTCTTTTGAAGTCATTTTCAAGAACAAGTCTTGTTCTTATTTTACATGCTTGTAAGTGGCATACATACCACTACAATTTGTTGTTTTATTACAAGGCCTTGTTTACATACCTTGGCCCCTAATCTTGATTCTCGACAACCACAAGATTATATAAGCATGTTACTAACCTTTCTTTTTATAGGAATTTTTATTTTTCTTCACTTGACGCCCCAAACAAGGGGGAGCTACCGTCAAGGGGAGTTAGGAGTTTGTTTATTTCTTCCAAGGGTTAACTTTTTGTTTCGACAAAAAGGGGAGAAGAAGTAAAACTTAGGGGCTTTCAAAACTTACATCTATTTTTAAGTTTTACTCATCATAACATTATGTTTTGTCATCAACAAAAAGGGGGAGATTGTTAATACAAATAAACCGTAAAAACGTTTATTAATATTTTGCGATCTCTTTGTGTTTTGTTGATAACAAATGTAATGTTATCTTAAGTCAAATTATAAGGATACATGTTATTTTTGTAAAGCATTTACATATAGCCATTTAAATACAAAAATGTAATAATTAAGCATTTGTTGTAATAGTTTATTAGGATGGGTAAAAACTATAACCCATGGACCATAACCCATGGATCTTAAACCCATACCAAAGAAAACTTGATACAATGTATACTTAGATACATTGAATCTAGAGAAAACCCATGGACCAACCCATAACCCATGACCCATAACCAAAAACCCATGGGCAAAGAGGAGCGTACCACGGATCCCTAGGATTACACTAGCCGGATCCTAAGTGGAAGGGATCCGTGGAACAGAGGAGAAATTTGCCTATAAATAGAGAGCCATTTCTTCATTTTAACTCACCCCTCTTCTTACTAAATCTCTCATACACTCTCATTCTCTTCTAACATATAGATCACTTGATCTAGAGAGTTGTTCTTCTTTCTTTCTATTTGTGATCCTCATATAGGTCCTTCTCTAAGGCGAGATCACGAGCATTCTACAAGTCATCCAAGCAAGGGGTCCTTGATTGATTTGTCACTCCGCAAGATTTCTGTAGCGAAGATCTTGTATTTGATATTTCACATATTTGTTGTGTAATAGTTGTGTTGGTTTGGTCCACCGTACTACGGACTCGGTATCTAGCTTTGTACCGGAAAAAGTGTAAGCAACGTTGTGAAGGCTTCTCCGCCAAGTGAAGGAGTTTGTTGACATAGTGCTTCAAACTCGAGTAGGTGACTCGGGGAGTGGAGTAGGGCAAGGAAGGTGACCTTGTAGCCGAACCACTATAAATCGGTTGTGTCATTTCTATCCCTTAACTTTATCTATTTGCTTGCATTATCATTAGATCTATACGTTCTCAACATCCATACGATTTCACATAATATCGAATCTAAAAGTTTTTGAAATCAACTAAAAATCGGCAAAACTATTCAACCCCCCCTTCTAGTTTTCCACATTAATTTTGAATTTTAATGTCCAAATTTTACTTAATCCACAACATATTAACTTTTTATAGCTTATGAGTGACATTTTGGTTTCTGTGACTTATGAGTAACTTATTACAAGTATTTTACGCGTAACATTTCAAAATAAAGTGACAAGTTGGCTTAGGCGTAAGCATGTGAGCTTATGCGTAAAGAATGGACCTTAAGCGTAGGCGTAAGCTTAAGCGTAAGGGCAACCCTTAGGCGTAAGAATTTCTTACGCGTAAAGGCATACTCGTAGCTTATATGCTTACGCATAAGCTTTGGAAAACGGAGTTACGCGTAAGGTTTACTCGTAAGAGTAGCCCTTAGGCGTAAACATCCAAGTTTATGCATATCCTTCCAGGATGATAGCGTAGTCCTACTGTAGACCCTTATGCATAAGTTTTACGCGTAAGATTTCTCTTATGCGTAACCTTTACGCATAAGGTATTCCATATGTGTAACACATCATGAACACCTTAATCTGATTCTTTTACGCGTAATCAACTTGTAACAATTAAACATAACAACATAATTATAATACAATCCCTATACTTCCAGAATCACAAAACAGGCATGAAATTCAATCACAAAGGCCAAGAACATTCTACGTGTAAGTTTCTGAAGCATTTAAACCCTAGAATTACGCATATCAAATTAAGCCATAGAAAATCATCAAACTTTGTTTCTGCACTATCCTGGATGACAAAGGAATAGATTGCAACAAGTTTTAACACAAAATACCCAACAAATCAAAAGATTCGTGTTCTACGACCTATAAACCCTAAAAATTAAATTATCCACATTTGGTGTTTTTGGGTAGGATTTAAGGCTGATTTTGTGCAATTAACATTGTTCTAAACCCATCCTAAGCATCTAATCATAGCCTAACACTTAAACAAAGAAATCCCCAAATGCGTTCATAAACCCTGATAATTCAAAAAATTATCAAAACGTATTTCTGGGTACAAATTAGTGATGGAAATGGGTATAAAACAAGATTATGAAAGATTTGACACTACCCATAACATTACAAACACACTTTGGCAGTTTCAAATTCTTACGCATACGCGTAGAACACAAAATCACTAATTTTGAAAGTTTAAACCGTTGGATTTAAAAGATATTTGAAACCAATGTTTGAAATCATGAGCAAAAACGATTACAACTTACATTTTATGATTTGGTAACACGAATTTGAAGATTGAATTATAGGCATGGATCTTGGTAGATGAATGCAAAGAAGTAAATGCATTAAATTAGTTAGGTGGAGGTTTTGTTAAAAATAATTTTTCAAAATTGACAAGATTAGTCCCTCCACCTCAACCATTTTCAACCAAGACCCATTAAGTTCCACTTTGGTTAGACAAAACTTATTTTTGGAAAGAAACTTAACGATACTCTCCCTCGACTTTTGAAACGATGAAATTTTAAAACATTTGAATCCGAGGAGAGTATTTAACAAGAAACATATCTACCGATTTTTAAGAAACAACATATTTTTTGTGACAAGCAAGTGCAAGGTTTTATGAAACTAAGAATATTTACATTCTCCCCCTCAACACTTGTTCAGGAAAAATGGTGAAAGGTTTGATGGAACACAGTCTTGACGGAAGATTTGTACTTGCAATGTTTGGAATTAATAGAAATTTAGATAGAAGAATATTTTTGGATTTTATCTGATTTTATATTTTTGTATTTTTGTTTTTGAAAATTATTTACAAAAGAGATTTTGGTGTTTGACTGTTTTTAAGAATGTGTTAAAAGTTCATCCAGTTCTTCTGGAGTCAAACACCACATACCAATTCGGTGAATCAAATCAGTAAATCTTGCGGGAGGCAAGGCTTTAGTGAGAAGATCCACTAATTGGTGTTCTGTACCTACAAAGTATAATTCAACGGTACCCTTTTCCACATGCTCTTTGATGAAATGATATCAAAGATCGATGTGCTTTGACTTCGAGTGTTAAACGGTGTTGCACGAGATCGCAATAGCACTTCGGTTGTCACAGTACACCAGGATTCTGTCAAATACATAACCATAGTCCTTGAGTTGTGTTCTCATCCAAATGACTTGAGCACAACACGCAGACATTTCTACATATTCTGCTTCAATTGAGGACAGCGATGTACAATATTGTTACTTCGATTGCCATGACACCAATTTATCACCAAGGAATTGTAAACCTCCTGAAGTACTTTTCCGTGAATCTAAGCATCTTGCGTGGTCAGCGTATGAAAAAGCTATTAGTTCAAAACCAGAATCCTTCGGATACCAGAACCCCAATTTAATGGTTCCCTTTACGTATCGTAGGATTCTTTTAGCCTTAGTGAGGGGTCTTTCAGTAGGTCTTGACTGATAACGGGAGCAAAGATATACAGAAAATACAATGTCGGGTCTACTAGCTGTTAGATACATGAGAGACCTGATTACACTTCATATTTTGTAGGGTCAACTAATTTCCCATGTAAATCAGCATCCAGTTTGTTGGTGTGTGCCATTGGTGTTGCATAGGTGTCACAACTTTGAATTTCATGTTTATTCAATATTTCAAGAGCATATTTGGACTGATTTAAGAAAATACCACGGGATGGTTGATGAATTTGGAGCCCTAAGAAGAACGTAAGTTCACCCATCATTCACATTTCAAAATTTGTTTTCATTAGTTTTGAAAAATCAATTGAGTACTTTTTGTGGGTAGACCAAAAAATGATGTCATCCACATAAATCTTAACAATTAAAATATGTGCCCCATGATATTGAATAAACAGTATGGGGTCAATCGATCCTTTGATAAAATTATGAGTAAGGAAGAAGGATGACAACTCATCATACCACGCCCGACTGCCTTGTTTAAGACCGTAGAGAGCCTTGTTCAGTTTGTAGACGTGATTAGGGAACTTTGGATCAACAAATCCTTCTGGCTGAATAACATATACCATTTCCTTCAGTTTACCATTCAAAAAAGCAGTTTTGACATCCATTTGATAGACAGTGATGTTCATGTGAGCCGCAAATGCTAGAAAAATTCGTACAGCCTCAAGTCTTGCTACCGGTGCGAATGATTCTTCGAAGTCAATCCCCTCTTCCTGTCTATAACCCTTAGCCACCAGACATGACTTGTTTCGGATAACCATACCCTCAGCATCTAACTTGTTTTTCCAAATCCATTTGAGACCAATGACATAGACCCCTGTTGGTCTTTCAACCAATTCCCATACTTCTAAACGTTTGAACTGGTTCAGCTCTTTTTGCATGGATTCAATCCAGTTGTCTTTGGTCATTGCATCTTTGATGTTTTTGGGTTCAGTTTGACAAACAGTGAGTGCATAAATGCAATGTTCATCGTCAGTCTGAAGGCGTTGTCTAGTTACGACTGGTTGATTCAGGTTACCAATAATGTTAATAAGAGGATGGTCTTTATTCCATCGGTGTGTGGAGGGTTGATGTTGGTATACATTGTGCAGATTTAGTGGATTCAGATGGCTAGTAGAAGATTCAGCAGCATCTGAGTTTGCATTTTCAGTAGCGAAAGGGTTAAACAATGCATTTCCATCATAATCCGCGGGTGTAGGTACATCATGATTAAGAGGATCATCAGCTGGATCAACATCATTAGAAGCAGTTTGTTCAGCAGTTGTTGTGGATTCAATCGGAGGTGCATCAGCAACGGTTGTTGTTGTTTCAGGTGCATCAGGGATTGGAATATTATGAGGTTAAGCAGCGGAAACATTTGATACATCTGGAGCACGTTGATCAAAATCATCACTAAACAAAGGAGCAAACAATGTTTCCATTTGATGATGAGTGAGTTGAAAAGATTGATCAGCCGATGATTGGGGGAAGTTGAGATGGTTATGTCCGGGTTCCAAGCTGTTTTGCTTAGAAGCCATTTCTGTAAGTTCTTCAGAATTAGAATGAATCGTTTCCATAATCTCCCTTGTACGAAGATTCCAAATTCGGTATCCCTTTGAGTTTTCACAGTATCCAACGAAGACTTCAATGTTAGCTTTGGCCTTGAGCTTTCCAAAGTCATCACGATCATTATTCGGGTAACAAAGAGCACCAAATACATGAAAGTGTTTGAGATTCGGTTTTCTGTTATGGATAAGCTAATAAGGTGTTTGGTTATCATAGAACGGTTCTGAGTCTAGCATGTAGTTGACACGGCTTCTTCCCATAAGTAATCTGGAAGTTTTGCATTGATTAACATCGTTCTTGCAGCTTCCACTAATGTACGGTTTCATCTTTCGACAACTCCATTTTGTTCTGGTGTCCATGCAATTGATGTCTGATGTTCAATTCCCACTTTCTCATAGTATTCTCGAAGAGTTTGATTTACAAATTCAGTTCCTTTGTCTGTTCTGACTTATCTTACTGTGTTCCGGAGCTGAACTTGAATTTTTGTGAGAAAGGTGATGATCATTTGTGGAGCTTGATCTTTACAAACCCAAGTTTATCTTGAGTAGTCATCAACAATTACTGGAATGTAGCGTTTGCCATTAATCGTCTGCACACGCATCGGGCCACACAAATCTATGTGAAGAAAATGAAGGACATGCTGAGATTTGTGGTCCTTCTTTGAATGAAAGTGAGCACGTGTGCTTTTCCCTTGTTCACAGGCTGAGCATAAGTGATATTTTGAATACCTAAACCTTGGAAGACCTTCAACTAGTTTGTGTCGTGCAAGATTGGTTATGGTTTGAAAGTTCAAGTGTGAAAGACGTCGGTGCCATAGCCAAGATTTTGTAGATGTTGCCTTAGAAAGTATACAGATGGGAGATGAAGCAATCATGTCTTGCATTGATATTTTATAAAGGCTTGATGTGCAGTTTCTAGACATAAGATCATTTCCTTGTAGATCACGAAGGAAACAAGTTTTCTCCCTAAAAGCAACTTCCAAATCACCATCACAAAACTGACCGACTGAAAAGAGATTGTGACCGTGACCTTCCACATAATAAACCCTGCTAATTTTGATGTTCCCATTGATGTAATCTCCGTAGCCCATGATAGCTGCGAAGTGATCATTCCCGAACCCGACAGTGCCGATGAACTTTGAGACAAAGTTTGATAACAGTTTGAGATTGCCTGTCATGTGTCAGGAACATCTGCTATAAAAAATCCAAAGGATGATCTGTATCACCTGCATTACACACAGACGACACAGGTGGAATAGAAGTAGAGGTGGAACCCGAAGAGTTAGAGGGTTCCATTACAATTACAGTTGAAACATACATGTTTATGATTTTAGGAATCCATTTAAATCCAGTTGTATTTTGTAACCATCTCTGCCAAGTCCAACTAGTTTTTACTTTGGTCTTAGTGAATGCACTAGGTGATATTCTCTTCCTATGAGGTGAGGTGGGTTCTATGGGTACAACAATGATATTTGCAGAAACACTAGAAGGAAGTTTACCTACCACATACTTAGAAGCATTAGTGGGCCTAGAGGTAATTCGATTTCTATTATTCCACTTACGAGATAAGATAGATTTAGCAACACATTTATCATGACAACCAGAAAACATGCTTTTACGACAACCAATACAAGATGCTTCAAACAAAATATTCAAAGTACTTAAAGATTCAGCATTCGTTACATTACTTTTTCTATTACATTTGTCTAACGCAATGTCTAAAGTGGGTGCAACATGAGTTTTATTCAAAGTCTTAGTGTGTTCTTCTACTTCACGGGTCTTTACTAATCTTCTCTTACGTTGCAACTTCCTATTCTTCTTGTTTTTGCTCTTAAGCTGTGAAGTGCTAATGCTAGGATTAGAGGCAACTACTCCTGTAGAAGTGGAAGAAAGCACATTAGTATCTTGTGGTTTGTCATTAGGCATCCTAGTGTCAATTTTAAACATTCCAGGTGTAAGGACATTTGTGTTACTAGACTTATCTTGTTCATATTTCCCTAACTTCTCTTTCAACTCAACTATAGTGTGCAAAAAATCTTGATTTTCATAGCGAACGTTTGCACAAGCATTAATTACTTCTTTGGTGTATTTAAGAGAATCATCAATATCATTTGACGCTTTAGCACGAGTCTTTTAGAGCAAATCAAATATGAAACCAAATTCAGATTTAACTTTGGCAATTTCTTGTTCATATTTTGAAATTTGACATTTTAAAGACACGTTTTCATCATCCAGTTGTTTAAGTTTTGGTTCAAAAGGTGTTGCATGCAACTGGTTGATTTTGTTTAGCAAAGCAAGTTCGCGATTTTGACAATCTTGCTGACACCATTGAAGACGATGTTTTACATTCGAAAGCTCATTTAACGAAAGCTCATTTCCGACTTTCAAAGACTCGATTTGAGACAAATTATCAACCTTCTCAACATTATCAACAGAATCAACATAATCAACATCAATATAATCAAATGCATATGCAACAATATGTAATAACACAACATTTATGGTATCAGCATAGATAACATCTTCCAAGAGTCGATCAACATGATTTCTCAATATTTTCTTTTTATGTTTAGTATTTGAAATCGATGTTTCTGTTTTCTCAAAAACTGTTTTCATAAGTCCAATTTCCTTCTGAAGATCCCGTACCCAATATATTGCACACATTCGTAAATTTCAGACATGAGGTAAAAGCCTTTTCTGAAAAATATCTCTTTGATTTCGCGCATATGGCGATTGAAAATGTTCAACTTTTATTTCAGAATAAACTTCAATTTCATGTTCCAAAAGTTTGATGTTAGACATAAATGTCTCAAAATATTTAAGAATTTGACATCTTTCGGCTAATGGTTTTATTTCACTGAAGAAAGGTAAATGACCATTAATTTGTGCAACATTGTTTAGGGGACTAACATCAGAAGAGCACTCAGGAATTGGTGTGATAACCCAAAGTGTGTTACTATTATCATGTTGTTTAACAAAAGGTATGATTTTTGAATAATCAAATGGTTTGTTATATTCCACATTTTCCATTTTTAATCGACTCTCAGCATCAGCATCTGATTCCTCGTCACGATTATAATCAACAACACTCATAATGGAATCATCAATTCTATGTTCTGCACTGTAAACTTGAGGATTTGGACTGAATGCTCTATGTAAAAAACGTGGTTTGTAATCAGCAAGAATTGGCCCATATCCATCTCGATTTGGCTTAAACGTATACTTTTGAAATGTTGTGATTGACTCACCATGTTTATAAAACAACATTTCAAAACTCTTTAATTTTATTTTGTAAATCGACAATTTCATCAAGATACTGATCAATTCTCATCCTTGAATGTTTTTTGTACTCAGAAAACTGTTTTCGACTTGTTAACAACTCAGACTTGGCTTTTTGAGTTTCCGAAGTAAGAGCGTTAATTTGTTGTTGATGATCAAATTTTTGTTGTTCTATTTGAGAAAGCAATTCATTCTTGGATTCGACTAGATCACGTATCTTTATTTCCAAAGATTTTTCATTTTGGTATGATTTTGAAAAAGCGACTTCAAAACTGTATTCACATTTCTGTTTTGTTTCAAAATTATTGACTTGTAACTTATAGCATTCATTATCCTTAGCTAACAGTGCAATCTTAGCATTAAGATTCTTATTAATCTCATTGCACTTCTCTAATTGAGCTTGGGTGGTCTGAAATAAGGTCGTGAGCACGGGATCTGGATTAGACAGAGGCTCATTTTGTTCAACTTGAGTCTCCATATATTCATTACTTTGATCCTCAAATATAAGTACGGAGTCAACTTGATTATCAATATTAACCATAAGGTCATTGTAACATATTGGATTTCACATACACATCAAACCACAAACATACTTGGGGGTATATATAATGTTAGAGAGAGAAAGTGGGATATTCTTAGAAAGAGAAACTCATGTAAGGTTAGATTACCAAAGAACATCCAACCCTCTACCTTGCAAGGTAGAGAGTATTTATAGGTTACAAAATAAACGACCTCCTGACGGCCTGTGGATCAGGTATACAATGGGTAAAGACCCGTCCTTCCTCCACGGTGTTGCACTAAACTAAATAGCTAACTAAATAACTTAGTAAATAACGTAATGTCTACGAGCTAACTTATGCTAGATAGTATTTGGGGTGACCGATACTTCACTACGGAATTTTCTAATTCCTAACAATCTCCCCCTAAGGGAGGTCACCCCATGTTTTACATTTTGAATCCTAGCATTCTAATTAATCTTCAGTCTTGAACTCGCAGACTTTTCTTCTTCAAAGTATTCAAACTATGTGTTTCTGTGTTGATTTCATCATTGTTCAACTACGATGTATGTTTCGTGGAGGTTATTGAGCTGATCCACCATGATGACCTTTTGAGCATTACTAGAGATCATCAGCCACTGCAAATCTCAGCATCACCCATTGTTGTGTTGCCAGCATATGATGTTGTGACATTTGGACCGACATGCTCACATTCTGGATCATGATTTCTTCTTATCAGAGTAGCGGAAGCTTTCAATGATTCATGATATTGGCAGCAGCGTAGCAGAAGCATGGAGTGAAAATATCAGAGTCATTGATGCACTAATCATGATTTCTTTAGATATAAATGTGTTGTGTGAGCATGCGGCTATGGATTGACCGCTCCATTCTGATTAGCTGCAAACGTCGGGGTGTACCTGCATAAAACAGTTAGCAATAAAGCGCACGTAAGTGTCTTTGATCACTTTCAATGAATTGAGGTACATGGCCCACGGTTCCCCGTTGATCAGTACAAGTACTGCCTGTGATCAGGTATAATTCTGAAGAGTTTCCTTGACAGGGTTTCGCAGCTGCTCTAGCTGTTCTCAAACCGGAACGTCTCAAAGAAGACAACATGGAGTGAGTGAACCAGCGAAACGAGATTCACTAATTGATGAAAAGAGATTTGAAAAACAATCGTGTATTGCTCAATAGAAATTGTTTTTTCAATACAACGAAGGTTTTAATGAAAATCAATTATAAATCATAAACACCTTTTATTTTGAGAAATAAGTACACAGTCGATGTGCTAAAGAAAAGAGTTTTTAAGCACAACGACCGGTTTTTCAAAGGTATCCGTCAATCCATAACCTGAACCAGGATTGATTCAAAAGATTGAATCTCTCCATTGTTTCTGTCCAGTTGTCACATGGTTGATCTATTGGATAGATCTCACATGCCACCTACCAGGAGCTTGTTTGATGTTGGCTCCAGAAGGCTTTCCATCTTCATCGTGAATATGAATGCATATCACTTAGATGTTCTGGCAATACCACAAGGATAATGCGTAGGACTCAAAAGATATAATCTCTCTTTCCACATTGTGTGAAACAGAGAGTCTTCATTGAAAGTGTCCTAAAGAGATTTATTGATGATCTCGTGGCTCTAGACTCAATAGTGCACATTTGGTTCCTATGCCGGAGACTAGGGAGAGGGTCTCCTTCTTCAATATCAACAATCTCTAAGAGAAAGTCGATAGATTATGTAGGTTCCCCGTGAGAATGAAACAAGCCCTTTTAAGAGGAACTTGAGTAGCTTGGGAAGGTTAGTGCAGTGCGTCACTGGGTCCATGACGTCTTGTCTTCAATACCAGTGTTACCTTAGTAACCACCAGTAGCATATGTATTGAACCCGGTGTCTGCCCTAAGGTTGAATTATTGGAGGGCTATTTCTTTTCACCCTTTTCCCATTTCATTTCTTTTTCATTCTTCAACCCCTTCAGTGCTTACCGAGATTTCATAACTAGAACCTTGTTGGGTTTATTCTAGTTCTAGCTCTATCTCAGTCCGCACTCTTCCCATTTCTCATTTTTCTCCTTTTTTCATCATACCTAAGGACTCTACACTATCTAGTGGATTGTCCCTGGGTAGATCCCTCCGGCACTGGCGGGATCGTGGGAACTAATACCTAACCTCACCAACCTTATAACTCCATACATAAAGTAAAATGGTCGGTCTTTTGGTACAGTTCATTCTTCCGTGAAACCAATTGAAAAATCATTTGAAAAACAATCAAGGTACTTGTGATATAGTATCAAAAAAATTTGTACCTTAATTGTTTTGATCATTTAGAAATGCTCCCCCTCAACATGTGCATATGATATGATAAATTGTTTAGCACATGGAGACAAGAGTTCTTTAGAAATATTTCTTGATCACAATTTTCATAGAAAATGCCATTTGATTTTCTTGGTAAATTCTCCCCCTCAATATGTGCTTTGGTTATTTGAAATCATTTTATCACATAGAGGCAGGAGTTCTTTTGAAGTACTACCACGATAACCAACACCATTAAGAAAACCATTTGAAAACACACTCAAGGTACTTTATATAAAAGCATGGAAAACCTTGTACCTTGAAGGTTTGAATTTGTTTAGAAATGCTCCCCCTTTATATGTGCTTTGAGATTCGAAAATAGTTTAGCACATATTAGAGAGCAGTATGCACTTTGAGACAAAATGGTCATTTTTTATCATCTTTCATATTTATATCACATTTTCTCCCCCGATCAAAAATTTCAAATCCTTTGAGATTTTGGATCTCAAGTGATTTAAATATGTATGATATAAAACATTTGTTGGAGAAAAATGTGTCCAATTTTATATGATCAGAAGTAGACAACACTGAAGTTTCCCTTTTAGACACAAAGGAAAACCACAGTACATAACCTAACACTATTACATGCATTATAGTTGTTTATAGTTTGAACACCACATATTACACATAAATAATTCAAAACAGAAACTACTTCCGGAAGATGTCTTCATTCAGTTCTTTGAAGTAATTTGTAATGACCTTCACGAAGTCTACCACTAACAAAGCTTTCAAGGCTGCGGAAGATCATTCGAGTCTTAAGTCTTCGCTTGATTGCAGCAATGAAATCTTCACACCTCTTTAAGTCCTCATCAGTCCAAAATTTAGTCTTCTTCCATGGCTTCAGATCAATTCTGATTTCTTTCACTCTGGTGTTCAGTTATTCTTCGACCATCTTGAGAGTACCATCACTGAATTCGTAGAGCTCGCACAATCTCATCAGCATGCGAGTCCCATATCTGTCATGGAAGAGGACGGCTCTGGGTGTGTCAAGCACTCTATAGTCATGACGAAATTCATTTCCTGAGGCATCCCATTGCGGCCTTGTTAAGTTGACCCAATTCTGGTAGCTTTCCATCCCAAGCTGAAAGTCCTCAACCCGTTTTCGGATGACTAAGCCTCTGATCCAAAGATTGACAGCGGCAGAGAGAGCTTTCTTTTCACGAGCAGGAAGGTGTTCAAGGTGTCCTTGAAGATTCAAAAGATAGAGATCTTCAAAGTCATTTGGCATCAGATGTTTAAAGTCGTTTTCTTCAATAACATAATCCTTCTTGTCCGCTCTTCTAAGAAAAATCTTCTTAAGGTAATCATAGCCATAGATTTGGAAGATCTCTACACTGACAACACTTAAGATTTGCACCTTGGATCGAACAGCTTTGCGACTCTTATCAGCACCATGTCTCTCGATGTAGAAATTCTTCTTTTTGTACCACCAGTGAGAAATACCATATGAAGCGGCAATGTCATACTTTTGTTCGTTGTCAGCCCAGAATTGATCCGGAACCATCTGTTCAAGGCCTTGATCAGAGTAGGTAGCAGCTTTCATCTTTGAGATAGATAAGGCTGGTCTTCTTTCAGTAGTATGAGCACAAATATAATCCAGGTCATGGTTGAAGAAGAACTCAAACTGAATCGTCATTTGTCCAGGTTCACCACCAAGAGGAAGGGGCCTGTTTATGTTGAATCGACCAATCTGCTCACTGACTTGATCATTCAGCATCTTGTGGCATTCTTCCATTTGGTATTGGAGTTGATTGGCATCTGAGTGGAACACCTTGACAATTTCAAAGGCAGGTCCTTCAAGATCCTTCGGAGTGATAGATGAAATTCCTTTCTTTTCAAAAAACCACTTCATAAAGCTGCCCATATCTCCAGTGATGTGTAAGAGAGAGTCTTCATCTGGGGCTTCATAGTTATTTGTGATAGTTGATGCCCAGTTGTTATCAGGAATCATCATGCTAGACTCTGGGATGGACCATGAAGGTTCTGGAGTATGAGGTCTCTCTTCGGTGAACCAGCTTTGAATTGTGTCCTTTGAAGGTGCCACTCTAGATGTGTTAGAGCGTTCTCCTGACACGTATGAATCAAACCATTCTTCTTCAGACGGCTTGGGAATATGCTTGGTGGATGCATCATCTTCATCAGATTCTGACTCTGCCATGACATACGACTCTTCATGAACCATTTGATCTTCAGGAATTGAAGAGATTGTGGGTGTGAACCTTGAATCAACCGTTGTCCAAGCTGCAGATTTCTTCTGAGTCCCCTTATCTCCGGAAGGACTAGATTGCTTGGAAGGTTTTGGTGGTGATGATGGTGGTTGTGGTGAAGGTGTAGCAGTTGTGCCTGAAGTTCCACCTGTACCAGAAGCTCCAGCTCCTCCAGTTGGAGGTGGTGGCTTGGGACCTCCAGACTTATCAGTAGTTTTCTCTGGAACAGTCTTTCTTTTCTTCTTGTTGTCCCTTTCTCGTACATCTTCCACAAATTGCTGATAATTGTCACGTCTTATTGATTCCTCGAGCGCTTCGTATAGTTTCTTATGTGTATCGTCCAAATGCTCTCCTGCATCGTACATTCTTTCAGAGAGTGCTGATCTCATATCAGATATTGGCAAGTCTTTAAATCGTTGAAGTAACAGAGCCTTCATTGCCCATTCGACTGCATCTTTGATGTCATCTTCTATTGCCTTTGTAATAACCTCATTGATTTTAAAATTCTCCAGCTTTTTGACACGACTATCAAGATTATTGACGGCGATAGGAAAATGCTTCTCAATGGTTGCAATACGAGTCATGGCCTCTTTGAGCAATTGTTCAGTTGTTTTATCTAGAGAAGGTGAAGCAGGAGGTGGTGAGGCAGGAGGAGTGACAGTATCAGAGACTATAATCACTGGTTCAGGAGGAGTGACAGTATCATGTGATTGAACATTTGTAGAATCAGGTGGTGGAAGTGCGGTCGATTAAGCAGGCTTGGGTGGTGGAAGTGTAGTCTTAAGAGTAGGAGCAGACATTGGCGGGATTGTAGAGGTGTCTTGTTGTATGTTGACGGTGAACATGGACTCTACTTCATCTTTCTCCTTACCTTGCTTCAGAGTCTCAGTGTCAGTGGGTCTATCGTTTATGAACTGATCACCAAAGGAGATGTCTGTATCAAGATTCTTCAAAGAGGGTAGAGAGTCATTAGAAAAATTTGGTTCATCCAAGTGCCTGGTCTCATCAGATCTTGACTCGAGGTTCTCCTGTGAGACATGTTGCAACTCTTCCTCAAAATTTTGCTCAGACTGGGTATCACTTGATGCAAGAGTTTCTTCTTGTGTTTTAGATACCTCCTTTTCCAGTCAAGATTGTTCTTGAGCTGATGAAGATTCAAAACTTCTTTTCTTCAGCTCAAATTGAGTTGTAGTTCTTGATGGTGAAGAGGAGAAGGTCAGAAGCATGTGAGCAGCTTGTTCTACACCGACAATCCCTTTCCCTTTGTCTTGTGAGATAGGTATTGTTTGGCGAGGAACTTGTTCAGGTTCTCTTAGCACTACTCCTCCAATTGGTGCTCTCACATTCTGACTTTCTAGGCTTTGCTTGATTCCCAGTTGCAGAGCAGCATCATCTACATCAGTCAAACTCGCATCACCCCTCGAAACCTCAGTTTCCTCAACATTTCCCTTTACCACTTCCTTCTTCTTTCTTTTCTGCTTCTTGGTTGTGGTGTCAGTAGGTTGTGACCTTTTAAGTCCCTTTTTAGGAAGAGCAGCATATGAGGATTTTGATTTTGAGGTAGACTTGGCTGCTTTGGTTTGTGGTGGAGTGGGATAGACATCATCATTAACACCAGATCTGGAAGCCCTTTTCTTGTATAGTTTGAAGTAATCCGTCTTCTTAATATCGTTAGTGAGACGACTATCAGGAATTGCCAGACCAAAGATCTCCTTATCCATACCTTTAGGAACATATTTAAGGTTACCCAGAACAAATTCTTCATTGGCATTATGAAGGAATGATTCACTCGTAGGATTGAAGTTGTGAGTTTGTTGCAAGTACTGGATGACAAGTTTAGAGAATCTGATACTAGGGATCACAAGTTTGTTAACTTTCTTTCTACCCTGAGCTTTATTCTGAAAGTTCGTTCTATTAGTGATAAATGTGTTCAATGACAACGAGAATTTTTCCCAAATGCGTTCAGTTACATTAACATTCACCCCATTGACTATACCCCATAAAATTTGCAAGATGGGAATCCTTACTTTATCAAACCCGGATGTTTTGCCTGACAAGCATAAATTGAGAATTGTAGTCATTGCTCTCCAGGGTTGATACATGTGTCCTGTGATGATGTCAGAAGCCCTCAATATGCTGACTTGATAACCTAAACCAATCAGAAAGACTATTAGGTCTTCCGCACTAGGTGGAGGTTCAGTTCGTATGGTGGGGTTACAGGGTGTGATTCCAAGAGCCTTGCTGAGAATGTTCGAGTTGATTACAAATTCCTTATCATCCAGCATGCAAGTGTAATGAGTTGTGATATTGTCATATTTAATGGTGTTCCAGAATTGTTGGATGTAAATGGTGGGAATTGTGCATTGCTTGGTTAGGGCACTGAAGAAGTTGGTGTTTTTGAGGATATCAATTGACACTTTGAGGATTGGATTTTGTTGCAGTTTTTGCATGTCCAGATAACAGTTACTTTTTCCAATCTCTACCCATTTATATTTAGGAAGGATTTCGTTGTCTGTAAGCACTTTGGGTGGAGCAGAAGATGCAATTTTCTCGGCTGATGTTGTGTTTGCCATTGAAGATCTAACGATACACACAAACAATAGCAATGATTGAGAGCATGTTAGATTATAAGCACTATAAATTATTAGTTTAGACAGAGTTCCCATAAGCATGTTGAAAAAGATTGAGTGGCATCAAAGAGAATTTCTAGGTACAGGTTCCATTTGGCAAAGTTTTCGAGTGACAAGTTGTTTTAGTATCAAATTATTTAAATGCACAGTTGCTATTAACAATTTCATGAGGCAAGATACTATTATGTAGACGATATAGCAGGTTATTTGAGACAAGTTGTCATACGAAGTTACTACAAGAGGAACCAGGTACAAATTTGCTCAAACAAAGATGTTATAGCATGTTGCTAAGAGTATGTTGTAAAAGCAATTCGCTACAGGTAAACCTGAATCAAGTCGCTAATCATGAAATTGCAATAGCAAGTCACCTTGAAATAATTTAATATACCAATTCGCCACAAGAAAAATTAGCCAGCAAGTCGCTAAACTTATAACACATAAGTCGCTATCAAAAATGATAGAACCAAGTCGCTATGCAGACTTGTAAGTACAAGTCGCTACCATTTTAATGCTGATAAGTCGCTACGAGTAACAAAGGTAAGTCGCTAAGTAAGAATAAGCAAGCTAAATCGCCACCAAGAATATTGGTAAATTGCTACCTAGAACACTCAAGCTAACACGCTACGAAGAACACCTCTAAGTCGCCATCAAAAACATACAAGCCAACTCGCTACGAAGAACTTATACACCAACTCGCTACCAAGAACATACATATCCAACTCGCTACGAAGAACACATCTTAGTCGCTGTCAAGAACACAAGCAAATCATTCGCACAATATCACAATCTATTCATCACAATCAAACCGCTACAAAGAATACTTGCATATGAACCATAAATACAAGCTATTACAGCAACACAACCCAAATCCAACCATATTCACGACGCGTACAGATTCATAAATACAAATAATTATGAAAAATTACACCAACCCTAATGCATCCAAACAACTCTTAATCCATTTAACACAAATATATCAATTGTTTCACTCAACAAATCCATAAACAAACCTATACGAGGGAAGCACGAGACGAGGATCAATATTCGAGGAATCTGTTAGGGAAAAACAACGTTAGGGGATGCATATAACCAACCTTTTAGAGACAAGAAGCAGAAAAGATGATCTTACCACTCACAAGTCGCTATGATGCAATGTTCACACGAGAGAGAAAGAGAGTAAATATAGTTTTTAAGAATTTTTTGAAAAATAAAGAAATGGCAAGTCGCTAGGCTAAGGAGAAGGATATTTTACAAGAATACCAAGTTGTCACATATAGTCCCTGTGGTTTTGTGATTCGTTAAGTAAATCGCTAGCTCAAGAAACTATCATGTCGCTAGGAGTATACAAAGCAAGTCGCTAACACAGTCTATGAACTTATCATATCACATTATGTATAATAGACATTTACAGTCTATGAACTTATCAGATAGCAAACAGGCACAAAACACACATAGCATAATTAGGATGACATAATAGGATGAGCAACCATTGTGCATGTATGAACGAGATAACTTGTAAAATTCTCCCCCTCAATCAATGTCACCAAAGACCATTGATTGAATTAACCTCACCCGTTATAAAACAAGAATATGTCATTTGTTCGAACTTCATCTATGATCCCGTGACATTATTGAATGACATTTCTAGGATCGTAGATGTTATCGATAACAAAAGATATATCCTTTATTAGTTTGGAAAAAAAAATTAATCAAAAGAATGATAATTAATTTAATTTTTTTTTAAATGATTTGTACACAGATATGTAAGAGCGAGTCCTGATTCAAGATGAATAGGAGTCAAAGCACAAGGTACGTCAGTTCTGGCAAGCAACCATTCCAGAGTGAGCACTATTCATTTCAGATGGAAACCAAGTCATGAAGTTCCTGAATGAGTTGAGCATTGTACCTGAAAAAGACTAAGAACACATTGCACTAGAAGCACATGTAGTATTGCAAATAGATGATTTAGTGACATAAGTGTTCTCACTAATGGACGTTGTACTGTTTAATCTAGGCATATCATTGGTGGAGATCCCCTTAGGTTCACTATTCTTAAAGAGTTTTCTTGTGGGCATCCACTTAAGGTAAGATCTAGGTAAGTAAGTCAGTTTGGATCTTATAAACTTAAATAATCTACCAGTGGGAATCCATTTGAAACAGCTGGTAGTAGATTTGGGTGTAGGCACAGTCCTCTTTTGAATAGTATTCCTCTTGTAGTCATTTGGTTTCTTAGGGGATTGATCTGCCATTTGATGCTTCTTATGAGAGACAGATGAACTCCTAGTATTCCTGATCTTAGAACTTTGAACATTAGCCTGAGGTTTGTTATTCATCATATCGGAACGAGGTAGTGAAGTGACAGATTTTGACAAAACAGTATTCGCATCAACTTGGGAGGCAAGCCTAGATTTCGATGGTTTAAATCTTTCAGTTCTAAAAGCATTCGGCTGCCTAACTACGTTATGTTTTGAGTTGTTCTGGACAGTTGACTTTCCCAAGGTCGATGGTTTTGCAAACTTAGTGTTCACCCTATTTCCAATAGATTTTCTAAGCTCATTTTTTAAGGCAACAATATTGAAGCTCTTATCCTGAATTTGGGCTTTGAGGGCATCAATGTCAGCCAAAAAGGAATTTGTTTCTAATAAGTTCTTTCTTAAGGACTAATTTTCTCTTAATAAATTGGATACACATAAAGCCAATTCATCATTCCTAGATTTAAGCTCACTACTCATCTCATGGTTAGGATTGCTCATCCTAAGATTGCATTTCTTATGCAGATCTGAGAGTTGACATTTCAGATTGTGTATGGTTGAATCTTTGTCCTGAATCTGGTTTTTCAAGTGATTAATTTCAAAGAATTCTCGAAATTCTGGAAATTCCGAATTAATGCAAGATTTTGTAGCACGTAAACTTTCTTCCTTTTGTTGTATTGCAATTTCCAGGAAAATACAATGTTTTTCAAGAATTGAGTATTTGTTTGAAAGTTCATCATAAACCCCTTTTGTTACCATGTCATTTGTTTTAAGGATTTTAGATTCAGACTCAACCAAGACACTTTTATCGATATCTTTATCAAAGATAGGGTCAGTTAAGGTTACCTCAATGCATGACACTTGTTCATTTGTTGGTATGACATTTGTGTTTACCTTATGCACAACAGGATTTACTGACATGAAAGCAGTTTCAAGTTTTTCGGACTCTGAGCCTTTGTGTTCAGTACAACCAATTACATCATTCATTTTAGTATCTGAAATTCCGCAGTCAGCATCAGCATCATCCGTTCTTTCAACTGAACCATTACCCAAAATATCACACCTTTCCTTTAATTTTCCATGACTCTCATTCAACTCATTCAGACAATCATTCCTTTGAGTAGCATCCTTAATGTAGACTTCCACATTATTCATGAGTTGGATATATGTGTTGATGAACTCATGAATTTCCATTCCAGTGTGTTTCTTGAATGAAATTCCAGTTATGTATGGATCAAAGTCAGCAGAATATTCCCCTTTGATAAATGGCTGAAATTGGTTGTAGATAACTTGAAGTGCAGCATTAGAGTCATCAATTAATACCTTCTCATTGGTAATTTGAAGCTTTAGTTGTTCTAAGTTCAGTAACACAGCCTTTTTCAACGTAGGTAAATCTTGGCGAAAGAGAGCACAGCATGTTCAACTCATAGGAGTGGATAACAGTTGTGTAAGGTGCTGATGAAGTAATTGAAACTGCTCAATGTTGCATTCCGAATGCTTTGTATCATGGGTCATTAACAGTTGTGTTTTGTTGAAGTTTGACTCAGAAGGTGAGGAGTTTTGATCATAATTTGTAGAGTCAATCAAGGTAGGATCTTCAGAAATACAACCCGTTTCATTATTCTGTGAGGTATCGTAGAGTTCAAGCACTCTGGAGATAAAAGGGTCTGTGACGTAAGACATTGTGGGTGGATGAGTATTTGCTGCATTAACGTCCTCAGCTATAGTAGATATGATTGTAGGCATGTTGGTAGACATGTTGACAGACTATACGGGATTTTATAACTCAATGATTAAACCGGGAAATAGAATCTTTCACGGGGATTTTACTAAATCAAGAGAAAACCGTATTACGCACAAAAGTCAACCAAGTCGCTATGAATCCTTGAAGCAAGTCGCTAAGTACTAAGTTCCTAAGTGATAACAAAGCAAGTCGCTAAGTTCCCAAGTCACTACAAATTTTGACAGCAAGTTGCTATGCACCAAGTCGCTATGAGATCAAGTCGCTAAATAGTAACTCGCTAAGGACCAAATCGCTACGAAACTTAAAGAGCAAGTCGCTATCAAAATTGAAAGCAAGTCGCTACCTTACCAAGTCACTACCCGTAGTGGAGAATCCACCAACAGTACTTTTTGTCGGCTTGTCTCTAAAGGCAAGTCACTAGGACCAACTCGCCACCAAACAACACTACAACTCGCTACAAACTTACAAAGCAAGTTGCTACCAAGAATATTATACCGAGACCCAAATCGCTAGCTTGAAAAAAATTCAAAAACACACTTTTCAATCCAAAAACAACCCAACCACGATGATTCAAGCCTTCCAAATCAAAACCTAAACACTTGTGATGATCCTAAACACAAAAGTACAATCAAAATCCAAAATTTAACACTAGAAATCAACCAAATGATGACAAAACCACTAAACTTTCTCAAACTCAAAAACCACCTAAAAACCACTAGAAATCCGAAGATATGTAAGAGATGATCTAACCGTGGCTCTTGATACCATTTGTAACATATTGGATTTCACATACACATCAAACCACAAACATACTTGGGCGTATAGATAATGTTAGAGAGAGAAAGTGGGATATTCTTAGAAAGAGAAACTCATGTAAGGTTAGATTACCAAAGAACATCCAACCCTCTACCTTGCAAGGTAGAGGGTATTTATAGGTTACAAAATAAACGACCTCCTGACGGCCTGTGGATCAGGTATACAATGGGTAAAGACCCGTCCTTCCTCCACGGTGTTGCACTAAACTAAATAGCTAACTAAATAACTTAGTAAATAACGTAATGTCTACGAGCTAACTTATGCTAGATAGTATTTGGGGTGATCGATACTTCACTACGGAATTTTCTAATTCCTAACAGTCATCTTGATCATCAAATGTAACTACGGGATCCATTTGATTCTCTTCGTGATGAGATGTAGAAGGCTCATGTTGAACACTCTGTGCCTCGTCGGATGCAGATGCAGGCGGAGATATCAGATCATGTATAAGACATATGTTAGGATCCGGTACCTGAGACAAGCCATCAATGTCATACACTGGGCCTGTGTCACTCATGTGGAGCTCTTGCATGTTGGCCATCAACATTACAGCTGCGTTAGCTTGATAGTCCTCCATGCCATCATCCGATTCTGCATTAGCCATGAAGCTCTGTTCCTTGTTGGTAAGTGTTCCACCAGCTTCATCCTTGAGAGCCAAGAGTAAAGCCTCTTTGTGATAAGCGCTGCCTCTTGTTCTCGGCTTTGGGCAAGCATTAGCCTTATGACCCTTCTCGTTGCAGTTGTAGCATCGAAGACCATTAACCCCAGTATGAACATTTCCCTGATCAACCATTTGAACTCGTTGTTGTGGAGCACCCATGTTATTCCTTCCATTTGCATTAAATCCTTGACCACTACCCATCTGACGACCATTTGCACGATTCAGAACCTCAACTCTTCCATTGTTAACAACAGCTTGATTTCTTGTGTTTGATGAGGTACAAATATGATTGTTGGATTTGTTAGCAAATCTCCCGAAGGCTCTAGCAATCATTACAAATCCTTGATTCAACACATCGAAGGCTTCAGCATCCTCATCTGGAGTTTCACTGTAGAGTGCTGAATCAGTATTGTTGTTGTTGTAAGAAACTAGTCGAGTTTCTTGTAATTGCCGTGATGGATCGTATGGTGTAATCTAAGCAGTTTGTTATGGTGGATTTGTGAAGACAGTTGGCAAGTTTGGAAATTGAGGATAACATGCTTGAGTATACAAAGAAAGAGTTTGATTATCCGGAAGAGTTGGAGAAGCAGGGACTCCACGGATAATTATGTCTTTGTCTACTTCCTTTTGATGTTGCTTCAAATAGTCATACAACAATCCGTACGTTGCTTGATGTAGATTCTTAGCATGATGGATGAATGTAACATACTTTTCCTAATCAGGACCAAGACACCTGGGGAACTTTGTATTGATTGCAATCCTTGGCATAATGATGCCTCGTTTGTCCAAGTCGTTGATGATTTCTAAGAACCGATGATATTATGACTCTAATGATTCCCCTGGTTGAATCATGAAATTCTCATATGATAAGTAAATTTTAGATTCCATGCCTTCTTGATTGAGTTCAGTGCCTTCCAATAGAAGATGAATTTATTCCCACATAGCTTTTGCAGTCTCCTGAGCATCAACACTACGAAGAATCGGATTGGGTAATCCTAAAACGATAAATTGCATTGCAATTTCATCAGCTTCTAAGTGAAGAAGTTGTTCAGTAGTGAGTTGAGCTACTATGAGAATGTTGGTAACATCATCTCATGGTGGAGTAGCAGCTGGATCTCCGGGTATAGTTATAGTAGGCATCTGAAAAGGACCTTCAAGGATGACCTTCTTCAAAAACTTACCATGTGGTTTCTTGAGATCACAAAACCTAAAAAACCTTATCACCCATTGATCATAGTTTCCGGGAGTGAGCATTGGAGGTCTATCAAGGGATCCAGCTTCATGAATGGATTGTTGGCTGCTTAAAGCTTCTCACATCTTTGCAAACCAAGAAGGTTCCTTTTGCGTTGTGACATTCATAGCATACTTAGCTAGAAACTGATATTGGAAGTAGTTACAATGTTGATATTGTTAACGACGGTTTGGTTGAGGGATTTGTGGTGGAAGAGGTTGTGCTCCTTGAGGAAAGTAAACTGATGATGGTTGTTGAAATTGTTGTAGAGGATATTGTTGTAGTTGTTGTTGTTGTTGAGGATACTCATGAGGAAAGTAGTTAGAGTATGGTGGTTGAGACATCTTGAAACTTGTGTTGATGATGGATCTTTGTAGTCGAATGAAACTTGATGTTTTTAGTTGAAGTACACTTAGGCGTAAAACACAGCTTAGGCGTAATCTAACAGTCTTACGCGTAAACAAGAGCTTAGGCGTAAATCCTTCTTACACGTACAATTTAGGTGAAACATAAGCTTTGACGTAAACTAAAAAACTTAGAAGTAAGAACCTTACGCGTAAAAGCTTATGCGTAACAGACTGACTTATGCGTAGATGCTTAGGCGTAAAACTAGGGTTTTACTATGCGTAAAAAGGACAGTTTTAACCAAGCTTGATTTTTATGCACTAAACATTTTGGAAAATTGATTTTAAGGATAAAACATCTTCAAAAACACCAAAATAACAAGGAAGCTTGAAACTTGATGATCCAAAGCAAATTTCTACCTTACGCTTAAAAAAAGTACCCGATACAAAACCAAGCTTAAAAACTAATCTAAACACGTAAAGTTTGTAACTTTTTTGAAAAAAACAGAAACTTTGACACTAAATAAACTTTAACCCATAAGAATCTTGAGTTTATGTTAGGATTTGGAAAATCCAGTAGTTAAAGTGTCGGTCACCTCAAGTATATGTAATCGTTAGAAAGCTCGTAGTCGTAGTTATTTAATGTTAAGTAGTATTTAGTTTTGTAACACCGTGGAGGACGGACGGGTCTTTACCCACTGTATGCCTGATCCACAGCCCGTCAGGTGGCGTTTTATGTAAGTACTATAAATACTCTCTACCTCCCAAGGTAGAGAGTTGGAGCTCATAATAAGATTTTTCTTTCTCTCACTAAAGTTCCCAAACCTCTAGCTTTCTCTCTCTAAAACTCATCTCTTGTACGCCCAAGTATGTTTGTGTTATGATGTGTATGTGAAATCCAATATGTTACAAATGGTATCAAGAGCCATGGTTAGATCATCTCTTACATATCTTTGGATTTCTAGTGGTTTTTAGGTGGTTTTTGAGTTTGAGAAAGTTTAGTGGTTTTTGCATCATTTGGTTGATTTCTAGTGTTAAAGTTTGGATTTTGATTGTACTTTTGTGTTTAGGATCATCGTAAGTGTTTAATTTTTGATTTGGAAGGTTTGAATCATCGTGGTTGGGTTGTTTTTGAATTGAAAAGTGTGTTTTTAGAAGTTTTTCATGTTAGCGACTTGGCTCTCGGTATAATATTCTTGGTAGCGACTTGCTTTGTAAGTCTGTAACGAGTTGTAGTGTTGTTTGGTGGCGTGTTGGTCCTAGCGACTTGCCTTTAGAGACAAGCAGACAAAAAGTACTGTTGATGGATTCTCCACTACGGGTAGCGACTTGGTAAGGTAGCGACTTGCTTTCAATTTTGATAGCGACTTGCTCTTTAAGTTTTGTAGTGATCTGGTGGTAGCGATTTGGTCCTTAGCGAGTTGCTATTTAGTGACTTGATCTCATAGCGACTTCGTGCATAGCGACTTGCTGTCAAAATTTGTAGCGACTTGGGAACTTAGCGACTTGCTTTGTCATTACTTAGCAACTTAGTACTTAGCGACTTGGTTCAAGGATTCATAGCGACTGATGAGTGCTTATCCACTCATCCTTTTTACCCATCTAAGCCCACAAAAACGTCTAAAAACACGGAAATATAACCAATTATGCTGCAGATATCCTTGGAATGTGTTTTTATGTATTTCAGGTACAAAGGATCGAAAACAGGGCAAAAACAGACAGAAATGAGCTCGGATTGGAATACGTGCTTTGCCGACGGAGCCGGATGATGATTTTCTACATTTTCAGAGCCCGGGATACCATTTGGGAGTGAGCTTGGGGAATCAGATCAAAAACCTATCCCTAAATCCAAATTACCAATTTACCCTCTTCCCGAACCCAAAATTACCATTTTACCCTTTTTCACAAAAATCCTAAAATATCATTTCTTTCTAAATCCTTATTTTTATTTAACACCAATTATTTTTCAAAAACCAATTTTTATTAAAAGTTTTCTAAAAAAAACGTTTTAATTAGAAAAAGTATTAATACCAAATACTTAAAACTATAATACCTTTTTAAACCCCTAAACCTTTTTTAATAAAACTTAACCCATTTAAAACCCATTTACCCAAATATATTACCCATCTCCTTTCTCTGATTTACCCAAAACAGATAAACAAGCCTCCCCTGCTCCATTTTGGCGCCCAAACTAAATCCCTCCCAGCTCACACCTTTGTCTCTTCCCCAACATATCACTCTCAACCCTGGTCCCCAGCTCACCTTACCCAACACACCCACATGGGTTCTCAGTGCCACCTTGGCAATCCCACAAACCCTCATTGGATACCAAAGTTTGGACGGCCAAGATGTGTTTGAGTGGTGCCCAAGTTGAATGGGATGGCTAGGATTAAAGCTAAAGAAGCACAAAGGCTCCAAGACCAATTCTCTCTCTGTGAAGAAACACACCTCAAGCACTTGAAGACCATATTAGAAGTAGTATAAATAGAGCACTTGTAAGCCTTTGGAAGGCATTAGGAAATTTAGTTTTAAAATCAGTTTTAGTTTTAATTTCAGTTGTAATGTTTATTTAGTCAATGAAAAAGTTTTTTCTTTACTGTCTTACTTTTTGCTTATTTAGCAAATAAGCACTTTTGTGCTTATTAGCTCATTGTGCTTTAATTTTCTGTCATAAGTTCTCTTTTAAGCTATTAAGTCAGTTTTACAAAAGAAAAACCAAGTTTAGTTTTGTCTTAAAATCAGTTTTAAGCATTTCAACCCATAAAAGGGTGTTTGGCATTAGCTTATTCTTTGTCCAAAACTGCCCTTCTTACCCACTTTGACTCCCAAAGTCAAAGTGTTATAAGGGTTGAGTAAGTTTGCAAAAGTCGTTTTAATTATCTCTCAAGAATTTTCAAGTACTGGTTTTAAAAACAAATCTGTTTCTGTTTTCTGTCACATTACTGTACACAGAACAGCAGCATAGGCTGCTGTTCAACCACTCTTTTCACAGCTTATTTATCATCAAAACTTCTTCAAAACTGCTTCTCTTATATCCTCACATACCCATTTCAACATACTAATAGTTTATATGCACTTAGGATCATTTTACCTTAGCTTAAATTTGCATCAAAATCTGTCCCAAACCCATTTTTGCCAACTGTTTCAGCAGCCATTATGTTCCAGTGGCTTCACTGTTAGATTTTTAATTTGCTCATTATTAAGTCTTAGATCTTGAAATTTGGTACGCATAATATTCAATAGGTTGGCTAGACAATAGTGATTTTTATAATTTTTAGTTGTAGCTTTTTAGTAGCTTAATGAACCCTTGAAATAGCCCCCATATCTTGTTTTACGCACCACAACAGTGTCCCACTTTTTTTTGTGCTTATCATTGATTAAGCTTAGCTTATTTAGATTCTCTAGGTTCTCAGTAGTTAACATAGATGATATTAGCCTAATTAGAGCTTAATTAGTACTTATTTCGGCCTGGCTTATTGCCTTGCTTGTAAGCTTAGTATTCTTAGTTAGATTTCACTTAGAACCTCTAAACTGCTTATGCTTCCTAAACTGCTTATGCTCCTTTTTCTTCTTATGCTTATCTGCTTATCCTCATTAGCTCCTTAGTTTTTCATAGCTTATTAAACATAGTACATGCTTGCTTATTCCCATTTTTCAAGTGCTTATTCACTATTGATTGCTTAAAATCTATGAAGACAAGTCTTCATTTTTCTTTTCTTAACTGTTGGGAATAAGCAGTCTCCAACTGCTTATTTCCAAGGTTTGGTAAAAAGTGTTTTCACAAAAAGTCTTTAACTTGGTCTTATTTATAAGTTGCAAAAAGAAAAAGTTATAAAAAAAATTGTTTTCCAAAAAAAAAGGTACCACAGGATTCGAACCTGGGACCTCTTGCTCAAACACCCAACACACAGCACACAACCAACTGCCCTAGGGTCTTTATTCATTCATTTCTTGCAACATTAATCTCTTATATACAAAAACAGTTTCTATATTAGTAGCTTATTTAGCTTTTTAAGTGCTTATTTCGTAAAGTAGTGCCCATCTTTTTTATTTTTCTTACAATCAGTAGGCCTTAAAGTATTTTTCATAAAATTTTCAGAATTTTTCAAATTAGTTTACTATTTTTTATAATTAAATTAGATTAAAATAGTTTTTAAATCATAATAAATAATTTAAAAGTCGAAAAAATACCCGGCTTTTTCCTAAAATTATTTTTAGTCGTTTAGAACGTAGGAAAATTAGTTTCACATCCTTAGGCCTTAAATTGCATTAATTTCACTTTTTGAGGCTCGGGATTAGCCCGGGTTTTCACGTTTTTGCATATTATCACTCTAGGACTTAGTATAACTTAATTTTATTGTTACGTATGCTTAGTAATAGTTAGTTAATCATTTACTTTGTTCCCGTAGCCTTAATTACTTTCCCTTTAGTTAATTTGTAGTAAACGTAATCAAAAACCAAAAACCCGTAACATCGAGCATTTTAATAACAAACCTCAAACGAAATTCTCAATTCACACCTCGTTGGGAAACGACCCGGATATCCTTATCCGGTATCACTTATCGAATATTTGAGGGTTTTGCGTGTCGACCTTTTTCCTAAAGGGTTGGTTTGTAATTCTCTCGCGGATATTTGTATTTGATATTTCTTATATATACTATTTGACTAATCAAATTTTTGGCGCCGCTGCCGGGGAGGTTGTGTTGCGACAATATCGTTAAGGTTTGACGATTAGTGACTCGAGATCCTTCCTTCGTGAAGTTATTGTTTTTATAAAAATCAAAAAAGTAAAAAAATATTTTCCTTTTTATTTTGTATATATATATAAAAGATTAAAAATACAAAAAGATTTTCCCTTTTGTTTTAAATAAAATAGAAGACACAATCAATATAACATTCTCAACGGAGGAGTTATCATTATAAGTTCTGAACTAAAGATCAAAAACTTGCCTTTGTGTCGCTTGTGGATTTATTTATTTCTATCGGACAAACAAACTGTGTGGTGGGTATAAGGACGGCCTGACATTAAATTGCGGCTGTAAAGAAGCGGGTTTTTAATACGCTTCGCGCTGACCTACAAAGCTTCTCCGCTCGCTTGTGCGTTTGTCTTGTAGAGGTGATTTATTCACTTGGGATTATTGGTTTAAGTTCACTGTGTTTTGCCTCGGTCTTGTTTTAATTAAAAGTGTTTTTGGAAGTGCATGCGCACTCGTTCTTCTAATTCTTCTACCCCTCTTCTTGAACTCGCCACAATTCCGCGAAGACGAAATAGACGTCCCCCGCCAATAGTCGAACCCGAGATTCGTACTAATCCCGACCCCATTCCCGAAATGGCGGATACTCGAACCATGTCTGAGTTACTTCAAGCTCCCGTAGACGGCTACGGTGATGCTATCGTCGTACCACCAATTGACACCGAAAATTTTGAACTTAAGACTAATTTGATTCAATTGGTTTCATCTAAACCTTTTTGTGGCCTTGATAGGGATGAGCCCCACGCCCATATCCGTTGGTTTAATCAAGTGGCCTCCACTATTAACTTTCGGGGCGTCCCTCATGAGTCGATCAAGTTGATGTTATTCCCGTTTTCCATCGAGGGGGCAGCCCGGATTTGGCTTGAGAAAGAACCCCCTCGTTCAATCACAACATGGGAAGACCTCTCTAAAAAATTCGTTAACCAATTCTTCCCTCCGTCGAAAACTACAATGTTAAGAAATGAAATAACCAATTTCCGACAAAGATTCGACGAGAGTTTCAGTGAAGCGTGGGATAGATTCAAAGAACTTCTACGAAAATGCCCACACCATGGATTCTCCGACCTTCATCAGATCGATACGTTCTACAATGCTTTAACCCCATCCGAACAAGATTCGCTTAACGCCGGTGGTAATATCTTGAGTCGTATGCCCGGGGATATTAGAACGATTATCGAGAACAAATCAAAGGTTCCAACATCCAGAAACAGAGCGGTTGTTGCTAAAGTCACTACCAATTCTTCTTCATCCGTTGTGGAGTCAAAATTGGAAGGACTTACCGACGCTATTCATAGCATGATAAAAGAGTTAAAAATTCAGAAAACGGAACCCGTAAAAGCCGTTACCGAAACTTGTGTTATTTGCGGTGGTCCCCATCCGTATTACAATTGTCAAGCCACCGATGGTGACGTCAGAAATGCCACCGTGGCAGCTGCTAATCACAATCACAATCCTAATCCGAATCAAGGATACCTTGCTAATCAAATGGGACCACCCGGTTTTCCTCAACCTAACAATCAAAATAGGTTCAATCAAAATCAAGTGAAAGGGCAAAATGTTCCATATCAAGCCCCGATGAACCAATACCCTCCCCAAGGGGGTAATCTCAATCATGGTTATCAAGCTCCTAATTACCAACCCCCGGTTGGCCCCTCTATTGAACTTTCCAACTACATTAAGTCTAATGAGGTTACAATTAGGGGTTGCAAAGCCAAATCACTACTTTGAGAAATGATTTCCAAACTTCAATGTCAAAACAAGGTAATGAGTTAAAAAATGAATTGAACAAAACAAACAACAAAATTGATCAAAATCAATACAAAATTGAAAATATGTTCAATAGTATCATGTGTCAAATGAATCAAGCTTCAACTTCTAAAACCCTTCCGGCTAATACGATTCCAAATCCGAAGGGAGAGTTGAATGCTATTGCCACCCGAAGTGGTAAGACATATGATGGACCCTCGATGCCTACACCCTCTCCGGTGAGGGAGGTAGCACAAGAAACCGAGGTGACAAAGGACAAGGTGCATTCTACAAGCCCACAAAGTACCGCACACGTCCAACCTCCGGTAGTCCACATCCCCATTCCGGAGCCCGATGTTCCGAAGATTAAGCCTTCAATTCCTTATCCTTCAAGGCTTAATGATCAAAAGGCCCGCGACAAAACTAATCAACAAATGGAGAAGCTTGTCCAAATCTTTCAAGATACGCACTTCGAGATTAGTTTTGCGGAGGCTCTCCTTCTAATGCCCAAGTTTGGTCCTACGATCAAAAGCTTGTTGGGCAACAAAGAAAAAATTTCTGAGTTGGCTAAAACTTCCTTGAATGAGAATTGTTCGGCGGTTATCCTTAAAAAACTTCCCGAAAAGTTAGGAGACCCCGGAAAGTTCCTCATCCCGTGTGATTTTCAAGGATTAGTTCAATGCTCCGCTTTGGCCGATCTTGGCGCGAGCATTAACTTGATGCCACACTCCCTGTGGAAAAAGCTTTCGTTACCCCCACTCACACCTACATGTATGATCCTCGAGCTTGCCGACCGAACGAATTCTCATCCGTTAGGTATAGCCGAGGATGTCTATGTGAAAGTAGGAAAATTTCATTTCCCCGCCGACTTTGTTGTCGTCGATTTCGATGCCGATCCCCGAGTGCCCCTCATCCTTGGGAGGTGCTTCTTAAAAACGGGCCGTGCATTGATCGATGTTGATGAAGGGGAAATCACTTTGAGGGTAAACAAAGAAGCCGTAACTTTCAATGTTAACCAAGATTTGAAATCTATGCCTACCATTTGTGGTATTGATAAAGTTGAAAGCCGTGAAACCAAGGTGACAAAGGACCCGGTGCTTCCTACTAATAACGGAAGTACCGAAAACGTCCAACCTTCGGTTATCCAAAATTCTTCATCTAGGATCGATCAAAGTCTTTCACGATTTACGGTTAAGAGATCTTCGAGTAAACGTGTTGAGCTTAAAACGATTACCAAGAAACCGGAGACCATAACGGAAGTGGTGGAAATTGCTAGCTCTAAGAGCACACCACTTGTCCCACCTCCGCATTCGGTTAATCGAATCGATCTTGTTGAACCTTCTTCGAGTGGCAATCCCACTCCTACTTCCGACCTCATTATTTCCGACTCTTCCCCTTCCCTCACTCCGCTTGAGGGAAGTAACTTGAATTTGGAAGAGATCGAAGCTTATTATTTTCCGTCAGGAATTGATGATGATGAATCTGACCCGGAGGGAGACCGTGTTCTTCTTGAACAATTACTTAGTGAAAATTAAGATCCGTTGTCTTCACTCCCTCCGGAAGAAATTGAAATTAAAGAAGTTGAGCTTTTGACTAAAAATCCTTCGAAGCCCGAGCCCGAGGATTCAGCTATTGATTTACTTCTCGAGGAGTTCGCCGATGAACTCGCTCGCCTTGGTCCTCTCCCACCGGGAATTGACAATGAAGTCTTTGACTTTGAAGCCGACTTACGTGAACTTGAATATTTGTTGTATGGAGATCCGTCACTTGATCCTTCAATTGACAAGGAGTTCTCCGATAAACTCGCTCTCACGGACTCGATTCCATCTAAGAATGAAAATTTGAACGATGATCCTTTGGAAAATTTTGATGATCCATTCTTTCCCAAGAAGGAGAAGAACCTTAAAGTTTCAATTGATGAACTTGTTGGTCAAGATGTTCTTCATCCTTTTTTAACCGAGAGTGACTCCCCTTCTCTTGAGGATTTTACCGTGGTTGACACTTTTGATTCATGCCTCTCTGAGGATAAAGTATTCAAACCCGGTATAATACCTTCCAAGGGAGTTCACTCTAAGAGAACTCAAATGTTTCAAACTCTTCGACCTAACCATGAACTCCTCTTCTCTATGGAGTTATTTGTGACTAAGAGTGTGCTTCTTGATGATCCATCATTCCCTCGTCTTCCCGCTAAACCGCCGGATGATGGATTCATCTTTGGTTTTGAACCCGATACCTATACTTTGATCTCTAAGGCGGTGGGCAAAGATTTTGAACACTATGTTCTCATGCCTAAAATTTTGCCCACCCAACCCACCCGTGTTACCTCATTCGGAAATGAGGATTTCATTTTTGACCCCGGCATCTCCAATCATCATTCTTTTGAGCCGGGTATATCTCATCGGAGTGGAACTTTCAGCACATTCAATGTTTATCCAAACCATTTGAATGAAAGTCCGATGGAGATTTTCTCTTCCACTTGCTCCCCCATGGACCAATGAATTCGGGGTCGAGTCAAGCTAGCGACTCGGTTAACAAAAACAGTAGCATTACATGGGTTTTCACCCATGTTTCTATCTTCTTTCTCTTTTTCTAACACTAAGTGTGGGGGGAAACCCCCACTGATGTTTGCTTGTTGTATGTTTGCTCTCTGTTTTCAGGATTCCCGTAGATCGTGATGATTGATGCGCCTGTTTTCTATCCAGCCGCCCAATATCCGATCTTTTTGCTAACATTTATCTAGGGATATCTTATTAATCCTTTTTGTGAAAAAAGATTTCGCTTCCACACTTGGCTAGTAGTATTACCTTTTTCCGTTCTATAGTTTCGGCTACGGCCGGTACTTTGAATATTGAGGGCAATATTCAATTCTAAGTGTGGGGGGGAATTCTAGCGAATTTTGATCACATGTGTACCTTCTAGTACCCTAGCACCCCCGTTTTGACCAAAAATTTTTAAAATTTTATCGCTTTAAGTCAAGTATTTACATTTCAAGAAGTGCTTTGCACAAAAATAAAGCATTGATGCTTCGGCATTAATGGTAGTTTAGTCTTGATTCGGCTAGAACAAGGGAATCCGACTCTGCTAGAGTGTTGATCTAGCTGCTCTCTTAACATTTAGGCTAAGGTTTTACGCGTTGTGCAAATGAAAATGCTAAGCGTGGAGTAGTTGGTTCTCTTTAGAGCTTATATAAGTAATCTATGGCTTTTTCTCCCATAAGCTAACTAATTGGACTTAAATACGTGCTCATTGTCAAACTTTTGAACATTCAAATAGTCTTGTTACAATAAAAAGTTTTAAGCAAAATTGATTTAGAGTCCGAGTTCAACTTTTTATTTAAATTTCCGAGAAAGCATACTTTCTTTAAATCTGAATAAAGTTGCAAAATGAAAGTATCGTAAAGTTGCTTGAATGATGCAAAAGCGCAAGTCTAAAGTTCGAAGTCAAAAAAAAAAAAAAAAAAAGTGAAAAAAAAGTTGAAAAATGAAAAATATGAGTTGCGTGAATAAAAGCACTAAGTTGCTTATGAATAAATGTGCGAAACTTGCTTTTTCTTAAATTTAAATCGGAAGTTGAACTCGTATTCGTCAAAGTTGTCTAAAAGTTTGACGGTAATTTGGAAATCCTTGATTTCAAAGATCCCGAAAGCTCCGATACTATTCTCGAGGGTGAAAACCTAGCCTCCTTTAAAAGACAAGCTGAGAAGAAAGTCGCAACATGGAGTGATCTCACCTTTGGATCTCGAATTTCTAAATTGTCGTCGGTTGTAATCCATTTAGGTTTTGTTTTAACTTAACGGTAGCTTCGTAAATCTTTGGAATCGAATTCCCGCTAATTCCGGTACTATTCTCTGTGAGGTGTCAAAAGCCCGGTCACTTAAAACTAATGTTTTGGGATGTGCCGAGAAGAAAGCCGCTACATGGAAGAGGCCCTTTCGATCCTTAGACTTTCGTCGTTTCCGGTGGGTTAGTACTTTGGTTAAGTGGATAACAACCATAACAAATGTCGATTTCAATGGTCAAACTTTTGAAAATAAGCACACACACTTAAATTTTATGAATTGCGGGAGTAAAAAGTTAAGTCTCGACTTACATAGATTATTTGTATAAGTAGTGTTAGCATTTTACAAAAAAACGTTTGCACAATAAGTTTAAACTTGGTTTGAGAGTATAAAAAAGAGGATGACGATTATAATTCCCCGGAAACACCCATTTTGCGTGAATCCCGTTCTATGATGCCATGTTTTGATAATCAAGCATGTTATTTATTTACGTTCGAGTTTTAAATTTCTCATAGTTGAATAAAAAGTCGAAACGGGGTATTCTTGGTATTTTTGATCCTTTCATTACTTCATATGATCGGATTGCTAGGGACTAGCAATTGATAGTGTGGGGGATTTGATGAGTGCTTATCCACTCATCCTTTTTACCCATCTAAGCCCACAAAAACGTCTAAAAACACGGAAATATAACCAATTATGCTGCAGATATCCTTGGAATGTGTTTTTATGTATTTCAGGTACAAAGGATCGAAAACAGGGCAAAAACAGACAGAAATGAGCTCGGATTGGAATACGTGCTTTGCCGACGGAGCCGGATGATGATTTTCTACATTTTCAGAGCCCGGGATACCATTTGGGAGTGAGCTTGGGGAATCAGATCAAAAACCTATCCCTAAATCCAAATTACCAATTTACCCTCTTCCCGAACCCAAAATTACCATTTTACCCTTTTTCACAAAAATCCTAAAATATCATTTCTTTCTAAATCCTTATTTTTATTTAACACCAATTATTTTTCAAAAACCAATTTTTATTAAAAGTTTTCTAAAAAAAAAAAAAAAAAAAAAAAAAAAAAAAAAACGTTTTAATTAGAAAAAGTATTAATACCAAATACTTAAAACTATAATACCTTTTTAAACCCCTAAACCTTTTTTAATAAAACTTAACCCATTTAAAACCCATTTACCCAAATATATTACCCATCTCCTTTCTCTGATTTACCCAAAACAGATAAACAAGCCTCCCCTGCTCCATTTTGGCGCCCAAACTAAATCCCTCCCAGCTCACACCTTTGTCTCTTCCCCAACATATCACTCTCAACCCTGGTCCCCAGCTCACCTTACCCAACACACCCACATGGGTTCTCAGTGCCACCTTGGCAATCCCACAAACCCTCATTGGATACCAAAGTTTGGACGGCCAAGATGTGTTTGAGTGGTGCCCAAGTTGAATGGGATGGCTAGGATTAAAGCTAAAGAAGCACAAAGGCTCCAAGACCAATTCTCTCTCTGTGAAGAAACACACCTCAAGCACTTGAAGACCATATTAGAAGTAGTATAAATAGAGCACTTGTAAGCCTTTGGAAGGCATTAGGAAATCTAGTTTTAAAATCAGTTTTAGTTTTAATTTCAGTTGTAATGTTTATTTAGTCAATGAAAAAGTTTTTTCTTTACTGTCTTACTTTTTGCTTATTTAGCAAATAAGCACTTTTGTGCTTATTAGCTCATTGTTCTTTAATTTTCTGTCATAAGTTCTCTTTTAAGCTATTAAGTCAGTTTTACAAAAGAAAAACCAAGTTTAGTTTTGTCTTAAAATCAGTTTTAAGCATTTCAACCCATAAAAGGGTGTTTGGCATTAGCTTATTCTTTGTCCAAAACTGCCCTTCTTACCCACTTTGACTCCCAAAGTCAAAGTGTTATAAGGGTTGAGTAAGTTTGCAAAAGTCGTTTTAATTATCTCTCAAGAATTTTCAAGTACTGGTTTTAAAAACAAATCTGTTTCTGTTTTCTGTCACATTACTGTACAGACATAATTTGTTGTCAACCAACTCTTTTCACAGCTTATTTATCAAAAACTTCTTCAAAACTGCTTCTCTTATATCCTCACATACCCATTTCAACATACTAATAGTTTATATGCACTTAGGATCATTTTACCTTAGCTTAAATTTGCATCAAAATCTGTCCCAAACCCATTTTTGCCAACTGTTTCAGCAGCCATTATGTTCCAGTGGCTTCACTGTTAGATTTTTAATTTGCTCATTATTAAGTCTTAGATCTTGAAATTTGGTACGCATAATATTCAATAGGTTGGCTAGACAATAGTGATTTTTATAATTTTTAGTTGTAGCTTTTTAGTAGCTTAATGAACCCTTGAAATAGCCCCCATATCTTGTTTCTGCCCTGCACCACAACAGCTGTCCCACTTTTTTTTGTGCTTATCATTGATTAAGCTTAGCTTATTTAGATTCTCTAGGTTCTCAGTAGTTAACATAGATGATATTAGCCTAATTAGAGCTTAATTAGTACTTATTTCGGCCTGGCTTATTGCCTTGCTTGTAAGCTTAGTATTCTTAGTTAGATTTCACTTAGAACCTCTAAACTGCTTATGCTTCCTAAACTGCTTATGCTCCTTTTTCTTCTTATGCTTATCTGCTTATCCTCATTAGCTCCTTAGTTTTTCATAGCTTATTAAACATAGTACATGCTTGCTTATTCCCATTTTTCAAGTGCTTATTCACTATTGATTGCTTAAAATCTATGAAGACAAGTCTTCATTTTTCTTTTCTTAACTGTTGGGAATAAGCAGTCTCCAACTGCTTATTTCCAAGGTTTGGTAAAAAGTGTTTTCACAAAAAGTCTTTAACTTGGTCTTATTTATAAGTTGCAAAAAGAAAAAGTTATAAAAAAAATTGTTTTCCAAAAAAAAAGGTACCACAGGATTCGAACCTGGGACCTCTTGCTCAAACACCCAACACACAGCACACAACCAACTGCCCTAGGGTCTTTATTAATTCATTTCTTGCAACATTAATCTCTTATATACAAAAACAGTTTCTATATTAGTAGCTTATTTAGCTTTTTAAGTGCTTATTTCGTAAAGTAGTGCCCATCTTTTTTATTTTTCTTACAATCAGTAGGCCTTAAAGTATTTTTCATAAAATTTTCAGAATTTTTCAAATTAGTTTACTATTTTTTATAATTAAATTAGATTAAAATAGTTTTTAAATCATAATAAATAATTTAAAAGTCGAAAAAATACCCGGCTTTTTCCTAAAATTATTTTTAGTCGTTTAGAACGTAGGAAAATTAGTTTCACATCCTTAGGCCTTAAATTGCATTAATTTCACTTTTTGAGGCTCGGGATTAGCCCGGGTTTTCGCGTTTTTGCATATTATCACTCTAGGACTTAGTATAACTTAATTTTATTGTTACGTATGCTTAGTAATAGTTAGTTAATCATTTACTTTGTTCCCGTAGCCTTAATTACTTTCCCTTTAGTTAATTTGTAGAACGTAATCAAAAACAAACCGTAACATCGAGCATTTTAATAACAAACCTCAAACGAAATTCTCAATTCACACCTCGTTGGGAAACGACCCGGATATCCTTATCCGGTATCACTTATCGAATATTTGAGGGTTTTGCGTGTCGACCTTTTTCCTAAAGGGTTGGTTTGTAATTCTCTCGGGTATTTGTATTTGATATTTCTTATATATACTATTTGACTAATCAGCGACTTTGTTGACTTTTGTGTGTAATACGGTTTTCTCTTGGTTTAGTAAAATCCCGTGAAAGAATCTATTTCCCGGTTTAATCATTGAGTTATAAAATCCCGTGATTATCTATCAACATGTCTCTGACGTACCTACAATCATCTCCACTGTTGCGAGGATGTTCAAGCTGGTTCAGATACCGTCCACCCATGCTTGATAGAACCCACTACGACTCTTGGGCTCAAAGAATCAGACTTTACTGTCTCGGAAAGGAAAATGGGGTCAACATTCTCAAATCAATTGATGAAGGACTTTATCAGATTGAGACTACAAGAGACTTAATTGATACAGCTGTAGATGGAACAATGATCTATGGAATAGACGGACCAAAGACATATGATGAGCTCAATGATAAGGAGAAAAAGAGATTCGATGTCGATATCAGGGCTTCTAACATCGTACTTCAAGGTCTTCCAAAAGATATCTACAAGCTGATCAATCACAACACGAAGCCAAAGGCAGTGTGGGATAATGTCAAGATGCTTCTTTCGGTTCGAATTAACTATAGAAGACAGAGAATCCCAACTCTATGATGAATTTGAGCATTTTAAGATGAAACCAGATGAGAGTGTCTATGAGTACTATGTAAGATTCCATAAGCTTGTGAATGACATGAGAAACATCCGAATGACTATGCCAAACATTCAGCTGAACTCAAAGTTTGTGAACAACATGAATCCCGAATGGCATAAGTTTGTCACCTATGTGAAGCTAACCAAAGGATTGAAAAATACAAAGTATGAGCAACTCTATGCCTTCCTTCTTCTGAATGAGA
>OU343222.1:192931112-193052591 GCA_910596185.1 Chrysanthemum makinoi | reverse complement strand
GACATGCTATGTTTGAAAAAAGGATTCTTGATCAGTTCAAAACTAACCAGGGAGAGACAAGCTCATCAAATGATTCAACTGCTTTCTACTCAAACATCGGAATTACCACCAAAGCATCTCAAGTTATACCCATGGGTAATGGTAATCACAAACTCATTCACGATCCTATGTTCAAACAACTGATCTGATGCACCGTGGGAAGCTTCATTAATCAACTGGGTCTTCACGATTAGTCAAAACATGAACTCTCTACCACACACCAACAACAATCTCAGAACTGCATCTAATCCACACAATCAAGCCACTGTCAGAGATGGGAAAGTTATGGTGCAGCCAGTTCAAGAAAGGCCGTACGAACAAGGAAGAGGTGGAGTCGGTAGAGGATATGTGGCAAATCAGAATAAGGGGAGAAATGGAAATTAAGGACAAGTTAAGACGATCAAGTGTTACAACTGTGGAGGTGAGGGACACATTGCAAGGAACTGCACATCGCCAAAACGCCCTCAGAATGCTGAATACTTCAGGGATAAGATGTTGCTTGTTCAAGCTCAGGATAATGGTGTAGCTTTGGATGAAGAAGAGTTGTTATTTCTTGTTGAGGGAAATGCCAAGACGTATGATGCAGATGTGGATGAGCAGCCAATTTAGGAGATAGGCCATAATCATCAGAATGCCTTTCAAGTAGCTTATTGTGATGCATACGACTCTGATGTTGATGATGAACCTACTCCACAAACCATTTTCATGGTTAGCATCTCTCCAATGGTCTCTCCTAAAATCTCTTCATCACCACAAGATGGTCCATCCAAAGACAAAATTATTTCTGAGGTATTAAAACTATACGATGATGCTGATGTGCAAAAGATGCATGGCAAAGTACAATCAACTAAAACTATTGAGAAAAATATTGAAAATATGGGTAATATCAATGTTGTCCCATATGATCAATATGTGAAACAAAGTGAAAGTGTGGTCGTACCAAGTAATGCATCTTCTGTAGTCAACGATGACTGTGTTTTTGATGAATACACTGCATGTGCCCCTGATGATTCTGTTATCTCTAAACTTAATGCCTATAAAGAACGTGTTGCCATTTATGAACAGCGTGCTAAGTTTGAGCTAACTACTTGTGAGCAGGAGTTGGATAACCAAATGCGTACAATTATTAGAAAAAGTAATTTTAGAGAAGAAGTGTTAAAACAAGAGTTAAACTCCTTACAAGAAAAGCTTTCAAAAACTGCTAAGCAAAAACAAGAACTTCAAGAAAATGTTAAAGTGCTTAAGCAGGAATTTTATGCTAAGGAATCAAAACTTTTGAATGATTTTTCTAATCTAAAAACTTTGAAGAACAAGCTTGAAAATAAGTTGTACGTACAAGGGAATACCATTCAGAATGCTCACATGGTCACTAAGCATAGAGTTTTAAGTGATAAGCATAGTGTTCCCAATATAGATAAACCCAACCCTGAGTACAGTAAGTTAGCTAAGGCGGCTCAAAATGTAATTTATGATGGCAATGAGATTCTTAAACCTAGACAGAAACCTAGTTGCGTTGAGTGCTCTGAGGAAGATAGAAAATTAGATGATGCATCTAGGGTGAAAATGAAAAAGAAGCTAGAAGATCCTGAATGCAAAAAGAATAACATCACGATCAAACCCCATGATTACAAGAAGGAAAACTGGATCTCCTTAAACAAATTTAAGCCTCAAACGTTGTTAACACCTGAACAAGTTTTCTGGAAAAAGGACTTAGATAACCAAAAAGCTGAAAATCTTGTTGAAACAAACCATCCCCTTATGAAAATGCCTGCAGCGACTGTGTATCCTCCAAATACACCAATGCATTTAGTTCCTAGAACTATTGCCACTAAGAGCAAGATCTTAATCAGCCAATATGTTATTCTTCAACTATTTTTCGATTTTGAGAAAACTTGTAAGAAAAGGATGACACCCACTGGGATAACTGAAGGGGGAAGGGGTTTTGAGCAAACAAAAGAATGCTATCTAACTGAGGTCATGCCTTTCTTTAAACAACTAAAAGATCAATTCGATAGTCTTAATAAGGGGATAGATTCAGATATTAAAGGAATGGAAAAGGAATTTAATGCAATGATAGTTGAGGTTAGTGACTATGAGCGAGCATTAAAATATAATGAGATTGAGAGGAAGAACTTGCATACCTTGAATGAGAATCTTATTTCTGAATGTATTGATCAAGATGTGTTTTATCTACTTACTAATTGCTCCATTAATGCTTCTCAATTTCATGAATTATCTGTTGCTCTGAAAGTCTCCCATGATCGTGTCATTGAGCTTGAAAAGATTAATTTGAAACTTAATGAGAAAATTGATCGGGATGATCACGATAATTTGGTAAAGCATCTTTCTAAACTAGAAGTTGAACATTTTGATTTACAACTAAAATATCAACATCTAAAAGAAAATGTTAAAACCTCAAATATCAAGACATCCTTGGATGTTCCTGAATTTGATGCAGTTTTTGAAATTAGCAAACGTGATGAACAGATTCAAGCTCATTGTAACACGATCAAAAAGTTGAAAGCCCAAGTCTCTCAATTAAAGGGTGAAAAGAACAATGTGACTGGATCCCAAATGCCTCCTCCTTTAGATTCTCAGTACTCTCACACTTTTCATCTTCAAAACTTAGTTAATGCCTTACAAAAGGAAAACGAGAGTTTTCTAGAAGAAAATGAAAAAGTTAAACGACACTTTAAAGAGTTATATGATTCAATGAAAGTCACTCATGACCAAAACAACGAAAAAATAATTTCTTTACAAAAGGAAATTGAGAATCTGAGAAGTCAGGAAAATGGGAAACTGCCACTTGTTTTTAATAAGAATATTGTTTCAAAGTCATCATCATTTGCAAATACACTGTTACTGTTAAATACATTCCTCCTCATCTTAGGAATAATGAACCTGCATTTCATGACTATTGTGCTTACCTTAAGGATAGTCTAGAATGTCTCCGTGAGATTGTCGAAGAGGATTTCATTAACAAACATCTTGATAGAGAAATTAGGTTTGCTTGCCTCCAGGCCAAACGATCTCAAGAGCTGCTAGAATGTGTAATTGCAACATGTCCTAAATCCTTAGGTACAAAAGGCAAAGCTGTGATGCCTTGTTCTATGCCTAGTGCCAAGCATTCTGGGCCCAGTTTTAAGAAAGTGAACTTCAATGTGCCTTCTAGTAATACAGACCCTTGAACGTCTCGTTCAGGAATGGAAAAAGTAGATCAACCAACTAATGTTCCCATAATTCCCTCTACAGGAGTAATCAGCGACATTAAAGCAAGCAGGTCAAAGCCTCCAGGCAATAGCAAGCAAGATAGGACCTCGCAAGCTAAAAATGTGCATTGGAAGAGAGTAGAAGACCAACCTAGGAACTTTATGTTTGAGTTGAATAAAATGAATCGTGTTGATTCTAGTATTAGCCATAGGCGTACTGTAATTAATTCGAATTCTGATACTATTTGCAAACTATGTAATGATGTCTGTATGAATTATGTTGGTAATCATGATTATGGTGTGAATGCTTTGTCTAATTCTGTCAAATGCCCAGTGAAAATTGTTAATGCTAAAAATCATGCAAAGAAGGCTAAAAGACAAAGACGAAAGATTGTTAGAAAATAGTGGAAACCCACAGGACGAACATTTATAAAGATAGGTTATTATTGGATACCTTTTGGCCATAAGAATAATCAGTTTTGCCCTCAAACTGCTAAGACTATGCCCACTAGAAAATGAATGCCTACTGGTAGAACTATTCCCTTAAGAAGTGAACATACTTTGAATAGGTCAAATATAGACACCAGCACTGCATCTATTCCTAATGATTTCACTGTTTCTATTTCTGATGTGGGTGTTCCAATCACTGTTACTAACCAAGTGGAACCCATTCTTGCATGGGGATCCTAATTATCCAGTTATCCATTCTTGTCTGTGTTCAACTGCAGATCATTCAAATCGTCTGTGGTACTTGGACTCAGGATGTTCCAAGCATATGACTGGAGACCGGTCGCAGCTCATGAACTTCGTGAGCAAATTCATCGGGACTGTTAGATTCGGGAACGACCATTTTGGAGCAATTATGGGTTATGGAGATTATGTAGTTGGCAAAAGTGTAATCTCCAAGGTATATTATGTGGAAGGTCTTGGTCATAATTTGTTCTCTATTGGTCAATTCTGTGATTCCGATCTAGAGGTGGCCTTTAGAAAACATACTTGCTTCGTTAGACAACTTGATGGTGTGGAATTATTAAGAGGTACTCGAGGTTCTAACCTATACACCATTTCTATCGAAGACATGATGAAGTCTTCTCCAATCTGCTTGATGTCAAAGGCATGGTTATGGCATCGTCGTCTCAATCACTTGAACTTCGTCACCATTAATAACCTTTCCAGAAAGGATCTTGTCAGAGGCTTACCCAGATTAAAATATGAAAAGATCATCTTTGTTCAGCTTGCCAATTGGGTAAAAGCACGAAATATGCCCACAAACCAAAACCCACAAATTCTGTAATGGAAGTTCTTCATACCCTTCATATGGATCTGTGCAGTCCAATGAGAGTGCAAACGATAAATGTGAAGAAATACATTCTAGTAGTTGTTGATGACTACTCTCGATTTACTTGGGTAAAGTTTTTGAGGACAAAGGATGAAACTCCGGATGTCATCATCAAACTAATCAAACACTTCGAGGTTCGACTCAACAATACGGTCGAAATGTTCGAGCAGACAATGGCCAGAGTTTGTCAAAAGACTTAATTGAGTTTTATGAAAGTATTGGAATCAGTCATCAAAGAAGTGTTCCACGAACTCCTCAAGAGCGGTGTAGTTGAAAGCGAATTGAACTCTTGTGGAAGCCGCAAGAACAATGCTAATTTATTCAAAGGTTCCAATGTTTCTATGGGGTGAAGCCATTGCCACTGCTTGCTACACCCAAAATCGTTCCCTTATACACACCTCTCATGGAAAAACTCCATATGAACTTGTTCATAAATGAAAACCTGATCTCTCCTACCTTTGTGTGTTTGGTGCTTTGTGCTATCCAACTAATGACGGTCAAGACTTAGGTAAATTAAGAGCAAAGGCAGATATTGGAGTTTTGTTGGTTATGCACCAAACAAGAAGGGTTACCGAATCTACAACAAGAGAACCGAAATATCATGGAAACAATTCACGTTACGTTGATGGTGACGGTCAAATGGCTCTGGACAATCCAGTTCGGACCCGCACTTCAAAACAGTCCCATGGGTCATCTCTTGTACCAAACTCATCTCCAACAACTCCATATGTACCTCCATCAGAAGATGATTTAAAGAAATTGTTTGATCTAATGTTTGATGAGCACTATGAACCGAATCTTTGATGAAATGTCAATTCCATCAACGAGGCTACTCCTATCCTGAATGAAGTGAACCCTTAGTCTCAATTTCATTAAGTCAAGAAGCAGCTGCTGCTGATCACTCTGTCTCATCAACAAATCATCAATCATCGAGTGTACATCATGGAAGTGTTTACGCATCAATGATGAATTTAATCCCTTTGCAACTCAGAAGATGCTCCATTTGAAAATATCTGCTCTGAGATCATCATCGAGAACCTTCTTCATCGAGGAGATATCGACTCTGCTACTTCAGTTTCACAACAACAACCATATGAACACCTTAGAAAATGGACACATGATCATCTATTGGACAACATCATTGGAAACCTCTCTCGCCCAGTATCCACACGGAAACAACATGCAACCGATGCCTTATGGTGCTTCTTCAACTCCGTACTCTCTAAGGTCGAACCAAAAGACATTAAAACCACCATGATAGAAGACTGCGGTTCAATGCATGCAAAGAAATTCATGAGTTTGATCGACTTGATGTATGGGAATTAGTACACTCAGTTGTGCTATGATCATTGCTCTAAAATGGATCTTCAAAGTGAAACTTGATGAGCATGGTGATGTCTTATAGAACAAGGCTCAATTGGTCGCAAAAGGATACCGTCAAGAGGAGGGTATTGACTTTGAAGAATCATTTGCTCCGTTGCTCGTGTCGGCTATTAGAATCTTCTTGGCTAATGCGGCTAGTAAAAACATGGTCGTATATCATATGGATGTGACAATAGCCTTTCTTAATGGTGATTTGAAAGAGGTGGTTTACATGTCGTTGAAGGGTTTTGTGAATCGGATCATCCTAATCATGTTTATCGCGAAAAAGGCCTTTACGGTTTAAAAAGCTCCTAGAGCATGGTATGATCGCTATCAAAGTTTCTTATATCAGGATTGACAAAGAGCGAGTTGATCCGACATTGTTCACCCGGAAGTCAGGCAAACATTTAATTCACGTTCAAATTTATGTTGATGATATTATTTTTTCCTCGGTGACCCCAATGAATGTGATCGCTTTTCAAATGAAATGGGTTCCAAATTTCAAATGTCAATGATGGGACAAATGTCATTTTTCTTGGGATTACAAATTTCACAAAGTCCGGAGGCATTTTTATAAATCAATCTAAATATGCAAATGAGATTTTAAAAAATTTGGATTTGAATCATGTGACACCGTTGACACTCCCATGATTGAACGTACTAAAATGGATGAGGACCACTCGAGGGATCATGGTAGATCAAACGAAAATATCGCATGATTGGATCCACGATGTACCTCACGACTAGAGACCAGGACATCTTGTTATTTGTGTGCATGTGTGCTAGATATCGGGCTAAGCCTACTAAAAGCACCTTGAAGCGGTTAAACGGGTCTTTCGGTATCTCCAAGGAACCATCACTATGGGACTATGGTACGAAGGACAGGTATGTCACTAACGACCAATGGGATCTGATCATGCGGGATGTCAAGATACGTCGAAGCGTCGGAGGTGCTTTCAGTTTTGGGTGATAAGCTTGTGAGTTGGTCTTCAAAGAAGCAAATGAGTACTTCTATTTCCTCTCGAGTGAGATACATAGCCATGTCATCTTGTTGCACTCAAATCCTTTGGATGAGATCACAATTATCTGACTATGGCTTTGAATTCAACAAAATCCCTCTTGTGATAATAAAAGTGCTATTGCTCTCTCATGCAACAACGTTCAACACTCAAGAGCAAAGCACATCGACATCCGACATCATTTCATCATGGAGCAAGTGGAAAACGGTGTGGTGAAACTCTATTTTGTGAAGTCGAGATACCGGTTAGCGGACATCTTCACCAAAGCTCTTCCAAGAGAACGTTTTGAGTTTATTCTTCTTCGACTTGGCTTGAAAAGCCTTCAACCAGAAACACTCAAACGTCTTCAGGAAGAAGACGAGGAGTAAAGGTCTTTCCTTCATCTATATCTTTGTATATATTTATCCAAAACGCAAAATACAAAATTATAAAACCTTATCTCATGTTTCAAACCTAATACTCTGATTCTAAAAAATAAATGTTTGTCATCAACAAGACAAGTGTTTAATTTCAAATATTTTTCCTAGAACCTCGAAAAATATTTGTAATCTTCAAAACTCAATTGTTTTGAAAACACTTGGGACTCTATTTTTGAAAATCAAAAGAACTTATCAAGTGTCAAAATCTCAAATCATCAATCAACGACTTTCGTCATTGATTGAGGGGAGAAATGATTTTCAATTAAATCAAAAGTGTTCTTTTCAAACAGTTTGCACTTAAATGAGTAAGGTCTACTCTAAATGGTTTACAAAATGTTACACAATTGGTTCCAGACCTTGGTTATTATTATTATGTTTAAAAGATATTTATGCATGTTCAATCAATGGAGTTTAAAGTCTCAAAATCAGATCCTTATCGGTTAAAAGCGTTTTCACAAATCAAGTCACAATTCTCCTTAAAAGCCTTCAAAATCAATTTAAATCTACAGAGATCACAAATCTCAAATGATTTGTAAATTGTGATCGGGGAGGTGATTTAATTTGGTTTAAATGATAATTCGATAAATGGTTTCATAAGTGTTTATGTTTGCCTCCCATAAGTGACAACGATTTCAAATTTTCCATGCACATGTTGAGAGGGAGCATCTATTTTAAACCTCAAATTATTGAAACGTGATTGAATTGTCTCTAAGTGCAGGGTCCCTCTAATATGTGCAAAACTCTTTCAAAATTCGAGGCACATATTGAGGGGGAGCAAACTTTGAAAACCTCATCCTTCCTCAAAATGTTTTATCTACTCAAATTGATTGGGAAGTGATGATGATAATTTTAGAAAATGTTAATCAAAAGTGGACCTTTCATCTTAATCTAGCGATTTCAAAGATCTCTTGCCTCCATGTGCTAAACAATTTCTAAATCTTTATGCATATGTTGAGGGGAGCATTTCTAAAATATCAAAACAATTAAGATACAAAATGCTTTGATTCTATATCACAAGTATCTTGATTGATTTTCAAATGGTTTTCAATTGGTTCCAATGGCGGATGAACGATACCAAAAAGACCGACCAACTTTACATTATGTATGGTGATATAAGGATGATAAGGTTAGGTTGATGTACCATGATCCGCCAGAACCGGAGAGATCTACCCAGGGACAATCCACTAGATAGTGTAGAAGTCCTTAGGTATGATGAAAAAAGGAGAAATGTTAGATATGGGAAGAGTCTTGCGGTGAGACTAAGCTAGTACTGAAATAAACCCAACAAGGTTCTAGTAATGAAGTCTCAGTAAGCACTGAAGGGGTTGAAGAATGAAAAAGAATCGAATGTGAAAAAGGGTGAAAAGAAATAGCCCTCCATTTATTCAACCTTAGGGCAAAAACCGTGTTCAATTCATATACTACTGGTGGTTACCAAGGTAACATGGTATTGAAGACAAGTCATCATGGACCCAGTGGCCTTGCGCACTTCAACTTTCCAAACCACTCAAGTTCCTCTTAAAAGGGCTTGTTTCATTCTCACGGGGAACCGACATAATCTATCGACTTTCTCTTAGAGATTGTTGATATTGAAGAAGGAGACCCTCTCCCTAGTCTCCGGCATAGGAACCAAATATGCACAATTGAGTCTAGAGCCACGAGATCATCAATAAATCTCATTAGGACACTTTCAATGAAGACTCTCTATTTCACACAATGTGGAAAGAGATATTATATCTTATGAGTCCTACGCATTATCCTTGTGGTATTGCCAGAACATCTAAGTGATATGCATTCATATTCATGATGAAGATGGAAAGCCTTCTGGAGCCAACATCAAACAAGCTCCTGGTAGGTGGCATGTGAGATCTATCCAACAGATCAACCATGTGACAACTGGACAGAAACAATGGAGAGATTCAATCTTTTGAATCAATCCTGGTTTAGGTTATGGATTGATGGATACCTTTGAAAAACCGGTCGTTGTGCTTAAAAAACCTTTTTCTTTAGCACATCGTACGTGTACTTATTTCTCAAAATAAAAGGTGTTTATGATTGATAATTGATTTTCATTAAAACCTTCGTTGTATTGCAAAAACAATTTCTATTGAGCAATACACGATTGTTTTTCAATTATCTTTTCATCAATCGATTGAATCTCGTTTATTTGGTTCACTCACTCCGTGTTGTCTTCTTTGAGACGTTCCGATTTGAGAACGGCTAGAGCAGCTGCGAAAACCATGTCAAGAAATTCTTGAAATTATACACGATCACAGGCAGTACTTGTACGGATCAACGGGGAACCGTGGGCCGTGTACCTCAATTCATCGAAAGTGATCAAAGACACTTTTGGGTGCTTTATTGCTAACTGTTTTATGCATGTACACCCCGACGTTTGCAGCTGATCAGAATGGAGCTGTCAATCCATAGCCGCATGCTCACACAACACATTCATATCTAAAGAAATCATGATTAGTGCATCAATGACTTTGATATTTTCACTCCATGCTTCTGCTACGCTGCTGCCAATATCATGAATCAACGAAAGCTTCCGCTACTCTGATAAGAATAAATCATGATCTAGAATGTGAGCATGTCGGTCCAAAAGTCACAACATCACATAATACCAACACCACAATGGATGAGTCAGAGATTTAATGTTGCTGATGATCTCAAAGCTGGCTCAAAACTCAGTATCACGTGGATCAGTTAAAGACCTCCACTCAGATTATCCAAAACATGCAAAAATGAAGAATCAAAGACTACGAGCTACAGAACAAGAATCCAAGAACAATCTCAATGTAATATCTGTTTGTTTTCTATGAAATTTAATGTATGTTTGAGGTGACCTCCCTTAGGGGGAGATTGTTAGGATTTGGAAAATCCAGTAGTTAAAGTGTCGGTCACCTCAAGTATATGTAATCGTTAGAAAGCTCGTAGTCGTAGTTATTTAATGTTAATTAGTATTTAGTTTTGTAACACCGTGTGGCGTTTTATGTAAGTACTATAAATACTCTCTACCTCCCAAGGTAGAGAGTTGGAGCTCATAATAAGATTTTTCTTTCTCTCACTAAAGTTCCCAAACCTCTAGCTTTCTCTCTCTAAAACTCATCTCTTGTACGCCCAAGTATGTTTGTGTTATGATGTGTATGTGAAATCCAATATGTTACAGTTTACAAGTGTAAAAATGAAAGTTTTAAGCGTAAGAAAAGTGTATAGCGAGAAACAATACGCGTACAAATCGTAACTTCAAAAACAAAATGTGTCACCCAACTAGATGGCGATTGATACCACTGTTAGGTCACCATAAGTTAACACAAGTATCAATATGAAAGAAATATGGTAGAGATGATCGGATGAACACGATACACACATGTATGAATAATAAAGAGTTATGCGTAGATTATGAAAAGTGAACAACCAACCTGTCAAATGAGAGGATACAATGTATTTATAGGGGAAGGGAGCTAGGGCAATACTTCTAGTCCCTTCCTTAGCCACATGGGCTTTTGCATAGGCTCATGGGCTTTCTATATAAGCCTAGCCATAATTACTAACATAAAAACCTAATTAAGCAACCTATTACATATTAATGACTAACACTTGAAATACTAGTTAGGAGTGATTCCAACAATATATGTTTGCTTTGTTTTGAGTCTATTCATGTAGCATGTTTAGACATATTTGGGCTCATGGGCATTTCCTTATGATTTTATGATACCTTACTATTCGTTTGATTTCTTATTCATTGATTCTCATGACAAATGATCTTCTGGTTCAGCAGGTGTTGGTGATTTTGTTTTATTTATTTACCTTTTGTACCTGTTTGTTTATATCTCATATTCCCTATTTCATTGCTTCTTATCTCTTATGACATCTTGTTCAGCAGGCCTTATTGGTTTTCGTATCATTTATTCATTTTGTATTACTACAAGTTATTTGTTCAGCAGGCCCTCGGATACCCTTTGTTAGAATCAATCCTAAAGTTAGGAGAGGTAGTCCTTGGAACATTAAGATCCCATGTATGATTGGATATATATATGTCGAGCATGCTTACATAGATGTAGATTCTCCTATCAACGTGATGTCCTCAATTGTTTACAACAACATAATGAACATACAACTTAAAACTAGTAGAGACCCTAAGTATCCCAGTGGGGTTTGCAGTTTTGTTGGAAGGGTCAAAGATGTACACATCTTTTTCAAGAATTTTACCTACTTAGCAGATTTTATGATCCTAGAAGATGTAGGATGTGTAATCGATTATAGCTTGTCCCATGTCGTGTTAGGAAAACTGTTTGTTGAAAAGTCTAAGCTAAGCTATAACAAACTTGAAGGAACGGTTAGATTTTCGGAAGGGAGAAATGAAATCACATATAGGATGCCTTAGAAAGTAAGCGAATTTGGTCCTCTATCCTACTTTGAAAGGGATAACCTTAAAGCCTTTGTGGAAAAGAGAGAGGAGGATACAGAAAAAGGCATGGACTTTATGTGGGAGAAAAGGAGCCTTTACTATAAGGACTGCTTGAACTTATGACCTAGGTATAGAGTTGATGAGGACTTCGTCAACATGATAGGGTATGCCATGATGAGGAAAAATGAAGTCACGTAGTTGTATGACCTCGAGTCTAGCTACAAGACTCATAAATAAAGAAAAGCGCTTCTTATTTTTGTGTTTTATATATATCTTTTTCATTGTTGCTTTATTCTCATGTTTTTATTATTTTGTGAAAATGCTTTATTTTGTTTTTAACTTCGTCTTAATTGTATATAAAGGTATTTTACAAAAAGATAAGTGTAGGAAAGATCACATGTGTTTTTAGAATTAATATGAACATGAGATTAACAATAATTGAAATTGTATATATTTGTGTGTTTGTTAGAGTCAAATGCTTGTATCGAGTCACAATATATGTTTTGCAGGAACTTTTCCAGGTTTTTAAACAAGTAATATTTCCATAATTTTTTCGGAAAACGCATCTGACTCATTCTGTGAGGACAACCTGACGGCGTCGGTTTAACACCCGACGGTGTCAGGAAATGTATAAACAGTTTCCAGATTTTTTGTTTTATGTCTAATTTTTGATTTTTGGAAATTTCCAATTCTTAATTTTCTAGAAATCTGCAAACATCCATTTCACAAGCATTATATCTTTACTTGCTTTCTAGTATAGTTTTGTTATTATGTAGTTTTTACCACCGATTTTATCTGAGGTTTCGTTTTCTTATAAGTGTGCAGGTTATATTAGGCAAGAAGATGAAGTACATCATGGAAGCAACAATTATTTCTTGCTCATTCTTCTTGGAGGAAGATTTAACTTCAATTCTACACATATCCTACCGAGCTAATCAGGGGAGTATTAGTTTCTCTCTTTTATTTTACCTTTTTCTATCATAACTTTGATACTTTTGGGGAACATTGGGGACAATGTTCAGTTTAAGTGTAGGGAGAAAGAATAAAACGGGAGCGTAGAAACTATTCACTTACTTGACTTTTGAATGTCCTTGGAAAATTGTGTAATAAACTATGAGAAATATTTGTTAGGGTAATTTTAGCACCAAATTTAAATTTTGGCACTTACGAGTAAAACTTTAGTCTTAATAGAACATCTCATGGATAGGAGTATATGATTAGCACAAAAACCGTATACCACTCAAATTCTAACCCAAAAATGTGAGGTTCGACCCTAGATCTTTTGAAATAAAAGCATTCATCTTTAATGCTTAGTGAGTGTACCGGTAGTATGATAGATTCTAGAACTTGTTTTGTGATGTTCTAGAGGAGAGTTACGTTTCATAGAATTGAGGAATTAGGCACCACCCTATGACTAACACGGAATACAACCCATCAATTAGAATGAGGATGTAACAATTCAACCAACTAATAAAAGATAACTAGGGAGTAATAAAGTCTAAGTGAACATGTTTTTAATTATCATAAGAAACACACTCACTCTATCTATAGCTTTTACCATTAATTAGTTTAATTAGTTTTTAATTTAAGTTGTTAAGTAGTTAAATTGGTAGAATTACCAACCCTCACTCTTCAAACCCTGAGATTTTACTTGCTTTCATAAAAAATATAAAAAGATAAAAAAGAATCTTCCTCACCGCACCTTTTCGTCATACATCTCTACTAGCATCTCTATTCCCCTAGAGAACGATCAACCCCCTGGGCTTGCTCATACTACACTGCAACGATTAGGTACACTGCCTAGTGGGTTGTAAAGCTTGCTCGCTGAAAAGGAAGTCTTTCGACCCCGAACCACGAGTCAAACACGCCGAGTGGTAGTGGTAGTGGTGGTTCAGGTGGTGATCAGCCCACCAACATCCACACTTGGTTGGAGAGATTTGTGAAGCAGAAGTCGCGATCTTTTAGCTCGGCTGTTATTCTAGTTGATGCTGAAGACTGGATTGACCATATTGAGAAGATTTTTGAGGTTTTGGGATGTGTAGATGAGTTTAAAGCTAGTTTTGCTAGCTATAAGCTAGAAGGTGATGTCCTCAGTTGGATGAAGGCTCACAAGCAGGCGAAGGGAGGTGAGGTGTATGTGGCTACCTTGTCATGGAATGATTTTCGTAACCTTTTCTTTTTGCAGTTTTTCCCAATGTCTAGAAAACAGAAGTATGAGCGAGAATATCACACTATTCGTTAGGGTGAGAATGAATCTAGTACTGATTTCATGAAGCGGTTCCTAAGGTTATCTAGTTTCTTGGGGACTAGCGCACGTACTCAGGAAGAGCAAGCTAAGGATTTTAAGTAGGCTCTTTGTGACTGGATTGTGAATGGGATAGTGAACATGAACTTTATTGATGTGGCCTAGGTGGCCAATGCTGCTAGAAACATCGAGATTATGCGTGAGAGGTCTAGGCAGAATAACAAGAGGGATCGTAATGGGGACCAAATCCGACCAGCAGTTCAAAGCAACAATCAGCGGAGTTATGATCAGCGGTCCTATGATCAGAAGGAGTATGACAGACGTGCTTATGATAGACAAGGGAGAAACAACAACAACCAGAGGTCTTGGTGAGGTCGTGATCAGCAGAACTGTACTCAGCAGTACAACAATGCTTCAGGGTCTGGGTCTTCTAGTCAGAAGGAGAACTAAGTTCGCGATTCATTGTTTCTTTATTTTGTTTCATCTGTACGGGTATCCTACCCATTCCACTTTACATTTTTATACGTTGTGATAACTCGTTATGTGCTTCTTTGTTCATTGGTACATTTTATTGGTTCGTTCAAACTCTAGAATAAATTGGTGGAACATCCTATTGTTTGGTTTTATCTCCAGAATTATATTTATTATGTTTTAAATGTGTCTCTTATTGAGAGGCTACTATTATCATCCGTCGTATGTGGTTTCATATCCGTTAAATCAGATTTGTTATGATTTGTCTTTTGTTGAAGAGCTTGAGGCTATTTTGGACCGTCAGGATCGAGTCATGAGAATAAAACCATTCTATTCATGAAAATTCCTTGGGAGACTGAAGAATCAATGCGAACTAGTTTTTCACATTTCATTTTGTGAATTGGCACATTCTCGTTTAGTCTTTCATTTCGATTTTGAGGACGAAATCTTCTTTGAATTTAACCTAAAATCCGGATTCACATTTTACATCTAATTTGAATTTAACCTAAGTGTGATTAATAATTAAATGTTATATAATTAGATACATTATTAAAATTTTCCAAAACTATATTAATTTGAACCTTTCTAAACTAATCTTGTATGACCTAAGATAAATAAGCTGAATAATTTTTGTCTAAATCGTTCCCCCTAACTCCTATTCACGGCAAACCCCTTCCCCCATTGCACCCTTTCACACGTTTTTCACAAGAGACAAGATAAGGACATATGAAACCAAAATATATCACCATAATAATAGAAGATTCGGTCCCCTCTAGCCCTAAAAATATAACCCGATATTTCCCCTCCCATTTATCACTTAATCGGCCTCCCATCCTCCTCCCATAACCAAATATCAACACCCCCTAAACACATTACAGTTTGCTCTTTATCTAGAAGAAGAAGAAGGCAAAAAGAGTGGTGTTGTGTGGTGGTCTCGTGGCTCTATTTTTCTCTCTTCTTTTCTTCTTGACTTGGCTTGTTAGGTATTTAATAATCCCTTTTGTTTTCTTCGTTTATACGCCTCTTAAGACATACAAGAACACTTAAAATCATATTCATGTTATGCTTGCTAAGTGTTACCATCTGGTTGTCATGATTATGTGCATGTTGAACTATGGTCATGTTCTTTATTCAAATCAGTTGCTATAAACTCTATAATATAATCATTTAATGTGTGTTTAATATGTCTTCGAAGACCTATAAACCCTAGGCAATGAATGAATAGGCGTGCGGATTATTTAAAGGGTTTAGAGTGTTGTGATTTTATGTAAATAATCTGTGAAGATTTTGGGTCAGATTGATGGGCGTTTTAAATGATGATGCCAACGTGTTTTAAGTGATTTTTGAGTCTAAACATGAGTTAAATTTTTCTACTTTATGAATATGTAAGACTCATATCAATTAGAAGTTAGGAAGTTAGCTTTTTGATTTTTAGAAAATTGGTTGTCGAACCTGAGAACATGAGTCTGAAAATTAGTTGATGTTATTGATTTTTTATTTTTAAACCATAAGAATTTAAGAGCTCTAATTTTACAAGGGTGATGCTTAAGTTATGTGTGACTTCCTGATGTTTTTGTAAATTTTTCTGAGGTATCTAAATTGGTTAATTAAAGGCAAACTTTCTGTATGTATCTGCAGTTAACTTTATGGGTTGGTCTGGAAAGATGATTTTTGAAACATTACTTATACTTGGTAATAAAATCTATAAATTTTTTTTAAAGATATTTAACGGATATGGGAATCACAGATAATTTTCTACGAATATTTGGAGCTTATTTGGCAGGTCTTAAAAATCATAAATACTGGTCCAGAATTGGAATAGAAACCCTAAAATGTGTTATAAGTATAAGTATAAGTATAAATCATTAAAAACCTTTTGTAACTTATGAATGGAACTTGTAAGTGATATATGATCCCTATTCATGTATATTTGGTGAAGTATGATTAGTCCTTGTTCTTTGTGTTTCGTCCTTGATTTCTCTTCTGTTAAGGTACTTATATACTGTCCTTTCAGTAAAGACATCTCATTCATGACTTTTGATCTTTGTCATTCGATATTGATTCTGATTATGCCATTATGGCTTATGATCTGCATTTGATTACTATACATTGCTATGACTCACCACAGTTGGTTTTACCTTGTTGGATAATTATTACATTATCCCTTATGCATATTTATGTCATTGCTTTATTCTTGCCCGAGCTATTTGTTTTGTTTACTAGCCATGGGGGTTCTATGGCCATGTCACTGAGGCACCAATGGCATGATACTATATATGGCGGTATGATTAATCCATGTCGTTCCCATTTGTTTAGCATTGCTATATATAGCGCACATGTCCCGTGTATATTTACATATGCACAGTCCCGTACTTGTATATGTATATTTGTTTTGCAAGGAGCATACGGATGCATCATAGGTACTCAGTTCTGTTCAGATATATTTGGTGAGTGGATGTCTGTGTGCCATACACCCCATATCACATTTGGTGCATGGAGTTTGCAGCCTCCATGTACATACTATTATTGCAGGAGATACATATGATATGATTTAATGGATAATATGCCATGATATTATATATGGTTGCTTTATTTTGGGTCCATTCATGTAGCATGTTTAGACATATTTGGGCCCGTGGGCATGTCCTTATGATTCTATGATATCTTACTATTCATTTGATTTCTTATTCGTTGATTCTCATGACTTATGATCTTCTAGTTCGGAAGGTGTTGGTGAATTCGTTTCATTTATTTACCTTTTGTATCCGTTTGGTTTATCTCGTATTCCCTATTTCATTGCTTCTTATCTCTTATGACATCTTGTTCAGCATGCCCATTGGTTTTGGTATCATTTATTCGTTTTGTCTTACTACCAGTTATTTGTTTATATCTGTTCACTTGGCTTTTTAAGCTCAACCGCATTTTTCTTTTCTCTGTGACAGGTTATAAGTGGGATGCTGGGATTGAGTGATTAGAGTATGAGCTTTTTACAGACAAACCACTGATAGCTATCCTTATTATTTTGGAATTATGTTTTCAAGACTATCATTCTTTGATTTTCTTTTGGATCCCCTTTCATTTATGACCTTGTTGGTTTTGTATTTTGGAAGTCATTGTTTCATGACTTGCTATTTTATTTTATAACTCTTCCATTTGCCTTTATATGTTCTGATTGACACCATAAGTATGACATTGCCCATTCTGGGATGTGGGTATTACACATTGTTGGAATGACTCCTAAACTATATTTCAAGTGTTTGTAATCAATATGTAATAGGTTGCTTATTTAGGCTTTTATGTTAGTATTAATAGCAAGGCTTATGTAGAAAGCCCATAAGCCTTGGCCCAAATCCAATAAGGAAGGAAAGGGACTTGTAGTGTTGCCTTAGTCCCTTCTCTTATAAATAGACCTATAAACCTTCATTTAAAGGTTGGTTGTTCACATTATCATATATCCTACGCATAACTTTCCTTCACTTGTATTTGTGTGGGTGTTAGTGTGTTCATCCGCTCTATCTCTATCTCATTTCTTTCATATTGATGCTTGTGTTACATTATGGTGACCTAACAGTGGTATCATTCGCCATCTAGTTGGGTGAAACATATTTGTTTTTGAAGTTTTTGTTATACGCGTGGGTTTTGTGCTCTAAACCTTTGATACGTTTAAAGCTTTACCTTTTACACTTATAAACTCAAGATTCTTGTGGTTTAAGGTTTATTTGGTGTTAAAGTTTAAGTTTTTAGCATCAAGTTTCAAACTTTACGTGTGTAGCATAGATTTAAAGCTTGTTTTTGTACGTGTGGTCCTGTCTACGCGTAAGGGTAAAAGTGGATTTGGATCATCAAGTTTCAAATTTTCTTGTTATTTTGGTGAGATTGAAGCTATTTCATCATAAAAATCAGGTTTCTAAACACTTTTGGGCATAAAAATCAGTTTTGGTGATTGTTTGTACTTTCTACTCATAACAAAACCCTAGTTTTACTCGTAAGCTCTAAAGTCTACGCCTAAGCAGTCTGTTACGCGTAACATTTTCATCATTTGATCTTCAGTGCTATTGGTTTACTCAGTGTTTTCTTGCTTGGATAAGCCTGAAAACACTTCGACTTTGGATATCTTTTACACTGGTATAAGTGTAAAGGATTTTTTGGGCAAAACCCTAGTTTTACGCCTAAGTCTAATTCTTATACGTAGAATACTTTTGTCTAAGCCTTTCCTACGCATAAGCTTGTCTTACACTTAAGGAAGTATTACGCATAAGCATTCTACTCCTAAGTCTTTGGTTTACGCCTAAGCTAAGTTTTTCTCAAGATTACGCGTAAGCTTTCACTACGCTTAAGTTCTCTTTTATGCGTAAGTTGGGTATTACGCATAAGGTAGTTTCTACGCATAAGCTGATTCTACGCTTAAGGTTACTTCATCAACAAACTCTAAGTTTCATTCGACTACAAAGATCCATCATCAACACAAGTTTTAAAATGTCTCAACCACCATACTCTAGCTACTTTCCTTATAAGTATCCTCAATAACAACAACAACAACAACAACAATTCTATCAACAATGTCCTCCACCATCTCCACAACAATTGCAACAATTTCAACAACAATTTCATCACTTTCCTCAAGGAGCAAACCCTCTTCCACCACAAATGGTTCCACCAAACCCTCGTCAACAAGTACAACATTACACATACTTTCAAAATCAGTATCCCGCCAAGTATGCTATGAATGTTACAACACCAAAGGAACCGTCTTGGTTTTTAAAGATGTGTGAAGCTTTAAGTAACCAACAATCCATTCATGAAGCTGGATCCTTTGACAGACCTCCAATGCTCACTCCCGGAAACTACTATCAATGGGTGATAAGGTTCTTTAGGTTTTGTGATCTAAAGAAGCCACATGGAAAGTTTTTGAAGAAGGTCATCCTTGAAGGTCCTTTTCAGATGCCTATTGTCACTGTACCCGGAGATCCGAATGCTAATCCACCAAGAGATGATGTTACCAACGTTGTCGATCTTGACCAACTTACTACTGACCAACTTCTACACTTAGAAGCCGATGAACTTGCAATGCAATATATCCTTTTGGGATTACCCAATCCGATACTTCGTAGTGTTGATGCTCAAGCGACTGCTAAAGCAATGTGGGAGCACATTCATCTTCTAATGGAAGACACAGAACTCAATCAAGAGGAGATGGAATCAAAAATCTACTTAGCATATTAACACTTCATGATTGAACCAAGGGAGACATTAGAGTCATATCATCATCGTTTCTCAGACATCATAAATGACTTGGAGAAACATAATATCATTATGCCAAGGATTGCAAACAACACAAAGTTCCTGAGCAGTCTTGGTCCTGATTGGGAAAAGTATGTTATTTTCATCCGTCAAGCGAAGAATCTTCATCAAGCTACATACGGATTGTTGTATGACTATTTGAAACACCACCAAAAGGAAGTTGACAAAGAAAGGATCATCCGTGGAGTCCCTGCTTCGCCTTCACTTTCGGATAATCAAACACTTGCTTTGTGGGCTCAAGCATGTTATCCTCAATTCCCGACCTTGCCAACAACCTTCACAAATCCTCCACAACCAACTGCTTAGATCACACCATATGATCCCTCACAAGAAAATCAACTGGTTCCATACAACAGCAACAACGATCAAGCACTTTACAGTGAATCTAATGAGGATGCAAAAGCTTTCGATGCATTGCAACAAGAGTTTGTCATGATTGCTAGAGCCTTCGGCCGATATTCTAACAAATCCAATAATCGTATTCGTACCTCATCCAACACAAGGAATCAAGCTGTTGTTAACAACGGAAGAGTTGAAATTCAGAATCGTGGTAATGTTCGTCAGATGAGTAGTGGTCAAGGATTTAATCCTAATGGAAGGAATAACATGGGTGCTCCACAACAACAAAGGGTTCAAGTGGTTGACCAGGGAAATGCTTAGACTGGGGTTAATGGTCTCCGATGCTATAACTGCAATGAGAAGGGTCATCTGGCTAATGCATGCCCAAAGTCGAGGACAAGAGGCAGCGCTTATCACAAAGAGGCTTTACTCTTGGCTCTCAAGGATGAAGCTGGTGGAACTCTTACCAACAAGAAACATAGCTTCATGGCTAATGCAGATTCTGATGATGACATGGAGGACTTACAGGAAAATGCAGCTGTGATGTTAATGGAAAACATGCAAGAACTCCACGTAAGTGACACAGACCCAGTGTATGACACAGACGGCTTGTCTTAGGTACCGGATCAAAATATTCTCATTACTGATCTGATATCTCCACCAACATCTGCATCCGACGAGGCTCAGAGTGTTCAGCATGAATCTTCAACATCTCATTCCGATGATAATCTAATGGATTCCGTAGTTATATTTGACGATCAAGCTGACCTTATGGTTAATATTGATAATCAAGTTGACTCCGTGATTATATTTAAGGATCTAAATAATGATCATGTTGAGACTCACGTTGAACAAGCTGAACCTTTGTCTAATCCAGATCTTGAGCTCATGAACAACTTAATTAGACCACCCAATCTCAAATGGAAAAGTGCACTGACATAAATAAGAAATTGCAAGATAAAATTGCACTGTTGACTGGTATGTGCTAAAACACATACCTTTTCATTATCAAAATAGACCCAAAACAACCAAGAAAGAGCCGTTTATTGCTAATATTTGTGGTTTTCTTGAGTTTGTGCTTGTGCAGGTACGGATATGTAAAAACACACAAAGAGGAACCAAATCAGACATAAATCCGAGCACGAGAGATTAAGAGAGCTTAAGCCGAGCCGGAAGATCAAAATTGAGCGTTTATGAAGATTTTATTCTCCGAGGATGATTTTTGGAAGAAATAATCAAGTTAGAAGAATTGGCAAAACTGGCCCCTCAAGTTTCAACAATTGGCAAAAGTGGTCCTTGAAGAATCAAAAATTGCAAATTGGCCCTTGGTTTATTTGAAGATTAACAAAATCAGTCCTTGGAAGATATTTTCAAATATTACATGTCTGGTCCCTGAAGTTTCAGAAAATACAACTTGGGTCCCTATGGTTGCTCTTGGATTACTAATATATCCTAAGTCCATTTAACTAATCCAATCCAAATAACTATATACACGGCCCAACATCTCAACCCAAACTACATCCAACCCGCCCATTATCCAACACCCGGTTAATATACCCACTTACCCGCTATTTTTACCCGAAATCCCCATTTAACCCGAACCAACCCTTTTGATTAATAATAAAATAAACCAAACGCGCCCAACAGTGGTTCTTTTACCCTGTCTTCCCCAAACACCCATTTACACACCATTTTACCACCATTTACCCAATCACCCAACCTCACCTCGTACTAAGAATCTATCAAGACCTTCTAGAAGCTGACTTGTCAGATAAGAATGCCAACGTGGCTATTTCAAGCCCTCCTATTGGCCGTAACACATCATTTGGTGAAATGGAGCATTGTGAGTGGCTATGGTGATAATGGGATGAATCATGTGGTTGTGGATAAGCTTCTAGGCTCTTCTGAAAAGGATCCAAGACCTGATCAAGGCTATAAAAAGACCTCTTAGGCTTCACATTTAGTCGTGTATTAATTTTCTTTTAAATTCAGTTTGTGTTTTTGTATTTTCAGCTTTTCAAGTAGCTTATCAATGTTTTCTTAAGTTTTCCTTGTAATCTCAGTTTCATTGGCAATAAAAGTTCAGTTTTAATAAAACCTCAAGTTTTATGCTTTATTCTCTTGATTTAAATTTGCACTAATTCAATGGTGGATTAAGTTGTTGTCTCTGTTGTTATAAGCTTATATAAGCTTCATATAGCTTTTGTAAGTTTAAACTTTGCTTCAATATTTCCATTCTCACTTCATTTTACAAAAAATTTTACTTAAGTCAAAATGGATCAAAAATAAAAAGTCAAACTGCTTATTTGTTTTGCTTATTCTCAAATCTGTTTTTCATAATCTAAAAGCTATGTTTTCTGCTTCATTTCACCAGCTAGACTCAAAAAAGGGGTAAAACCAAACATCTTGTACCAAACAGTCCTCATAAAGGAGAGTTTGGCACAAAGGGTTTTTGACCCATTTTAGGTACCCTTTTGAGTTAATACTGGTTTGGTCAATAAGTTTTAGCAGTCTTAGTATTGTTTTAGTTAGTTTGATCATCTCTTATAAGCTACTAGTAATTTTCAGAATCTTGAGTTCCATAAGCTGTCAAAACAGCTTATGGTTGAAACAGTGGTGCAAGCTTTTGTTTGAGTCTCATCTTGAGTCACTTGGGTCATTTTAAGTTTGTGTCAAGCTTTGGTTGAAGGTCACAAAGTGTCAAAACAATTTGGTCAATATCTTCACTGTCAAATACTTCTGTCAAAACAGTCCATAGGGTCAGTTTTTCAAGCAATTTTCATGGTCTTAATCAATTCAAAAATCCAAAAAAAATAGTTTTGTGTAGAGTTTAGTGGCTTAAGTTAGCTTTTCTTCAGTTCTTATATAATTCCAAAAGTTTTTGTAAGCTCTAAATAAGCTTTCAAAACTGGCCTCTGTCAAAACAGTGTATCAGCATACACTGATTCAGTCCATATCCCTCTATATCAGATCTCTTCAATCCTTCATTTGAGCTTCAAAACTTTTGAAATTTGGTTTTTTGTAGACTCTGGCACATGGTCTCAATCTGATCTAGCTTATTTTTGGATAAAAAACTTGTTTGCTAGCTTAAAAATAAGCTCAAAGTGCCCCCCTTATTGAACTTAACTGTTGGAATTCCAGTAATCAAATTAAGTTTTCAGAGCTTATTAGACTATAGGATTAGCTTAAAACACTCCTAGATAACTTAGTATAGTTAGCTTATTAGGACTCCCCCTCCCATTAGCTTATTTGTATGATCACTTTAGCTTATTAGCTTATTTCTCTAGTAATCTCCATTTTAGCTTAATCCCTCCTTAATCACTAGTCCATTGCATGCTCCCATAGTTCCATCACTGTTATTTTAAGGTTTATTTAAGCTGCTTTTAGCTACAATTCAGTTTAGTAGATTATAGCTTATTTAAAAGTGCTTATTGCCACATCAGTTACACTGCAGCCCTTATTTCTCATATATAAGCATCATATTTGATATTTTTCTTAGAACCAGAATAACATTTTAGAATTTTCCTGAGATTTTCATAATTTTTGGTCATTTTTAGCTATTTTTCTCAATTTAAAATAGTTTTTAATCACTTTTAATTAGCTTTTATTGCAAATAATTAAGAAAAAGTTCAAAAAAATAATTTTTCAATTTTCCTAGTTTAAGAAAAATATAAAAAGCATAAAAAAGATTTTTCCTTATTTTTCCCCTTTTATTTGGTATTTTTCACAATTTAAATTAGGTTAAAATAGTTTTAAATTAGTAGAAAATAGAAAAATAATCAGAAAATTACAAAAATAGTTTTGAAAATTCTCTTATGATATTTTAGATTTTATAAAAATAGTTTCACATTTTTTCTCTTTAATTTTCATATTTTTAGTATTTTAATTTAGTTTTAATAGTTAAAAATTAGTTTTTAATTTAAATAAAATTCAGAAAAATAGTTTTAATTCTAAAATAGTTTTTAAATTACATTTCTAGAGTAAAAGTACTTTTAGGCATTTTTTTGGATATAATTTAGACGTAGTTGCATTTTAATTACGTTTTATTAATTACGTTTTAGTTAATTCGCACTTAGGATTTCCCGTAGAATAGACTCCCTTAACTACTTTCTCTATTCCCGTAGTTTAATAAAATCAAAATAACAAATCAAAACATCGAGCATTAAATTCCGAACCAAAAACGACGTTGGCAATTCACGCCTCGTTGGGAAACGATTCGGGTTGTCTAATCCGTTTCAACGATCACACACGGGATTTGATTTATTATTCTTTTTCCTAAAGGAATTTGAATCTATCTTCGTGATTATTTTTGATATCGATATTGAGGTTTTATCCATACACATAACCCCTAAGCCTTCATTATCATAGAATCAGTGTCTGAGCCGTTTTAAGTTTCTTACGGTTAGTCATTCACAAGTGGCTAGCTTGTGTGAGTAAACTTGACGTGTTTTGGCATTAAATCAAATTTTGGCGCCGCTGCCGGGGAGGTTGTGTCACGACAATATCGTTTGAGGTTTGACGATTAGTGACTCGAGATCCTTCATTCGTGAAGTTACTATTTTTCTATAAAATAAAAAAAGTAAAAAATATTTTCCTTTTTCTTTTGTATATATATATATAAGATTAAAAATACAAAAAGATTTTTTCTCTTGTGTTTTTGCTAATAAATAGAAGACACCAATTATATAACATTCTCAACGGAGGTGTTATCATTAATAAGTTCCCGAACTAAAGATCAAAAACTTGCCTTTGTGTCGCTTGTGGATTTATTTATTTCTATCGGATAAACAAACTGTGTGGTGGGTATAAGGACGGCCTGACATTAAATTGCGGCTGTAAAGAAGCGGGTTTTTAATAAGCTTCGCGCTGACCTAAAAAAGCTTCTCCGCTCGCTTGTGCGTTTGTCTTATAGAGGTGATTTATTCACTTGGGATTATTGGTTAAGTTCACTGTGTTTTCGAATACCGTTCGTTTTAATTGCCTTGGTTTTTGAAAGTGCATGCGCACTCGTTCTAATAACTACAGACCGATACGTGAAGCCGCTACAATTCCGCGAAGGCGAAATAGACGTGCTCCCTTAGTCGAACCCGAGATTCGAACTAATCAAACCCCGCCCATCATCGAAATGGCGGAGGACAACCGATCTATGCTAGAGCAACTCCAAGCACCCACCGAGGGTTATGGAGAAGCCATCGTCGTCCCGGCAATCGTTGCCGATAACTTCGAGCTTAAACACGGATTGATAAATTTGGTTTCGTCAAGCCAATTTTACGGATTCGAGAGAGACGATCCTCACTCTCATATCCGACGATTCAACAAGCTCACGTCTACGATCAAGTACCGTAACGTTCCGGAAGAGGCTATCAAGCTACTCCTCTTTCCATTTTCACTCGAGGGGGCCGCCCGGATTTGGCTCGAAAAACTACCCCCTCGATCGATAACCACATGGGAGAATTTAGTATCAAAATTCGTGAACGAATTCTTCCCACCGTCTAAAACAACAAGCCTTAAAAATGAAATAACAAAATTCACACAAAGATTTGATGAATCATTTAGTGAGGCATGGGACCGATTCAAAGATTTGCTTAGGCAATGTCCCCATCATGGTTTTTCTGAGTTGCACCAACTTGATACGTTTTATAACGGTTTGAATGAGACTGATCAAGACTCTCTCAATGCCGCCGCGGGTGGTAATTTGTTGACCCGATCAACGAGAGATGCCTTGTCCATTATTGAGAACAAATCTAAAGTTCGTACATCACGTAGCAAATCGGTTGCTGCTCGAGTGAATGATACACCATCATCCTCGTCTCACGGAAATACGTCTAGCACCGATGCTAAGATTGATAAGCTTACGGATATGATCCAGGCTTTGGTTAAGATTAAGACGGCCGAGGTTAATTCTTCTCCACCCGCTCAAGTCAAAGCGGTGGAAACGACTTGTACTACTTGTGGTGGCCCGCATGCCTACTACAATTGTACCGCCACCGATGGCAATCCTTTCGAAGCTAATGCCGTAACCGGAGGTAACCAATACCGTCCTCAAGTTGAAACAAACCCTCGTGTTAGTAATCAAATGGGACCTCCGGGATTTTCTCCATCGAACAATCAGAATCGTTTTAATCAGAATCAAGTTCGTGGACCAAATCAATACCCGAATCAAGGAGTCAATTACAATCAAGGATATCAAGCTTCAAGCTATCAAGCTTCACCTTTGCCTTCAAATGAATTCACAACCTACGTTCAACACACCAATTCTACCATCAACACTATGCAAAATCAGATTACAAGTTTGAGGAACGAGTTTCAATCTTCGTTAACTAGACAAAGCAATGAGTTTAGGAATGAGATTCGACTTCAGAACAACAAATTGGAGACTTCACAGAATAAACTCGAAAATATGTTGAATGCTGTTTTGTGTAAGGTCAGCCAACCCTCATCTTCGGGTTCTCTTCCGAGTGATACCATTCCCAACCCGAAGGGTGAGTTGAAAGCTATAACCACACGGAGTGGTAAGGCTTATGATGGACCCTCGTCTCCTACTCCGTTAGTGAGGGAGGAGGAACAAGATACCGAGGTTATTGAAGAAAATGTGCAACCCGCACCCATTCCACCTCCGGTCGTTCCGACTCCGATTCCGGAACCCGATGTTCCGAAGACTACTCTTAAACCTTCACTTCCTTATCCTTCAAGACTTCATAATCAAAAGCTTTTTGATAAAACCGAAAACCAAATGGAGAAATTTGCTGAAATCGTTCAATCCTTGAATTTTAACATCAGTTTCACCGATGCTTTACTCCTCATGCCGAAATTTGCTGCTATGATCAAGAATTTAGTGAGTAATAAGGAAAAGTTGGCAGAAATAGCAAAAACACCGTTGAATGAGAATTGCTCGGCGGTGCTCCTCAAGAAACTTCCCGAAAAGTTAGGAGACCCCGGCAAATTTCTTATCCCTTGTGAGTTTCCGAGAATAGTGAAATGCTCCGCCTTGGCCGATCTTGGTGCGAGTATTAACTTAATGCCTCTCTCGATTTATAACAAACTTTCTCTCCCGGAACTCACTCCTACTAAGATGACTCTTGAACTCGCGGACCGTTCAACCTCTATTCCGAGAGGAATCGCCGAGGACGTCTATGTGAAAGTAGGACCACTGCATTTTCCCGCCGACTTCGTTGTCGTTGACTTTGATGCTGACCCCCGAGTACCTCTTATTCTCGGGAGGCCTTTCCTAAGAACGGGTCGTACGATGATTGATGCTTATGAAGGAGAAATCACTTTACGATCTAACAAGGAAACCGTCTCGTTTAATATTAACCATCCTTCGAGATACTCCTCCAACTATGACGATGCTTCTATTAATCGAATCGACGTTCTCGATATTGCTACGGAGAAGTATGCTCAAAAGCTTCTTGATTTTATGGGTGGCAATCCCACCATTCCTTCTGAAAATGTTGAACCATCTTCTGAGCCTATTATTGCCGATTCTTCCCCCTCTCTCACTCCGTTCGAGGGAGGTGATTTCATTTTGGAAGTGATCGATGAGTTTCTTGCTGATGATGAATCGATTCCACCAGGAATTGATGATGGTGTTTATGATTTGGAGGGAGATATCCGTTATCTTGAGCAATTCTTAAATGAAGATCCATTACCGTCACTCCCTCCGAAGGAAATTACGATTGAAGAAATCAAAGAAGTACAAACGTCTGATGAAAATCCTCCGGAGCCCGAGCTCAAGGATTTACCTCCTCATCTTGAATACGCCTTTCTTGAAAAACCGAACAAATTTCCCGTCATCATTGCTAAAAACTTGAAAGATGAGGAGAAAACCGCACTTTTGGATGTCCTACGAAAACACAAAAATGCAATCGCTTGGCAAATTTCTGACATCAAAGGAATCAATCCACGTTTCTGTACCCACAAAATTCTAATGGAGGATGATTGTAAACCCGTGATTCAACAACAACGTAGGGTTAACCCAAAAATTCATGATGTTATCAAAAAGGAAGTTCTTAAACTCCTCGACGCCGGAATCATTTATCCCATCTCCGATAGCTCATGGGTTAGCCCTATCCATTGTGTCCCTAAGAAGGGAGGAATGACCGTCGTTGCTAACGATGAAAATGAGTTGATTTCCACACGCCTCATCACCGGATGGAGGGTGTGTATTGATTATCGAAAATTGAACGATGCTACTCGTAAGGACCATTTCCCGCTTCCTTTTATGGATCAGATGCTCGAACGTTTAGCGGGAAATGATTTCTATTGCTTTCTCGATGGTTTATCCGGTTATTTTCAAATCCCGATCGATCCGAAGGATCAGGAGAAAACGACTTTCACGTGCCCTTATGGAACGTTTGCTTACCGACGAATGCCATTTGGCTTATGCAATGCTCCCGGTACGTTTCAAAGGTGCATGATGGCTATTTTTCATGACATGATCGAGAAGTCTATGGAAGTTTTTATGGACGATTTCTCGGTTTATGGAGATTCTTTCACTTCTTGCCTCTCTCATCTTGACCACATGCTCAAAAGGTGTGAAGACACTAATTTGGTCTTGAATTGGGAGAAGTGCCATTTCATGGTTCGAGAGGGCATTGTCCTCGGCCATAAGATATCAAAATCTGGGATTGAGGTCGACCGAGCTAAAGTCGACGTTATAGCTAAACTCCCTCATCCCACTACCGTCAAAGGTATTCGGAGTTTTTTGGGTCATGCCGGTTTCTATCGCCGTTTCATCCAAGATTTCTCTAAGATAGCCCGCCCTCTGACCCATCTCCTTGAAAAGGATGCTCCGTTTATCTTCACCAACGAATGTGTTGAAGCGTTTAATATTCTTAAAAAGAAATTAACTGAGGCACCGATCTTAGTTGCCCCCGACTGGGATTTGCCCTTTGAGCTCATGTGTGATGCAAGTGATTACGCAATTGGGGCAGTCTTGGGGCAACGTAAGTCGAAACATTTTCAACCCATACACTATGCGAGTAAGACATTGTCTGAGGCCCAACACAATTACACGACTACTGAAAAAGAATTATTGGCCCTTGTTTACGCTTTTGAGAAATTTCGACCCTACCTTGTCTTGTCGAAGACCATAGTGTATACCGACCATTCTGCCCTAAAGTATCTTTTGGCAAAGCAAGATGCTAAGCCACGATTACTTCGGTGGGTTCTCCTCCTTCAAGAGTTTGATGTTACTATTCTTGACAAAAAAGGAGCGGAGAACCTTGCTGCCGATCACCTTTCTAGACTTGAGAATCCTCATCAAAGTGTGCTCGAGAAAAAGGAGATCACGGAAACATTTCCTCTTGAGACACTTGGGATGGTTGATAAGAAAGACCCGAACACCCCATGGTTTGCCGATTTTGCAAACTACCATGCGGGGAATTTCATCGTGAAAGGGATGTCGTCCCAACAAAAGAACAAGTTTTTCAAAGATGTTAAGCATTATTTCTGGGACGATCCCTACTTGTTTAAGATTTGTGCGGATCAAGTAATCCGGCGGTGTGTTCATGGCCAAGAGGCTCTTGATATTCTCAATGCTTGCCATAACGGACCCACTGGTGGCCATCATGGTGCAAGCTACACCGCTAAGAAGGTTTTTGATTCCGGATTCTATTGGCCGACCATATATCGAGATGCTCATGATTTAGTCAAATCTTGTGATTCTTGCCAACGTCAAGGAAAAATTTCACAAAAGGATGAAATGCCACAAAATGCTATTCAAGTTTGTGAAATTTTTGACGTGTGGGGCATCGATTTTATGGGGCCATTTCCCTCATCTCGAGGCAATAAGTATATCCTCGTGGCCGTCGACTACTTGTCCAAATGGGTTGAAGCAAAGGCGCTCCCCACCAATGACGCCCGAGTGGTTGTTAAGTTCTTGAAGAATTTGTTTTCCCGATTCGGAGCACCTCGTGCTATCATCAATGATCGCGGTACCCATTTCTGTAATGAACAATTTGCTAAAGTTATGGCTAAATATGGAGTTACCCATCGTCTTTCTACCGCGTATCACCCGCAAACGAGCGGACAAGTTGAGGTCTCCAATCGTGGTTTGAAAAGGATTTTAGAAAGGACCGTAGGAGAAAATCGAGCTTCATGGGCCGATAAGTTAGACGATCCATTATGGGCTTTCCGCACCGCATACAAGACACCCATCGGGTGCACCCCATTTAAGTTGGTGTATGGAAAAGCTTGTCACTTGCCCATCGAGCTCGAGCATAAGGCATTCTGGGCCTTGAAACACGCTAATTTTGATCTTAAGACCGCGGGTGATCACCGAAAAGTTCAATTGAATGAATTAAATGAGCTTAGGGATCAGGCCTACGAGAATTCTTTGATTTTCAAAGAGAAGACTTAGAGGATTCATGATTCTAAAATCAAAAACCGCGTTTTCAACGTTGGTGATCAAGTTCTCCTCTTTAACTCTCGCTTGAAGATATTCTCGGGCAAACTCAAATCCCGTTGGTCAGGACCATTCACCATCGCTCAAGCTTTCCCGTATGGAACGGTGGAGCTTTCTCAGCCCGATGGCCCAAATTTCAAGGTGAATGGTCATCGTGTGAAACATTATTTCGGAGGGGACATTCCATCTATGGTTGTCCCGGATCTCCAAACTTTCTTCCCCATGGACAAATGAATTCGGGGATCGAGTCAAGCTAGCGACTCGGTAATCAAAAACAGTAGCGCTTCGTGGGAGGCACCCCATGCTTATCCTTCTATCTTCTTTCTATTTTCTAATAAGTGACGCGAAGGGGTCTGCCTCTTCGATTTCTCGTGTTTGGTTGTTTGTGATGTTGTGTCCAGGATTTTCCCGATATGAAGACTCTCGTGCTCGAAGATTGTCATTTTCTCTACTCGAGTTTCATGATCGATGCTGATGGAAATCCGATATCCTAATCTTATCGACTAACGTTTATCTTTGAGCATACTTAATAAACGGCTTTTAGATTTTCGTTGATACCCTTGCTTTAAACATTGAGGACAATGTTTCGTTCTAGTATGGGGTAGGGTAATCTTCGATTTGATTTGACCGCACTTGCTTGTTTTTCGTCGTGTACTCTCGTAACCTCGTTTTTCCTTAGAAAATGAAAAATTGTGCAAAAATGTGAAAAATTTAAAAAAATTTGAAGCTTTTGTTAAGTCTTTTTGATTGAAAAGTTGGCTAGTCTCTTAGACAAGAAGCTATAAAATGCGAATTCTAGCTCACAAGGCCAAGATTTTGCAAGTTTCCCTGAGTGACTTTAAATATGCATAACTTGATTTCATTAGACGAAGCATTTGCTAAGTTAATATATGTTTTGACACCTTGATTGACTTTCCGCTGGTGAGAGTAGGAATATAATTCTGACGTGACCAGGGCGTGCTGAGCCCTAGCTTGTTCCCTTAACCATAGGTAATCTAAAAATTATCGGCTAAGCATCTGCGGATCTCATTATTTGGGATTTTAAATTTGCAGAGATCGAGAAATGATAGAGTTACTTATGAGTTTAGATGCTAAGCGTGGAGTAGTTGGTTCTCTTTAGAGCCCATCGAAGGTACTTATGGCTTTTTGTTCCCACAAAATTGTTTCACCCCATATCTGTCTAATAATAATTAGAGATGTTGAGTTTTTGGCGATAGTTAGTTCTTTATCTTCTTAAAAGAATCTTTGTTTTAAAATTGGGTACACATCAAGGATCCGTAATAAATAAGCAATAAGTGTTAAGTGAAAAGTAATAAGTAAAGTTGTGAGCTGCGGTGTCGAGATCGGACCCTTGGATCTTTAGCCGGGATTGAGTGAGGTCTTAGCCTAGCCAGCCGGGATCCTCATTTCATGAAGCCTATAGTCTTGGAATTACCCCGTGAAGCTCCGTGGTTCACAGCTCATATAAATAAAAGTATAAGTGCAAAAAAAAAAAAAAAAAAAAAAAAAAAATGATGAATGAAAAATGAAAAAGTCAAAAGTATAAGTGAATAAAAATTCCTTGATGTGGACCTCATTTTTGGGACAATGGTTCTTGAGGGAAGGCGGATAACTAATTATCGACTTAGCTTTGTATCTTTATCGGAATAAAAGTTATCGAAACGAGAATTTGAAGAAATTCATTTCTCACAAAAATAAAAAATCTAGAGGAAAATAGGAAAATGGGAACAAAAGGTATTTACACAAGTAACTTCCATGGGTAGTGTTAGCATCTAGAGTCATATGTAACAATGATTTCGATTTTACGCTTAGTTTGGGACTTGTGAAAAATCAGGAACGATGTATTCTATCCGTATGGTCACTTCACGCTGTGTTGTGTTTTCTACTCCATGATCCTAATGTGTCGTTTGAAAAATGTTGGAGTTATTGATCGACATGAAAGTTCAACAAACCGTCATTCATAACCGGAATGTGCTTAACCGTAATATCTATACATGTGAATTAAAAGGTAAACGGGGCGTTTTTAGAATTAAGGCTTTCTTAATCTCTTTTGAGGAATCTTTGCTACTTTTTCATAGGTTTAGTAGAAAGATATTGAAATCCTTGGTTTTAGAAGCGTGAGTTGATTGCATTGCGTGAGGACACGGCAATGGTCTTGTCTGGGGTATTTTGGTATGTGCTAAAACACATACCTTTTCATTATCAAAATAGACCCAAAACAACCAAGAAAGAGCCGTTTATTGCTAATATTTGTGGTTTTCTTGAGTTTGTGCTTGTGCAGGTACGGATATGTAAAAACACACAAAAAGGAACCAAATCAGACATAAATCCGAGCACGAGAGATTAAGAGAGCTTAAGCCGAGCCGGAAGATCAAAATTGAGCATTTATGAAGATTTTATTCTCCGAGGATGATTTTTGGAAGAAATAATCAAGTTAGAAGAATTGGCAAAACTGGCCCCTCAAGTTTCAACAATTGGCAAAAGTGGTCCTTGAAGAATCAAAAATTGCAAATTGGCCCTTGGTTTATTTGAAGATTAACAAAATCAGTCCTTGGAAGATATTTTCAAATATTACATGTCTGGTCCCTGAAGTTTCAGAAAATACAACTTGGGTCCCTATGGTTGCTCTTGGATTACTAATATATCCTAAGTCCATTTAACTAATCCAATCCAAATAACTATATACACGGCCCAACATCTCAACCCAAACTACATCCAACCCGCCCATTATCCAACACCTGGTTAATATACCCACTTACCCGCTATTTTTACCCGAAATCCCCATTTAACCCGAACCAACCCTTTTGATTAATAATAAAATAAACCAAACGCGCCCAACAGTGGTTCTTTTACCCTGTCTTCCCCAAACACCCATTTACACACCATTTTACCACCATTTACCCAATCACCCAAGCTCACCTCGTACTAAGAATCTATTAAGACCTTCTAGAAGCTGACTTGTCAGATAAGAATGCCAACGTGGCTATTTCAAGCCCTCCTATTGGCCGTAACACATCATTTGGTGAAATGGAGCATTGTGAGTGGCTATGGTGATAATGGGATGAATCATGTGGTTGTGGATAAGCTTCTAGGCTCTTCTGAAAAGGATCCAAGACCTGATCAAGGCAATAAAAAGACCTCTTAGGCTTCACATTTAGTCGTGTATTAATTTTCTTTTAAATTCAGTTTGTGTTTTTGTATTTTCAGCTTTTCAAGTAGCTTATCAATGTTTTCTTAAGTTTTCCTTGTAATCTCAGTTTCATTGGCAATAAAAGTTCAGTTTTAATAAAACCTCAAGTTTTATGCTTTATTCTCTTGATTTAAATTTGCACTAATTCAATGGTGGATTAAGTTGTTGTCTCTTTTGTTATAAGCTTATATAAGCTTCATATAGCTTTTGTAAGTTTAAACTTTTCTTCAATATTTCCATTCTCACTTCATTTTACAAAAAAATTTACTTAAGTCAAAATGGATCAAAAATAAAAAGTCAAACTGCTTATTTGTTTTGCTTATTCTCAAATCTGTTTTTCATAATCTAAAAGCTATGTTTTCTGCTTCATTTCACCAGCTAGACTCAAAAAAGGGGTAAAACCAAACATCTTGTACCAAACAGTCCTCATAAAGGAGAGTTTGGCACAAAGGGTTTTTGACCCATTTTAGGTACCCTTTTGAGTTAATACTGGTTTGGTCAATAAGTTTTAGCAGTCTTAGTATTGTTTTAGTTAGTTTGATCATCTCTTATAAGCTACTAGTAATTTTCAAAATCTTGAGTTCCATAAGCTGTCAAAACAGCTTATGGTTGAAACAGTGGTGCATGCTTTTGTTTGAGTCTCATCTTGAGTCACTTGGGTCATTTTAAGTTTGTGTCAAGCTTTGGTTGAAGGTCACAAAGTGTCAAAACAATTTGGTCAATATCTTCACTGTCAAATACTTCTGTCAAAACAGTCCATAGGGTTAGTTTTTCAAGCAATTTTCATGGTCTTAATCAATTCAAAAATCCAAAAAAAATAGTTTTGTGTAGAGTTTAGTGGCTTAAGTTAGCTTTTCTTCAGTTCTTATAAAATTCCAAAAGTTTTTATAAGCTCTAAATAAGCTTTCAAAACTGGCCTCTGTCAAAACAGTGTATCAGCATACACTGATTCAGTCCATGTCCCTCTATATCAGATCTCTTCAATCCTTCATTTGAGCTTCAAAACTTTTGAAATTTGGTTTTTTGTAGACTCTGGCACATGGTCTCAATCTGATCTAGCTTATTTTTGGATAAAAAACTTGTTTGCTAGCTTAAAAATAAGCTCAAAGTGCCCCCCTTATTGAACTTAACTGTTGGAATTCCAGTAATCAAATTAAGTTTTCAGAGCTTATTAGACTATAGGATTAGCTTAAAACACTCCTAGATAACTTAGTATAGTTAGCTTATTAGGACTCCCCCTCCCATTAGCTTATTTGTATGATCACTTTAGCTTATTAGCTTATTTCTCTAGTAATCTCCATTTTAGCTTAATCCCTCCTTAATCACTAGTCCATTGCATGCTCCCATAGTTCCATCACTGTTATTTTAAGGTTTCTTTAAGCTGCTTTTAGCTAGAATTCAGTTTAGTAGATTATAGCTTATTTAAAAGTGCTTATTGCAACATCAGTTACACTGCAGCCCTTATTTCTCATACATAAGCATCATATTTGATATTTTTCTTAGAACCAGAATAACATTTTAGAATTTTCCTGAGATTTTCATAATTTTTGGTCATTTTTAGCTATTTTTCTCAATTTAAAATAGTTTTTAATCACTTTTAATTAGCTTTTATTGCAAATAATTAAGAAAAAGTTCAAAAAAATAATTTTTCAATTTTCCTAGTTTAAGAAAAATATAAAAAGCATAAAAAATATTTTTCCTTATTTTTCCCCTTTTATTTGGTATTTTTCACAATTTAAATTAGGTTAAAATAGTTTTAAATTAGTAGAAAATAGAAAAATAATCAGAAAATTACAAAAATAGTTTTGAAAATTCTCTTATGATATTTTAGATTTTATAAAAATAGTTTCACATTTTTTCTCTTTAATTTTCATATTTTTAGTATTTTAATTTAGTTTTAATAGTTAAAAATTAGTTTTTAATTTAAATAAAATTCAGAAAAATAGTTTTAATTCTAAAATAGTTTTTAAATTACATTTCTAGAGTAAAAGTACTTTTAGGCATTTTTTTGGATATAATTTAGACGTAGTTGCATTTTAATTACGTTTTAGTTAATTCGCACTTAGGATTTCCCGTAGAATAAACTCCCTTAACTACTTTCCTTATTCCCGTAGTTTAATAAAATCAAAATAACAAATCAAAACATCGAGCATTAAATTCCGAACCAAAAACGACGTTGGCAATTCACGCCTCGTTGGGAAACGATTCGGGTTGTCTAATCCGTTTCAACGATCACACACGGGATTTGATTTATTATTCTTTTTCCTAAAGGAATTTGAATCTATCTTCGTGATTATTTTTGATATCGATATTGAGGTTTTATCCATACACATAACCCCTAAGCCTTCATTATCATAGAATCAGTGTCTGAGCCGTTTTAAGTTTCTTACGGTTAGTCATTCACAAGTGGCTAGCTTGTGTGAGTAAACTTGACGTGTTTTGGCATTGAATCATTGACTAAGGATAATGTATGCTATAAGTTCCAACTCAACATTTTTCAAACTAAAGAGAAACGTGAAAAAGGTTTTGAAGTCGCATTTGCTAAATCATACCAAAATGAAAAATCTTTGGAAAAATAGATATGTGATCTAGTTGCTTCCAAGAATGCTTTGTTGTCTCAAATAGAACAACTGAAATATGATCATAAACAATAACTTAACGCTCTCACTTCAGAAACTCAAAAAGCCAAGTCTGAGTTGTTAACTTGTCAAAAACAGTTTTGTGAATACAAAAAGCATTCGAGGAAACAAATAGATGACTATCTTGAGGAAATTGTCGACTTACAACACAAAATCAAAGAGTTTAGAAATGTTGTTTACAAACATGGTGAGTCAATCACAACAATTCAAAAGTTTTCTTTTAAACCAAATCCTGATGGATATCGACTAAATCTTTCTTACTACAAACCACGTTTTTCACATAGAGCATTCAAACCAAGTCCTCAATTTTACAGTGCAGAACATAGAATTGATGACTCCATTATGAGTGTTGTTGAATATAATCGTATGGAGGAATTAGATGCAGAAGACGAGAGTCGATCAAAAATGGAAAATGTTGTTTATTGCAAACCATTTAACTATTCAAAAGCCATAACTTTCGTCACACAACAGGATCATTCTAACACACCTTGGGTTATCACGCCTACTCCTGAGTCCTCTTCTAATGATGGTCCCCGATCCAATGTTGCACAAATTAATGGTCCTTTACCTTCTTTTAGTGAAATAAAGCCATTAGCTGAACGATGTCAGGTTTTAAAATACTTTGACACTTTCATGTCTGACATCAAACTTTTGGAACATGCAATTGAAGTTAATTCTGAAATAAAAGCTGAACATTTTCAATCGCCATTTGCGCGACAACAAAGGGATATTTTTCAGAAAGGGCTTTTACCACATGTTCGAAATTTAAAAATGTGTGCAATATATTGGGAACGGGAACTTCAGAAGGAGATTGGGCTTATGAAAACAGTTTTTGAGAAAACAGAAACATCGATTTCAAATACGAAACATAAAAAGAAATTGTTACAAAATCATGTTGACCGACTCTTGGAAGATGTTATCTGTGCTGATACCATAAATGTTGTGTTACTACATTTTGTTGCATATGCATTTGATTATATTGTTGTTGATTCTGTTAGGAATGTTTAGAATACCGATAATGTGTCACAAATCAAGTCTTTAAAAATTGAAAATGAGCGATTGTTAAATGAGCTTTCGAATGCAAAACGTCGTCTTCAATGGTGTCAAAAAGATTGTCAAAATCGTGAACTAGCTTTGCAAAACAAAATCAACCAGTTGAGCTCAAAAATTTCTAATCCAAAAATAGAACAACTGGATTATGAAAACGTGTCTTTAAAATGTCAAATTTTAAAATATGAACAAGAAATTACCAAAGTCAAAACAGAATATGGTGTCATATTTGATTTGCTCAAAAATACTCGTGCTCAAGCGTCAAAAGATGTTGATGATCATCTTGCATATACCAAAGAAGTTTTACGAAATAATGGAAACACTCGCTCTGAAAATCAAGACTTGTTACACACTATCCATGACTTAAAAGCGGAGTTGGTAAAACTTAAGCAAGATACGATTAGTAACACTAATGCACTTGCCCCAGGAATGTTTAAAATTGACACTAGAACGCCTAATTACAAACCACAAGATACTAATGTGCTTCCTTCCACTAAAACAAGAATAGTTGCCTCTTTTCCCAACACTAGCACTTCACAGTTTAAGAGCAAATCAAGGAAGATTAGGAAGTTGCGACGTAATAAAAGAACAATAAAGACCTCTGAAATTGAAGAACACCTTAGGACTTTGAATAACACTCAAGTTGCACCCACTTTAGACATTGCGTTAGACAAATGTAATAGAAAAAGTGATGTAACGAATGCCGAACCTTTAAGTACTTTGAATGTTATGTTTGAAGCATCTTGTGTTGGTTGTCATAAAAGCATGTTTTCTTGTTGTCATGATAAATGTGTTGCTAATACTATCTTAGCTTGTAAGCGGAACAATAGAAAACAGAATACCTCTAGGCCCATTAATGCTTTTAAGTCTGTGCTAGGTAAACCGCCTACTAATGTTTCTGCAATGACCATTGATGTACCTATAGAACCCACTACACCTCCTAGGAAGAGAATATCACCTAGTGCATTCACTAAGACCAAAGCTAAGACTAGTTGGACTTGGCAGAGATGGTTACAAAACATACCAGGCTTTAAATGGATTCCCAAGATCATTAATATGTGTGTGTCTACTGTAACTGTAACGGAACCCTCTAACTCTTCGGATTCCACCTCTACTTCTATTCCACGTGTGTCGCCTGTGTGTAATGTAGGTGATACAGATCATCCTCTAGATTATTGATAGCGGGTGTTCCCGGCACATGACAGGCAACCTCAAACTGTTATCAAACTTTGTTTTAAATTTCATTGGCACTGTCAGGTTCGGGAATGATCACTTCGCAGCTATCATGGGATACGGAGATTACATCAATAGGAACATCGAAATTAGTAGGGTTTATTACGTGGAAGGTCTCGATCACAATCTCTTTTCAGTCGGTCAATTTTGTGATGGAGATTTGGAAGTTTCCTTTCGGGAGAAAACTTGTTTCATTCGTGATCTACAAGGAAACGATCTTATTTCTGGAAACCGCACATCAAGTCTTTACACAATCTCAATGTAAGACATGATTGCTTCATCTCCCATCTATCTACTTTCTAAGGCAACATCTACAAAATCTTGGCTTTGGAACCGTCGTCTTTCACACTTAAACTTTCAAACCATAACCAACCTTGCACGTTACAAACTTGTTGAAGGTCTCCCAAGATTTCGGTATTCTAAAGATCATCTATGCTCAGCTTGTGAACAAGGGAAAAGCACGCGTGCTCATTTTCCTTCAAAGATGGAACACAGCTCCTAGCATGTGCTTCATCTTTTTCACATTGATTTGTGTGGCCCGATGCGTGTGTAGACGATTAATGGCAAACGCTACATTTTGGTAGTTGTCGATGACTACTCACGATGGACTTGGGTTTATTTTCTTTGAAGTAAAGATCAAGCTCCACAAATGATCATCACCTTTCTCACGAAAATTCAAGTTCAGCTCCGGAACACAGTCCGACAAATCAGAACAGACAAAGGAATTGTATTTGTGAATCAAACTCTTCGTGAATACTATGAGAAAGTGGGAATTGAGCATCAAACATCAATTGCACGGACACCTAAACAAAATGGAGTTTTTTAAAGACGAAACTGTACGTTAGTGGAAGCTGCAAGAACGATGTTAATAAATGCTAAACTTCCAGATTACTTGTGGGCTGAAGCCATCTCATTTGCATGCTACACTCAGAACCGTTCAATGATTACCAAACGCCACAACAAAACACCTTATGAGCTTATCCACAACCGCAAACCGGATTTAAAACACTTTCATGTATTTGGCTCTCTCTGTTACCCAAATAATGATTGTGATGACTTTGGTAAACTCAAGGATAAAGCTGACATTGGAGTCTTTGTTGGATACTGTGAAAATTCTAAAGGATACCGGATTTGGAATCGTCGTACAAGAGACATTATGGAAATGATTCATGCCAATTTCGATGAGCTCACAGAAATGGCTTTTGAGCAAAACAGCTTGGAACCCGGACATAACCGTCTAAACTTCCCCCAAACTCCATCATCAGCTGAACCAATCCTACAGCTTACTCGTCGTCAAATGGAACAGCTATTTTCTCCTCTGTTTAGTGATGATATTTATCAACGTGCTCCAGCTGTATCAAATGTTTCCGCTGCTCAACCTGATAATTATACAATACGTGATACACCTGAAACAACAACAACTATTGAAGAAGCACCTCCAATTGATTCTACAACAACAGCCGAACAAACCGCATCCAATGACACTGAACCAGCTGATGATCTTCTTAATCAAGATGTACCCACACATGCAGATTATGATCCAAATGCGTTCTTCAATCCTTTTGCTAATGAAACTGCCACTTCTGATGTCGCGGAATCATCTACAAGCCATTTGAATCCTCCTAATCTGCACAATGTATATCAACATCAACCCTCCACAAGTCGTTGGACTAAAGACCATCCTCTTGTGAACATTATTGGAAACCCAAATCAACCAGTCGTAACTAGACAACGCCTTCAGACTGACGGTGAACATTGAATTTATGCTCTTACCGTCTGCCAAGCTGAACCCAAAAATATTAAAGAAACAATGACATATGACAATTGGAACGAATCCATGCAAGAAAAACTTAATCAGTTTAAACGTCTTGAAGTATGGGAATTAGTTGCAAAACCAACAGGGGTCTATGTTATTGGTCTGAAATGGATTTGGAAAAACAAATTGGATGCTGAAGGTACGGTTATAGACAATAAGAGGGGATTGACTACAAGGAATCATTCACACCGGTTGCTAGACTTGAGGCTGTACGGATTTTTCTGGCATTCGCGGCTCACATGATCATCACGGTCTTTCAGATGGATGTCAAAGCCGCCTTTCTGAATGGTAAACTGAAGGAAACGGTCTATGTTAGTCAACCGAAGGATTTGTTGATCCAGAGTTCCCTAATCACGTCTACAAACTGAACAAGGCTCTCTACGGTCTCAAACAAGCCCCTCAAGCGTGGTATGATAAGTTGTCATCCTTTCTCATATCTCATAATTTCGTCAAAGGATCAGTCGACCCAACACTGTTTATACAATATCACGGGGAACACATTTTAATCGTTCAAATTTATGTGGATGACATCATTTTTGGGTCAACACATCTAAAGTACTCAAACGCTTTCTCAAAACTTATGAAAAAACATTTTGAAATGTCCATGATGGGTGAACTTACATTCTTTCTAGGACTGCAAGTTCATCAATCACCCCGTGGTATTTTCCTTAGTCAGTCCAAATATGCTCTTGAAATTTTAAAAAAACATTGAATACAAAAATGTGATACCTATACCACACCAATGGCACATACCAAGAAACTGGACGCTGATTTGCATGGGAAATTGGTTGACCCTACCAAATACCGAAGTATTATTGGGTCTCTCATGTATCTAACAGCCAGTAGACCTAACATTGTATTTGCCATCTATCTTTGCTCCCGTTATCAGTCGCGTCCAACTGAAACTCACCTCTTTGAGGCTAAAAGAATCCTCCGATACATCAAGGGAACAATTAACTTGGGGATCTGGTATCCGAAGGATTCTGGTTTTGAACTAATTGTTTTTTCAGACGCTGATCACACAGGTTGCTTAGATTCTTGGAAAAGTACTTAAGGTGCTCTACAATTTCTTGGTGATAAACTGGTATCATGGCAATCGATGAAGCAGGATTGTACATCGCTGTCCTCAACCGAAGCAGAATACGTAGCCATGTCGGCGTGTTGTGCTCAAGTCATTTGGATGAGAACACAACTCAAAGACTATGGTTACGTATTTGACAGAATCTCGATGTACTGCGACAATCGAAGTGGTATTGCCATCTCGTGAAACTCCGTCCAACATTCGAAGTCCAAGCACATCGATCTTCGATATCATTTCATAAAGGAGCATGTGGAAAAGGGTACCGTTGGATTATATTTTTTGGGTACTGAACACCAACTGGCGGACCTTCTCACCAAAGCCTTAGCTCCTGCTAGGTTTACTGAGTTGATCCACCGGATTGGCATGAGGTGTTTGACTCCAGAGGAAATGGATGAACTTTTGACACATTCTTAAAACCAGTCAAACACCAAAACCTCTTTTGTATATCTTTTAACAAAAACAAAATAGAAAAATACAAAATTGCAGAAAATACAAAAATATTCTTCTTCCTAAATTTCTTTCAACTATGCAAGTACATATCATCTGTCAACACTTTGTTCTTTCAAACAATTCAATATTTTCACGGACAAGTGCTGAGGGGGAGAAAGTAAATCTTTTCTGTTTCATAAAACCTTGTACTTGCATGTTACCCAATATTGGTTGTATCTTTGATAATGGTGGATACGTTTCTTGTTTTCAAAACACTCTTCGGAATCTAATTTGTAAAATTTCACTATTTCTAAAGTCGATGGGGAGTGTCGTCAAGTTTCTTTTCAAAACCTTCATGTTTTGTTTAACCAAAATGGAAGTTATGTGCTATGGATGAAAATGGTTGAGGTGGAGGGACTATTATTTTCAAAGTTAGAAACTAATTTTAACAAAAACACTTCACCTAAACACTTTCTCTCAATTGTTACTAGCATTTAAGTTTTCAACCACCATCATCCACGCCAAAAATCCATCCTTCAAATCCGTGCTCTAATCTTGTAATCTGTAAGTGAGGAATGTTTCTTTGAGTGATTTCTAACATAGGTTTTTAATTATATGCAAATCCAACGGTTTGATTTTCCTCTAGGTGTGATTTTAGTTTTTACGCATATGCGTATGAACCTATAATCACTTTGGGTTGATTTTGATGAAATGGTTAGTGTTTTCAAGGTACAAATCATGTTTTAAAACCTTTGTTATCAAGAATCTTAACCCATAAAATATTTTAATCATTTTTCAAATTCTAGGGTTTATGCGTGCGATTTGGGTATTTTCTATTGTGAATGATTTAGGACAATTAGTTACTTGAGAAATGTTGGAAACATGATTAATTAATCTACTACACCTTTGAATCTAACCCAGAAACATCATAATGATGAAATTTGAATTTAGGGTTTAGGTATTCGAATATTTGGGTACTTATGATTCATGAGGAGTTTGATGTTAAAACTTGTTGAAAGCAACTCATAATGCTTCTAAGACCTCCCAGAAATCTTTTGGTGAAATTTCCATGGTTAAAATTCTTACGAGTAGGATTTGAGTTGTTAGGGTTTAACCTTTACTCATAAACTAATGTTACGCGTACCTGAATATAACTTGTGATGCCATGTGTGCTTGAACGGGTTTGAATGAGGTGTTAATTTGAATGTTATGATTGATCTATTTCAGGTTTTACGCGTGCAAAATCAGAATCAAGGGTAAAAATTGACTTACGCTTATGGAATACCTTACGCGTAGATGTTACGCGTAAGAGAAATCTTACGCATAACTCTTACGCGTAAGGGTCTACAAAGGGACTACGTGTATCCTGTGAAGGATATGCGTAAACTTGGATTCTTACGCATAAGGCTTACTCTTACAAGTAAACCTTACGCATAAGCTCCCAACATACGCTTACGCGTAAGCTTTATGCCAAGAGTCTATTTCTACGCGTAAGCTTTCTTACGCGTAAGAAGGACTCCTACGCATAAGCTTAGTTCTACGCGTATGGTTACAATGTTTACGCATAAGCTTACAATCCTACGCTTAAGCCAATATTTTAACTTTTCTTATGAAATGTACGCGTACATACTTGTAATAAGTTGCTCATAACGTCACAAGACCAAAATGTCACTAATAAGCTATAATTGTTAAAATGTTGTGTGTATAACTAAAAATTTGGACTTTAAAAATTCAAAATTAATATACTCACGAAACTTATCACATCAACTTTGGACTATTGGACAACAAGTGACTTTGGACTCGTAACATTCAATAACATAACAAATTCAATAATTGGACAATAAAATCAACTGTTGACTAACATAATGTCTTTCAATATGTTGGTTCTTCTGTCTCAATACCTTTCAGATCACGATATGGATGTCAACATGGAAACTGTTAAAGCACCAAATGAGCTCACAATGGAAGACATATTCCCTACTGGTTATAGTATGAAGATTGGAAAGAACAATCTCAAGGTCGATTTTGAGAACTTCACCTGCTCTGAATCTTCATGCCGAATTGCTGTGGATATTATCAAGACTCACCCTTACAACATGCTTACGAACTTTGCAATTGTGCCAGAGATCTACATTCACCAATTTTGGCATACAATGAAAAAGGTGGATGGTCAAGATGCTGTCACGGTGACTCTCAATGATAAGGAAGTCACCGTCACTGTTGCAGATCTTTGATCAATTCTACTTCTACCTGCTATTGAGCCTGATAACTATGTGGCAACTCCAAGTGAAGAGGCTACCATTCAATTCATGATCGACATTGGATATGATGAAGCTACCGGGATCATTACCAGACATTCCTCTGTAGATCTAAAGAATATTCCTCAACCATGGAGAACACTGTATATTATGATCGCCAAATCTGTGTCTAGGAGAGACGTCGGTCACGAGCATCCAAAACTTATGCATCTGTAAACCTTTTGGGGCATGGTCAACAAGCAGCACATCGACTTTGCTAGTCTGATATAGGAAGACATGATGTCCCATCTCAAGAAGCCCGAGACTAAAGTTCCTTTTCCCAGATACACCAAGCTGTTGATCCAAAATATTCTCAGGACACATCGGGACATTCCCTTGAGACTAAATGACCCAAACCAACACTCTGCGTTGTATGAGCCCACATTAAACACTTTCAGATTTAAAGACTCATCAACAAAGAAACAAGGTGCAGTGCTATTTGACTGCCTTCTCACTGATGATATCAAAAGTATTCAATCATATCGTCGATACCATGAAGCCGTGAGTAAAGGCAAAGTTGGGTTTGTTGATGAAAAGACTTCTGCTACTCCTACAAGGAAGACACGATGATCAGGCAGTGTTGGTAGTGTAGAAAGCACTGGAAGTGCCCTTAATTATCCTAAGAGGAATCCTCCCCGCAAAAGAAAATTCCCATCTAAGGGTGCCATTCCTAACCCAAAATCGGCACTCAAACTTGAGGACAAGGACATCGATTCTGAAGATACTAAGTCTGAAGAAGTGGTTTATCACTCTGAATTCGTTACTGATGATACAACTTCGTTGAGGTCCGACGACCAACCACTCAGTCCCAAACCAGACAAGGGAAAGACTCTAGTTGCAGAGGATGAAGAAGAAAGCTCAGATGATGACATTGCACCAAAGGATGAGGAGAAAGATTACCACAAAACACTTAAGCATCTGAGGATTCAACATGCTGCTACAGAATTTAATCTTCAACAAACCAGAGGCCATAGAGGTTCCAGTGGTGGTGCACTATCCATACCAGTTCGTGATGCGGTTAATCAACCCGATAAGCGACCTGGTACCACCACTATGGAATCTACAGAACAACAGCAGCAAGAGGATGATATCATCTTTGACTTTGAAGAAGAAGAAAAGGAGAAGAATGAGAAGATTACCAATGAAGACATAGAGGAAGCAGCTAGGAAGAGAGCTGAAGAAGAGGCTAGGGCTAAAGCAGAGGAAGAGGAAAAAGCTCAAGAGGAAGCTGACAGTTATCTTCAAGATAATCCAGAAGATAACACGAAACAATCCTCTGAGCCACCTAAGGACCCTGAGCCTTCTCATGACTCATCTTCATCTGATTCATCATCTCACTCATCACCACCACCATCCAAAGATGCTACCACCAGATCCTTATCCAAATCGGTCAAGAAACCGATCGACACTTGGGCATCATGTGCCAAGTCCAAGATTGTCTAGGCTGTCAGGAAAGCAAGGAAACGCAACATGGTCAACAAGAAACTGAATCAGTTTGTCGACAGTGTTAATTTACTTCAAAATGTGATTAACGAGTTCTCGGAGGAAAGAGACCAGATCTAAAAATTTCTCAACTGAGATATACAGGGTGAAATGGACAACAGGATTAGGGACTACACTCATAAGTTCCTTCTCGACACTGTCCCTGAAGTCACAAGAGAGATGTTCGCTAGACAACTCTATCCACATCTCATATCATTGGTCAAGCACACACTGTCAAATACCTCTGCAGTGATGGAAATCAAACCAGTTCCGTCTCCTATTGTCACTGATGCAGAATTGATCTCCAAGCTGGTTATGGAAATTTCTCAACGATCTGCAACTTTCACTTCTGACGAAGCAAAACTTTTTGAGGCATTATTGGAATATCAACTCAAGACATCTTGTAAAGAGTCGGCTGGTCAGGTTAAGCGACCAAGAGATGATGACGATGCAGATAAGGATTCCAAGCCTAAACGTCAAAAGAAAACAAGCGAATCCTCCTTTATGCCTCCACCACCCCCAAGAACCACCACTACAACAAGCTCTGCTCAACAACCTCCTGCTTCTAATAAACCTCAGGACTCTGAGTCTCCACTACCGTCAGAGAAAATTGGTGATCATTTTCAATACACCGGTGGTGACGACGAAGAGATTCCTGAGCCCTAATAACAGCCTTCATCTCCAACACCAACCAAGCAGCCAAAAGAATCATCCTCCAAGCCTAAGCAGAAGAAGTCAAGCTTATCCAGGATGAATTCAAGGTCAAAAAGATGACGAAGCGGGAATTACGCCGAATCAAGAATGATGCTTTCCAACTGCTAAAAGACAGATCCGGAAGTGCCATAGAAGTCGAATATCATCTAGACAATATTGCACGGGCTATGTCCAACAACATTGATTGGCTCAACCCAGAATCGAACATTGACTTCACAAGATCGGATAAGGCAACATATTACACAGACTGGACCAAACCACTACCAACCATTGGTCGATCAGATCAACCTAGAATCCCTTACCAATAATTCTTCAACAACGACCTGGAATTTCTACAACACGGTAGCAAAGTCAGCAAGAAGTATGCTACGTCACTCACCTTCAACATCCCAGCAGCGGTCTTCTCCAACAATATTGCCATCAAAAAAGAAGCCACAAGAATGTTTGTTGACAATGTGGTGACTTATGATCTTGATGCGCAATATGGCATTCATCATTGGCCTGAACGAAGAAGAATTTACTACCGCAGCCGCCAAGTTCAGATTTCAAACAAAGAAGTGTTCAGTGACAAACGGATCGTTGCTATCATGAATGTCGATCTGGCTAACAAATGGGATTATTCATTCCTAAAGAAAATCACCGTCAAACGCCAAGATGAACAAGAATATGACTTTACTGAAGCTGATTTTTCTAGGTTGTCGCTGAATGACATCGAAGACATGTACCTTGCTAAGGTACAAGTCGGATGAGACAATTTTCCACACATATTCAGCTCCAGTACATCACTACCTTGTTAATATTCATTCGAAGCAAAGTGATCCAGGAACGTGTTGAAGATCTCCAACTTGCTGTGGAATCATATCAGAAACAAGTCAACCTCACTAAACCATTACTACACTTTCCCGAAATAAACCAACTTTCTCAGTACACCATTGTCATGAAACCGAAATTTGGAGTTTTTTACCGCAGTGAACTTCACCACAATTGTTTAATGGCGTACACTGAGGATCACAACTTTTGGGATCACACGTTGAAGTCGGTTCGTGATGGGTTAGCATATCGGTTGAAAGACATAAAGCAAGGTATTGGGTCAAAGAAGCGTTGGAATTCTAAGGAAAGGAGGGATGCTAGGAAGATAATCACAAGGATTGATGAAAGGCTATTTCACCGGGATCAGATGCGGAGGCTAGAGAGCTTTGTCGGTGGAAGAGAGAGCTTCACTCTTATGGGCTATCAACGTCAAGAGAGAACTCCCGGTCTCATTGACGAATTGCTTGGTACTCCTTAAACTCTTTCATTGATTGATTTTTGGATATTATGATCTGTATAATTGACTATGGCTTGTGCACACATAACAGTGTACAACCCGTACTTGTAATGAAAGGACCCGGTGGTACGCTTCAGTGCTACAATCATTATAAAAGGAGCGAAAGCTTCTTACTTTTGAGTAAAACTTCTCAAAACTTTCATTTTTCAAAGTTTTGCTCAAAAGAACAAGTACTTTCCCTTATGTTTTCAAAACCTCAAAAGTTAATATTTCTTGTTGAGGGGGATTACTTGCTAAAATCTTTGTTCACAAATTGTTCTTCGTGGAAATCTTCCCACAAAACTCAAAATGGTCATATTTGATATCAAAATTTCATAAAAAATAACATGTATATGCCATTTTTTAGGGGGAGAAAAATTATGTGATACAAATATGTTGTGAAATTTGTGATTGAATCTTCGGGCTAAGACTTAACCAATGCATTGACGAGATCTGAACTGTCATACATCGAAAAGATTGTCTTTCAAGACTTATCCGAGTAGATTGTACCTATTTAAGAAGCTCTTGATAGACATGAACTTTGATGGGTTTGACAACCTTTCGAGGTTTGTACACACCTTCAAGGTAGTTATTAGAGCTATTTGTCACCTAAAAGCTGACAATGTAACTCTTTAACTATGCAAAGTAACCGTGTCTCGGGGAATTGTCTATCTTGAGTCGATCAATTCAAAAGTGCGCGCTCTTCTCTCACCGTGCAGATTCCTGTCAAAACACTTAAGCACGTGTTAAGGGGGAATATTTCTGCAAAAGATAAAAACTCTCACAGTGGTACAAAATGTTTCTACTCATAAATACTTTGAGAGATTTTCAAGAAAAAGGTCTTATGGCAACATAAGTTAGTCATGGAGTTATAAGGTGACTAAGGTTAGGAATAACCGTCCTATGATCCGCCAGAGCCGGAGGGATCTACCCAAGGACACCACCAATAGTTAGAATTTAGAAGTCCTTAGGTATGAAAAATAAAAAGGAGAAAATGAGAATCGAAGAAAGAAGGAGTTGAAGAATTAAAAAGAAAAGTAAAGAAAAGGGTGAAAAGATTAGCCCTCCAAATTATTCAACTTAGGGCAGACACCGGGTTCAATTCATATGCTATTGGCTGTCACTAGATGACACCGGTATTGAAGATTAAAGTCATCATGGACCCAGTGACGCATGCACTAAACCTTCTTTGCCACTCAAGTTTCTCTCAACAGAAGCTTGTTTCATTCTCACAGGGAACCCTACGTAAACTATCAGCTTTCTCTTTGAGATTGCTGGTATAGAAGAAGGAGACCCTCTCCCTAGTCTTCGCGTAGGAAAACCAAAGCGCACTATTGAGTCTAGAGCCACGAGATTCATCAAAATATCTCTTAGGAACACTCGACATTTCATCACTTGTCGTTCAACAATAAGGACATAAGTGATACTATTCTAGAGTCCTACACTGATCTTAGCAATCTTTCGAGAACATTTATGAGGGGTTCACAACTGTGATCCTCAATGATTGAATGGAAACTCATGCCAGGGTCAACATCAAACAGCCCTGACAGTAGGTCACTTTGGTAACTCCTTGTGGGTTATGCTTAGTGTTGTCTCAAACGGTCTACAGTCATGGGGTGATGCTTCGGTGTACCTCAGCGACTCACCTTAGCTGTAGATGTACTTCGGTACATCGTGTTATCCTACTTGAGGGACTCTAGTTCAGGAACAACCTTTGCTAGAATTAGAGATGTGTTTTCACACTATGCTATTAACACGCTCGAAGTTCGAACTTGTAAGTGCTGGAAATCCCGCTAAGGAGATTCCTTTCAAGAATCGAGTCCTGAAGATGTGGGTCATTACTTGAACTTGTTCAATGTAATGCCAACTATCCCTTATGGGATTCGGACGGCTGATTCGTCCGACCAAGGTGAATGGATTCAAGACATTCATCAGAAGAACAATCGCAGTAGTCAATTCTCTTAGAAACGGCCACAATGATCGACTGGTGTTTATCACTAACCAATTCTTATGTTTTCTTCTTATGGATGCTCTTGGGAGATGATCGTGCTGATTCTCTACATGCTCATACCAACAACAACACAAATTGAAGTTCTCTCGAAAGGCAACACAAAAGTCAGAATGATTCTTCGTCAAAGCCAAAGAAGCTACAAAGTTTAAAGACTAAAGAGAACTACATCAATCCTGAAATCCAATGTCAAAGAGCGTGTGAGCATGTTGGAGAAGGACGTGGAGACACCTGAGCAACGAAGCGGACTTGATGCAGATTACCACAACACAACATCACCATATCCACACCAGAACAAAGAACAAAGATAAATGAAGACGTCAAAGTTGAAAACTTCAAAGAAAAACAAGATCCTCACACTCGGGAGATTGTTAGAATCAAGGCACTTCTTCTCACAAGAAAGAAGAAAGTCAGAAGACGTCAAAGCAACTATTACATCAGCACCAACAACGTTTCAAGATTATTTACATCATTAATTACCAACACTTAAGGGGAGATTGTTGGAATCACTCCTAAACTATATTTTAAGTGTTTGTAATCAATATGTAATAGGTTGCTTATTTAGGCTTTTATGTTAGTATTAATAGCAAGGCTGTAGAAAGCCCATAAGCCTTGGCCCAAATCTAATAAGGAAGCAAAGGGACTTGTAGTGTTGCCCTAGTCCCTTTTCCTATAAATAGACTTGTAAACCTTCATTTGAAGGTTGGTTGTTCACATTATCATATATCCTACGCATAACTTTCCATCACTTTTATTCGTGTGTGTGTGTTAGTGTGTTCATCCGCTCTATCTCTATCTCATTTCTTACATATTGATGCTTGTGTTACATTATGGTGACCTAACACACATGTAAAAGTCCAAAATGGGCTAGGTAACCATTTGGTGACTTAATTACATTAGATAGTCCAAGCAATAATAATATATGTATTCCATAATACTCATATAAAAATTGATACCCTCTAAAACATTGACCACATAGATATACATAGGGAAAATGTATCAATCATTGAGTATAATTTTTGAAACATATATAATCATATGGTGAGAGGGCTTATCAAAAATCTAGATTGTAGATTTATGTTTTCTATCATACTCCTATCCAAATCGTGAGAAGATATACTAAGTATGTGCGCAAGCCAATCACACTCAATACCATACATAATGTCTATCACACGAAAGTCATCAGCATAAGTTACTACTTAATATCAATTTATGGCATAAGGGGAACCTTAAGCGCGTAATTATCACCGTGAATTACTCTCCCCCTACATGAATACAACCTTTTAAAGTAAACACCTATATGATTTTATGGTGACCTCAAAAAATACAACATATCCTTCATTTTCGGAAACTAGTTAATTTTAATCCTTTCCATGCCTTTTACGTAATTCCTAAGTACATGAATCAAGCTGTAAGAGCTTAATATCATCCAAATAAATCACAATCTAAATTGCCTAGTTTATTTTAAATATAGAAAAAAATGAAGATGTGCACGATATATATTTCCTTCAATAATCTCATTTTGAAAATTATTTTTCCTAACTTTTGAAGATGCATGTCTAACAATCGAACATATATGGGTAATGTTTAAGTTATGCAATTGAGACTTTGAAAAATTCCACCAAAATCCTAAGATTGTTTTGCTTGTGATCTAAGATTTCTTTTTGTTTGATTCTACTACAACTTGTCCTACTTGATGACCACTAGATTCTTTAATTTCGTAAAGTTAATATGCAAATGAGCACCTAACGTCTAAATAAAGATATATGTTGGAGTTGTAAGCTTATGCTCTACTATCTTTAATAGACAAGCAAACAATAAGCTTGTTAGCAATATGCATGAAATCAACTAGTATCATGGCAAGTGGGCATGTAAGAAAATAACATCAAAACATATTTCTCATGCAAACATAGTTTTCATATCATCATTTAATCACTATGATAAGTAAGCATATAATCACATAACATTCATGAACCCTCAATTTATGACAAACTATGTTGGGATTTACTGATTTGATGATAACAAAAGGACCAAGATCGCCATTATGGAATTCTAGAAGATGGAGGATTCTAGAAGACTTGTTGATAAAGATAAAGATCAAGATTAGAAAATATTTAGTTTCCTAATACAATTAGGTTTTCTTTGTAAGTCTAGATGGACTATATATATAAAGAGATCCCTAGACATTGTTTGTGTAGTTGTGTTAATCATGTTTTAGGAACACATAAACGATCTCCCCACTGGAGATCGGTCACGCCCTAAGATCAAAGGTATCTTTGATTCTTGTTATAGTTAGGTAACACATTCTATCTTGATCAAATATAATTCGGGCGTATATGATGTAAAACCTTGTTAATAACATTATGTTTGTTTAAATACATTGTGAAATTTGTTATCTTTTTTATTATTAATCCTAGATGAGTTAATAACGATCTTCACAATTGGTATCAGAGCGGGTTGCTCTTGATCTAGGTTCTACAAGGTTTTACAAGTGGAGAATTCATAACCCTTGTGAGTCTTTCTCTGGCGAAAAACGAATTACAAAACCCTAAATCTTATTGGTTGATCGTGATCTTCCCTCAACTGTCTCATTAATCACTAACGTGGGTCGGTGGAGTGATAGTATGAATTATCAAGTTCGCTTTTTATAGGGCTTTTTTTAATTGTTTGTCGACCTTTTATGGCTGCATGCTAAACCGACATATACTATATGCATGATCTTAATTGTTGTTTATTGCATGCTTGTTTGTCCTTTGATTGGTGACGTAGGAGAATTCATTATACCTATATTGTTTTAAATGTGGTCGCTTTCTCCTATTTTCTGTATTTGTTTTTTATTTTAACCATGCTTTACCTCTGATTTTTATTGGCCAAGATGTACTGGTGCATGTGTGGTTAAGGGTTTACTTATTTGGTTGTTTGGTTGTGACAAGCAAGGGATACTAATCTCTATGTTACTTGTGATTGGTTAGTGGTTTTGAGGGCCTTTTTGCTAAGTTTCATTCATGACGAGGGTTATGAGGGAGATGAAAAAAGGGTGATACGATGCTTCTGATGTGTGTACAAAGGTAAGGTTTGCAATTAATCTAAAGAATTGTTTGACTGATCAGAGGTGTAGCAAGATTCAGGATGGTTTATCAAGCAGTTTATTAAGTGTTTTGGCTCGGAAAGTAAATAATATCGATGGGAAATTGCTGGGATAAGATGGAAAATATCGCAAGGATGCTCGACGTGGTCAAACTGATAATGATACTCATGATAGCTGCTCTTAACGTGGGTAGTGATGAAGCCAATGATCTGGTTCAAAGCGAGTGATTGATTTATACTTCATGGGTCATTGGAAGTTAGTACTTCTTATTGAAAGATTATTACTGTTTGTTTAAAGTTAATGTTGCCATGATAGGTTTATGCTGCTAGGATAGTTATTGCTGCTCCTAAATCGCCTGGTAATGTTGGTGTGGTAAAATCCGTTGATGTCAAATGTTATGGAGGTGAGTTATGTTAATGTGTCAACTTCCATTAATGCATCAAGTGGGTTTGGAGTTGGTTAAGTATGTGGAATGTTATATGGCTTTTTTTGCCAACATGCATAATGTAACAACTCGCATTTTTCGAGTTACTTTTCATATTTTTGAAAAGTTACTATTTACTTTTACTATTCACTTTTTGTAAGATATTGGATTTCACAATCACACTAAACCATAATCACAATGGGGCGTATAAGTAGTTTAGAGAGAGAAAGTTCTAGAGAGAGAAAGGGAAGAGAGTTGGGAACTATGTGAAACAAAGAAAATGGTATTGAAGCTCCAACCTCTACCTTGGGAGGTAGAGGGTATTTATAGTGTCTTACAAATAAACGCCACCTACGGGCTGTGGATCAGGCATACAGTGGGTAAAGACCCGTCCGTCCTCCACGGTGTTACTTAACAAACTACTTTCCAATAAAGCATGACTACGACTACGAGCTTTCTATCGAATACATATACTTGAGGTGACCGACTCTTTAATGACTGAATTTTCTAATTCCTAACAATCTCCCCCTAAGGGAGGTCACCTCAATTTACAATGAGTACAAACAGATATTACATTAGATTGTTCTAGGATTCTTGATCAAGTTCCTTACTCAGTAGCACATAGTCTTTGTTTCATCATGATCTGCGTGTTTGGATAGATTCGAGTGGAGGTCTTTAACTGATCCACGTGATGATGAGTTTTGAGCCAGAATTGAGATCATCGGCAACATAAATCTCGACTCTTCCTTTGTGGTGTTGGTATTATGTGATGTTGTGACATACGGACCGACATGCTCACATTTTGGATCATGAAATCTTCTCATCAGAGTAGCGAAATTCTTTGGATCATGATATTTTGCAGACATAGTATAAGCATGGAGTGAAAGTATCAAAGTCGTTGAAGCACTTATCATGATTTCTTTTGAGATGAATGTGTAGTGTGAGCGTGCGGCTATGGATTGACGCTTCATTACGTCGGTGCAAGCGTCGAGGCGTGCACACGCATACAATATTAGCAATAAAGTGCATGAAAGTGTCTTTGATCACTTTCGTTGAATTGAGGTGCACGGCCCACGGTTACCCGTTGATCAGTACTAATCTGCATGTGATCAGGTATAATTACAAAGAATTTCCTTGACGAGGGTTTCTCAGAAATGCTCTAGCTGTTCTCAAACCGGAACGTCTCAAAGAAGACAAAACGGAGTGAGTGAACCAGCGAATTGAGATTCACTGATTGATGAAAAGAGATTTGAAAAACAATCGTGTATCACTCAATAGAAATTGTTTTAGCAATACAACGAAGGTTTTAATGAAAATCAATTATCAATCATAAACACCTTTTATTTTGAAATATGAGTACACAGTCGATGTGCTAAAGAAAAGAGTTTTTTTAAGCACAATGACGGTTTTTAAAGGTATCCGTCAATCCATAACCTGAACCAGGATTGATTCAAAAGATTGAATCGCCCCATTGTTTCTGTTCATTTGTCACATGGTTGATCTATTAAATAGATCTCACATGCCACCCACCAGGAGCTTGTTTGATGTTGGCTCCAGAAGGATTTCCTTCTTCATTGTGAATATGTTTGCATATCACTCCGAGGTTCTGGCAATACCACAAGGATAATGCGTAGGACTCATAAGATATAATCTCTCTTTCCACATTGTCTGAAACAGAGAGTCTTCATAGAAAGTGTCCTAATGACATTTATAGATGATCTCGTGGCTCTAGACTCAATTGTGCATATTTGGTTCCTATGCCGGAGACTAGGGAGAGGGTCTCCTTCTTCAATATCAACAATCTCTAAGAGAAAGTTGATAGATAATGTCGGTTCCCCGTGAGAATGAAACAGGTTCTTTTAAGAGTAACTTGAGTGGTTTGGGAAGTTGTAGTTCAATGCGTCACTGGGTCCATGACGTCTTGTCTTCAATACCAGTGTTACCTTGGTAACCACCAGTAGCATATGAATTGAACCCGGTTTCTGCCCTAAGGTTGAATTAATGGAGGGCTATTTCTTTTCACCCTTTTCTCATTTCATTTCTTTTTCATTCTTCAACCCCATCAATGCTTACCAAGACTTCATAACCAGAACCTTGTTGGGTTTATTCCAGTACTAGCTCAGTCTCAGTCGGCACTCTTCCCATTTCTCACTTTTCTCCTTTTTTCATCAATCCTAAGGACTTCTACACTATCTAGTGGATTGTCCCTGGGTATATCCCTCTGGTTCTGGCGGATCATGGGAATAAATACCTAACCTTATCATCCTTATATCACCATACATAAAGTAAATTTGGTCGGTCTATTTGGTATTGTTCATCTGCCATTGGAACCAATCGAAAACCATTTGAAAACCAATCCAGATACTTGTGATATATTATCAAAGCATTTTGTACCTGAATTGTTTTTGATATTTTTAGAACAGGAGCTCCCCCTCAACATGTGCATCATGCATCATTTTGTAATAGAAATAATTTTCATCTTTGAGGGGTTGGCTTGCATCGAAGAGTAGTTATATAAAGAATGTGGTTTTCAAAATAGTTGCTCCCCCTCAATATGTGCATGAAAATTTGAAAATGTTTTGCACATATTAGGAAAAGACTGCACATTGAAATAAATTGATCACGTTTCAAATCTTTGTGGTTTAAGATAGATGCTCCCCCTCAACATGTTCATGGAAAATTTGAAATCGTTTTGCACATGTTGGAAGGAGAGCTTGTATATCCTTATAAAACCATTTACCGAATTATCAGTTTAAATCCAATTTAAATCACAAATTCTCCCCCGATCATTTGAGATTTGTGATCTCTGTAGATTTAAATTGATTTTGAAAGCTTTTAAGGAGAATTGTGACTTGATTATGAAAACGTTTTAACTGATAAGGATCGGATTTTGAGACTTTAAACTCCATTGATTAAACATGCATGATTATCTTTTGAAAACAATTGTATGACAAATAACCTTTTGATTTAATTGAAATCATTCTCCCCCTCAATCAATGACATAAGTTGTTGAATGAGAGATAGATATTTTTGACACATGTTAAGTCCAGATGATTTTCAAAAATAGAGTCCGAGTTATTTTTCAAAGCAATTAGTTTTCATTAGATAGTAAGTAATTGTTTATAGAATCAGAGCATGAAATTTGAAAAACAAGATAAAGCATGGCTCTGTTCTTTACTTTTAAAACGGGTTACTGCCTGAAATGACAATAAACACCATTTTTCCCCCCCCCATTTTTTTTTTTTTTTTTTTAACAAAAACTATGTACATTCGAAGAACATCTAAAGACCGGTGACATTCTTTGAATGTCAACACAAAGTCCGTAGATGATATCGAATAAGGAAAAACATGACAAAATAACAATATTTTTTGGAATTTTTCAAGATTTTTCAAATTTTTATGGATTTTATAGAATTTAATATTTTTATATTTTCTTTTGAGGGTTTTTAAATTTGGTATTTTGCTTTTTGAATAAATATATACAAGATATAGATGGATAAAGACCTTTACTCCTCGTCTTCCTCTTGAAGACGCTTGAGTGTTTCCGGTTGTAGACTCTTTAGACCAAGACGTGGAAGGATAAACTCAAAACGTTCTCTAGGAAGAGCTTTGGTGAAGATATCTGCTAATTGGTATCCTCACAAAATAGAGTTCCACCACACCTTTTTCCACTTGTTCCCTGATGAAATGATGTCGAATGTCGATATGCTTTGCTCTTGAGTGTTGTACGTTGTTGCATGAGAGAGCAATAGCACTTTTATTATCACAGTATAGAGGGATTTTGTTGAAGTCAAAGCCATAGTCAGTTAATTGAAATCTCATCCATAGGATTTGAGCACAACAGGATGACATGTCTATGTATTCAGCCTCTGTAGAGGAAATAGAAGTACTCATTTGCTTCTTTGAAGACCAGCTCACAAGCTTATCACCCAAAAACTGAGCACCTCCAGACTTACTTCGACGAGTATCTTGACACCCTGCATGATCTGCATCTGCATATGCTGTTAGTGACATACCGGTGTCCTTTGGGTACCAAAGTCCCATGTTGATGGTTCCTTGGAGGTACCGAAAGACTCGTTTAACCGCTTCAAGGTGCTTTTTGGTAGGCTTAGCCTGGTATCTAGCACACATGCATACAGCGAACAGAATATCAGGTCTACTGGCTATGAGGTACATCAGGGATCCAATCATACTACGATATTTCGTTTGGTCTACCATGATCCCTGAGTGGTCCCTATCCAGTTTAGTACGTTCTATCATGGCAGTGTCAACAGGGTCACTAGAATCAAATCCAAATTTCTTTAAAATCTCATTTGCATATTTAGATTGATTTATAAAAATGCCTCCGGGACTTTGTGAAATTTGTAATCCCAAGAAAAATGACATTTGTCCCACCATTGACATTTGAAATTTGGAAACCATTTCATTAGAAAAATGATCACATTCATTGGGGTCAGTCGAGGCAAAGATAATATCATCAACATATATTTGAACGTGAATTAAATGTTTGCCTGACTTCCTGGTGAACAATGTCGGATCAACTGCTCCTTTGCTGAATCCAGTAGATAGAAGAAACTTTGATAGCGTATCATACCATGCCCTTGGAGCTTGCTTCAAGCCGTAAAGAGCCTTCTTCAAGCGATAGACATGAGTAGGATGCTCTGGATTCACAAAACCTTCCGGTTGGCTGACGTATACGACTTTTTTAAGATCTCCGTTAAGAAAAGCCGTCTTTACATCCATCTGATAGACAATCATATTTTTACTTGCAGCATTAGCCAGGAAGATTCTGATCGCCTCGATGCGTACCACAGGATCAAATGATTCTTCAAAGTCAATATCTTCCTCCTGAAGGTATCCTTTTGCAACCAATCTAGCCTTGTTCTTTAATACATCGCCATGCTCATCAAGCTTCACTTTGAAGATCCACTTTAGAGCAATGATCATAGCACAATCTGGATCGAACAGTTTCTTCAAGTCATCTTCTGAAGGAGGTACATAAGGAGATGCTTTGCGGGAGTCGAAAACAAGAGTAGAAGCTGATGGGACTACATGATGATGCGGGTCCGAGTCTTGGGTTGTCCTAGAGCCATAGGACCGGTCAACTCATCGAACGTAACGTGAATTGTTTCCATGATATTTCGGGTTCTTTTGTTGTAGATTCGGTATCCCTTTTGTTTGGTGCATATCCTACAAATACTCCAATGTCCGCTTTAGCTTTAAGTTTGCCTAAGTCTTGACCCTCATTAGTTGGATAACATAATGCACCAAACACACGAAGGAATGAGAGATTAGGTTTTCTATTGTGGAAAAGTTCATATGGAGTTTTTCCATGAGCATTGTGAATTAAGGATCGATTTTGAGTGTAGCATGCAGTGGCAATGGCTTCAGACCAGAGAAACATTGGAACCTTTGAGTAAATCAGCATTGTTCTTGCGGCTTCCACAAGAGTTCGATTTAGTCTTTCAACTACACCGTTCCGTTGAGGAGTTCGTGGAACACTTCTTTGATGACTGATTCCAACACTTTCATAAAACTCACTAAGTTGTTTATTAACAAACTCAGTTCCATTGTCTGTTCGGATGTTTCTGACAGTTTTGTTAAGTCGAACTTGCAGCTATTTGATAAGTTTGATGATGATATCTGGAGTTTCATCCTTTGTCCTCGAGAACTTAACCCAGGTGAATCGAGAGTAATCATCAACCACAACTAACACATATTTCTTCCCAAAGATATTCCGCACTCTCATGGGTCCACATAAGTCCATGTGAATTGTATGAAGAACTTCTGAATCGAGTTTGTAGGCTTGGGTTTGTGGACATATTTCTTCCTTTTTCCCAATTGGCATGCTGAACAGAGATGATCCTTTTCATATTTTAGTCTAGGTAAACCTACAACTAAGTCCTTTCTGGAGAGATCATTGATGGTGCCTAAGTTTAAGTGATTGAGACGACGATGCCATAACCATGACTTTGTTTTCGAAGCCTTTGACAACAAGCAAATTGGAGAAGACTTCATTATATCTTCGATATAGATGGTGTATAGATTTGAACCACATGTTCCTCTTAAAAGTTCCTTACCATCAAGTTCTCTAACGAAACAAGTATGTTTTCTGAAGGCCACTTCTAGATCAGAATCACAGAATTGACCGACAGAAAATAAGTTATGACCAAGACCTTCTATGTAATATACCCTGGAGATAACACTATCACCGACAACATAATACCCATAACCCATAATAGCACCAAAATGATCATTCCCGAATCTAACAGTCCCGATGAATTTACTCACGAAGTTCATGAGCCGGGACCGGTCTCCAGTCATATACTTGGTACAGCCTGAGTCTAGGTACCACAGAACGATTTGAACGATCTGCAGTTGAACACAGACAAGAATGGATAACTGGATAATTGGGATCCCCATGCAAGAATGGGTTCCATTTGGTTAGTAACAGTGATTGGAACACCCACATCAGAAATAGAAGCAATGGAATCATTAGAAATAGATGCAGTGCTATTGTCCGTATTTGACCTATTCAAAGTGTGTTCACTTCTTAAGGGAATTGTTATTAATGGGCGACTTATCCTTATGACTCTTTAAGGATACGATTGATTTATGGGATAATAAGCGACACGAATAAATAAATGAGTTTATCGAATTGACGAATTCGATAAGGTCTACCATTTATTTCAAAACTTATTGAACTATGAAGCTTATCGTTTAGATGGTTGTTTGAGTGCATTCATGGAATCATATTGAGTCGATACACCCACACATGAGGATACCAAACACTAGGATTAATGGTGAAACGAGACGTTTTTGGAAATAAAGAAATGAAATATATTGGGGTAGTTAACGTTGATTTCGAGGAATATGTATATTAAGTTGGTCTACATTAATAGGTTGTGCCGGGTCGATAGTTTCTGTGCTGTGATTTCTGTTATCTTCTGCTAGTGATATTTGTGCGTTGATTGTGCATTGATTGCTTGAGGTGAGTTTCATATTCCCACTTTTATATATACGTTTAACTACGTTTTGAACTATTTTGGGGTGAGAATCATGCTACTGTTTTTGGACCGTTAAAACTAATTGGATTTGCTTATACGCTGACTGAGTAGATAGATGTGCGATAGTTGTTGCCTTAGTCTAGGTTTTACCGTGCCTAACTAAGAATAGACTTCTATCTCGACCTAGCCCGGGGTTGGCAACTGTTCTAGAGGTTGTCACGACAGTGCTAGACTAGAGTCGCAGGGGCCCGAGTAAGTGATTATATGATTGGAGATCCGGGTAGGATCAGTATGTGAAACGGTATTTGCCTATCTAGGTCTTGCATAGCAAATCAACTCTTACAGGTCCACTATGATTTTGTTGAACTTAAACCTATGAACTCACCAGCGTAAGCTGACCTTTTAGCATGATTTCTCAGGTATTTGAGAGATGTTCGGATTATTTGATGTGTGGAAGCTTGGCATAGAGGCGTGGTTCAAGGATCATTTTCTGACTCTGATAAACAATGGGGACCTATTTTGTTAAACTATGTTTTGGGCCTAAAATTTATATCTTCGGATTAAATGTTTGAATGTTTGATTTGGGATTGGTTTTAAATGGTTAAATGGTTATCTTTTTATTTTACTTGTGTGCGATACCAATCCAAAAAGTAACGCCCCGAAAACTTGATTAAGTCTTCCGCTGTACCGAGATTTGGGGGTGTTATAGACAAGTAGCTAAACAGTCAACTCGCTTAGTTATCAACTCGCTAAACAACCAACTCGCTTAAAGAAACAAGTCGCTTAAAGAACCAACTCGCTTAATAGCCAAGTTGCATATAGAGACAACTCGCTTAATAGCAAGTCGTAATCAGAGACAACTCGCTTAAACTCCAAGTCGCTTAAACTAACTCGCTATCTGTACAACTCGCTTAATAGCCAGGTCACTTTAGCACTCAAGTCGCTTAAATAAACAACTCGCTTAGAACCCAAGTCGCATAAAGAGTCAACTCGCTAAATAGCCAAGTCGCATATACCAACTCGCTTCCAATAACAAAGCAACTCGCTTTGAAGAAACAAAAGTCCGAGACTCAACTCACTTAGTACCACTTTCACAAATAACCACTTTATCAATCAAAAACAACCAAACCACAATGATTTAAGCCTTCCAATTCAAAACATAAACACATATGATGATCCTAAACTCAAAAGTACAAGAAAAATTCAAACTTTAACACTAGAATTTGTCCAAATGATTCAAACTCTCCAAAACACTTAAAACCCCAAAAACCTTATGAAATACACCAAAAAAAAGAGCATTAAAGATGAGTGATCAAACCATGGCTCTTGATACCAATTGTAAGATATTGGATTTCACAATCACACTAAACCATAATCACAATGGGGCGTATAAGTAGTTTAGAGAGAGAAAGTTCTAGAGAGAGAAAGGGAAGAGAGTTGGGAACTATGTGAAACAAAGAAAATGGTATTGAAGCTTCAACCCTCTACCTTGGGAGGTAGAGGGTATTTATAGTGTCTTACAAATAAACACCACCTACGGGCTGTGGATCAGGAATACAGTGGGTAAAGACCCGTCCGTCCTCCACGGTGTTACTTAACAAACTACTTTCTAATAAAGCGTGACTACGACTACGAGCTTTCTATCGAATACATATACTTGAGGTGACCGACTCTTTAATGACTGAATTTTCTAATTCCTAACACTTTCACTATTCATCCTGTAAAATTTTTAATCCACATTCTCGTAAGATAAATTATTTTAGTAATAACCTGAGAGTTCGACCATCGTTAGATCATTTTCGCAAAAGTTATTAAGAAAATATCGTCTTAAAGTTTCATTTTGGTCGGAACACCATTTATTCATCACGCGCTTAACGAAAATCAACCCTGACAATTTTCCTCGCATCAGATAAATTTTTAGATCTCTCATAATTAATTAGAGAATTTTTAGGATTTCGTTTTTTTAATGTTACCAAATAAGCCCAGCGCAGTACAAAACTAAACAAACGTTTTAAACAATTCTACTTACATCCAGACTTAACGATTCCTGCACTGTGTTTCTAATATGTTTTTGACACTTTTATATTTTTTGGAAAATTCAAACATATTTCCCTCCTCCTTTGACCATAAAGGAATTAACCTTGTACGTTCTACATTTTTGCTTAAATCGCGTAACTTTTAAACTTCACGTATAACTGTAAAGTTATCCCGCGTATGACGAAAACCACATTTTGACATCTCATATCACTTTTAGACTAATTTTATTCTACTCTAAATAAATTCACTGTCGTTTCCTTGAAATTTCGTTCTTTTCCGATAAACTGCGAATTACGCGTTTTTGACACATATTTCCAGTTTTAAGCAGCGTTTTTGCACCCAATGAGACTTATCACCCATTTTATATTTTTATATGGAGTATAATGATGAGTTTCACATCCCTACAAATTTCGTATTTTTACGATACCCGGTTTTACGTTTTATGGCGTCGGTTGGCATTTAACGGAACCAAAACTCACTCCGTAACCAAGATAATATCAAGACTTATCATCTAAGCCTTGTCATCAATTGTGATAGCCTCTAGGGTGGGGAGTCATCATGTTGGTGTCAAAATCCTAAGCATACTTCCTTTAGATCATTTGCATGTGGAAATTTAACCATGGTTAGTTTTTAACCCAATATATAGTTAACCAAAATCTCTAGCCTATAAATACCAAACAAAACCTTCATATTTTCTTGCACCACCTCTTCTTAACATCTAAAGTCCTAAACCTAAGGCATTCCTTATAGATCTTGTAAGAACATTCATGTGTTCTTGAAGAAAACTAGCGTTTGATCTTCGTTCTTGGAAGTTTTCAAGAAAGAATCGTTATAATCTTCAAATAACTTCAAGTCTCCAAAAAGACGTTGTTATAATCTTCATTTCTTCTTTGGGTTCTCAAGAAGGCGTTGTTATAATCTTCTAATAGCCTTGGGTTTTCGAAGATTGCAAATTCTACGTCGAAGCTCCGCTAATATTTTATTTTTCCATAATACTCAAGCATTCTATATTAAGGTAAGTATTTATAAAACTCAAACTTATTTAAATACTTATAAACTTTGTTAGCTTATTTATTGTAATTATAAACTCTTAATATATCATATAATCAAGTAATTAAAATACATGTTTTACGTATTAAGCACTACAACACTAGGGAACTTCGTGTGAGGGGTTCATTTGGGTAAACGTATCGACGAGTTGCTGGATTTACGAATTAAAGTGTCCTAGCTCCTCGAACGTTTACTACATGACCTCTGAATTGTGATGGCCCGAACGGTAGTGCGATATCTATAAACTAAATACGTTTTCACAACTAGACCATTTTTATAAACGACATACACAAATACCATGTACTACATCATGATCAAAATAGAAATATATATAGGATGGTTTATGTTTTCCTAAACATTATTCCAAACCTAAGTCGAAATATTTTATTTTAGGTTGCTCGTAGAAGTTCTCACGGCATATCCATCATTCTCGTTATACATTTGAAATGATTTACTCTGAGGTGAGATTCATAGCCCCTACTTTTATACATTTTAAATTACTTTTGGGGGAGATACATGCTCATCTATTTTCATTTACTTTTATAAGTACTCTAAACTTTTACTGATTACTGTGAGTTCATAGACCCACTTTCTATTACTTAATTGTTTTACAAACCCTTGGGGGAGATACATGCTTTATTTTAAGCCGAACACATTGCTTTCAAACTGTATACTTATCTGATTGTTTTATTAGCAATAAGTTACCGCATTTGCCAAACATAAGTCCCTTAATCATGAATCATTAATTACTAGTGAGAGTGGGCGTGAATATTGTGAATAGATCTATTGGGATTGACGAATCCCGTTTTTTTTGGCCCCGTTAAACGCAAACAAACGCACTATATTTGAGTAACATTAGGTAAAAATGGCAATTTTACCTATTAGGGCACGTACCAACAATTTCTCCAATTAAATTTGGAACACGTTAACGCCTTGATTGCATGATGCTTAGTCTAATAATATCTCTTCTGGTTTTCAAACCATTGGTGTGAATTTATAACTCACACTACAAACATTATGTGTTCAACTGATTTCCTAAACTCTATGAATTTCACTCAACCTTTGTGTTGACAGTTTTAAGCATGTATTTCAGGTCCATAATGTCGGAAGTTGGCACGGAAGAGCAAGGACTAGATCAAGAAGGCTATAAATTTTATTATCATTTGAAAACCTATTTAATTTATTTTTTAAACAATGGAACCAACTGGGACCTCATTTTTGTAAACTCTGATATTTATATAAATCGAATGATAAATCTTTTAAAACGACTCCATTAGAGTTCGTTTTCTATTGTTATGACTGTTGTGCCATGAAGTAACACCCAGTTTGAATTCCGCTTCGTATCACGAAATTGGGGGTGTTACACATAATAAGGAAGAGAATGAGGGTTCAAGTTCGACTACATTTTCTATCATGATCAAGGATAACTCTCATAAGAAGACAGTCAAGATGATCAAAAGTTACAACTGCTAGTTAGTAGTTAATACTGCTAGTGTTGATTTTACTACTGCTCAACCATTTTAATGTTGCTCTTCATTGTTACTACTGCTTGGTATCGATTACTACTGTTAGTCATTTTTCAAACCGAATGCGAAATTAGTGCTGCTCATCATGGATGGTACTACATGGTATTCATTACTATTGTTGGTTAGTTATTCGTACAGTTCTTATGGTTGCTTCTATGGTTAACATATTAGTTTCAGGGAAAGAATATGATAAAGTGTTTAACCATTTGAGGGGAAGGTTTTTACTAGTTCCAAGTCATTATTTCTACTGCTAGTTTAAGTTTCTAATGCTTAAATTCATTATTCTTATTATGCGTCATGGAGGGTAATTTGAGACATTGGAAATCTTGGATTAGAAGTGTAATATATGATTTGTAGTTATAGAGATAAAAGTTGCATCTGTCCCCTAATGGATAATGACAAAAAGATGTTTCAAAGGAAACAACAAGTTCATGGAGATCTTAAGTTAAGGGGAAGATTTGAGATTTGAAGATGAGCAAGATGTTCAAGTGCTCAAGTTGTTTGTTTGGTCATCATCAAATAGGGGAAGATTGAGGATTCTAGAAGACTTGTTGATAAAGATAAAGATCAAGATTAGGAAAGATTTAGCTTCTTAATACAATTATGTTTCCTTTGTAAGTCTAGATGGACTCCATATATTAAGATATACCTAGACATTGTTTGTGTAGATGTGTTAATCATGTTTTAGGAACACATAAACGATCTCCCCACTGGAGATAGTTCACGCCCTAAGATCAAAGGTGTCTTTGATCCTTGTTATAGTTAGGTAACACGTTCTATCTTGATCAAATAGAATTGGGGCGTATATGATGTAAAACCTTGTTAATAACATTGTGTTTGTTTAAATCCGCTATGCAATTTGTTATCTTTGTTATTATTAATCCTAGATGAGTTTATAACAATCTTCACTAACTGTCAAATAACTAAAGACAATAAATCATGTAAACAAATTAAATATGTCTAATTAATTATCATGGCAAGTAGTTATGTGAGAAAATTTCATGTTATCACTTTGTTATTTTTTGACATATCCATTGAACATTTCTTTGTTAGCGACATTACCATGCATTTATTTATTTGTATACCTTCTGAAAGATTTCCATTGAAGCATTTAAATATACATATTAAGTGATTAAGCAAACTACATGATAATACTTATGCACGTCATCTTCTATAAGTTCATAGGACCGTTTTGGCTCTAGGCTGTTTAGACCTTGATCTAGGATAAACAATAAGCAAAATGATAATAATAAGCACAATGGAAAAACATACATAAATTATTATTATCAAAGGTTCTTCGTCATCATCTCTAACAACTACAATACAAACTAAAACCCCCAATCCTACTTGATCAATATAGGACAATTACCCAATCTAACAAGGATCATAAGATCCTTGGGGCAAGAACACAAAGAAACCCTAGGCATCCACTTAGAGGACTTGACGCCTGGAACACACACACTTTTCTGTGGTTTACATCTTTGACACACCTTAAACCTAATACTTGTATTCTCTTTATATAATAGAGAATTAGGTTTACAAAATACTACAAAGAACTAATAAGTAAAATCTTCTTTATCAAGCAAGCCCCTTGTGTTTTGTATTGTCTTCATTCTTCGTTTGTAGTTTTGTATTTATCAACTCAAATATAAAACCCAACACTACACATGATGTATCAATGTGCAAGCTTTAATCATCTAACCGATTTATCTTAATTTATCTTAAATTAAAACTAAGATTCAAGATGAGTTTATTTATGTATGTTGGACATAAATAAGTTTTCATTCCAAAGTCTAATTACTTGAGCTAACAAATATTTTCATGTATTCACATACAAACAATCAAAAAATGGCATATAATGATCTATAACAAGTAATGCAAGTATATAACATAATTTCAAGTTGTGGCATAATTAAGCTAACTACCATCAAATAAGTTCACTTAGCATTTATGAAAACTAAAGATTAAAGCATTTAAAGATTCATAAATGTAAAAAGAACACTTAGCTTGATTTCATGGAGAACTTGTAGTTTCATGGACACTAGGTAAGAGTCTATCATTGTACTCCATGTATGACGTAAGACTCATTCAATACCGGTCATGTACATGGTGCAACCGCTATCTAGAATCCAATCGACCGGTTAAACACATGATTGTACCATTCCTAACAAACATGTAACTCAAAAACTTGGTCCCCAATGGTTGTTGGGTCTATTGTAGTTAGCATAAAACATTCCTAAGCTGAACATTCTTGGGTCTTGTAGCAAGACACTAAGTGTTTCAATACCAAACCTTGAAAACATAGACTGATGGATGTTTTAAAAATTGATTTGGTTTTCAGAACTTTGTCCAGAGTTTTGATGGAAGTTTGGTCTAAAAGTTTTTGATTTGGGTAGGAGTTATCTCTCCTTTGTGATGAGTTATATTGTTGATGATGTGAAGACTTCCTGTTCTTGTATGAACTCTTTCTCTTTTGAAATGAAGGTCAGTTGTTTAGGTTAGGTTTATTTTGAAATGGAGGTCTTTTTTTGTATGTTAAAGGTCACATATTAGGTATTGGTAAGAGTGGTCTTTGGTCAACTCGAGTTTGTGTGTATCCAAGTGCATTACGTGAAACCGGTTTAAGAAATTGTTTTATGGTTTCATTTCTTGCAATGGGAGTTTGATTACCTAGATTATTTGCAAAACGAGTTTGAGGAACACCATGATGAACAAAAAAATTTGAAAAATCAACAAACCCAAAACTGTCACTGGAGCACTGGCTGGCACGCCAGTCTCGGATTTTTTTTGGTTTTCTCTTTCACTTCCTTTTACAAAAACTATTGGTGTTTTTAGACTCGTAGAAGTGTTTTTCTTACTTTTTAAAAATCCAAGACCTTCCTTATCTTGAGACATTTTTTGTTGACTTAACATGTCATTTAAAACATTACTACACTTTTTGAATTTCGAAAAACTCAACGACTCTTCTTGAAGTTTAGATATTGCATTTCAAATAGTCAACCTCATGTGTAAGTTTTCACAATTTAAGCAAGGTTCAACCACCTCTTTGGCTTCAACAATTTTCTTTACCTCGAGTTCAAGTTCATTGGTTTTGTTAGTGAATCTTATTATTTCTTGTTCTAGTATAGATTTTTCATTTAATAATGACTCGTTTGTTTTAGTGATTTCAAAATTGATTTTAACAAGGTCATTGTAGTTTTTTATGATTCATTAACATTATTATCAAATTTAGAAGGGATTAGATTTAGCTCTCTCTAATTGATCACCATTAGACATGTTGCGTCCCTCTCCATTTGATCATCGTCATCACTATTACTCCAAGATCCACCAACGAACACCTTGTTCTACTTTACCTTCGGACAATCATCAATGAAGTGGTTCTTGTTACCATAACCATAACAACCACATTCTCGTCTAGAACTTCCAACACCTTTGCTTCTATCATCACGACCTTTATCAAACCTATCGTCACCATCACAAAAGCGATATCCTCTTCCAAACCTATCACCCTTCTTGAAGAACTTCCAAAAATACTTCACCATTGAGATGAAATCTTCTTCATCTTCATCATTTCCTTCACTTCCATTTTGATTATCACTATTACTTTATTAGTTTGATCCCTAGTGCTTTTAGCTTTAAGAGCTAACGACTTAACCTTTTCCTTCTTATCCTTAGAAAAAACCTTGTCGTTCTCTAATACCGTTTCATACACTTTAAGGTTTCCAATTAACTCGTCAATAGGAAGGTCCGCCAAATCCTTGGCTTCTTCAATCATCGTCCCCTTTGGCCACCACTTAACCGGGAGAGCTCGAAAAAACTTCATGACATGGTTCTTGTTCCAGATTATAAACTTCTAATATTATTGTATGAGGTGATCAATGTTACAATCTTTGACTTGTGAGTTACCTTGATGAGTAATAATAAGTGTACGCCAAACCTCCTTTGCGATTTACACTAAAAAAACTTTCAAATTCTTTACATGGTAAGGCATTGTAGATTGTCATCTTGGCTTTAATATTTTTGCCAGGCTTCTTCTTCTTATCATCCTTCAAATCCATATATGGCTATTCCACTATCAACTTTGTTTCCGGATCTTCCACAATGAACACAAAGTCACCATTTTGGATGACTTCCCACAAGTCAATATCCTTAGACTTGACATAAGTCTCAAATCGGGTTTTCCAAAAACAAAAACCCTCAGGTTCCAGAAAAGGTAGTCTTAGCATAGAACAACCCTCTAAATAGTTCTCTTGAGCCATGGATCTATACTAAAATTTTCTAAAAATTGACATAGGATTTTTTAAAATTTTTGGAAAAGAAGTTTTGCTTTAAGACGCCTTCTCGGGAAGGTTTTAAGGCTAAAAAACTTGAGTATCCCGCTCTTACGCCAATTGTAGAACCGTAGAGGAGGGGTGAATATGGTCTTTTCGACTAACTTGAAGTTTGACAACTTCTAGTTTCAAAGATCAACAAGTGGTTTTACGACTATATCAATCACAACCACAATATATAAAGCGAGTAACTAGACACCACGATATATACTGGTTCGGGATGGAGGTTTATACCATCCGTACGTTTGGTTGCGAATCCACGACACCGATACTATTGTTCTAGTATAATCCTTATGGTGGATTATAAACCATAACAACTTCACTCCACCAAAATGCACAAAGATCGGCGCTCACTAAAAAGATCTACTCCCAATGGTATTCTGCCCTTGGAAACCACCCACAAGAATCTCGTGATTTGACTTAACCACTAAGACCACAAAGACTTCCCCACCGGAAGTATCAAATCCCAACTAGATTTTCCTCGGTCTAGGCTTGACCACAAGGTACAAGACTTCAAAACCTTACAACTAAAATGAATGTTGATTATTGCTTATACAAATCAAGCCCCACCTAAACTAGAGACTTGATTCTAATATAAAGGGTATAGAGAAGAAGGCCCTCGACACAATTCACAAGAGTGGTTAGGTTCTTGTGAATCTCTCTTGTGGAAGATAAGTGTTCTTTAAATTGATGATAAAATGAGAAGTTAGAACATAATTATAAAGTAGACATAAAGGGTAGATAGAAAGGAAAAAATAGAGAGAAAGAATGTTTTTCAAGATGTGAGATGTAAAAGACAAGAGTGGAGTATTTATAGGAAATACTTGAAAAATGCCTTACGAGACTAGCGCATGGGGTGTGACCCGTGCGAGTCAGTGCGTTCGATACTCTGGAATTTTCCTGATTTTTCTTATTTGTACTCGACTCTTTCTAAACCCCCAATTGCACTTCGCCTTTAACCTTTCCAATAACATTACAACACTCAAGGTGTGATAAGGTCAATCAACTCGTTTAGCTAAGGATTTTATATTTAATATATTTGGTGAAGTGAAAACTAGATAGTGAGGGGTTTAGTCAAGATTCAAATAGAAAGAAAATAACAATTGGACATTGGATATTGGGTAATAACCTTTGAGTGCTATCCAATGGCTAGTTATTATATAATGGATAAAGCTTTGCCTCCCACATTTGAAATTCAAATTTCAAATTCAAAACTAGTTTCTGGTGATGTGAATTGTATGATGTAAAGTGTGTAAGAGAGGATGAAACAAGAATAATATGATATTTTTGAATGTGTAAGTATGGGTTGGAAAAACTTGGAGAGGAAGGAGTTGTAAGTTTTTGAGTTTTCATGCGAATTTCAAATTCAAATTGAAAGAGTTATGAGTGTGTGAGTTAGGCCTTTGATTGTTTATGTGTGTGGGGGAAAGATTCAAATCTAAATTTGAATGTTAAGAGTCTGTGAGAAGTTTAAGTGTGTAAGTAAAGTGTAAGAGTATGTCATAACATTGGTTCACAATCTTTAGCTTGGAGAGGAAGGAATAGAAGTATGTGAGTGGAATTTAAAATTCAAAATCAAGCTAGTTGTCGAGTGTGAGAGGAAAGTGTATTGGAGAAGCAAAGGTATGAAACATTGTAAGAATGTGTAAGATATGTGAGTTGGCAACGAAGGTGTAAGAAAACTTAGAGAAGGTAGAGATGAGGAAGGGTTTATCTAAATTTAATTTTGAATTGAAAGAGTTGTGAATGAGTGTATGTGTAGGATCTTAAATATTGTTTTATGATGATTCGGGTGGCCTTGGATGGTGATGAATCAAGTATGCCATGGTTTAGAGAGAGAAAGAGATGAGAGGGTGTTATTGTTAGAGAGTTGTAACACAAAATGCAAGGTTAGATTATTGAGAAGCACCACCCCTTCCAAGGATGGAAGGGGTATTTATACTTACAACTAATACGTCCTCCTGTCGGACTGTGGATCAGGCATACAGTGGGTAAAGACTCGTCCTTCCTCTACTGTGTTGCTCTAAACTAATCTACGCTAAAACTAATCTAATAAACAGTAAATAACGATATGTCTACGAGCTAACTTGTGCTAGTCTATAGTTGGGGTGACCGACACTTCACAATGGAATTTCCAATTCCTAACAATATCCCCCTAAGGGAGGTCACCCCATGTTTTACATTTTGAATTCTAGCATTCTATTTTATCTTTAGTCTTGAGCTCGTAGACTTCAATTCTTCACTTTCGCAATCTTTGTGCTTTAGCAGTGACTCTTCGTAGTCCGATTATTTAGTACTTTAAGTGGAGGTCTTCGAACTGATCCACATCTTTGATGATCTTCGAGCTTTCTTTGAGATCATCAGCCACAGTAAATCTCTGGATCACCCTTTGTTGTGTTGCCTTCATGTGATGTTATGACTTTCGGACCGACATGCTCACACTTTCTGGATCATGACATCTTTTCATCAGAGTAGCGAAAGCTTTTTCTGGTTCAAGATATTTGCAGCAGCGTAGCAGAAGCATAGTATAAAAATATCTGAGCCAGATTATGTAGATAGGCACTTGTCATGATTTCTTCAAATTAAGTGTGGATGCTGTGAGCATGCAGCTGTGAATTAACTCCTCAATATCGATCAGCTGCAACCGTCCAAATGTACCTGCAAACAACAGTTAGCAATAAAGCACACGAAAGTGTCTCTGATTACTTTCGTTGAATTAAGGTACACGGCCCACGGTTCCCCGTTGATCAGTACAAGTACTGCCTGTAATCAGGAATAATTCCGAAGAATCTCCTTGACAGGGTTTCGCAATTGTTCTAGCTGTTCTCAAACCGGAACGTCTCAAAGAAGACAACACGGAGTGAGTGAACCAGCGAATTGAGATTCATTGATTGATGAAAAATTGATTTGAAAACAATCGTGCATTGCTTGAAGAAAGAGTTTTGCAATCCGACGAAGGTTTTATGAGAAAGATCAATTTTCAATCAAAAATACTTTTTGTATTTGAAAAGAGTACACATTCGATGTGCTAGAGAAAAGAAGAGATTCGCACATCGAACGGTTTTTCCAAAAGTATTTTTTCAATCAGAGATACTTTTTGAATTTGAAAATGAATACACATTCGATGTGCTAGAGAAAAGAAGATTTACACATCGAACGGTTTATCCAAAAGTATTCGTCAATTCATTTCCTGGACCAAGGTTGATTCAAGAATGAATCGCCCCATTGTTTCTATCCAGTTGTCACAAGCTTGATCTTTTGGAAAGATCTCACATGTCACCCACCAAGAGCTTGTTTGATGTTGGCTCTAGAAGGATTTCCATCTTCATCGTGAATACATTACACATCACTCGGATGTTCTGGCAATACCACAAGGATAATGCGTAGGACTCTCAATATATACTTACTTTCCACATTGTGTGAAACAGCAAGTCTTCATTAATTTTGTGTCCTAATGAGATATTGTGAGTGATCTCTTGGCTCTAGACTCAATTGTGCACATTTAGTTCCTATGCCGGAGACTAGGGAGAGGGTCTCCTTCTTCAATATAACCAATCTTTAAGAGAAAGTCGATAGATAATGCAGGTTCCCCATGAGAATGAAACAATCCCTTTTAAGAGGAACTTGAGTAGCTTGGGAAGTTGTAGTGCAGTGCGTCACTGGGTCCATGACGTCTTGTCTTCAACACCAGTGTTACCTTAGTAACCACCAGTAGCATATGTATTGAACCCGGTTTCTGCCCTAAGGTTGAATTATTAGAGGGCTATTTCTTTTCACCCTTTTTTCATTCAGTTCTTTTTCATTCTTCAACCCCTTCAGTGCTTACCGAGACTTTATAACTAGAACCTTGTTGGGTTTATTCCAGTACTAGCTCTGTCTCAGTCCGCACTCTTCCCATATTCTCATTTTTCTCCTTTTTTCATCATACCTACGGACTCTACACTATCTAGTGGATTGTCCCTGGGTAGATCCCTCCGGCTCTGGTTGGATCGTGGGAACGAATACCTAACCTAACCATCCTTATAACACCATGAATAAAGTAAATTAGTCGGTCTTTTGGTATTGTTCTTTCTCTTCTTGAAACCAATTGAAAAATCATTTGGAAAATCAATCAAGGTACTTGTGATATAATATCAAAGTATTTTGTACCTTAATTGTTTTTGGTCATTTAGAAAAGCTCCCCCTCAACATGTGCATATGATTTTGAAATTGTTTAGCACATGGAGGTAAGAGTTCTTTGAAATGTATTCTAGATCACAATTTCCATAGAAAAAGCCATTTGAATTTCTTTGGTAAATTCTCCCCCTCAATATGTGCGTAGGATATTTGAAATCATTTTATCACATAGAGGTAAGAGTTCTTTTGAAGTACATCCACGATCACAAAAGCCATTAGGAAACCATTAGAAAGTCAATCAAGGTACTTTATGTTGAAACATAGAAATCTTTGTACCTTGAAAGTTAATTTTCTTTTCGAAATGCTCCCCCTCAATATGTGCTTCGAGATTCGAAAGCGTTTAGCACATATGGGAGAGCAGCCTGCACTTTTGAATCAAATCGATCATCATTTATCAAATTTCATTATTAAATCACAAATTCTCCCCTAATCAAAAATATCAAACCCTTTGAGATTTTGGATCCCAAGTGATTTAATACGGTTTAGAAAACATGGGAGAAAATGTGCCTGATTTAAAAGCTCTTCTGGTTTTTGGTTAAATGCTCCTCTACAATCATGTGCATTATGTATTTCAAAATTGTTTGGCACATGAAGGAAGAAGTGCTTTTGAAACAATCACCCTTTAAAACTGATTTGAGATTTAAATCACGATCTCTCCCCCGATCAAAAATTTCAAACCTTTTGAGATTTGTGATCCCAATTGATTTAAATCATTTAGAAATTTTAGAGGAAAGACGTGGCTTGATTTAATTATTTTGAAAAATGATTGATAAGGATCAATTTTTCGACATTAAAGATTGTTAGTGTCAGGTCTGATATTTTTAATAAGTCTTTAGGAAAAATAAAACAATTTCACAATCAAACAAGAATAGAAAAAATTTCATTTTGTAAGATCTTTGAGTTTTAAAGAAAATCATACCATGACAGAACATTAAATCTTTAGATCACCACTTTGTTTTGTACAAATCAGAACTTTTTATGAAGAAATATCGTTTGAAAATATTTTATTATAAATCACTCTCCCCCTCAATCGATGACCGTAGTCGTTGATTGAGTGACTTATTTTTTGATAATATGAAGTCCGGTGATTTTTATAAATTAAGTCTGATTTATTTTCAAAAACAATATTTTTCCATTTTCAAAACAATATTTTCAAGATTGTTTAAAAATGGTATCATCACAACTTTTCCTGCACAAAGATACGTTAGGTGGTTGAGAAGCTTCTGTTGTTGCTGTAGGGCTGGAAGAAAACCGTCTGCTGATGCAGTGAGACCTCTGACGTTGAATTTTTCATGCCAACTCTTTATAGAGGTCCAATTAAGCTCCGTTTCTTCATTTGATTATGAAGAAAACTATCTGCTGATGCAGTGAGACCTCTTACGTTGCATCTTTTCATGCCAACTCTCCATAGAGGTCAAATTAAGCCCCGTTTCTTCATTTGTCAACCCAAGATATAGTTACCCTTTCCTTTCGGCATCCAATCATCTTCTATTATGGGATCCGGATCAGGAACATTCTTATATACCAATATACATGCATACGTTAGTGGACACAAACAGATATATGGTGGTCGACAGCACCCAAACAGCAATCGACTAATAAAAGTCAAACCAACAAATCAATCAGATCATAAAAGGAATGGGAATTATGTGTTTATCAAACTCTAATCATCTAATTCTAACACTTATATCCTAAATTCCTAGTCCTTCGACATAGGCAAATATCATTTTTAGTTAAGCACGAGGATAATTAGAAAAGCCTGATAGATGATATAAATTTGAAAACATTCTCCCCCTCAATCAATGACTCATTTTCTAAAAAGTTTTAAAAGCGCTGAAGTTATTGACTGAGTTTGCAAATTTATGAACATTCTGATACTGATTGTTTTTCAAGCAACTTATTTTCCACCAATTTGAAATACAACAAATATTTTTCTGAAGAATTTTAGACGGAAAAACATTTGTGTAGGAACAGCAGTCCTTCGACACACTTTCCTCATTTTGTTTTAGGATAAGTGCACGAAATTTGTGAAAATCGTTTAAGCGTAGCACTTTCCTTCCTTGAAGAGCGGATTGCTATCAGAATAATAGCAAGCCATGGTTTAAGCACGGGTTACAGTCTGAAGTAACTGTAAGCCATAGAAATTTGACATGTTTAGAAAGAAATATTTACACCTTCTGCTCGAACTTCAACTATGGTCCCATGCCATTGTTGAATGATATTTCTAAGACCGCAGATGTTATCGATACCAGAATACATGTCTTGAGAAGCACATATTTTTGGTATTTTTCAAATTTTTTGATTTTTATGGGTTTTTGAAGATTTTATATTTTTCTATTTTCTTTTTGATAAATATTTACAGAGATAGAGAAGATGATATAGTTTAAGAAGATGATGATACGAGTACCGAGATAAGGATATCGAGCAGCACGTTGTAGAAGATAGAATTCGTCATCTCTTAAACTTCCACCACCAAAGCTTCCGAGGCTCCAGAATAGAAGATAGAACATGAGCCTTTGAGAAAGAGAGACTTTGGCAGCTTCCCCTCAAACCGAAAATCCTTTTGTTGAGTAGATTCGAAGCTCTATTTCAAGCTTGCCTTAGCCAGGTGCACAAAGAAGCACACCATTATCATCGAGTTTGCTGCTCCTTTTAAGAAAGATCATTGATTCTCCGTCCGGGTTTATATCATCAACAAGAACAGCAACGTATCATCCCACTCATAAATAATCTTCTCAAATTTCATAACCATTGAAGTCTGAAGCAATCCATTCCAAAAGGTGTCACGAGACAACTTCCCCCACGTAGTTGAATTGATGCAGTCAGTCTCTTAGACTAGAGCTCACGAACCCGAATACACATATACCCGAAGACAGAGAAACTTATACCATCGAAGTAGCAGATTAAGTCCGATAGCCAAAGAATAACCCCGATGTATACTTTTCTCTCCCCTGATGATAGTGTATGAAGCTCAAGAACCCGAAGTACCAGAATGTCCAAAGAGAGAATAATCGATAACATTGAAGAAGCAAGCCGAATCACTGATTATCTCTGCGGATGACAATCTCTGCGGATGTCAACTCCGAAATAAGTGATTATATCTCTGAATCACTGATTAAGCCCTCAAGTAAAACAGCTGAGCATCCCCAATGTACACAATCTCTCTCCCCTGATGATTGCGATAACATCAAAAACATCACACGCTTGTGTACCTCATTTATCTTCAGAAACTAACTCTTCCATCTCTTCCCCCACATAGTTGGAATAAGAACACTAAACGCCATGAGTAAAACCTTGAGTTTCTCTGCGGTAATGACAATAGTCTTCCCGGGATATCTTCAGTCACTTAGAAGTATTAAGTTCATCAAGTTTACTCGCGTTTAGATTCGTGTCTCCTTCCCCCTTGCTGGTTTTGATGCTTCAGAATCAGCAACACAAAATAATCCTAAATACTTGAAATATGTTGAGAGGAACACTTGAACAATTGTGAGAATCAACTTGCTGAAGTACATTGTGAGCAAATCTAATTAGCGATTAAATCTGACATATCACTCTCCCCCAATTAGTGCTCTCCCCAAAACCGACAATCTGTTTGATAAATGCCCAGATTAAGAGGAAGTCTTTAGATAATCAAATGCAACTCGTCTTTAGTCTTCTAACATGTAGCAGAGAATGTAGAATCGACTGTAGACTCGACCTTCTTCTAGATTGTCCATTTGGGGAATCAGAAAGTTAACATCTTCTTCTCACCACATTCATTCCCATTAACTTGTATATAGCAAATCCCCTTAAATCAAATCCCTCCCAATCAAACAAGAACAGAGAGATGTTCATCAAGGAAATCAGCCCCGTAACTGGAAGCACTTTGTCGTTAAACTCATCAGTCCGTGAGAAGATTTCAACCAACGACTCATAGAAGAAAACTCCATGTAAAGATGACCCGATAAGAAGAAGCTCGGTTCTTACATGAGTTAGGAGCTCTATGACCATATATTCTCATATGTCAATCAACCATGCAGAATTATCACACTTCTTCTCCCCCTCAAGAATTGCATACGGGGATGTCATTCTTGATTAAACAAGTGATTATCATCTAAATGTATTCTATTCACAATTCTCCCCCGCAAAATTAGCACATGATGTCGCCATCGTCATTATAGTTGAGCCAGTGGAATAAGAGTACTAGCAATGGTAGTTCGGTTCACTTGATGAATTAGCGCGCATAGAAAAAGCATGAAGCATGTTGATGAGAATGGTCATAATAAGAAGATTTCTCTTCTTCCGAAGATAATGCGCACTGAAGCATACACATTTCTTTTCTTTAGAGAACGAGGCTTGAACTGTTGTGTTCAAACGTCATAAGAAGATTTCTCTTCTTTTGAAGATAATGCGAACTACACATTTCTTTTCTTTGAGGATCGAGGCTTGAACTGTTGTGTTCAAACGTCATAAGAAGATTTCTCTTCTTTCGAAGATAAAGCGCACTGAGAGGTACACTTTTCTTTTCTTTAGAGAACGAGGCTTGAACTGTTGTGTTCAAACGTCATAATCTCTCTCTTTTCTACCTCTCTTGGCAAAACTTGTAATCAATCCCATTATCATTCAGTAGGCTCTTTGTCATGACAACTGATGGAGAAAAACCAATATGATGAATTTGACCCTGAAGTAAACTAACCCGAACTCGTGACTTAAACTTGCACATATGTAACAAAGAGCGGTGCCAAGACTTCATCTACTCTATACTCTTCAACCAACCAACCATCAAGTAGTAGACGTACATCACCTCTTGAAAATCCACAATTGAATGTGACACTGAGCACTACAACATAACTCCTTAAAGTGATAGTTATTTTGTGGTGATAAGAGCCCAATTCCCCCAAGTGGTAAAAGAAAAGGAAAAAGTCACCCAACAATAACTAGATTTCCAAGTCTTCGTTTTTGATAATAAGCTCAAACAAGGATCTTGAAGAATCTTCATCCAACCATCCCCGATACCTTCAGATACTAAGTACACTCGCCCCGTGATATTTCACTTCAACCTCAAATAAATAATAGTGAATTAACCCCGTTGTCACATCTTCTCGTTAAAAGCTCAAATCTAGCCTCCTTTGGACGTTTTAAGTGAACTATGATAATGGTTTTCATCCCGACCATGGTTAGAAGCACACGAATATCCAAACACACATCCAATTCATGAAGTACACCCTTTTATCCCTTCTTCGAAGTAGAAACTGTAGCACCAGCATCAGATAAGACCTCAAAATACACTTTCCTTTCTCCAGGATGGTTCCATCATCACGAGATTTTACAATTCTATGGTTTAAACCAAGAAATAGTTTCTTTTGCGGGATTTTACAAGACCAAGAATAAACCGTAAGATAGATCCGGAAATTCACTTTACTATTAGCAGGATGTTTCCATTGTCACAGGATTTTACAAGTCTATGATTCAAACCGAGAAATAGTTTCTTTCGCGGGGATTTTACAAAATCAAGACTAAACCGTAAATAATGTTAGTTTGAACGTGGTATGACAACTTTGGTTTTGATGAATATCTGTTTTAAGGAAACATATAGCAGTACATCAACAGATCATCTTCATCATCAACAATTCTTTATCCATATGTAGACAACTTCACAACCCATACTAAGTCGAGTAGTATACACTACTTCCCCCTGAGGTTGACCGTAAAGCATCAAAGTACACGTTTCTCCCCCATGATGGTTTCGAACTTTCGGAAGCATCATAACTTGTACGACCATTTGCACGAGAAGTTTTTGTCATAAGTAAACATCTTGAAAAATCATAACTGACGCTGAAGATTCTTGAAAGATTTTGCTTAGACTGTGAAGTATCATTGACATTATGTGGCGTCGAATACCTCATGGGAATTGCTGAAATTGAACCTCCATTGATTCATCGGCTAATAGTAAACAAATATTCTCTCAAGCCATGAAATGTATCCCTCTGTGAGAATATACCATACCAAAATACCATTCATGTATACCAAATTGTAAAAATTGTATCCAAAGTTTTTTTTTTCAAAATTGGATAACAAATTGTATTTGATATATATATATATATATATATATATATATATATATATATATATATATATATATATATATATATATATATATATATATATATATATATATATATATATATATATATATATCCATATTACTAAAACATACCAAAACAGTATCAGTATTGGATCATCCCACGTCCAAATAACTCGTCCAAAACCAGTGTAGAAGCCCAAACCCAATTTGAGAAGCCCACGTCCATAACCTGCTTGTACAAACCCGATCCAAACTTCCATTCAATACTCAATATAACCAGATATATAACTCACTCAATATAACCCTAATATTTCTCATTGTAACCCTAATCTCACTCTTCAATATTACGCCTCCCACAAAACATTTTCTCTCACTTATAGATCTGAAGAAAAAAAAACGTTTCCTACATCATACTCCCAACTAAGATCTTTATCAAACACAAAGCAAAAACAACACTCATCTCATTCATCCATCTCGCAATTAATTTCATATCCATCACTCATAACTGATCAAATAACAAAACGTCTCCATCCATTTTTGTACCAGATTCGAAGACCACAAGTGTGACGGCTTCAAGATCTTTTAAAAAAAAAGGGTCTCGGGTACGTGCAATTTCAGTGTTTTTCATTTTTAATTTGAGTCAAGAACGATTGAAAGAGAAGAGATAACATAATTGTTAAAAACTTTTCTTTATCTTCGGATAGTAACACAATATGGGGTCGATGATGATGTGGATTCAAGTAAACAATCTTTAAAGGATTTAAAAAGAACTGAATCTATCTGAGATGAAGTCGTTTCGATTATGTTTAATATTTAGAGTTTAGTTAGAGTTTAGTTAGAGTGTAGATAAGATGGAGAATGAGTAGGATAGAATGGGATTTGAGGATGTTGGAGATGTATTTGAATCTGTTTTTATGTTTTTACTTAGTCTTTTCGTTTTCATTATAGTAAAAATCATGGACCAATGATGGTTGATGAACCTGAGGACATGATGAATATTTGGTATTTGGTATTCGTTATGGTCCTGTGGTCGCGGTCATTAAGCAGTCGTCATCTTCTTCTACTCTTCAGACAAGTCGCTTCTTGTCGCATGTCGCTTCTTGTCACAAGTCGCTACTTGTCACAAGTCGCTACTTGACACAAGTGGCTTTTGACTTTATTTGACTCAATAGTCAAATAACCACAAATTGCTTCATGAATAAAGGACAAGTCGCCACTTATAGTACATTGCATCTGGACAGTTTTGACAAATCGCTAACAATTATTTGACTTTTTCCGACGATGTTTCCGACCATGTTTTCCGACCATCTTCAAGAACCCAGAAAAAAGTGACTAAAAATCTTCCTTATTGCCCCATTTTGACCACTAAAACTGACTAGTTAGACCACGATTTCACGGATATGTAAAACGTCATTTAAAGTCATTAAGATGATATTTTGAACATGACTGTTTGGGCCAAAAATAAATGACACAAGACAGAAATCTAACCATGTATAGACCATATGACATTTGACCAAATAAAGGATACTAAAAATGTTGTTATAAACTGTTATACCAGAATAGTTGGAGAAAAAGATTTTTCGGGCAATAAAAATGGTACAAAACAAATAGCCTAAAACAAGTACAAAACCTCCATAAATTGACACAACACAATAACCTGGCTCTGATACCATTTGTAGGATCTTAAATATTGTGTTATGATGATTCGGGTGGCCTTGAATGGTGATGAATCAAGTATGCCATGTTTTAGAGAAAGAAAGAGATGAGAGGGTGTTCTTGTTAGAGAGTTGTAACATAAAATGCAAGGTTAGATTATTGAGAAGCACCACCCCTTCCAAGGATGGAAAGGGTATTTATACTTACAACTAATACGTCCTCCTGTCGGACTGTGGATCAGGCATACAGTGGGTAAAGACCCGTTCTTTCTCCACGGTGTTGCTCTAAACTAATCTACGCTAAAACTAATCTAATAAACAGTAAATAACGATATGTCTACGAGCTAACTTGTGCTAGTATATAGTTGGGGTGACCGACACTTCACAATGGAATTTCCAATTCCTAACAGTGTGTAAGGTGCTTGTGTGAGGTTGATTCAAATTAATGTTTGTGTATTGTGAGAAAGAAGAAGTGTATACTTGGCTTAGATGGGAATGAATGGGAAATACAAATGAATGATGTGGTGTATGGGACACAACTATAATTGTGTAAGATAAAATGTGAGGGAATGTTTGTTTGAGATTTATTTAAAAACATTCAAAAGATGTTTACATTGCTAGAACTTGAAAGCAAGTATTTAAACTTGATAATCCTTGATTAACCCACAATTGAATCATCCACTAATCATCTTGATGAAAGTAAGAAGAGTGCTTTGTATCAAGGTAATTTAACATCTGATAAATGAGAAAATTGCGTCAGCATAAAATGACCTCGACTTAAATGATTAATAAGGGAGTAAACCCGGTACGTGATTAGTAAAGATATATGTAAGGATTATGGTCACTTAAATACTTACCTTTGAAGTTCTAGTGAAAGTATAACATCCTATGTTGGAAGAAAAACAATTTTGCCTTGGCTAGAGGCTTTCGTAAAAATATTTATGAGTTGGCGTTTTGGGGCACTTTTCTAAGTCTAAATCGTAATGCAAACTTCTTAATATCATGTAAGAACATTAATTGAAAGGAACACTTTAGTCGGGTAAGAGGAAAGCTGACTTGAAAAAACCGAATGCACCAAATTCACGAGACTTGCTCGCTGGGTAGGTGTGGCTCGCGCCAGGCCCAGACTATATGGGTTTTCGGGTTTAGCTATCGTTTGTGATTTTAATTATTCCGAATATATATTTGTCATTATTAAAATATTATAAAAGTCTTAGTTATCATTCCCCAGGCACTGTTGTCAAGTTGTCACATACAATACTCTTCAACCAAAACATGAGCACCGTGATCGGGTCTGAACTGTCAAGTTTATCACACAAATCAACCACTTGTGAATGGTCAACCGTAATAAAATTAAAACAGTCTAAAACCAATGCAATTTCCCTTGGAATATAGTGGATTCCTGGGTCGTTAAGTCCAACGGAGGATTAATGGTGCTTCAAAACGTTCAGATGTCGAATGATCACTAAGGATAATGATCAGTAAGGATTTTGAGTGGTAATTACACCTAAAGAGAAAGTTTGTAAATTACAGATGCTTAAATGCAAATTAAAGAAAATTAAAAAAACTAAATTATATTAAATAAACGCTATCACTATTTTTAAAGTTGGTTTTTCTTGATTTATAAAACAAAATAACTTAAATAAACTATTTTAATTAAAGCGTAAACCTAAATTTTCTAAAAACGAGACCTAGAATGAAAACGTGCGTTATATATAAAAATTACGCGAGTGCGTAAGAAAAAACGTAAAATTTGTAAAATAAAAGTCCTACGAGTGTAAAAACAATTTTCTTACTTACTATATGACAAAAGAAAATTTTAGAAAAAAGATTTATATTTTTTTACTTTTATATTTTTATTATGAATTAAATACTATTTTAAACTAATTAAATGATTAAAAATACTAAAACTATTGAAAAAATTCTGAAACTTTTTATAAAATACTTTATAACAATACAAAGCTAAGAAAAATACAAAAGGTGTGAAAGCTTGTTTTAATAAGCTGTAAATAAGCTAATTAACTCGTATAAGCTAAAATAGAAAACAAGGGTTAAGTATTAAATGTTGAAAGGTATAACCAGTCAAAGACCCAAGGGCAACTGGTAGCGTGTGTGTGTGGTGAGCTGGGTGGCCAGGGTTCGAATCCCAGCAATGGACTTTTTATTTTTATTTTCTTTTTGGAATTTTCTTTTTGAAAACTATTATACTACTGAAATTAAGTAACTTTTATAAAGACAAAAGTTTCACAACTTGAAAATAAGCAGTTTATGAGCTTAAAAGCTAAACAGTTAGCTTATGAGCTTATTTTGATTTTTCAAGCTTAAATAAGCTTACAAACTGGAACAAAAGGTAAAATAAGATACAAGTAAGCTAAAGGAACTCAAATTAAGCTAAAAAGCAAAGAAAAACACAGTGATAAGCTTATAATAAGCAAATAAGCACTTATCCTAAGTCTACTAACCAAACAGGCTCAGTAAATCATCTTCACAAGCAGTTTAAGCTTATTTAATAAGCTAAAAAGCTCAAAATAAGGACTAAGGGATAGAGTTGAGCTGGTGGGGTATCCAAAAAGCCAAAGCTCTCACTATGGGGTCCACTAATAAGCTCTGTGTGAGCTTATGAAAGTGCTTGTAAAACACTGAGTATGCAGTTTACACAGAAATGGGACAAAGTACAAGCTTGTTGCAGCCTTATTAAATAAGCTACAAAGTTGAAAATAAGCACTGGACTAAAGAGAATGGTAGATTGGCTTTCCAAAAAGCTAAGATTCACAAGCTGAGCCTCACTAATAAGCTCTGTGTGAGCTTGTGAAAATGGGTCACTCAACTGTGCACAGGGCACATTTTTGAAAAAGGGTTCAAAAGAAGCTAAGTAAAAAGCAGTTTATAAGCTAAACTAAAAATTATAAAAAATATTGTGATTAAGATTAGCAACTATATTTTATAAATCTAAAAGCTTAAAACATGAAACTCAAAGTTAAACCCTATAGAAATTAATCTATTTTATTCAAAAACTGCAAAACTGAAATTTTGACTTTTTATATAACTCTAATAAGTTGACTTAAGTGAACTTTAAATTAATCCTACTTACTAATTATGTTGTAATAAGCTAAGTTAAGACTATAATGAGCTATATTACCAAATTATAAGCTACTATGATGATTTTTACACTTTAAATTCCAACAGTTAACTAGATAAGTGAGATTAAAAGCTATTTTGACTTTTACTTGAACAAGGACTGGTTTTTAATGTTGCTATGAGTTCTTAAATGCTTATGTGACACAGAACAACAACAAGCAACAACACATATAGCCTCTAATACAAATAACACAGTAAATACAAACAACCCTTTAACAAACTGTTTTGAGTTTTTCCAAAGACTTTCATAGATTCAGACCATGCACTTGATTAGTAACCTTATATTATCATATTTTAAGACTAAATAAGCATTACACATCAATAATAACAACATAAAACTCAGAATTGACACTTATGCTAATTTAACTGTTAAACTAAGGTTTTTAACAAATACAAATTCTAATGAACAAGCAACTTGTTTTAATGCTTAATTCTACTTAAATACAACTCATAAACATAAAAACACAAAGATTTAAGCTAATGAACAACTTAAATAGTGAAATGCTAAAATGGGACAAAAGGCTTACAAAATGGATTTCAAGTGAAGAATGAGAACCAAGGACTGAGAACTCAACCTATAGCTTCCCAAGAAGCTCTAAACCAAGGGCAATCCAAAATCAACCCTGCTCCAGTGTCTTGATCATCTTCTCCATGGATTTTTGATTTTTCAACATTTTTTTAGTATTTTTGGTATTTTTTTTCTTTTTGATACTAAACAGAGTTTCAAGGGTTTCTAATAGCTTAAATAAGCTATATAGGAGCTTAAGTGAGCTTATGAGTCCATAATAACAGCTACAAACAACATTAAGCTAAATTGAGATTTTAGGCTTAAAAATGCATAAACTTGAAAATGATACTGAAAACTTGGAATTGATGATTGAAAAAGATTTATATTACACTGAAATTGATAACAAGAGTACTTGAAAGCTAAGAAATACACTGAAAAGTTTAAATTAATAATAACGACTAAGGAAATTAAAGATTACACTAGATATATTCCACATTGCCTCTCTTCTTGCTTTATATTGATCTCTTTAGACTTCTTGTCGACCTCTGATCATTTCCCACTTATTTCCAGCCATTGGATGCATTGAATTCATCATAATCGTACATGTGGCATTTTGGCGGCAAAAGGTGTTTGAGCAGGTTTCTGCATTTAAAGAAGTTTGGGAGGATGTGGAGGTGGAGGGGAGTGGGTATACAGGTGTATAACAGGTGGTGAAGTGGTGAGGTGGTGGAAAAACCACCCTGGTTTTGGGTTTCAGGCATGGTGAGGAGGATGTACAGTGTTTCTGGTTTAGGCGGGATTTGACTTTTTTTGACCCGTTTTTAATAATAACGCAGGGGGTTCGAATGGGGGGTCAAGTGGTATATTGGCAGGGGTCAAGGTTCAAAGGGAGTAGGTTGGGCTTGGGTTTGTGTGTTGGGCCAGCTGGGTTAATAACAAAAGAGGGTCCGGTTTGGTTTTGATATAAAAGGACCATTTATGTAATTTTCTGATTTATGAGGGACCAAAACTGCCAACATTCCAAAGTTATCACAAGGACCTATCTTGCCAATCTTGAATAGTACAAGGACCATATTTGATAATTTTCCATTTTTAAATATCCAAGGACTATTTTTGACACTTTTTAAAACCTTAGGGACCTTTTCTGCCATTTGACCAAAGATTCATTCAAGGACCATTTTTGACAACTTAGAATATTTCAGGGACCTTGAATGATAAAACTCCACATTTTTGGATTCCAGGGACTAGATTTGACAACTTTTGAAACTTGGGGGACTAAAACTGCCAATTATGCAAACTTGATACGTTTTTCATCTGATTTTGGTATTTTTGCATTTAAAACACATAAAACACTTATTTGTGATATTTTTATCATTTTGATGCTTTTTTGAGTGTTTTCAGATGTTTTTGCAGATTAAAATGGTACAAAAATGATGAGTATTTAGACACTCATCAATCCCCCACACTAAGATATTGCTAGTCCCTAGCAATCTTTTGAGAAAACTTAATGGATTTCATCTCTTTACCAAAAGCCATTACTTCTGGAGTAGCCAATTGTTTTAGTTCAAGTAAGAACCTTGGCACAATGATAACCAAATGATTTTGAGCAAATCATAAGCTTTCAACGGATTTGATTTGTCTTTACCAAAAGCCGTTTGCTTCTGGACTAGCCAACTCTTAGATAAATTATCAATATTATCTTTGGTGAGTCGATTACCAATTATGGTTTTCCAACTGCCTTTACCACAAGCCATAAACTTGCGGGCTAGCCAACTCTTCACTAATTAAAGATATGGTGAGCTGAACACCATACAATTTTGGGCAAATTGCAAGCCATAAACGGATTTGAGATATCTTTACCAAGAGTCGTTTGCTCCTGGATTAGCCAATCCTTATGTGGGTTAGACATGGCGGACTGATTACCATTTGCTGAGTAAGTGAAAAACACTTACTAAAAAAAAAATTTTTGGCCAAAAACGGGGGAATTGGGTGGTATAATTACATGATAAAATTCGTGAGAATTCCCCCCCACACTTAGAAATGAATATTGCCCTCAATATTCAAAGTACCGGCTGTTATGCCGAAACATAGAACATAAAAGGGAAATACTACGGCCATTATTTTATTTTTGATATATACACTTTTTTTTTTTTTTTTTTTTTAAGAGTACTTATATACAACAGCGGGGGGCAACAACTCCCCCACACTAGGGTGGTAGAAAGTAGAAAGAAGTCAGAAATATGGGTGAAAACCCATATGGTGTGTGCTACTGTTTTTGATTCCCGAGTCACTAGCTTGACTCGATCCCCGCATTCATTGGTTCATGGGGAAAGTTTGTAGATCCGAGACAACCACAGGTGGAATGTCCTCTCCAAAATAGTGCTTCAATCGATGACCATTCACTTTAAAATTTGGACCATCGAGTTGAGATAACTCAATAGTTCCATAAGGATAAACCTTAGCAATAGTAAATGGACCAGACCAACGGGACTTGAGCTTTCCCGAGAATATCTTCAATCTTGAATTGAAAAGAAGGACTCGATCACCGACGTTGAAAACGCGGTTCTTGATTTTGGAGTCATGAATCTTCTTTGTCTTTTGTTTGTAGATCAAAGAGTTCTCGTATGCTTGATCACGGAGTTCATTTAGTTCATTCATTTGAACTTTCCGGTGATCACCAGCTGTCTGAATATCGAAGTTGGCATGTTTCAAGGCCCAGTATGCTTTGTGCTCGAGCTCAATCGGAAGATGACATGCCTTTCCGTACACAAGCTTGTATGGAGTACACCCGATTGGTGTTTTATAAGATGTCGCACGGAAGGCCCAGAGTGCGTCATCCAGTTTATCCGACCAGGATGCACGGTTTTCGCCTACTGTCCTTTCAAGAATTCTTTTTATACCATGGTTGGAAACTTCCACTTGCCCACTTGTTTGGGGGTGGTACGCAATAGAGAGACGGTGAGTTACACCATACTTTTGCATGACTCTATCAAATTGGTCATTGCATAAATGTGTACCACGATCACGATTATAGCTCATGAGTTCCAAACCTAGCAAAAAGAGATTTTAAAAATTTTACAACAACTCGGGCATCGTTGGTAGGTAAAGCTTTCGCTTCAACCCATTTTGACAAATAGTCAACAGCCACAAGTATGTATTTGTTTCCTCGAGATGATGGAAATGGCCCCATAAAGTCAATGCCCCAGATGTCAAAGATCTCACACACTTGAATGGCGTTTTGCGGCATTTCATTTTTTGCGAGATATTTCCGTGACGTTGACAAGCGTCACATGTTTTGACAAAATCGTGGGCATCCTTATAAATCGTGGGCTAATAAAACCCGGAATCAAACACCTTCTTGGCAGTGTAGTTTGGACTATGATGGCCCCCGGTGGGTCCAGCATGGCAAGCTTTGAGAATGTCCATAGCTTCCTGTCCATAAACACACCGTCGGATGACTTGATCCGCACAGATTTTGAATAAGTAGGGGTCGTCCCCGAAGTAATGTTTAACATCTTTGAAGAATTTGTTCTTCTGTTGGGTCGACATTCCTTTGACTATGAAGTTACCCGCATGGTAATTTGCGAAGTCAGCAAACCATGGGGTAGTAGAGTTTCCACGAAAAGAAACCGCATTGAGTGTCTCGAGAGGAAATGTTTCATTTATTTCCTTTTCTCGAAAACATCTTGGTGAGGGTTTTCTAGACGGGACAGATGATCTGCAGCCAGGTTCTCAGCTCCTTTTTTATCACGTATAATGATATCAAATTCTTGCAAGAGGAGAACCCAACGAAGCAATCTCGGCTTTGCATCTTGTTTTGCAAAGAGATATTTGAGAGCCGAGTGATCCGTATACACCACGCATTTGGTCAAGATTAAGTAAGGCCGAAACTTCTCAAATGCATACACCACGGCTAGTAGCTCTTTTTCTGTGGTGGTGTAATGAGTTTGAGCTTCAGTCATTGTTTTACTTGCGTAGTGGATAGGCAAAAGGCAAGTCCCAGTCGGGAGCAACGAGAATGGGTGCTTCCGTAAGCTTTTTCTTTAATGTTTCAAAAGCTTTGATGCACTCAGGTGAGAAGATAAAAGGAGCATCTTTTTCAAGAAGATGAGTCATAGGCCGAGCAATTTTAGAAAAATCTTGTATGAATCTGCGATAAAAACCGGCATGACCTAAAAAACTCCTAATACCTTTGACGGTAGTAGGATGAGGCAATTTAGCAATAACATCGACTTTTGCTCTATCAACCTCAATCCCGTTTTTTGAAATCTTATGGCCAAGGACTATGCCTTCTTTGACCATAAAGTGGCTCTTCTCCCAATTTAGACAAAGATTGGTGTCTTCACACCGTTTGAGCATTTTTTCTAAATGGGAGAGACATGTTTGAAACGAGTCCCCAATGACCGAGAAGTCATCCATAAACACCTCCATTGTTTCCCCGATCATGTCGTGGAAAATTGCCATCATACATCGTTGGAACGTGCCAGGAGCATTACATAGGCCAAAAGGCATATGTCTATAAGAAAAAGTTCCGTATGGCCAGGTGAATGTGGTCTTTTCTTGATCCTGTGGATCAATGGGGATCTGAAAATACCCCGAGAAACCATCTAGGAAACAATAGTATTCGTTTCCTGCTAATCTCTCAAGCATTTGGTCCATGAAGGGTAGAGGAAAATGGTCTTTACGGGTGGCGTCATTCAACTTACGATAGTCAATTCAAACACGCCATCCCGTAACCAATCGAGTTGGAATTAACTCGTTTTCTTCATTTGTGACAACAGTTATGCCACCCTTTTTAGGAACACGGTGAATTGGGCTAACCCAAGGACTATCTGAGATCGGGTAAATCAATCCTGCATCAAGAAGTTTGAGAACCTCTTGTTTAATAACATCATGGATTTTTGGATTTACTCGTCTTTGATGTTGAACTGTTGGTTTGAAGTCATCCTCCATCAAGATTTTGTGAGTACAAAACTCAGGGTTGATACCCTTAATGTCAGAGAGTTTCCAAGCAATTGCTTGCTTATGTGACTTCAAGACCTTTATGAGAGCAGCTTTTTCATCTTTACTCAAATCTCGAGCAATAATGACGGGTAATTTATCATCACCCTCAAGAAATGCATATTCGAGATGAGGTGGTAAGTCCTTAAGTTCGACTTCAGGAAATTCTTCAGTTTTCTCAACTGAATTGACTTCCTTGTTATGAAGCTCGACGGGAGGGAGTGGAGATGGATCATCATTAAGCAACTTCTCAATGAGAAGTATGTCCCCCTCGATGTCGATGGGAGCGTGATCAATTTCCCATGGAACAGAATCACTAGACAAGTATGCTTCAATCTCTTCCAAGATGAAGTCACTTTCCTCAAATGGAGTGAGAGAAGGAGTAGAATTGGCGATGATGGGTTGAGATGAATGAGTGAGATTATCACTCGAAGAATTATGATCATAACCAAGAAATTCTTGAGAGTACTCTTCAGAAGCAACATCAATGATATCTATTCGGTTAACCGACTCCGAATCATAGTTTGCGGAGTACCTCGAAGTTTGATCAAGGTTAAAGGTGACAGCTTCATTACCCAAGCGTAATGTGATTTCTTGCTCAAATACATCAATGAGAGCACGGCCCGTTCTCCGGAATCCTCGTCCAACAATGAGAGGAACCCGTGGATCAGCATCGAAATCAACAACTACAAAGTCAGCTGGAAAATGGAACTTTCCTACTTTCACAAATACGTCCTCGGCAATGCCAAGTGGACGGGATATTGTACGATCTGCAAGCTCGAGAGTCATGCATTTAGGAATAAGGTCCGGAAGAGAAAGTTTCTTCCATACTGAATGAGGCATCAGGTTAATGCTTGCACCAAGATCTGCTAAGGCAAAGCATTCAACCATTCCTGGAAATACACAAGGTAAGAGAAATTTTCCAGGATCTCCAAGCTTTTCGGGAAGCTTCTTCAAGATAACTGCAGAGCAGTTCTCGTTCAGAGGAGTTTTTGCCATTTCAAATAGTTTTTCCTTGTTGCTCAACATGTGTTTGAGAGTTGATGCAAACTTGGGCATCAGCATGATAGCATCTGCAAAGCTTATGTCAAAATGTAGTTCTTGAAAAATTTGAAAAAAATTGTCCATTTGATGACTGGCTTTTTCGCGGAGCTTTTGCTCATTCAAACGTGATGGGTAAGGAATAGAAGATTTGGATTTGGGGTTTTCAACGGGAGCTACAGGAGGTTCAAAAACAACTCCTGGATTGGATTTGTGTTTCGGGATAACTTGAGGATGGACGTCGTTGGTACTTCCGTTATTAGCAGGAAGTTCCTTGTCTTTTGTAGCCTCAGGTTCACTTTCCACTACCTTCGGGAGAGAAGAAGAAGAGGTAGTAGGAATAGCGGGTCCATTGTATGAAACACCACTTCTGGTTGTGATCGCCTTTGCATCGCCCCTCGGGTTAGCGATCGTGTTGCTCGGAAGTTTTCCTGAGCCCGAGGGTTGATCATTTAAAGACTTCTTTAGATCAGCGATCTGACTGACCAACAACCTGTTCATTTCATCTTGGGATTTCATGAATTGTTTCAATAACTCATCAGATGATGGTCCAGTTGGAACAATGGCTTGAGTTTGATTAGGAAAATTCTGGCCTCTAATGTTTGGATTAGGGCCTTGATTTTGAAAATTTCCTTGATTAGGATTCACATTCCCATGAAATTGATTCCCTCGATTGAAATTGTTTTGATTAAGGTTTCCTTGATGTTGGAAACCTTGATTTGGTCCGGGATAGAAATTACCTTGGTTTTGATAACCTTGGTTCATTCTAGGTTGGTTCTGATTCCGGTTTGCATGTTAGGATTCTGGCTAAAACGGGTGGTCCCGATAAGTATTAGCACGGTAGTTTGGTTCATTTTGAGGACGGTATTGATTACCTCCTTGATGTGAAGTACCGGCTATAGCATTGGCTTCAAATGGACTACCATCGGTGGCAGTACAGTTGTAGTATGCATGAGGGCCACCACAAGTAACACAGACCTCGACTTTCTTCACTTCACCATGTGATGGTGTCTGTGTGAAAGTGACTTTCTTTTGGTTAGCAAGAACCAAAGCCTGAACAATATCTGTGAGTTTTTCAATCTTAGCATCGGTGCTAGATGTACTCATGTGAGATGAAGTAGAAGGTCCTGCATTAGATGAGTCGATATGTCTTTGTTCGGAAAGGCGGACTGGGACTTGTTTTCTATAATTTGCAAGGCTTCTTTTGTGGTCTTGCTCAGGAAATTACCTCCCGCGGAGGCATTTAAAGAGTCTTGGTTAGTTTGGTTCAGACCATTGTAGAAAGTATCCATTTGCATTAACTCGGTAAAACCATGATGTGGACACTTGCGGAGCAACTCTTTGTAACGATCCCATGCCTCCCCGAATGATTCATCAAATCTTTGAGAGAATTTCATTATCTCATTCTTAAGACTTGTAGTTCGGGATGGAGGATAGAATTCGTTAACAAACTTAGTGACTAGATCTTCCCATGTCTCAATGGAACGAGGGGGTTGTTTCTCAAGCCAATTCCGGGCTTGTCCCTCTAGAGAGAATGGGAACAGAAGAAGCTTTATTGCTTCATGTGGGACATTCTTGTATTTGATGGTAGATGCAATCTTGTTGAACCATCGAATATGTGCATGAGGATCATCCTGCTCAAAACCATAAAATTGGCTTTGGGTTACAAGATTAAGCAACCGGTTTTGAGCTCAAAGGTATCAGCCACGATGGCTGGGACAATAATGGCATCTCCGTAACCCTCGATGGGTGCTTGGAGAAGCTCATTCATTGGTTTGTCTTCGCCATTACGGCGGTGGTGGTACTAGACGTTCCTCAGTCCGGCGAAGAGAAACGAGAACGTCCTCTACGCCTACGTGGAATCTTTGCAAGCTCTGAAAGTGGACTTGTAGAGCTGGAAGAACGAGTGCGCATGCACTAAGTTTAAAAATCAGTTTTCAAAACAAATGCGAGGCAAAACGACAAGTGAACTTAACCAATAATCACAAATGAAATGGCTTCTTTGAAAAAGGTACACCAAATCACAAGGACACAAAGGCAAGTTTTGATCTTTAAGATTGGGAACTTATTAATGTTCACACCCCCAGTTGGTAGGTGTACTGCCTTGATTTGCGGTGGTTGATTTTTATGTATTTAATAAGTACCACTGAAAAGACGTAGGTATGGATTTGTGCTAAGGGTTTAAAAACTTTTGGACAATATTTTTGGTATCGTCTCGTTTAACCAAATCGTACCTCTTTAAGAATCACCTTAAAGAAAATACAAGATAGAAAACGTTACGAATGTTTTGTTGTTTTATATTTGTTTGGTGTTGTTAACACTTTTGGAAAAGTGTTAATGAACTTTTTGATTTTTTGAGCTTAAAAGCTAAACAGTTAGCTTATGAGCTTATTTTGATTTTTCAAGCTTAAATAAGCTTACAAACTGGAATAAAAGGTAAAATAAGATACAAGTAAGCTAAAGGAACTCAAATTAAGCTAAAAAGCAAAGAGAAACACACTGATAAGCTTATAATAAGCAAATAAGCACTTATCCTAAGTCTACTAACCAAACAGGCCTGCAGTCATCTTCACAAGCAGTTTAAGCTTATTTAATAAGCTAAAAAGCTCAAAATAAGGACTGAGGGATAGAGTTGAGCTGGTGGGGTATCCAAAAAGCCAAAGCTCTCACTATGGGGTCCACTAATAAGCTCTGTGTGAGCTTACGAAAGTGCTTGTAAAACACTGAATATGCAGTTTACATAGAAATGGGACAAAGTACAAGCTTGTTACAGCCTTATTAAATAAGCTACAAAGTTGAAAATAAGCACTGGACTAAAGAGAATGGTAGATTGGCTTTCCAAAAAGCTAAGATTCACAAGCTGAGCCTCACTAATAAGCTCTGTGTGAGCTTGTGAAAATGGGTCACTCAAGTACTGTACAGGGCACATTTTTGAAAAAGGGTTCAAAAGAAGCTAAGTAAAAAGCAGTTTATAAGCTAAACTAAAAATTATAAAAAATATTGTGATTAAGATTAGCAACTATATTTTATAAATCTAAAAGCTTAAAACATGAAACTCAAAGTTAAACCCTATAGAAATTAATTTATTTTATTCAAAAAGCGCAAAAACTGAAATTTTGACTTTTTATATAACTCTAATAAGTTGACTTAAGTGAACTTTAAATTAATCCTACTTACTAATTATGTTGTAATAAGCTAAGTTAAGACTATAATGAGCTATATTACCAAATTATAAGCTACTATGATGATTTTTACACTTTAAATTCCAACAGTTAACTAGATAAGTGAGATTAAAAGCTATTTTGACTTTTACTTGAACAAGGACTGGTTTTTAATGTTGCTATGAGTTCTTAGATGCTTATGTGACACAGAACAACAACAAGCAACAACACATATAGCCTATAATACAAATAACACAGTAAATACAAACAACCCTTTAACAAACTGTTTTGAGTTTTTCCAAAGACTTTCACAGATTCAGACCATGCACTTGATTAATAACCTTATATTATCATATTTTAAGACTAAATAAGCATTACACAACAATAATAACAACATAAAACTCAGAATTGACACTTATGCTAATTTAACTGTTAAACTAAGGTTTTTAACAAATACAAATTCTAATGAACAAGCAACTTGTTTTAATGCTTAATTCTACTTAAATACAACTCATAAACATAAAAACACAAAGATTTAAGCTAATGAACAACTTAAACAGTGAAATGCTAAAATGGGACAAAAGGCTTACAAAATGGATTTCAAGTGAAAAATGAGAACCAAGGACTGAGAACTCAACCTATAGCTTCCCAAGAAGCTCTAAACCAAGGGCAATCCAAAATCAACCCTGCTCCAGTGTCTTGATCATCTTCTCCATGGATTTTTGATTTTTCAACATTTTTTAGTATTTTTGGTATTTTTTTCTTTTTAATACTAAACAGAGTTTTAAGGTTTCTAATAGCTTAAATAAGCTATATAGGAGCTTAAGTGAGCTTATGAGTCCATAATAACAGCTACAAACAACATTAAGCTAAATTGAGATTTTAAGCTTAAAAATGCATAAACTTGAAAATGATACTGAAAACTTGGAATTGATGATTGAAAAAGATTTATATTACACTGAAATTGATAACAAGAGTACTTGAAAGCTAAGAAATACACTGAAAAGTTTAAATTAATAATAACGACTAAGGAAATTAAAGATTACACTAGATATATTCCACATTGCCTCTCTTCTTGCTTTATATTGATCTCTTTAGACTTCTTGTCGACCTCTGATCATTTCCCACTTATTTCCAGCCATTGGATGCATTGAATTTATCATAATCGTACATGTGGCATTTTGGCGGCAAAAGGTGTTTGAGCAGGTTTCTGCATTTAAAGAAGTTTGGGAGGATGTGGAGGTGGAGGGGAGTGGGTATACAGGTGTATAACAGGTGGTGAAGTGGTGAGGTGGTGGAAAAACCACCCTGGTTTTGGGTTTCAGGCATGGTGAGGAGGATGTACAGTGTTTCTGGTTTTGGCAGGGTTTGACTTTTTTTGACCCGTTTTTAATAATAACGCAGGGGGTTCAAATGGGGGGTCAAGTGGTATATTGGCAGGGGTCAAGGTTCAAAGGGAGTAGGTTGGGCTTGGGTTTGTGTGTTGGGCCAGCTGGGTTAATAACAAAAGAGGGTCCGGTTTGGTTTTAATATAAAAGGACCATTTATGTAATTTTCTGATTTATGAGGGACCAAAACTGCCAACATTCCAAAGTTATCACAAGGACCTATCTTGCCAATATTGAATAGTACAAGGACCATATTTGATAATTTTCCATTTTTAAATATCCAAGGACTATTTTTGACACTTTTTAAAACCTTAGGGACCTTTTCTGCCATTTGACCAAAGATTCATTCAAAGACCATTTTTGACAACTTAGAATATTTCAGGGACCTTGAATGATAAAACTCCACATTTTTGGATTCCAGGGACTAGATTTGACAACTTTTGAAACTTGGGGGACTAAAACTGCCAATTATGCAAACTTGATACGTTTTTCATCTGATTTTGGTATTTTTGCATTTAAAACACATAAAACACTTATTTGTGATATTTTTATCATTTTGATGCATTTTTTAGTGTTTTCATATGTTTTTGCAGATTAAAATGGTACAAAAATGATGAGTATTTAGACACTCATCACACCGCGCCAACTTTGTTATAATCAACGTGATATTTATTTTCGAGGCAATACAATATTACAATTAAATAGTTCATGTTTATGTTGAATCACAAGGAATTCGAATATTTCAGTTATACTACCTGATCGGTTATGCAATTCTTATGCCCTGGTTGAGATATGCTATTTGTTTATGTGTCTCCTGATTTGGGCTATATGTGGTCCAGGCTATTTCCTTATGTAATTCTTCATTTAGGCCATATTTTTGGGAACGCTTTTTTTCTTGTCCGCTTGTCGTGTATATTACAGCTTGCATGGGTGTATATGCAGTTGTGGATAGAGTTATTACAATTACCATAGCTAGATTAAAAGTTTTAGACTAAAAGATTTTACGATTATCGAATGTAAATGGTAACTTACAAATTAGTTAGTAAAATAATATTACAAACATGTCATATAGTGATATAGGTTAGTTGACGCCTTGACGGACTATGAACTATAACTAGATATCATCTACTAGCGTCGATGTAGAAGTTTATAAGACATATGTATACGTTTTAGCAGCCATTACTAGACCTATACTACATCCAAATCACTGATTAAACTGGTTAGACATTGCATAATAGATCACGTCATTAGTTTAATAAAGGAGTAACTAGGAGAACATTGTTTTTTCTTTTATTGTCATTTCATTTTATCTACGTATTTATTTATTACGGAGTATTTATTTTATTTTATTGTTTAATTATTTTCTCAAAACATCAATCATTTGGATCTATAGCACTTCCCTCATTTAATGTTTTATGTTATTTTACTTATACAAACCATTTTTTTCGCTTGTGCGAATGATCTGGTCTTGCCAAAACTATAAGCAAATTTAATTGCACGTAAATTTATGGTCAAACATTTTGCATATGTTGTCATCTTGTCATCCATGTGGTATGTCCAACTAGAAACCTATATGTCCAACTAGAAACCTTTTGTGCGGACGATATCCGCACACAATGTGTTTCACGTGGATGACATTTTCATTTTCGACAAGTTAGGATTTGCGCTTGTGAAATAAATATACTATAGGGACGTTATTTTTTTTATTTTTTTGCAATTTACTTTAATATTTTAAGATTATTATTTTAATGGTTTTGCTAATGACAATCTTAATGTTGTGGTTAAGAGGTGAAATTTCATTAAAATTAATTTTAAGAAAAAATTATCCTATCAAAATTAAGTGTGGTTGTAATTTTGATCTTCATAACTTGTATTCACTTTTCCTTTATCATAATGATGATCATATAATTAATAAAAAAGTAAATCATTAACAAAACCTTTACTATATATTCTCGAGCATCATTTAAGAAAAGAAAATGAAAAAAAAAACAAAAAGAGTTGTGTTCTCAAGTATCACTTAAAAAAAGTAAATGAACAAAAATGACTTAAAATGAAAAGTGATTTAGTTGATTGTTAAGTAAAATGTTTTCTCTTAAAATTAGATAAAAATATTTACTTCATACTTTTTTAATTTTTCTTAATCAAAGACTTTGAGAATAGATTAGTTATGGAGATGTTATTAGCAAAATGTTTTGAAAAAAAATCCAATAAATAAATGACTAGTTTGAGGGTCAAATAGTAGCGCCTCAACAGTCAAAAGAAAACCGGCCCCTAAATTCAAGAATTCTTATAAACCCTAAAATAAATAATTTCCGACTTATGCTTATATTATATAAGCGGCTTATGGCTTATATATCATGAGTTCATATGCCTTTGATAAGTGTGTGGCTTAGCTTATAATAAGGTAAAATGACCAAAAATATATATAAACATTTTATGGGTGTAACTATTATATGACGGTATAAAAGTTCTTTTATATAATATCCTTGTGGGTGTAGCTACTATTTGTCCCTCAAACTAGTCATTTATTTTAGGGTTTATAAAAGTAATGTTGGATCAAGTGCTTAACACTCTTGTCTCTGGAGACAGAGGTCAAGGGTTCGATTCTCACCCCTTGCAAGGCCGGAGGTCCTTTTCTACCTTTAGTAGAACCGGAAGCAGCCTCTCTACCTTAGGTAGGGGTAAGGCTTTCTACATCTTAACCTCCCCCATACACCGTGGAAGACGGTATTGAGAGTTACTTTACTTTTTATGTAAGCTTACCCTTCCTCAAATAAGCCAGAAAATTTGGGTTTTATCAAAAACCCCTTGTATAAGCTCATAAGCCCACTCATATAAACATGACGAAACACTTAATTTAGGTTTATTTAATATACAAGCTCATAAGACCACTCATATAAACTTAGCGAAACACTTAATTTAGATTTATTTAATACACATAAACTAATAACCTCATAAACCCATCATATATAAGCTTATCCAAAACACCCCCTTCATCTCCTTTGAAATCCAAATGGAAATCATCAAAAGACTTCCGATGAATTCATTGATTCAGTTTTGATCTGTTTCAAAAGAATGGAACTCATTCATCGACAATTCCGAATTTATCGCAGGTTACAGTGCCAGTTACACTTAGCCACGTAGTTTACTTTTTAAGGTACAAACAAGTTGTATATCCTTATAAGATAAAATTTATTTCTTTTGTAGATATTTGATGGGTTTTGTTAATAACATTAGGGTTGTCGTTAACAACTAATTCCCGAAATTTATATTTAGACATTATACAATGTTCAAATAAAATCATTCAAAATCATTAACAATTTGCAAAAATATCTCAAATACAAATACAATATCTGTTAGGTCACTAGTTTTACAACACAAGTTATATAGAAAGGAGATGAGGCGGATGAACAAGCTATCCAAACACACACAATACGTATGAATAAACACGGTTAAGAGAAAGAGTGTGAAAGAAAGAATAACTTGAACAACCAACCCTCAAGTGAGGGTTATTACATAGTTTATATAGGCAAGGAGCTAGGGCAACACTCCCTCTCCTTCCCTATTCCTTATTGGGCTTTGGCCTAAGCTTATGGGCCTTCTACATAAGCTTGACCTTAAACAAACATAAAGGCCATAATAAAGCTACCTATTACATATGAAATATAAATACTTGAAATCCTGTTTAGGAGTGATTCCAACAATCTCCCCCTCAAGTATATATGAATGTAAAGCGGTGAAGGCGTTGATGTAATAGTAGCGTATGGCGTCTTCGACATTCTTCTTTCTTGTGAGAAGAATTGCCTTGATTCGAACAATCTCCCCGGTGTAGAGAGATAGTTATCTTTGAACAGTTATGCTTTGGCGTCATCTTTAACTTTGTTCTTTGATCATTGTTCTTTGTGGTGAGAGTGATAGTATGTTGTTTGCGCATCGAGTCTGCCTCAGTGCGCCCATTTGCTCCGGTGTCTCCGTCGTCATTCTTCAACATGCTCACACGCTCTTTGGCGTTGGAATTCAATCTTGATGAAGTTCTTTAAGTCTTTAACTTTGTAGATTCTTTGGTTTGACGAAGAATCATTAAACGACGGTTGTGTTGCTTTTGTATAGAACTTCCATTAGTGATGATGTTGGCGTGAGCATGAGAAGAATATGCACGATCATCCCGCCTCGGAGCTTCCATAAGAAGAAAACATTTCAAGCGGTTAGTAATAAGCGGTTTCCGGCACTTACAAGTTTGAACTTCGAGAGTGTTAAAAGCATAGTGTGAAAACACAACTCTAATTCTTACAAAGGCCGTTTCTGAACGGAGTCCCACAAGTGAGATAACGCGATGTACGAAGTACATCTACAGTTGAGATGAGTCACTGAGGTACACGAAGCATCACCTCGACTGTAGACCGTTTGAGACACACTCCGCGTAATCCACGGGGAGTTACGAAGTGACCTGACAGGGCGTTTGATGTTGACCTGGCAGGAGTTTCCATTCAATCATTGAGGATCACAGATGTGAACCTCTCATAAATGTTCTCGACAGATTGCTAAGATCCGTGAAGGACTCGATATGAACCACCGATGATCTTATTAGTTGATCATCAAGTGATTAAATGTCAAGTGTTCCTAAGAGATCTTTTGATGAATCTCGTGGCTCTAGACTCAATAGTGCGTTTTGGTTTTCTGGAGCGGAGACTAGGGAGAGGGTCTCCTTCTTCAATACCGGCAATCTCTAGGAGAAAGCCGATAGTTTACGTAGGGTTCCCTGTGAGAATGAAACAAGCTTCTGTTGAGAAAAACTTGAGTGGCTAAGAAGGTTTAGTGCATGCGTCACTGGGTCCATGACGACTTTTGGTCTTCAATACCGGTGTCACTAAGTGACAACCAGTAGCATATGAATTGAACCCGGTGTCTCCCCTAAGTTGAATAATCTGGAGGGCTATTTCTTTTCACCATTTTCTTTGCATTTCTTTTTAATTCTTCAACTCCTTCTTTCTCCGATTCTCATTTTCTCCTTTTTACAATCATACCTAAGGACTTCTAAATACTAACTATTTGTAGTGTCCTTGGGTAGATCCCTCCGGCTCTGGCAGATCATAGGACGGTTATTCCTAACCTTAGTCACCTTATAACTCCATGACTAACCTATGTTTGCCATTAAAACCATTGTATGATAAAATATCTCTCAAAGGGTTTGTTAATGAAAAACATGTTTGAACCATTGTGAGAGATGATGTTTTGCATAAATACTCCCCTCCACATGTGCTTAATAGTTTTAATGGTTAAATGCACATGAGAGAAAGAAGCGCACTTTTGAATTGATCCACTGAAGATAGACAATCCCCGCGAGACACGGTTACGTTGCATAGTTAAAGAGTTACATTGTCAGCTTTTAGGTGACAACTAGCTCTAATAACTACCTTGAAGGTGTAGACAAACCTTGGAAGGTTGTCAAACCCGTCAGAGTTCATATCTATCAAAAGTTTCTCGAATGGTACATTCTACTCGGACAAGTCCTTTGCGAGACACGTTTACATCACTAGCGAACTAGCTTGAAATTATTACCCGTCCAGGACAAGTCTTTTTGAGTTACTAACAGTTTAGTACCGTCAATTCGTTGGTTAAGTCTGAGGTACAGATTCATTTGCATTTTGTACAACATATTTCTTATCACACAATTTTCTCCCCTCAAAAATGGCATATTAAAGTGTTATTTTTGAAACGTTTGAGAATAAATATGACCATTTCAAGTGTTGCGGGAAGAATGACCACTGTGAACAATTTGTGAACAAAGTTTCAAATACTCCCCTCAACAAGTGATATAAACGGTTGAGGTTTTGAAAGTCCTAAGGGGAAGTACTTGTTCTTTTGAGCAAAACCTTGAAAAATGAAAGGTTTGATAGGTTTTACTCAAAAGTAAGAAGCTTTCGCTCCTTTTCTAAGGATTGTGGAACTGAGGCGTACCACGGGTCCTTTCTTGACCATTACGGGTTGTACACTGTTATGTGTGCACAAGCCATGGACATATATAATCATACATCCAAAATTATGAAGGAAACAATTCAAGGGGTACTAGGAAGTGCAGTGATGTTCCCGTGAGTCTGCCGGGGCGTTGAAAGCGGTGATGTTTCTCGGTCGACCACCAACATAGCTCTCAATCGTGCAGGCGATCCCTTCGAACAACCGTTCATCAATCATGGTGATGATCCTTCTCACATCCCTCCGTTCTTGAGAATTCCAGCGCTTACGAGACCCAACTTTCGCGTATATCCTTCACACGTACGCTAATCCGTCCCTAACCGGCTTCAAAGTATGATCCCGAATTTACGAAGATCACTACACGCCATTAAGCAGTTTCTTTGAAGTTCACTGCGGTAGACAACTCCGAAAGGTTTCGCGATGGCGTATATTGAGGTAGGCTGATTGAGATCGGGAAGAGTAAGCGTTGGAGGAGTGAGGTTGACAGCGTCGATAAGATTCAACGACCATCTAGATATCTTCAACCACGTTCTTTGATCACGATCGTCTAATGAAGATGAGAAGCCTGACTTGATAAATTCACGTTGAACTTGGTCGAGAATTGTCTCATACGACCACTGTACTTTGGCAAGGTACATGTCTTGATGTCGTTGAGGACAAGTTCTCAAAGTCAGCCTCGGAGAATCCATAGTTCTGTTCATCTTGTCGTTTGACTATGATATTCTTTAAGAATGTGTAGTCCCACTTAGACTTGAGATCAATGTGTTTAATGGCCACGATGTCCGAGAACTATACACCGCATGTTGAGACTTAACCGGGCAGCTTACGTGTAGTAGATTCTTGGCGTTCGGCCAATGATGAATCCCATACAAAGCATCTTGGTCGTATGCTTGCACGTTGTCAGAAAACAAGTGATTTGCACGTTCCTCGATAGCTATGTAGTTTGAGTAAATAGCCGCTGGGAATGGAAGAGTCAATGATGTAGCGTATTTACGCGAACCATCGCTACCGTGTAAGAGAAAATCAGTCTCTGTTAAAGAAATATCGGAAGGGAATCCGTGGTTCGTCTGTTTGGCCAATGGTCGGTAGGGGTTTGGTCCAATCGGTGTAGTATGGAGGGTTGTCCCTTTGTGTGAAGTCAATGTTTGCTTTTGGATTGAGCCAATCCATGTCGTTAGACATAGCTCGGCGATGTTCTCAAGATGATATTCGACCTCGGCGAACTTTCAGTTGTCTTTAAGAAGTTGGAATGCTTCATTCTTGATTCGCTTCAACTCCGATTTCGTCATTTTCTTCACATGGAACTTTTCTTGCAAAAGTTTTGCGTGCTCCAATGTAGAACCGTCTACCAATTCTTGACCTTCATGAGGGTAGGGAGTTTGATTGACAAGTGTGGAGAACCATTCAAACTCTTTGGTTTTATCATCATCTAGCCATGAGGCGACTCGGTGAGTCGTCTTCTTCTTCTTTTGGAAGGCCTTGATGATGATCTTGGTTTCTGCACTTGTTTGGGTGAGGTGGGTTGTTGTCGGGGCTCAAGGACCTCTTCATCGTCACCACCCGTATACTCAAAGTAATACCTGTTTTATGAGTCGGGGTGGTAACTTCGGAATCGTCGAGGTTTATCGATAGAAGACCGAGGTGGAGGAGACTTTTGTTGAGAAGAAGTTTGTGGTGGAGGAGGTGGCATAGAGGTAGATTTACGGGCTTCGGCGTTTAGGTGCGGAATCCTTATCCTTATCATCGTCATCTCTTGGTCGTTTGGGTTGATCGGTTGACTCCTTGCATGATGATCTGAGTTGAAAATCAAGTAGATTTTGAAAAATTAAGCTTCATCCGAAGTAAGCGTTCGGATCGCTTTGACATTTGTATCACAAGTTTAGCGATTAACTTCAGTTCGAGAGATCGACTTCTTTGGCCATTGTATTTTTAACCAATGCTACGATGTTAGGGGTGAGTTATCCGGAAAATATTTCTCTAGTCACCGCGGGACGGTGTCGAGAAGAAACTTGTGAGTATGATCTCTTCTTGTCTTTTCCAGTTCCTTTTGGACTTTAGGAGCGATATCCACGAAGGTACTTGTTAGTGTAACCTTCGATCATTTCGTTCAGTTCCTCTTTACGATGACTCTTCATGAACTTCCGAACAAATTCCCTTTCTTTCTCCATCTTGTCATGCTCGTCATACATATGCCTTTGTATGTGATCGACAAAGAACTTTAGCTTTTGTAGAGCACGTTTTTCTTTCTGACTTGTTTGACGGCTTTGTGAATCCGTTTATGAGCTTGAGAAATCCAAGATCGAGGTGGTTTCTTCACAGATTTGGATGATGATTTTGTTGATCTTTTGATGGTGGTGGTGATGAGTGAGATGAAGAATCTGATGAGGAGGGTACATGAGGAGATTCGGGGTCCTTTGGAGTGCGGAAGTATCCTCCTTGGAGCGAGTTGGACTGTTGAGAAGAAAGTCATCATAATCTTCTTCGTCATCATGTCCATTTTTAGCCTTTTCTTCCGTCTGTTCCTTAGCTTCTTCATCAGTTTTCTCTTTCTCGGTCTTATTCTTTTACGGTTCCTCAATGTTAAGATCGGTAGACTCCTTCAGGCGTTTGTTGTTGCACAAGAGTGGTGGCACGGATCCCTTATCGGGTTGATTAACCGCGATCGGGACTGGTGAAGAGTGGATAGCACCACTCGATCCTCGGGGCCACCCATTTGATCTTTTGCAAATTCTTCAGCTTTTTGAATTTGTCTAACTAATTTAAACTTTTTTTTGTATGATTGATCCAGTTGCTCTTCTTCTTCTTCAGAGCTTTCATCATAAGACTCAAATGCAGTCTTTCCTTTGCCATGTTCAGCTATTGGACTTGGAGGTTTAGGCTTTGGAGGAGGGTTACGGTTGCTGGCATTCGAGAGAAGGTAATCTCTTCATCGTGTCAGTACCTTCGAGCTTTCGTCCACAAGCTTTCTTTGCGGTTGGGTTTGGGAATTGGAATGGGGCGCTTCCTTAGATGGAACAATCCTCTTTGAAGGAGGGTTCCTCTTGGGGAACTTCCTTTGACTCACAGTACTTGCCGTACTTCTTGCACTTCCTCTTTTGGTTCTCCTTACAGGTGTTCCAGAAGATTTTTCGTCGAGATGACCAACTTTGCCTTGTCTGACTGCTTCCGGATACCTTTTATGCGTTTGAGCTTTCGACATCTTGAGTTAGAAGGAAATGGCAAACGACACCTTGTTTCTTTGTAGGCGTTTCCTTGATTAGAGATAGAATGGGTTCCGTCAACATGTCGTGATTGTCGGGGTCATTGAGCCTCTTGGGAATGTCGGGATGAAGTCCAAGTGCTCTCTGGATCAACAATTTAGTATATCCGATGTAGGGAATCTTTGAGCCAAGTTTGTTGAGAAATGACATCATGTCATCCCAAATCGAGCCGATAGCGATGTGTTTCTTGTTGACCAATGCCAAGAATATTTGCAGTTCCATGAGCTTAGGGTGCTCATAGCATTTATCACGACCGAAGCAGACTTAGTGATGATCATGTAGAGAGTTCTCCCGGGTTGAGGAATACTCTTAAGCTCTACGTGAGAATGCTTGGTGATTACTCACGTAGCCTCGTCATAACCGATATTGATTAAGAATTGGAGAGTGAGCTCTTGGCCGGTGTGGCATATAGTTTGGTTGGATCGACATCAGGAATTAGGAGAACGGCCCTTAAGTCTGCAGGTGTAATGGTGACTTGTTTGTGATTGAGAGTCACCGTCCGCTAGTTTGTCCTTTGACCCTTTCCATAGTGTTCCCGAAGCTTTGGATGTAGATCTCGAGAACGGTTGCGAGTGTGAAAGCATGTTACGTCACGGATGAGTCCTCGAATATCAATAGCAATTAAACATGAAGATTTTGAGCAAGTGAGGTTGTCAAAGTCAACACGGAGATTATTCTTTCCTATCTTCATTGGATAGCCATGAGGATAGATATCAGCAATGGAGAGAACTTGAGTGCATCCACATTCATTTGTTCAACCATGTCGTGATCTGAAATAACATTAGCCAAAAGAACCAACATATCGAAAGACATAATGTTAGTCAACAGAAGGTCTTATTGTCTAGTTATTGAATGTACGGTGTCAATGATTGTTACGAGTCCTAAGTCACTTGTATATTCAACAATTCAATGATGTCGTGAAATGTTTAGTGAGTTAGTTAACTTTAAGTTTTAAAGTTTATTTTATCACTTATTGTTCACAACATATCAAATGATTTAAGTTTATTAGTGACATTTTAGGATTCGTGATGATATGATTAGTTTATTTACAAGTTTGAACAAGTAACAATTCATCATGAAGGTCAATCCAGGGTTAAGCGTAGTTATGGCAAAGTTATGCGTGAAGCAGAATGATATATGCTTAGGCGTAGACTTACGTAGAATCCTAACTACGCGTAAATTGTTACAGCGTAGGAAAAGGAGACCTTATGCGTAGAGCTTATGCGTAGGCATATATTAACCTTACGCGTAAGGCTACTCGTAAGATTTGACCTTATGCGTAGAGGTCCTTGTTCACGCATATCCTTCACGAGATCGGCGTAGTCCATTGTAGAACCTTACGCGTAAAGCTGTTATGCGTAGGATTATTCTTAGCGTAACATGACTACGTGTAGGGTAATCCTTATCGCGTAGAGTGCAAATGACCTTGATTCGATTTTCACAAGTAACAAGCACTAAATAAAACCATCACATCATCATTATTAACACATAGATTCATTTTAACAACAGATCATGGCAAAACGGATGTTACGGTTATGCGTAGAACTACATACAGCGTAGTCTAAACCCTAAATCTACGCGTATGAGATCTAGCCATGGAATATGCACCAAAGTTTTTCTGGTATATCATAGATGTTGTGAGAGTATGTAGACCAAGTTTAACACTTTTATGCATTGAATCAAAAATACCCAATTTTAGAACATTAAACCCTAATTCCTAATTCTGAATCAATTAAGGTTTATGGGTGGTTATAAGGCATGGATATCATCAATTCATCATCACATAAGCATAACACAACAATCTTTTTGACCAAAACACTTCACATTCGAAAATCCCCAAATCAACACATAAACCCTAGTTTTCAAAAACCTTTAATTTGTGATTCCGGGTATGTTTAGGTGATGAAATTGTGTATATTGATGTACAAGAAACATTTTGACACAATGTTTATAACCACAAACACCCATTTTTGATCGAGTGTTCATCGCATATCGTAGAACACTAAATCAACATAGATCAAAAATCGACCGTTGATTTTGTATAATAATCAAAACCTATGTTTGTAAACATGTTAAGATCATAAAACCACTTACAAATTGATGATCCAAAACACAAAAATCTTGAATGAATCTTAAGGTAGGATGTGTATAGGTTTAGAATTAAATGTGAAGAGTAGGTTAGGTGGAGAGGTGTTTTAGTAAAATAACTTTAGCATTTAGGCAGCTTTTGGTCCCTCCACCTTTTCCTTTTTCAAACAAAGCCTTTTAACTTCCATTTGGGTTACCAATCAAAGATTGTTTGGAAAGAAGCATGGCGACACTCCCCTCGACTTGAGAAAATAATGAAAGGTTATTAATTTAAGTCCGAGGAGTGTCTTTGAACTAGAAAATGTACCACCATTTGTAAAAGAGTCAACCGAGATATGATAACATGCAAGTACACAGATGTTTTGAAGCAGTTAAAAGATTATTTTCTCCCCTCAACACTTGATCGGAAAAATACTGAATTTTGAAAGATTAAAGTGTTGACGGAAGAAAATGTACTTGCAATGTTGAAAGAAATATAGATTAGGAGAATATTTTTGTTGTTTTATCGGATTTTATATTTTTGTATTTTGTTTTTGAAAAGATATTTACAGAAGATGTTTTGGTGTTTGACAGGTTTTAAGACTGTTTTGAGAGGTCATCCAATTCCTCTTGAGTCAAACACCTCATACCAATCGGTGGACCAACTCATTAAACCTAGCGGGAGGCAAGGCTTTGGTGAGAAGATCGCCAATTGGTATTACGTACCCACAAAATATAATTCAACGGTACCATTCCACGTGATCCTTGATGAAATGATATCAAGATCGATGTGCTTTGATTTAGTCTTTGGCGAGTTGCGAGATTGCAATGGCACTCCGATTGTCGCGATACATCGGGATTATCAAATCGTAACCATAGTCTTTGAGTTGTGTTCTCATCCAGATGACTTGAGCACAACACACTGACATGGCTACATATTACTGCCGGTTGAGGACGATGTACAATCCACGCTTCTTCGATTGCCATGACACCGGTTTATCACCAAGAAATTGTAAAGCTCCTGAAGTGCTTTTCCGTGAGTCTAAGCATCCTGCGTGGTCGGCGTCTGAAAAAGCGATTAGTTCAAAACCAGAATCCTTCGGATACCGGATCCCCAAGTTAATGGTTCCCTTTATGTATCGGAGGATTCTTTTAGCCTCTGAGAGGTGGGTTTCGGTTGGTCGCGATCGATAGCGGGAGCATAGATAAGCGGCAAAGACAATATCAGTCGCTAGCTGTTAGATACATGAGACCCAATAATACTACGGTATTTTGTAGGGTCCACCAATTTCCCATGTAAATCAGCGTCTAGCTTCTTGGTATGAGCCATTGGTGTGGCATAGGTGTCACAGGTTTTCATTCCAAATTTGTTTAACAATTCAAGGGCATATTTGGACTGACTCAAGAAAATACCGCGGGGTGATTGATGAACTTGTAGTCCTAGAAAGAACGTAAGTTCACCCATCATGGACATTTCAAAATTTTTCTTCATTAGTTTTGCAAAAGCGATTGAAAACTTTTATGTGTAGACCCAAAAATGATGTCATCCACGTAAATTTGAACAATTAAGATGTGTGGCCCGTGATATTGTATAAAAAGAGTTGGGTCAACCGAGCCTTTGGTGAAATTATTAGCAATGAGGAAGGATGATAGCTTATCGTACCATGCCCGAGGGGCTTGTTTGAGACCATAAAGAGCTTTGTTCTGTTTGTAAACATGGTTCGGGAACTTCGGGATCAACGAATCCATCCGGTTGGTGACATAGACCGTTTCTTTAAGTTGTCCATTGAGAAGCGCCGTTTTGACATCCATCTGATAGACCGTCATATTCATATGAGCGTGACGCGAGAAATATCGAACGACCTCAAGGCGAGCAGCGGAGCAAAAGATTCTTCAAAGTCTATTCCCTCTTCACGGACGATAACCCTTAGCAACTAGGCGTGACTTGTTTGGATGGCGTTCCCTTGACATCAATTTGTTTTTCCAAATCCATTTTAAACCAATGGCGTAGACCCTGTTGGTCTTTCAACCATTCCCATACTTCAAGACGTTTGAATTGGTTGAGTTCTTCTTGCATGGATTCAATCCGGTTGTCTTTTGTCATTGCGTCTTTAATGTTTTAGGTTGATTGGCAGGCGGTGAGTGCATAAATGCAATGTTCACGTCGTGTGAGAAGGCGTTGTCGTAATTTAACGGCGGTTGATTCGGGTTGCCAATAATGTTTTCCGGAGGATGGTCTTTCGTCCATCTATGTGTGGAGGGTTGATGTTGGTATACATTGTGCGGTTCGAGGATTCAAATGGTTTGTTGAAGATTCGCGACATCAGGTGCGGCGATCTCATTAGCAAGCGGGTTGAAGAACGCATTTGGATCAAAATCTGCGGGTGGGGTACTTCATTGAGAATATCATCGGTTGGTTCATCATTGTTGGAAGCGGTGTGTTCAACTGTTGTGTTGGAGTCAACGGGTGTAGGTGCATCTTCAACAGTAGTTGTTGTAGCAGTGTATCGGTATAGGAATATTATCGGGTTGTGCTGGTGAGCTTGCGGATACACACGAGCACGTTCATCAATATCGTCCGCGAAAGGAGCAAATAACCTTTCCATTTGTTGACGAGTTAGGTGAGGGGCTTTCTTGGTGATGATGGGGGTTGAGGGAAGTTTAAGCGGTTGTGACCGGGTTCTAAGTTGTTATACTCAGAAGCCATATCCGTGAGTTCATCGAAATGAGCATGAATCATTTCCATTACCTCCTTAGTTCGACGATTCAGTTCGAAACCTTTAGAATTATCACGGTATCCAATAAAGACTCCAATTTCAGCTTTGGCTTTGAGCTTTCCAAAGTCATCACGATCATTATTAGGATAGCAAAGGGATCCAAATACATGAAAGTGTTTGAGGTTCGGTTTATAGTTGTGGACAAGCTCGAAAGGTGTTTTGTTGTGGCGTTTTGTGATCATAGAGCGGTTTTGAGTATAGCATGCAGATAGATCGCTTACGCCCATAAGTAATCTGGAAGTTTAGCATTGATTAACATTGTTCTTGTAGCTTCCACTAGCGTTCGGTTTCGTCTTTCAACAACTCCGTTTTGTTGGTGTATGCGTGCAATAGATGTTTGATCTTTGAATTCCCACTTTCTCATAGAATTCACGAAGGGTTTTGTTAACAAATTCAGTTCCTTTGTCGATTCGATGATTACGGCGGTGTTGCGAGCTGAACACGTATTTTTGTGAGAAAGGTGATGATCATTTGTGGAGCTTGGTCTTTGCTACGAAGAAAGTAGACCCAAGTCCATCGTGAGTAGTCATCAACAATTACTAAGATGTAGCGTTTGCCATTGATCGTTTGCACGCGCGTCGGGCCACACAAATCCATGTGAAGAAGATGAAGCACATCTTTGAGGCGTGTTCCACCTTTGAAGGAAAATGAGCACGAGTGCTTTTCCCTTGTTCACAAGCTGAGCAAAGGTGATCTTTTGAATACCGGAATCGTGGGAGTCCTTCAACTAGTTTGTGTCGAGCAAGGTTGGTGATGGTATGATAGTTTAGATGTGAGAGGGCGGTGCCATAGCGAGGATTTTGTTGATGTTGCCTTAGAAAGTAAGCAAATGGGAGAGGAAGCAACCATGTCTTGCATAGAGATAGTGTAGAGACTAGAATTACGCGAGTCGGACATAAGGTCATTTCCTTGTAGATCACGAATGAAACAAGTTTTCTCCCTTAAAGCAACCTCCAAATCTCCATCACAAAATTGACCTCTTGAAAGCAGATTGTGACGAGGCCTTCCACATAGTAAACCCCGCTAATTTCGATGTTCCCATTGACATAGTCTCCGTAGCCCATGATAGCTGCGAAGTGATCATTCGAACGGCGGTGCCAATGAACTTTGCAATAAAGTTTGATAACATTTAAGATTGCACTGTCATGTGTGGGGAACATCCGCTATCAACAATCCAAGAATGATCGTATCACTGCATTACACAGGGGCGACTATTACAGGATGGAATAGAAGTAGATGTGGAACCGAAATGTTAGAGGGTTCCATAGGCGATTAAGTAGATATACACACATCAATAGCTTTAGGTATCCACTTAAATCCTAGTGTGTTATATATCCATTTCCGCCATCTATAACTACTCTTTGCTTTAGTCTTAGTGAATTCACTAGGTGGTACTACATTCCTAGGAGGTGAAACTGGAGCTACAGGGACAACAATGCGTTTCTTAGAATCTAAAGAAGGCGGTCTACCAAGCAAGGACTTAGAAAGATTAGTGGGCCTAGAGGTATTCCGGTTCTTAGGATTCCTTAAGCGAGAGATGATAGCTTTAGCAACACATTTATCATGGCAATCAGAATTCATACTTTTACGACAAATATCACAAGGTGCATTAGAATGAATATCAAAAGTACTTAGCGGTTTAGCATTACGTTACATCACTATTTCTATTACATTTGCGGACGCCAATATCTATAGTGGAGGCAACGTGAGTCTTATTCATAGTCCTAGGGTGTTCTTCTACTTTAGCATTCTTGATTGATCTTTTCTTAGGTCGCAACTTCCTATCTTTCGATTGAGTGCTCTTAGAACGTGAAGTGGGGACGTTTGGAAAAGGCTCAACTATTCTGTTTGATAGAAGGAAGCACGTTAGCTACTTGTGATTTGGCAGTAGAGATTCTAGGTGCATGAGTACTAAGTGTTACGGGGGCTAATCTCTTAATGATTGTTGGCGGAAGTTGTTCATACTTTCCTAACATTCCTCTTAACTTGATGATAGTGTGAATCAGATCTTGATTTTCAGACCGAACATTTCCCGCAAAATGCATAACTTCTTTAGTGTGTGCAAGATAATGATCAAGTTCATTTGATGCTTCATCACGAGTCTTTTTGAGTAAATCAAATATGACACCATATTCCTTTTTAACTTTGACAAGTTCTTGTTCATATTTTGAGATTTGACACTTAAAAGACACGTTTTGATCATCCTGTTGCTCAATTTTAGAATCGAGAAGGTTTTGCATGGCTGGTTGATTTTGTGTTGAAAAGCAAGTTGTTGATCGTGAATATCTTTTTGACACCAATTAAGACGACGTATTGCATTTGAAAGTTCGTTTGACAATCGTTTGTTTTCAACGTTGAAGGACTCGATCTGAAGCACATTATCAGTGTTCTCAACATTTACCACGAAACGATATCGGAGAGATATTATCAAATGCATATGACAAAGAATTCAATAACACAACATTTTGAACATCGGCACGAGATAACATCTTCCAAGAGTCGATCAACATCTTTTTCAACATTTTCTTTTACGTTTAGTGTTTGAAATAGATGTTTACGTTTTTCAGCGTTTTTCATGACCCAAGTTCCTTATGAAAATCCTTTTCCCAAGCAATTGCACAACTTTTCAAGTTTTTAACATTAGGTAAAAGATTTTTCTGAAAAATGTCTCTTTGTTCTCGCGCCCGAGGCGATTGAAAATGTTCAACTTTGATTTCAGATCGATATTCTATCTCATGTTGTAAAATTTTGAGGTCGGCCATGAAAATGTCAAAATATCTAAGAATTTTTCGATTTTGAGTTGTGAGTTTACTTCACTAATGGAAGGTAAAGGACCATAAGTTTGTGCAAAGTTGGGATTAACAATAGAAGACTCGAGTGTTCGATGATAACTCTTGGTGTGTTAGAAGAATCCGTTGGTGTGACGAAAGTGACGGTTTTGAATAATTAAAAGGTTTGTTGTAAACAACAGTTTTTAATTTTGATCGACTCGTCTTACGCATCTAATTCCTCTTGGCGATGATATTCAACAACATTCATAACAATTATCAATTTTATATTACGCCGGAAACTTCGAGGATTTGGTTTGAATGTTTTGGTTGAAAGCTTAGGTTTGTAATCGGCAAGATTCGGTCCATATCCATTTGGATTTGGTTTTAAAGTAAACTTTTCAATGGTCGTGACCGACTTCGCCATGTTTGTAAACAACAGTTTTAAACTCTTTAAGTTTGTTTTGCAAGCGATGATTTCTTCAAGATGATCATCTATTCGTTTCGTTGAATGCTTTTGTATCGCAGAGAAGTTTTTGACAATTTAACAACTCGGCCTTAGCTTTTTGATTTTCCAAGGTGAGAGCGTTAATTTGCTGTTTATGTTCATGTTTGATTGTTCTATTTAGGACAACAAAGCATTCTTTGAAGCGGCTAGATCACGCATCTGTCTTTCTAAATATTTTTCATTTTGATAAGATTTGGCAAAGGCTGCTTCAAAACCGTTTTCACGTTTTTCTTGAGTTTTGAAAAAGTTGAGTTGCTTTTGTAAACATTCAAAATCTTTTGTTAACAGTGCATTTTTACTTTTCAAGTCTTGATTAATTGCACGACATTCTTCCACTATGGTTTGTTGGTCTTGTATTAAACGAGCAAAATCTGGATGAGGCAAAAGTTCGACATGTTCATTGTGAGTCACAACATGATCATTACTGAGATCCTCAAGTATAACCACGGAGTCAATTTGATTATCAAGGAAACCGTTTGGTCATCTTGATCGTCAAATATAACTACGAGGTCTAGTTGAAAATCGTCGGAATGAGATGTGGACGACGCATTTTGAACATTCCGAGCCTTGCGGATTCGGATGTTGGCGGAGATATGAGATCGAGAGATAAATATGGTTTGTTCGAATTACGAGACAAGCCATCGAGTGTCATACACTGCGGGCTGTGTCACTCATGTGTAACGCTTGCATATTAGCCATCAACATAACAAATTGCATTGGCACGCAAGTCCTCCATATCATCATCCGAGTCGACATTTGCCATAAAGCTCTGTTCTTTGTGCGTGAGAGTTCCACCGACTTCATCCTTAAGAGCCAAAAGAAGAGCCTCTTTGAAATAAGCACTGCCCTTAGTCCTTGGCTTTGGGCATGCATTAGCCAGGTGTCCTTCTCATTGCGGTTGTAGCATCGAAGACCATTCAACCCATTTTGAGCATTTCCCTGTTCCACCACTTGAGCTCATTGTTATTCCTACCCGCACATTAAACCCTTGACCACCGCCCATCGGCGACCATAACCCGCGATTGAACTTCAACCGTCCATTGTTCACAACTTGAGTCCGTGTGTTAGATGAGGAACGAATACGATTGTTGGATTTGTTGGTGTAACGGCCAAACGCATTAGCAATCATCACAAATCCTTGTTGCAATGCTTGAGCGGATCGATTTCCTCATTAACTTCACGACATATGCTTGAGCATTGTTGTTGTATGGAACCAATTGATTTTGTTGAGGTTGTTCTTGTGAAGGTGTGTTTGAAGCATTTGGTTGAGTTCTTTGGTTGAGGAGAATAACTGTTTTGAGCATATAAGGCAAGTTGTTGTTGATTTTTCGGATGTGTTGGTGGAGCAATTTGAGCACGGAGAATCCTTTCTCGATCAACTTCCTTTTCATGAGGTTTCAAGTAATCGTACAACAATCCGTAGGTAGAATGATGCATGTTCTTCGCTTGATGGAGAAAAATAACATACTTCTCCCATTGGGACCAAGACTACTCGGGAACTTAGTATTCACTGCAATTCTTGGCATGATGATGTTGTGTTTATCCAAATCATTGATGATGTCTGAAAATCGATGATGATATGACTCTAGTGTCTCTCGGGTTCAATCATGAAGTGTTCATAAGCCAAGTAAATTTTGGATTCCAAATCCTCCCTGATTGAGTCTGAGATCCTTCCATAAGAAGGCGAATATGATCCCACATTTTTGTGCGATCTTTTGAGCATCAACACTACGAAGAATTGGGTTTGGTAATCCTAAGAGGATGTATTCCATTGCAAGTTCATCAGCTTTATAGTGTAGAAGTTCGTGGGATTTAAATGCACTTGATAGCAATGTTGGTTTGTTCATCTCTTGGTGGAATGGCATTTGGATCTCCGGTACAATGATAGTAGGCATCTCAAATGGACCTTTCAAGATAACCTTCTTTAAGAACTTTCCATGTGGCTTCTTTAGATCACAAAACCTAAAGAACCTTATCACCCATTGATCGTAGTTTCTGGAGTGAGCATTGGAGGTCTATCAAGTGATCCAGCCTCATGAATTGATTGTTAGGTGCTTAAAGCTTCACACATCTTTGCAAACCAAGTGGGTTCCTTCATAGTGTTCCTTGATGGATGTTGATTGAATTCATTTGTGTACGGTTGAACTTGAGGACTTGGTGGTGGTTGAACCATTTGAGGTTGTGGATTTGCAGCAAGTTGTGGAGTATGTTGTTGATTAAATTGTTGTTGATAAATTGCTTGTTGTTGATTCCATTGTTGATGTTGTGGACTTAGTTGTTGTTGTCGTTGAGGATAAGTGTAAGGGAAATAGTTAGAGTATGGTGGTTGTGACATGTTGAAAAACTTGTGTGGTAAAATGGATCTTTGTAGTCGAATGAACCTTTGTTGATGAAGTGTCCTTAGGAGTAGAAAAGACAAGAACCAAGTAGCACTTATGCGTAAAAACACCAAAAGTAACGTGTAACAATGAGGAGTTCTGGCGTAGGTTTTAGCTACGCTGTAAGTAGGATAAAAGCACTAAAGTTACGCGTAGACAAAAGTTAGGCGTAGAAAGTTAGGCGTAGGATTACCTTATGCGTAGAACTAAGTTTACGCGTAAAGTGAATCTTATGCGTAGAATTTCTACGGCGTAAGCTTATGCTTATGCGTAATTTTAGGGTTTTGCCCAAATGATCTTTTACACTTCACAGTGCAAAAGATATCCAAAGTCGACGTATTTTCGGACTTATCCAAGTAAGAAAACACGGAATAAACCACGAAAATGAAGATCAAACCAAGGATAATCTTACAGCGTAATTTTAGGGTTTTGATACGCGTAGGATTACTCGTAACTTTGATTTTGCCCAAATGTGTTTCTAAACCAGATTTTTGTTATGGAATAGCTTCAATAGTACCAAAAGAACACAAAAGTGTGAGTTTTGATGTACCAAAAGCGCTAAGCGGGTTACGTAGAGCGACACCCACGAACAAAAACAAGCTTAAAAACGTAAATCCACGCGTAAAGTTTGAAACTTTTTGCCAAAAAACAAGTATTTTAACACCTCAAAACATTGAAAGTACAAGAATCTTGGATTAAAAAGTGTAAAAACGAGTTTTTAAGATAACCAAAGATTGCGTTATCTTTACGCAGCGTAAGACCAAAACCAAAACTTCAAAAACAAGCGAGTACACCCAACTATTTGGCGATTGATACCACTTTGTTAGGTCACTAGTTTTACAACACAAGTTATATAGAAAGGAGATGAAGGCGATTGAACAAGCTATCCAAACACACACAATACATATGAATAAACACGGTTAAGAGAAAGAGTGTGAAAGAAAGAATAACTTGAACAACCAACCCTCAAGTGAGGGTTATTACATAGTTTATATAGGCAATGAGCTAGGGCAACACTCCTCTCCTTCCCTATTCCTTATTGGGCTTGGGCCTAAGCTTATGGGCCTTCTACATAAGCTTGACCTTAAACAAACATAAAGGCCATAATAAAGCTACCTATTACATATGAAATATAAATACTTGAAATACCGTTTAGGAGTGATTCCAACAATATCCTCTTTCTATTGGTTATATTAGCAAAAAAATATGAAGCTTGTCTTTAATTATGTCTTAATATCAATAGATTTTGTGAAGATTTAGTAGTTAACAACCTTAAGGCTTGTTGTTAGCATTTTCCTTGATAATAATGCCAATTTAACTCCACAACAAGATATTGCTCCAATTGTTTCTACTCTTGTCAAAGAACTTTATATTACAAATGTTGTTGGTTCATAATTCTTATCATGGTTTTTTGTGTTTGGTTGGTTTATATTGCAGGTTCTAGTCATGTTTTTTTTTTTTTTAATATCATTCGACTATTTTTTGGACGTTGGCCTCATTTGCTTGCTCTCACGACTTGGTATTGTACCGCGACCAGAGTCCTCGTTTTTTTCGGTCTTCGACACGTGCTAGTTGTTGGAAATGTATATATTTACAAACATGAATGTCGGATTGAACTCATGACCACGGGATTGCACACATTAGCGAATGAGAATTAAAGTTAATAATTAATGTTTATGTTTACGATTAATTATTGCACATTAAGTCGGTTAACGATCGTTAAGTATTTAACGGAAAAATGACTAATGACGTTAAATGGAAAGAGAAGGACTAGAAATGGAAAACTTGGAAAATTTATGGGTTTGGATTTGGGCTTGTAGTATGGCGGCCAGGGGGCTTATCCAAGCCTAATCCCTAACTTGTTTTTCAAGAATTCCATTCACTATATAAGCAAGGCTAGGTTCAAGGGTTTCATTCATATCTTTGTGCGTTGAATTAACCCTAGATCTCTCCTATCCTCTCTTTGTCCTATAATGGCCGAGCAACCCAATTGTAAGGGGAGTTCGGTTTCGTTTCTTAAACGAGGACTTGTGTTAGATCTAGCAATCGCTTGATTCGTTTGGTTAATTCGTGTGTACAAGAGCGTGGTTGTAAGACATTATTCTTACACCAATAAGTACTTCTTTGTTTTGCTTTGCTCGAGGGTTGTTTTACTTTGCTCGAGGGATTTGACATTCGCAAGAGGTACGTTACGCATACATTCAGTTAATTAATTTATTTGTTATGATCTTAAGTCTTCCGCTGTGTACTCTTGATGTTTACTTGTTTATTGTATGTTATATATTTTATAAACTCAACAGTGGCATCACGAGCTAGGTTTAACAAGTAATTAATTACTGAAACACATAATTAAAATAAACATAAATGTGTTATTATTTGTATGCTTAGATCTAGGGTTTGCAAAACCTAAACCCTTATTTTGAGGCGTTTTTGGTGCCCTATTAGGGTTTTGTAAACTATTGTTTTAATTGGATTAGAAACCCTAAGATGCATGCAACTTTATGTGTATATGCGTAACTTTGATTAATTGCATTAATTGTTAAGTGTAATTTTATATCCATGATAATTATCTACATGTTTTATCATGGATTTGCTTTATTGTATGTCTTTCTTGTTTAAGTGATATACACTAATTTTGATAGATCTAAAATTGGGGAAGACCTCAATAATTATTAATTTAATCAATTATGTGCTATGTGGTATTTATTTAATTTTGACTTCTTTGTCACGATGAATCGATGCATGTGGTTCACCTTGTACATAGATGAAAGCGGGTGAAAGTCTTAATTAAATATATGCATATTGTCAAATCTAGAATTGGTTATTAATAGGATTTATCAAAACCGTTTGAATGTGGCTATTTGATATGCATGACTTTTATTTGTTATGCATTCATTGTTTATTTGTTTATTTTTTTATTAATACTTGCTTGTTTGTTATGTGTAACAAGGGTATTTTTACAAGAAAAAAATAAAAGCCACCTAAACAATGGTGAAACATGTATTTTAAGACTAGTAATCATAATCGTTTAATTGATTGATGACTTTGGTACAAATAATTACGAGCGGCTCACCCATGAGAATGAACTAATAAAAGGGTTTAAAGAAGTGCGCACAGTCACACTGAAAGGATGTCTAAGGTTGTGCTTTAGCGTGCACAGTCCTTTGCCCCAATAAGTTGAGTGGAGCTACTTAGTAAGCCATTAAATGTGCAAGATCATCTTAAGGGCGAATTAGTTTTAATTCCATAAGCCACTTCGGTGGTAATTATCCGAAACACTAAGTGTTTACACTTATGCAAAAATACGGTATAATGGATGATAATTAACACTAAATTCCTTGATTGGTGAACCCCATACCTCAATTAAAGTTTGATGATGAAAAGCTTATACATTAAAACAAGATATAAATGTTTTAATAAAACTATGCTACAAAGATGAATGCATGACATCTTTGTACATATTTGATTTAACATCAAAACTATTACCTTTAATTTAAGTTATATGCCATCCACGGCGGAAACACCTAAGATTACTTTATTTGCGTGAGAGCGTGACTTAGATCTTAATTGAAGGGTAAAATGTCCATAATGCGTGAAGCGGGCATGGACGATTTTCAGATTTCTTAAGTTGGACAACTTAATTGAGTTAGGCGGTGAGAACTGGCAACTCAAGGCATAAGATGGGATAAAACATGATTACATGGCGATTGATATTGGCTATATGTAAATCCCCATAAATCTAGGAACAATTGAAATTGAATTGAGCAAATGCTCTACCATTTTGTATAAGGTTCATTACTAGCAGATCAACTGGCGTAATGAAATTATGACAATTTGGATCCTAGTTTTCAATAAATATTAATTGGTTATATGAATATGAATCTTGGGTATTTAATTGTTTATTGAAAAGGAAAATTATCAAAATACTAATTATGGTTTTGAACTTTTTTACGTAGATGGCTCAATCGAAAACACTATGAACTTCTTGAGTGCAGCTTTCAAAGATATGATTGGAAGGGACAAGTGGTGGCCCTAATTTCAATGATTGGCATCGTTCACTTAGGATCATCCTTCGTGTTGCCAAAAGGGTAATTTTGACTACACCTCGCACGATGCTCCTCAACACGGCAAGCGCTCTTGAATTAGAGGCATGTCGTGTTGAATATGAGAAGCACAATGATGTGGCGTGTCTAATGCTTTTAGGATGTCACTCCAATTGCAAAACAATTTGAGCACTATCCGCCTATGAGCATGTTAGATGAACTCAAGCGTTATGTTTGAGAGCCACCGGTAGGCATATATGAACTTATTGAAAAGGTTCATAGTTGCAAGCAAGAGGTTGGCAAATCTGTCTCCGACCACGTCCTAGAGATGAAACATCACTTGGCCCAATTGGAGAAGCTTCGGTACGTGGTTACTCGAATGATGTATGTGTGGCCTCATCAATCACTCCCTTATCGGGATCGGTTTGGTGATTTTGTCCGAAATTTTAACATGCATTGCACGGGGAAGAGGCAGTGAATAGTTACATGCAATGCTTGTGACCTGAGAAGAGATTGCCAAAGAAGGCTCCTACACCTGCGTACTTTCATGTCTGAGGGTGGTAGGGTGAATAAGCCTAAGCCCAAGGCGGATAAGAAAGGAAAGGAAAGGAAAGGGGAAGCAAGTTGTCATCCCACCGGCTCCTAAGAAGAACCACGGAAAGAAAAGGAGAATCCTAAGAAGGATTTGTCTTGCCACCACGCAACTCACGGGTCCTTTGGGCGGAGCTGTCGGTTTATCTGATAGTGCCCGAATAAAAATAAGATGGTGCCTAGCTCATGGTATTTATGTTTGAATTATTTTCTTTTCCTCATAAGCAAAACTCACGGATATATGATACAGATGATGTGTACTTTCTTACATGTAATACATCACGGGACTTAGAGGGGCAAAAGAAGGCTGACACGTGGAGAAAGATACTTGCGTTGGAAATGGAAAGCGTGCGGCTGCCGAAGCCATAGGGATTTTGATTTAGTGTTGCCTTCGGGCTTAATTTTAGAACGAATAATTGTCATTATACCCTCCATTGTTAGGGGTGTTATTTCAGTTTCTTTGTTAAAAGATATTGGTTTTGTGCACACTTCTACAAGTTATGGAATTTAGGTTTCTTTAAATAATGTTTTTTACTTTAATGCAATTCCTATTCTTGGTGTGTTTGAAATTGATATGGATGTTTGTATATCCAATGGAAATAATTCGTTGTATAGCATTAGCAATAATAAGAGCAAGTTGAACTGTGATTCTTCTTATCTTTGGCATTGTCGCCTTGCCCATATTGGCGAAGCGCATGGAAAAGCTGCAGCACGATGGGCTTTTACAAACGGTCAATGATGAATCATTTGACAAATGCGAGTCTTGCATTCTTTGGGAAGATGACTAAAACCTTTTTCACCACAAGTGGAAGGGCTTCGATCTACTTGGATTAATACACTGGCGTGTGTGGTCCACTTAGACATGTCAAAGCGTGGTGTTGTCTACTTCTTAACCTTCACGGATGATTTCAGTCGTTATGGTTATGTTTATTTACTTAAACATAAACATGAAGTCTTTGAAACATTTAAGGTTTTCAAAGTGAAGTAGAATTACAACTCGGTAAGAAGATTAAAACTCTTCGATCCGATAGAGGTGGTGAGTATATAAGTCAAGAGTTCAAAGATTACTTAGGCGGTGTGGAATTATCCAGCATTTCACATCTCTTATACTCCACAACAAAATGGTGTATGAAGAATCGTTACCTTACTTGACATGGAGTACGATCAATGTTTGAACTTTCACGACCCTACCTTTTACTTTTTGGGATTATGCCCTTGAAGCTGCTATTCGCATTTTGAATATGGTTCCAACAAAGAAGGTTGTTAAAACTCCATATGAAATATGGACTGGAAAAGCTCCTAACTTTTCTTACTTAAAGGTCTGGGGATGTGAAGCGTTTGTTAAGCGTGACACACGATAAGCTCAAGCAGTCTGTTAAGTGTATCTTTGTAGGATACCCTAAAGGAAACTATGGGTTACTACTTTTACTACCAGTATGAGAATAAAGTCTTTGTGGCTAGGTATGGAGATTTCCTTGAAAGGAATCTCATATCTCAAGAACTCGATGGGAGAGTATATGATCTGGAATATGATCAAGAAGATACAACACCTTATGAAAATACTAGCCAACTTCAAGAAGAACACGAAAGCTTAGGTGCTCCTCCGAAGTTGTTCCCATAAATGGAGTCACGAGAAAGGACTATCACGTGCACTGACCGATCATGTCTTAGCAGTAGAGGTGGAGGAGAATATGGTTGGGGATCTTAATGAA